>OY735215.1:6005257-6030742 GCA_963457665.1 Thysanoteuthis rhombus
CTGATTAGCTATATATGTATTACGTGCAGAGGTCCCAGCAATGTAGCTAGAAGGCTGAAATTACGTATTAAGGTATACTCATTATTTCGTTAAAAGAAAAAGGGGTTTGTTTACTTCTTCTAATTCCGTCAAAAGTGGGGACTTAGTGGCGTTTCCAATTGGCCGTTTAGGTTTATGCTCAACTGATCCCTCAATTTATGTCAGCCTGTATTTTAAAAAAATTTTAGTCAAAGAAAGACAAGAGAAGTAACCTTAACTTGTGTCCGATAGCGCTCACGTTTGTTTGTTTTTTTGCTATTCTAATTGTAACTTTTTAGTAATCACTGCCCGGCGGATGGCGGGAGAAGTAATCTATCAATTGAACATCCCTTTCCTAATTTTCCTGATTGACTGACTCCTAACGGCATGCTACCAAAAGACATTGGTCAGTTGACAGTCTCAATTTAGTGACTAGAGACGCCTGTTGGGGATACAGTTTTATTTGCCATGACAGATGGACTGTGCCCAAACCTAATTTCCAGGTACACATTTGCCCGAGGATTCAGCACGCTCATACTTTTGTCTCAGGAAAAATTATTTACAAAACAAAAGATTTTTGCACAAACTGTAAATGGGAGGGAAAATCCCCATCCCCTGCGCTGCTCTCTGGCTTCTAAAAACGAGAAGAGACATCGCGTGAGATATTTGAAGTGTCAATGAGAGATGGAGACAACAATCATGCTGCTCTGTCTAACCGGTTTTTGTCATCATAATCATCATCAGCAGCAGCAGCATCCTTTTAGTGATCATCGTTGGCCATAGACCTCCCTCAAGATTTGCCGGAGACAATACTTTCTGATCTTGTCTAGTTCGTCGCAGTAACCGTATATATTTATCGTGAACACGTTCCCTATCCTGATGTACATTTCTGGTTTTAATTTAGATTTGTTTGTCTCCTAGATTGGTGACTAGCCCTGGTTGTAAAACTCTTTTTGCGCTGCTATTTACTCATACCTGAAAGTCTTAAGATCTAGATTTATTTTTAATTGCCTGAGTACTTGGAGAACCCTTTTCAATGATTACATTTTCTAGGAAAACTCTAAAAAAAACAACTCAATGCTCTACCTATATATATATATATATATATATATATATATATATATATATATATATATATATATATATATATATATATGTTTGTGTGTGTGTGTGTGTGTGTGTGTGTGTGTGTGTGTATGATGTAACTATTAGCTTTGGGGCTTGTCTATAGGTTAATCTGAATGTGTAGAAACCCAAATAGAAAATATTCGCTTGAATGGAGAAGTAAGAACAAAGTGGACTGAAGGACAATTAATGAAGAATTATTTAGTACATTGAGGAAATATCAGTTTTTTCGCTGCCTTAGAATGAATGGGAATTGTTAGATATTCACTGAACTCAGCTTAGTGTGGCATAGGGCTAAGATTAGTCTAGCATATGGTCATACGTGAGAAGAACCTGATAGAGCAAACAGTGCAGAGTTGCCTGATCGAAATTAGGTGAGGATTGTTCCTGTTTTTCTTATTGTTTCTTGTCGGTACGATTTTCTGTTCTTATCGAATTCCGGCGGATATTATCATCAGTAACATAGATTACCGATTTGTATAGTTTTATTATCGATTTTGATGGAAATAATTCGGAAAAATATTTTTGTCAGTTTCCACAGGCAGAACTAGAGACAAAAAAAGCAGATATCCGCTTATCATTCAGATTTGTTCATAAAAAAAATCTTCTCTAAACGTCTTAAATCTGGCGTTGTGTACTAAATAAGATTTGATATTTTCATTTATCTATTGAAGGCCTGCTGGGTATTCTACTCAGTTTGATAGCGCCGACCTTTAGTTTAAAACTGACTTCCCCGTTTGTTAATAATCATCCAGTTCTTTTAACCAGATATCAGTTCTCATAAAAGGAAAATATCTAAAAAGCTGCAATCTCAGATGGAATAATAAAATACTTATAATTAAGGTTCCAGTTTTTTATCATCGATTTTTGTCAATTTGTATCCTCAATTATAAAAAAAAAAGATTTCTGATTTTCATTGGTTCCAACCAGAAAGAACTTTTGAGGATTTTCTTCGTTTTTTTTTCCTTTTGTCTCCATGGGCAGAACCAGAGACATAAAAGCAGATATTTTTTTCCTATTCAGATTGGTTCAGATAAAATTTTCTCTCCGTCATATCAAATCTGGCTGCATGTACTAAATGACATTTGATATTTTGCTTTAATCTTCAGGTAACATTGCACATTTAACATTTATCTATAACGGCTGCCTGGTTGATATCCGACTGAGTTTGATAACACCTACCCTTAGTTTAATTCTGGCTGCCTCCTTCAAATGATATTTTTAAGCGGAAATTCTTTAAGATAGTAAAGTTCGGCTATCTTCCAGATTAGGCACCTATTCGTTTTGCGATTTTGAACCGTTGGCGGATTTAGTTGGAGAATGCCGAGCAAATACTGACAAAGCCAGTTTTTTCTGAAGAAAAGATAAATTTATGGGTATGAGCTTCCGTAACAAAATTTGCCAATGGTTCAAATCGCAAAACGTAATGTATGCCCAGTCAAGAAAATGGCCAGTTATTTCAAGGGTTGCTGAAGTCTGAGAAGATTGAGAAAGCCTGGTGTGAATCCTGGTTCGTGAACGTCTGCTATTCTCACTTGCTAACTAATGTATATCAGATAGGCAACTGTTATATTTTCCTCTGTCTGTTCATATGTGTGTATAAAAAGGTATTACATATATTTAAGGGGGGTTGGGAAACGCACCGGTCGAGCAAATTGAAAAAAAAAGATCGAGCAATTTGAAAAAGAAAAAAAAATCAAACAAGTGAGAAAATAGAGCGATCAAATTAAAAAGTAAGCAAATTAAAAATAAGTCAAGCAAATTAAAAAATAGATCGAGTGAATTAGAAATAGAGCGAGAAAATTAAATGTACAAAAAGCAAATTAAAAAATAGAGCAAGCAAGAAAATTAAAAGATCGAGCCATAACTTAAAAAATAGACGGAGCAAATTTTTAAAAAAGACAGCGAGAAAATTATAGAATAGAGGGAGCAAACTAAAAAAATAAGGCAAACAAATTAAAAGTTGGAGCGGAAATTCGAAAAAAGAGAGCGAACGAATTGAAAGATAGAGCGAGCAAATTAGAAAAAAGAGCGGGAAAATTGAAAAACAAAGTGAGCAAATTAGAAATACCACCAAGAAAATAGTATCACCGAAAAAGAATAATCAAACTAATGCATTTACTGCTTCAATCGCTGCAAATGTCAATTTGTTCAAATTTTGTTCCTTCTTAGTTAGTCCCTGTCAAAAGATAGTGTCCATTATTTCAAATCCCTCTCGACAAAAGATACAGAAGGATTCGAGAGCGCATCGGCCCAAGTGCCGTGATCAAAGTGGACAGGAGGTCAAATAATTCATTGAATAATGACAATAGAGGGATTGGAAGCTGATTTGATCTCTTCAGTGTTACAGTTGAAGCTTGAAGAAGGTTGGATCATTAAACAAGATAACTACCTAAGGTATCTCACAAATGATTTGTTCCGAACAATGCACCGTGTTTCAGTTGCCTGGCCAATCTCCTGAATTGAATCCAATTGAAAAATTATGGAAAAATCTGAAAGATCTAATTCATCGAAACGAAACATTGATGATTTGAAGGTCGTTTGCAAGTGAGAGTGGGCCTAGGTTTCAAAAGCGAAGGGCTTGTGAAGGGTTACTGAAACGCTTCCGAGCAGTAACTGCAAACGCAGGGTATGCAACTAAGTATTGAAATATAAAATCGTGTGTCCGAATTCTCTTTAAACCCGTTACTTTTGGTTCAAGTTGATTCGGTTTTGTATTCTAAAGATGTGTATTTTTCCTTAGTTATTGTTAATTCTACCTGTGTACATTTTGAGCAATTATAAGCATAAGAAATATGATAAATTGATATTTCCCAAGTGTTCAAATACTATTTCCCCTGACTATATATATATATATATATATATATATATATATATATATATATATATATATATATGTGTGAAGAGAGACAGAGAGACAGAGAGACAGAGAGAGAGAGAGAGAGAGAGAGAAGGAGGGGGAGAGGAAGGGAGAAAAGTGATAGAAAGAAAGATATGCCATCAAAATAAAGATTTCTCCGTCTTCCTTTTCTCTCTCTCTTTATATATATATATATATATATATATATATATATATATATATATATATATGCGCGTGTGTGTGTATGTGTGCGCGTACTATATTCAATTTCTTACAGATTTTTCTTGTTTGTTGACAAACTATTTACACACTCACACACACATATATATATGTATGTGTGCGTGTGTGTGTGTCTGTCCATTCATATCAGTATATCTTGAAGTTTTTTCACTCATAGTGTATTGGGTTAACGATACATACTGCGCCGTTGAGAACTTATGGAAGCACAAAAGATGGAAATGATTATAAAAACATATGCATATCATCAGTGTTTGATTAACAGACAAGATATAATTTTAGGTTTTGCTAACGTTTCGCAAATCATACTCCTTGTTTTCTACAGACGACAACCAGATGTGATTCGAATTAGTCTTCATCTGTCTCTATAACTTACTTGAATGTTACATCACTGACCTCATTTAAGCTCTCCTAATGTTGTGTTGTTTTTCTAAAGTTCATGTGGAGACCAACTCTCTCGCTTTCTTCATTCAGTTCGTCTATGCAGTACAAACATATTGAAGGAAAAGACACGACGATCCACATTGAAAACGCTGAGTCGAAGAAAGTTGACTACTGCATCTACTTAGGATAACAAATCCCTACTAAATCCTCAAAACAAGAAGAAATCAAGCGGAGAATTTCGGTAGAGCAAGCTCGACCTTCAAAAACAAGATGATCCCATTAGTTATAAAAAGAGGGGTATGCAAGCGAAACATAATCCCAACAGTCACCTATGGAGCTGAATCATTGAACCTGACCGAAAGATTTGCCTTCAAACCGAAATCCATGCAATGCGGACGAGAAAGGATCATGCTCAACATCAGATGGAGAAAATACAAGAGAGCTCAAAATGTAAGAGAAAAAACAGGATTCAAAGATATCATAGAATTAATTAAAAAAACTTAAATGGCAATGGGTTGGTCATGTTGCAAGTATGTCAAACAACTGATGGACACTTGACACACAGTGCAGATCCCCAGGGAAGGTCTATATCCAACGATAGGTGAAAAAGACTACTGCTGATGAATGTTGTTTTGTTATTATAAAAACGAAAAAAAAAAACAAACAAAAACAAATAAAACTCAAAATTGAGCGGATACAAGTGCTCCCACGTATAAAACATTTCGTAAGGCAAAATGGCGTAAAGTAAATAACCTATTTGCATTAATTTACATGGGAAAATTTTTTCAGTGTCCCCAGAACTAAAAAATAACCTTGTTGGTATTTTAAGCCGAGTTGTCGGAGATTGGGGTGGTGAGAAGTATTGGAAGGAAGAAGGGAGTGTATGTGCTGACTCTATAACAGCTTGCAACAGAATAAATCCGTTGCACCTTTTTGATGTAAAAGTGAAAAAATTGGTGTAAAGCGAACGTCTGAAAAACGGGGGAAGGGGTTAACTGATTGTTGAAACGAAGGCAGTAATAGTTGAAAAGTCTCTTGTAATTTTCGTATACGATTTTGAATAACTTTAGTGTAGTTTTGTTGTTAGAAAAATCCCGAAAGCTTTTTTGATTGACGCTCTTCAAAGGAAAAAACGCCAGGAACAAAATACTAAAATGTTTACGTGTACAATGTGTGAACAGATAGAATACATTTGAAAATGTTGTTAGACATGGTGAAGTTAGGCACGAAGAAGCCACGTGTTGCAAATTACTCGCACGATGATTGGAGATCAAAAGACGCTTGAAAATGAAGTAAACTTGAAACAGTTTTGGTGCAAAGACGGACTCTTTCTGCTTGCACCATATCAGTTTTTGTTTTTTGTGTGAAGTGATTCTAAAATACCGAGGTGAAAGATCTTGCAAAACTTACAGCTTCGCAACAATCATCTTATTTTAATAATAAAACTAAAAAAAAACAACAAAACACACACACACAAATTTAAAACATTTTTTCAGCTTGTTCATGCTTTTTTTCTCTCCTATGCACCAGCTAATTACAGCAAACTTAAAGGCAGGTATGTTTAGCTCGTAATTTATCAAACATTTGATTTCGACGGTCTGTTGAAACAGCTGAAGTCATTTATCATAGAGTTTGTGTCGTGTTAAAAACCTGGTTCGCTGGGTAATGCGTAACAATACGTTTTTCAGATATGCCCGAACGTTCATAGATACTTAAAGGTCATTGGAAGCAGTTCTCTCGACATGTAACGGAGGACGGCTAACAGCATCTGAGCATCTTAAAAATAGCGTAAATGGAGGGTCCTTAGCGGAAGAGGTCACAAAACGTCACTCAGCTCCTGACTGCTACGTCACTACCTTCCGCGCTTGTCACTACCATCTCGCCTCATTCAGTTCTATTATTAATTTGGACTGTCAGCTGTAAATAAGATGCAGTAGAATTACTAATGTTAGTAGCTACTACGCAGCAATAAGACACTACACGAAGCGAAGTAGTTTTCTAAATTTAAAACACTGTAGAATAGTCATTTCCCACACTACTGTTATTTATTGCTGGTTTTATAGCATCTTATTATGGTTACTTTTTTTACTACAACGATCTGTATCAAAACTGTTTTTTATTATTACTATTATTTGATTTCTAGTTTTTCCTCCTGCTACATTCTCGTTGTTTTTTATCCCATCATTTTCGGCTTGATACTCACTTCATTTTTACTAGCCTTTTTTTTTTTTTTTACATCATATTGTTTCTCCTTGTTACAATGTTCGAAAGCACGTCTTTCATGGGGTGTTCTGTCCCGGGTGAAAACATCAGAGTGAAGACACCATGATAATACCAAATTTTGAAAAAAGAAAAAAAAGATTAATATATTTTTTTAACTTCATAAATTAAAATTGATCTGGCTTTGTTAACTCTGAAATAATGAGCAATGATTTGCTTTGACTCCCACGGAGCTTGAATTCGAGATTTTGTGGATTTTTTTCAAAACTTTTACACGGGGCCATATTGGTATTCTGCTTTTCTAACGGTACATTTCATTTATGAAAGCATCAAAATTGTAGCCAACCAAAGCTTTAGTGTGAAAAAGGGAACTCGTCCAGAGTTTAAAGGCGTTCGGCAAATAAGAAGTAAGTTCGGTAATTTGCTGCATTTAAGGAACATCGTTCGATAAATACAATGCCAGTTCGGTAGCACCTCGCTCTATTTTCGACCTTATCTTGCATCGTTCCGTAAATAATGAAAATAAAGTTATGGGCACTAACCTACTTTTGCAATCCAGCCTTTTGCGATATTTATTTCAAGAGCAAAGTGTACTATCAGTTCTTCTCACGTCAACGGAACATAACATCAAGTTCCCGCTTCCAACTTTAAACGTTATAATAGTTTTACTGTCAGTTGTTTCCTTTGTGATTTTTGATTTGTTTAATGCATCTTTTGCAATTGAAATAGTTTTATATCTGGAGACGCAGTAAAAATGATTCAATGAAATCAAATTATTTGACTCATTTTTTTCACATGTGTGGGATAAACTTTGAAATTTCAAAACGGGAATGCTTAGTCATATAGCTTTCAATAACGACAATAAATAAGACTCATAACAACTTTTATATTTATCGATTGAAAAAAGTATTCAAAACATATTCAATTCATGAAGAAAACAATTGAAATACAACCATGATAACGGGTAAAATTGAAATCGATAAGTTAATGCTGTGTTTCGTTGACGTGAGGAACTTTGACCTTCGTATTCACTTGCTTCCCCACATGAGCAAGATGTAACACAAGGTTGTTTTTAATGTTGGGTTCCACTTACGGAAGCTATGCAAGAATTGCTCCTGTCCCTACAACTGGTGTTGCAAAGGCATCTGGGCAAGTCCGATCCATCCTTTTTCGTTACTGCCCCGGGGTGTACTGCTCCTCTGTGACAGGGCAAAGTAATTTTTGGAGGCCATAGAACAAATCCTAGGCCTCTTGCACTTAGCAATACTGATCTATCATCGTCTAGGTTGACGCATCAGCGAAAAATCAAAGCGACTTGAGCGAAGAGATATGGCACGCTTATCTTAATCTAAAAGACACGATAAGCTGGACCACAATATTAGTAAGACGCAAAGTCTGTTATGGTCACATGCTTGCTGCATTTACCAAACTTTGTTCAATAAATAAGCAGAAAGTTCGTTATAGTCTGTGTGTTCTTTAAAGCCAAAATTCTCTCTATTGAGAGTCGACAAAGCAAGAGTATATCTTGCTCAAAAAAAGACTGTACCCGAAAGATACAAAGACGTTATTGCTTGATAGTCTAAAAAAAAGAAGTTAAATTCAAAACTAATTGTTGTTTTATTATTCACAGTCTCTCTCTCTCTCTCTCTCTCTCTGAAAAATGGCTAACAATAGCATTCCTTCATATTCTGTTGGAACTGGGAGTGGGGAATAACGGATTTTTGGTGGGCGATAAGAATACAATTTGTTAACGTGATCGCTCCTAAAATTTGTGAATATGGATTTCAGTTCGCAAGTTCTGTATTTCATGAGAGGTAAATATTTCATTTTGAGTTTTCAGTTTTTCAGTTTGAGCAGAAAACCTGCGCAGAACCCAATAATTAATGGTAATTATTAGTGATAAACAGGGATCTTTAGAGGTATACAGAAAACTTAAGATTATAATTTTCAATTCCCTGTTCTGACGAAAACCGTTTTTTGACTTTTAACACATTCAGTGTTAGTGAGACAATTCACATAGTGCAACAGTAAGCAAATAAATAAATAAATAAATAAATAGAGCTTGAAGTGTAATAGAAAAACAAGGTCAAACTACGCCCCTACTCCAATTTGTAATGAAGATGATTACTGCAACTTTTACATTATATATTGATATATGAATTGTGAGTGTGGCTCAATCGATTTGAGAGCCACCCGCTGATCACTTGGTCGTGATTCAAACTCACAGTAGTGCCAATTTTGTATATAATCTCAATTTGATATATTGGTTCCGTTTTCGGTGACAGAATAGACAACCAGGGAAGAGTTTACTCAACTGAATTAGGTGAGGACTGTTCTTGTTATTGCTGTTGTGGAAAAAAAATTCAAGTGCAGATTCTAACTCGGATCAGAATTTGACAATGAGAAAATCTGCAGACCATTTGAAGAGGACAATTGGGAAATAATCGCGATTCTCCGGAATTCTGGGAAATTACGTCGGCAACGATCTTGAAACCGAATTTTCCATCTCTCCGCATATTTGCTTTTCCCCGAAGAACTTGCTGACACCGGAATTTACACGCATTTAAAGACTTCGCTGCAATCACCAGCGACCCAGCAATCGGAATATGAAAATTAAACAGACGAGCAGTGATCTGAATTCAAGACAGCATCTATCTATAATATAAGAGAGATGGAAAATAAAAGGTTCACCATTATAGCTGTTGTAATGACCGAATTCCAAAGATATCTTTGGTATCTTCTACTCTGACATTTATCCATCCCGTAACTACAGCCCCCAACCCCAATATGTGCGTGTATGCACGTGCACACACGTTTTGCAAATTGTGCACAAAAGGATTAAACATGCGCACAAATTTCACTGATGGCGCCCATTTCCTCATAAAGATAGTATGAAATCAGTCCTGTCCGTTCGCTATAATAATGTTCAACCATAACAAGAGAATCCAATCAGCCGGACTATTTACTCATAACTGAGATGGGTTGGGAAAGAAAAGATGGATTCATGTTTTCCTCAAGAGTGTAGAGTGAACATAGACTGTCTCTGCAGGAGTTCGAACTTCCACTCTCAGTGATGTTAACCCCTTATTCACTCTGCACCGCTATCAACTCATTAAACATGCCATGTAATTGTCTAAGTTTTCTGTCAGTAAAGTTTTTCGAGGTAAACAACTATTAAATGCTTATTATAGAGTATGGAGTATTATTTATCTGTCTTTTAAAAAAATCTCCAAGATGTGACACCTGCTTTTCCCTTAGGCTTATTCTCTTCACCTTCCAATAGTCATTTTCATCAATATATATATATATATATATATATATATATATATATACACACACACACACACACACACACACACATATATATATATATATATGTATATATATATTCTGGAAGGCTTTACAGCTTTAAATAGAAAAAAACTATTCCGAGTTCATTTTCTACCATGTTCAACGGAAGAATTCGAAGAAATGTTATACATTTTTAACCTCAAACTGAATCACCCACATCTTACTCCTGATATATAGTTGAGACGAAACCAAATAACTCTCTATCAGCTAGTAGCACCAATAAGTACTATTCCAGCAATATACTTCAGATATTTGGTATCACGTGTTCAATCTGCCACCTAACCAATTATTTGTCAATCAGACGAATCGTCCAGAGCCAAATGTTTTCCCCTTCCCCCGGTTCCAGCTAATCCAGTGATCATCCACACTGACTAAGACCAAATCCATCTATTTTGGTTACCTAACTCCCCTAAACATATCAGAATTTTATTATTTAACATAAGCTACTTTTTTTTCGTACTCATATTATTTGATTTTCATTATTAATTCGCTGTGGTCAACCTGATGAGTTTTAAAGGAATCAGGTTGTCTGGTCCTGGGTTTATCAGATTATAAAAAAAATCTTACAATGTTTGCGACCTTGATTGACCATTCTTAAAACTAAAGAAAGAATTTTCGATATAAAATCGATAAATCTAAGTGTAACTCGTGATATCCCTAAACATTCTGATAATGTAGTTCCATAAATTGTATAAAATGGAATACTGTTTGTCGAATAGGAATACGTACGATATAAAATGGATATGCATCTTGTTTATGAAACAATTTATCGACAGAAATTCCGTTTTCGATTTTAATACCCAAATCTATGAAAGTTACTTGCGTTCTGTTATGTGCACTCTCAAGTTCAAGATCGCTAGAGTAAATAGCACAATAAAATTATCCGATTTCTCCTCCCTCATTAAGACAGCATAAATCACCAATAAAACGGGTACAACCCAGTTATGCGCGTGCTTGCTTTATATTCATTCTAATTCAATATGACATAAACATATATTTGTGTCTCTGTAAATACATTTTTGCCCAGAAAGTCACAGTATTAAGCCCAATGGGATACCTATGATTTGATGAAATAATTTATTTCCTATTTTGAAGTCATTTTACCAAATATGAAAGATAACGACCGCCTTGAGTGTTGAACGTGTAAAATGAGTTTCCAATTTTTTTGTTTTATACCAGAGCACTCCAGAGTTTGTGAAACCAAGATCTTTACCATTTCCTCTCTGTTTCCAAGTCGATTGATTCATTTGAACTTTAATGAGATCTCCGTGAAGAATCCTCGTATAAAGATTTCTAAAATCGTATGTTGGAGAGATTTAGCCTCTTCATGGGATTTACAATATACATTTTAACAGGAATACGATTATGTGCTACCCTGAAGAGTTTTAAATCACTATAAAATCAACTTTTGATATATATATATATATATATATATATATATATATATATATATATATATATATATATATATATATATATATATATATATATTTATGAATACACACACACACACACACACATATATATATATATATATACATATATATATAAAGGAAAAGAAAGGAAATACTAGAGACTAATTAGTGTAATTGCTTACGTTTCGCCCGCAAAATAACGGGCTTCTTCAAAGCAATAGAGCAAAAAGTGTTTGGGAAGATGATGAAACTGCATGAAAATACCCAGATGATAATTGAGTGGAGAAAATGCTGTGTTGCAACGTGAGTGGGTTAGTGAGGGGGTTTATCACGTGTAGGTAGGATCGAAACCTTCTCTTTAGACCCAGAGGCTAGCATTTATCCCTACCCTACGAAGAACTTGACGGTCTGTTGGACCTAGTTTATGCGATATATTATACTTACGCAAAAATCCCCATCCACCAGAGTGCTCAATTCCAACGTTGGAAGAGCATTGCTACGTAGCTTTTAATGGACGAGTTGCCCTACTTAAAGGGTGCTCAACTCTGAATGAGGGAGGGTTAATATATATATATATATATATATATATATATATATATATATATGTATGTATGTGTGTGTGTGTGTGTGTGTGTAAATACATATATAGTGGCAATAGCTATTCTTTGCAAAAACGTAAACATCCTATTCATTCTGGTTAAACTTAAGCAAGGAACGCTGAGAAACATTCGGATTTAATGCTGTCTTTAAATATAATGCAATTGCAAAATTATTCAAATACAGACGTCATTTTCCTAACGTAAACGAGTTAACTAGTATGTACACAGTGTGAAAATAGCTAGCACACCAGTTTACAGGATGTTTCCTTTTATTGTGTAAATAAATTTATTCTAGATGTAGCGAGATAATTTCTATATTCAGATCGACCGACAAGAACATAAATATAGCGCTCTTAATAGTTATGCTGTCAAAATCAGCCAACCTAAGAGCTCGTCGTAGTCGTCACATCTTTTATTTATAAAGTCCGCTTTTTATAGCAAAATGATACGACATTTACTTTGTAAAAGTACTTTTCTTTTTTCGTCAGAGATATAACCGACTCATTCGCTAAGCCAAATAAAGCATACTGTTGCAATATGAACTAACGGCGACAATCGGAAAAACAAAATACGTAGCCCTGCTGGGTAAGAAGCTTAAAAACGAGAGATAAAAATGTAAGCAGACGGTTTCAATAAAAACAGTGTGTGGCCAAATGGGAAAGTGGAAGGAATTTAAGTTAAAAGGAATCTTAAAAGTCTGGTTGGAAGGCCGCCATTTTGCATTAGTTTGAAAGCATAACTAACCTGAAAAACGAATTGCCACAAAGGTTTATGTAAAAACCGGAATCATTCGGGCTTCCCACGAGTGATTTCCAATAAAGTAACTTCTGAATTATCCTTTAAGTCTAATAAATTACTAGTTTTTTTTTTCCTAATCAAAAATAAATAAGCTTTTTTTTCTTTGCACGCATTTTAAAGTTCAAGTCCAATAATCTATACCGGAAAAAACTAGTACAAACTAATAGCAGGGCTGGCCTGAAAATAGATATCCTCAAATGTTTCTGTAAAAACAGGAATCGCTGGCGCTTTCAAGAAGTAACTTCCGATTCTTCTTTCCACAGTTTATGCTAGCATTTTTGCTAATTCCAAAACAAATGACTCTTTCTTTCCCTGTGCTTGTTATTCAAGCTTCAGTTCTTTAATGGATGCCTGATGGAGCTGGAACATGGAACCTAACCAAAAGATTGACCCTCAAACTTAGAACCATGCAACTTGCACAGAAGAGAATCATGCTGAACCTCGACTGGAGGGATCATAAGAAAGCACAGTATATTAGAGGAAAGACCGGTGCCTGGGACATCATAGAAACTATTAGAAAACTCAAATGGCAATGGGCTAGACATGTTGCAAGAATGGCAGATAATCGCAAGAAATCACGGCATCAAGATAATGCCTCTTTAACCTGTCAGCTACCACGGACAAAAATAACTTGTCTTTGCAAGTCGTCAGTCCAATGCAATGGACTAGATTACTCGCCAAGATAGAGTCTTATTCTTTTTTTACTCACCCAGATACATACATACATACATACATATATACATATATATATATATATATATATATATATATATATGTTACATTCATTAGAAGTTCTGTGATATGTAGTTGATTAGTATGAAAATAAAACCGCTTCAAACATGCATTGAAGACTTTCGCACCGAAAACCAGCAAAGGAGGTACTTCAACTTAGGTTTTCTCAGCATGAATCAATGTCTGATGTTTCAATCAAGTGATGCATCAGCTAGAATAGAGATGCTCAGCACTCTATCTCAGTCAATTACTAATTTGGTGAGCTATATGCAGAGCCGCACAAGATAATTGAAACTTTAAAAAGATAGATAATGTACCTATTGGAATATAGTTTTGAAATGAAAATAAGTTTCGCCTTAGATTGCAGTAACTGATCTGTTTTAATGTTGGTAGGATCTAATACAAGTTGGCTGCAACAAGTGGTTTAGTTATCTCTCTTTGGAATACAGCATGGCCCAGCGGTATTCTGTTTTATATTAGCCTCACTCGATTTGAGACGTTGGATGTGACGAGAGATGGACAGAATAAAGAGAGAAGGGACGAACAAGAGATAAAGTCTCTTTGTTCCATTTTACTGATAGTCTCCATTAGTTCGGAATGTAGAACTCAGCGCACTTGAAAAGAAGGAAAGGGACAGACAGACAGACACACAGATACACAGACAGACAGACACACACACACACACGCGCGCGCGCGCAAACAGAGCCAGACCAACAGAGAATGAAGAGAGGAAGTGAGGCAGATGACAAGAGTATGTTTTAATTCTAAGCTGCAGTAATGTCAGTTGGATTGAAAGGGGGTCGGATTACAGGACTTGTATCTGTAAAATGGATGATTAGTAACCCAAACATTTCATAAATAGTTACAAAATGTCTTGATTGGATGAAGAGAATCGAACTATAGGACTTATAACTGATGCATTGACAAAAAGGATTAAAAAAATAATGAAAAGGTATAGTTAGTCAAATGATAGAAACCGTACTTTGGCGGCGTGCTGTAGAAACATTGGAAAAAAGGGTGATCAATGAATAAGATACTTCTCTCGTGGGCGGTCAGGCAACTAACTAAAAAAAAATCTCGAGTGCTGCTGGACACAAAATAAGTAATCAAATTAGCGTAAACTTGAATTGCGAATTGAACTTTTTGAAGAACAAAAGAACCGTTTTTTGTAGACATGATAATAAGTAAATATTCCAATTTTGTACCTTCTTCCTCCATTAGGACGACCTGGGTGCATGATACATATGTAACTATCCAGCTAACCAGCCAGATCAGCTTGAAGCCTGAAGAAACTTATGTATACAGTTTTGGTGCAAGTTTAGTTGATAGTTTCTTTGTAAGCTTTCGGGAGGGCAAGCTCAATCTTCAAGAACTACGAAGTCCAATTATTCTCCAAATAGAATATGAAGCCTAGGCATCCACCCGATGGTCATCTATGGAGCTGAAAGATGGAACCTATCCAAAAGATTGACCCTCAGATCCAAAACCATGCAACGTGCATTAGAGAGAATCTTGCTCAACATTACATCGTGAGATCACATGGCAGCCCAGAGAAAAAACAGGAGCCAGAGATATCATAGGGACCATGAGGAAACTTAAATAGCAATGGGCTGGCCATGTTGCAAGAATGGCAGACCACCGCTGGACACCACGACTCACAATGGGATATGAATCAAGGGCTCATCAGCGAAACTGACCGTCAAAACATGAGATGGTGTGACAAACTAGACGAGTTCCGAAAATATTGGCTCCGCGACGCCCATGATAGAGATTGGGAATCTTTTAGAAGTATATGTCTGAAGATGGACACGAAGAGGCTGCTGTTGTCGCAGTTGGTGATGATGAATATGAATAAGAGTTTTATTCTTAATTCTTGGTAGTTTTGAAAGAAGGTTGGACACAACACATAAATTTATTCTAATTCTTTACACTAAATGATCGACGACCATTTTCCGAGTGAAAAGATATATATCTACTATAAACAAATGCGTTTTAATCGATTAATCTCTCACCCAACTCCCCATGGCTAGTCTGAGATCAATAAACTCACTTTGAAGCGAACCAACTGTATATCTTGGAATAGAAAAAACAAACTTCACTGATAAAAATCGCAAAAAAAACAATTGGGAATGAATAAAGATGTAGAACAGGAAAGAGGAAGAGAAGACTAAATATGAGAAAACTAATGATTAAACTGCCAAATGAACAATGTTTTTTGGCTGTATGTCGTTATGAGGGTGATCAATTAAAAGCTGGTATAAGGGTTGATCATTCAGTAAGTTACTATTCTTGCCCATTGTTGGATCACTAAAATGTTTGGGTTTTCAAGAAACAAGTGGGCGCAAACTAGGGAACTACTCTAGCACAAACTTACGTTGTAATTTAAAAGGGGGGTCAAAAACACAATGAGTACATATTTGAATTTTCGCCCTCTTGTTCCTATGGTGCTGCCTGTAAGCATGATGCAAACATACATAGCCAGCCAGCATAACTTGAAAACTGAGGAAATCTGTGTCAACAGTATCTTACAGAGAAGAAGAAATGAAACATATATATATATATATATATATATATATATAATCATGAACGCGTTATGTTATCTGAAACGATCTCTCGTTATTACATGCAGAACGTGTCACTTGGCCTAAATAGCGTAAATAGTATAAACAATTAAAGAAAATGGGACTGCTGCAGGAATCGAATCTTCGACGTATAGGTTCCTGCTTTTATGTAGCGCCACTCTTTCCACTGAGCCGAACAGCCATCTTAAAGACGAAGGCCTAAATAACTACTTTACAACCATCATTTCATCTTGTTCATTTACCGTTCATATTTGCAATATTGTTCCTGAACACAGACAATTGTATTATCACTTAATACATATGCATATGACAAAACAAATATTTAAATATTGATTAAAGAGTATTTGCGCATATAACAAGCCAAAAAACCAATAAGCCATGCAGACTTACTATTTTATCGATACGTTATATGTATATCTACGCTTTCTATCGTAAGACAAAACAAATCATCTTGCGGCTTCTCTTATTGCATCAATAAATAAACAATCCACTCAATTGTAGTCGCAAAACATCCTTGAGATATGTTCTCTATCATCACAATAGTTAGAAATCGTCAACCCAAACTGTCATCATAGGTTTCTTCATTGTTTAAGTTCGTTTTGTTAGTATGCATGTGTGTCTGCACGCCTGGAGTAGCGGCTACGATGTCTGCCTCTCGCGCAGAAGGAACCAGGTTCGATTCCCGCGAAGAGTGTTGAAAACTCTTCATTAAGATAAATTTCCCAGTGCTGTCAGCTGCTCGTAGAGCACACCTTTAGTAGTGAGATTAGGTTGGGAAAAAAATTGAGAATAGAGTCACTTGAACGAAATAAGGGCCTTTGTTCTGCCTTTGAGTTGGGGGGGGGGGTTCTAACTCGCACATACAGATCGAGCTAACACGAGTTTTTTTTTGGGGGGGGTCCATTTTGCAATGAAAATTTACTCTAAATTGGCTCATGAGTTTGTGTTTTGCATAATTCACGATTATGTCTTTGAAGAGATCTCTGACCAACAAGAAGCAAGGTAATTAAACTTTTCCATTGATCAAATCTTTTTCTAATTTTGTAATTGATCACCCTCATACGACATACTGTCAAAAAACATTGGTCACGTGAGAGTTTCTATTGGATGACTATCTACACCAGTTATTTTCATTATCTTTATTTGTTAAAGAATTTCACGTCAGCTGTGACTGATGTTTTTTTTCTGGAGATTAAGTGACAGAACTCTCCTCTGTATTCAGATTGATTTTAGTCGTTGTGTCTTCTGGATGGCCTCAATTCTTACTGGGGTTTTTAACTCTCCCACTCTTTTCACCAAGGCCCCTCGGACTGTTCTGAGGGATCCAACCACTTTTGGTATTACTGTCACCTTCATATTTCATAAACTCCAGTCATCCAACGAAATCAAAATATTTATCTATCCGCTTTGCTTTCTTTTAGTTAAATCCTGTGATCTACCAGGACAGCAACATCCACTACCTGACAAGTTTTGTCCACCATAACTAAATATAGTCTCCAGGAATGGGTGATTTGATTGAAATATATATATATATATATATATATATATATATATATATATATATATATATATATATATATTATTATTATTATTATTATTATTATGCAATCTCACACCAGTTGCCTGTATTATTATTATTATTATTATTATTATTATTATTATTATTATTATTATTATTTTATTATCATTATTATTATCAACGCTCCGTTATTCAGGATCGAGCACTCTTTAAGTAGGGTAAATCGTTCATTATAGGCTTATTCAATGCTCTTCCAACTAGGGAATAAAGCACTCTGGTGAATGGGGAATTGTGCGTAAGTAAATAAATCACTTAAATTCAACATTACCAACCGTCCAGTTCTACATAAGGCAGAGGTAAAATGCCACCTTTTCGGTCTGAGGCGAAGGTTTCGATTCTACTACGTGGTACTGGATGGGGTAATGGATAGTCTATAGCCACACTGAAGAGTTGTAATACATCGAAACAGCTGTCTGTAGATAACTCAGTTATTTAATACATACGTTTATATATATACATATGTATTTCTTTTCAGCGAACGTAGTACTTTATTTAATTTTTCACTGGTATTATTTCAGGCTTGATGTTCAAAGTAGTATTTCTTGCAATGCACCTGTTTGGTCATTCCTTTTTATGAGAAGGAGATAAGACTGCGTTGTTATGAACTTCTAGTCAACTCGATTCACGAGTATTCTATTTTCATTTCTAATTTTTGCTAATTATTTATCAAGTGCTTCTCTTATATTTTTGTGATATTTTGATGTATTTTTAGAGTCTTAGTGTGTCACTACACAAATTGGCTGTGGCACTCCTCACTGTGTTCTGCTTCTCCTGAGCTTAATTAATTTCTCCTCGTGATTCTGCTGGTGCACAGCACTCCTTGTTAGTAAGTAAGTAAAATTTGAAGTAAGTAAAACAATTCATCTGAGAAAGCATGTGAAATTACATTAGATATTACATAACGCCATAATTAAAGTGGAAACATTTCTTTTGTGAAAATACCATCTATTCAGTCAATGTTTCTCTTGTATCATCAAAAGCATTTCGTAAAACATCAGGAGATCGTTGTAGTTTTTGTTTGAATAGTTTGTTGTCAATTATATTTAAAAAGATCCTAGGGTAGTGAATTCGACTCTGTAATCGATCTGGGATAACGCGAGCCACTGCGTAACAATGTTCTGCAAGGGTTGGATAATTTTTTATTATGTGGAACGCATGGTCTTCGGTATTTGGTATGAAATTTTCCCAAATACCATATTTAGACCAACTATCGGATTGTTTTAGATTCGGTTATGGGTATTATTATGGCAAAACCTTTTCTCCAGAATCCTGTGATCATTTCATATTTTCATCTGACTTCTAAATGTTTATTTTGGCCTTGGGCCACCATAAATATGGCTCTAGTTTTATTCTTCAGATGTCCTCTTCCCAACCATATCAATGTTGTCTCACCCACAGTATCATTTGTTTGTCTCTTAATAAGTTCGTACAATTGTTGCTCTTCACATTTTTCTTTCCTGTCTTGACGCTTATTGTAAGACTTCAGGTTACAGTATCGCCATGACCTCGGAGCAGATCTGGGCTAAAACCTATAACGTCCCTAAGCTATGAAAATATCATGGTGCCTCTTGTAATATATATATGTAATCGAAAATTAAAAAAAAACTTGAAATAGAATTTCATCTCTAAGAATGGAACAAAACTTACAGTAAAATTCATTTACAGTAAATACTGCGACGCCAGTATTACACTGCATAAAACAATGTGGTATTAGTTTGAGAATACAAAAAAGACTCTAAATACCGAAAGGGACAGCTATTCAGTATTTCGACACGAGAATCTGATACAAATAAACGCAGAGTAGCTCACTACAAATGATCAACATGATATATAGTGAACAAAATCCTGGCAAACAGATTGCACACACGTTCATTTTCATTTCTTGAAGAAAATGTTCCGATGGAAAAATATGAATACAAAATATATTTTTGCACCTGAGTCCACGGTACATCCAGCACTGGAAAAAAAAAACGCTTCGCTTGATGCTCCTAGCATGTGCTTATTTTGCTCGATAGTTAATCCCAGGCTCGAGGAATCCTTGTTATGAGCTGCAGTGTCTTTGTAACATAGCATAGACTTTGCCATTTCAGTTTGCAAATAGCCATCAGGATATCTCTGACAACTCGGTTAAGAAGCCCAAATAAACAATTACACTGGAGGTTGAAAGATAAGGTTATCTCATCATCCCCATTTCACTTGTTCGAAGTGAGCAACGAAATGAATCAACGAAAGAGAATTATTCAAGAAACGCAGACGGTATTTTCGGATCTGTGTTAAAATAAGTCAGATAAGGAAGTTTATATTTCTGCTCGACACAATATACCCAATTAGTAAAGTATAGGTTAACCATGTAGGAATTGATTGGTTGGACAAAAGAATGCCAACACTTTTGGTTGAAACAGTCAATTGCTAATAGAGAGACAGGAATATTGGCGTTGCAGGTTTCTTGGTGTTTATGCCAAATGATGTATTGCAGTTGGTACTTGAACTCTAGCTAGCTAACTATGTTCATATCTATATCTTATCTATCGATCTATCTAGGAATATTCATATCTATATGTTTAGATCTATCTATGTCTATGTATGTCCTGATCGATCTATCTACTTTTTATATCTATCTATTTTCTGATCGATCAATCAATCTTTTTTTTTTTAGATCTATCCATTTATTCATTTTCAGATCTATCCATCTATCTGTCTGTCTATCTATCTATCTATCTATCCGTCTGTCTGTCTGTCTATCTGTCTATCTATCTATCTATCTGTCTGTCTGTCTATCTATCTATCTATCTATATTCAGATCTATATATCTATGTTCAGATCCATCTTTTTATCTGTTATATCTAACTAATGCAATTATTTATCCATCTCTCTAATCTCTACAGTATTTGGATATCTGATGATCTGTACTGGTTCAAGTCCGTTAGCATCAGTATTTCTACCTATCTCATTACACACACACACACACACACGCACATATATATATATATATATATATATATATTTAGAGGGAGAGAGAGTGAGAAAGAGAGAGAGAGAGAGAGAGAGAGAGAGAGATGTGTGTGTGTGTGTGTCATTTATCCTAGCTTGTTTATATCAATCTTCAAGATTAGTGTAATATGATCATTTTACCCCAAGCTGTATACCGATAAATATCTGAAGCCGATTGGAAGTGTGTCATTTGTACGTAGAATGTTGGTGTTTCAATTAAGTTGTCTTAAGCTTGTGCATTCTTTTGTCAGCGCTTCAAGGTGAGGTCATTAGATCAACTTGACTCAGTGGAGGAGTGCTCACATATGGTTCTGTTTTGCCATGGTTCAATCCTCTATCAAGTCATATCGAACACTTTGAAATTAGTTAATGAGCACTCAGTTCAAGGAGGAGGAGGAGGTTAAGGGGTTACAGCCTAACCACGTTGAATACACCGAATATCGTAAGGTCACCAAAAGTTGAAACGTCTGGCCTGGCCAGCACCTTGACGAGTGACCATTGGAAAATACCAGGCACTGTTAGCAAATACATGCATAAACATCGATTCAGTACGTAGGTCAGAAGAAGGCAATCACAAGAATACAACAGATCAGGCATAGCGTTTTGCGTATGTAGCACAACCGCCTGCAACTGCACTTGCAACGGTATCAAAAGGCCGTTGTGTTTCAAACAACCTCGTTTGAGACCACTGAGAAGAGGGATATTCTGAAGCTCTCCGTTGATCGGCTAAGCAGACGACGCCACATTATAAAAGACTCTGTGATTGTTCGACAGACCCAAAACTGCTCAAACCAGCCGTCATTTCCATCATTTTGATCCACGTTACTTTTTTGAACATACTGTTTTTTTTTCCGTTGATTTTAAAGATTTCAACACTTGCACGCACATTTCACAACACGTGTGATTCAATCTTATCAGTGATGTGGTGAAATGAAGTTTCAATGCAAAACTGAGAGAACAAAATGTATAAAAAATTATCTGCTAGTGATGAAGCTCACATACAAAAATCTATTATCCGCGTATATAAAATGCAATGTGTATAGAAATCGATTCTCCAAGTTCACTGCAATGCAAATCTCTATTATCCACGTCTATGAAATGCAATGTGTATAAAATTCTATTCTCCAAGCTGACTGCAATACAAATCCCTATTATCCACGTATTTAAAATGCATTGTGTATAAAAAGCTATTCTCCGAGCTGACTGCAATACTAATCTCTATTATCCATGTATTTGAAATGCAATGTGTTTAGGAAGCAATTCTCCAAGCTCACTGCAATGCAAATCTCTTTTGTCAGCGTATATAGAATGGAAGATGTATATCCTCATATTCATATATGTCGTCATAGAGAATATACAAAAGCTCCAGCCCATGACACAAATAGGTGACTTTATGTTTACGTTCATAGGTAAGGCTGTATACTAGATACACCTCTCATAGCTGGCGAAGACAAGCCCCAAATACGTGTACATATGATATTATAATCTATTTGTTGCCTTTTTGAGAAGGGTCATTAACATTCATCGAGTTTTTCAAATGATTGAGCTTTTTTTTGCTTTAAACACGACGTTCCAGCCAATCCATTCTACTGCTTTCTTCAGGTGTGCTATACGAAGATGATAATGGTAAAACAGAATCCGTCAACAGCTCAAATATCAGGACAGGATTCCTTACCTATATCTAATGAAAGCCTGTTTAGATTTACGTGCGTCTCATGTGATGGCCGAAGTACAAATGACAAAAATTGCAAAACCTGATACAACCTACAAGGATAAAAATAGATTCCTTACATGAAAAGAACCGTATATGATTGACGAAACTAGTATTAAACATAGCTTTCCCTTGTTATTCGCGAGGTTAGGGGCGTCAAATCCACGAATAATCTCTGCTGACTCCACCAACATATTTGGTTAAAAAAAACATGAATTTTATACCTAAAACATTTTGATAAAAAACACTCTACCATACCTAAATCGTACAAATAGATAGATGGATACCATTTAGCACATTGTTACAAATTATATATATATATATATATATATATATATATATATATATATATATAAGGTTTCCATTAATAAAGTGTATTATATTAATTAACTATATATACATAGTTAATTAATATAATACAGTTTATTAACGAGAACCAGCAATTTTATAAAACTGTAGTACAGTGAATAAGGGGAAATTGTCCTAAATACCGTTCGACTGACCAGTTCACAAGTGTAAAGTTCAAATTTTCAACCACGATTATCTTTGGGTTTATATTGTCTACATAATTTTTAGTTGATGATTTTCTACAATCTTTTGTCTTAATAATTTCACGAAGATTGCTACGATATAATCAGCAGATTGAAAGTTCCGGAGGTTTTATCAACACATTTCACTTTTTGTCAATAGTCCGTGGTAGTTGTTATAATTATTTCATCTCTAAAATATGCATATTGGACAACAAAACCCGGATTACAAGTACTCACTTCCAGGGAAAGAACAAAAAATGGTGAAGGAATAAAAGAGTATAGGAGTTATTACAGACAATGAAGTCAGATTAGGAAAAAAAACTCTCTTTGAAAATTCAGTTCAACGATGAGATTTGTAAGAATAATATCCTAGCTCCTGAATAAGGAAACATTATAGCACAGTACATCCGGGAAAAGACAAGAATCAGGGACATCATAGAATCCATTAAAAATCTCAAATGGCAGTGGGCTGGCCATGTAGCAAGAATGGTGGACAACTGATGGACATCACGACTTACGACATGGATCCCCCGAGATCACATGCGCAGCTGAGGCCGGCAGAATATTAGATGGAAAAACGAGCTAGATAAATTCAGAAAGTACTGGCTCCGCGATGCCGATGATAGAGAAGTATGGCGGATCCTGCAGAAGTTTCTATGTCCAATGACGGACGTTAAAGACTGATGATGATAACCCAGTATAAATCCTTAGTTTGATCCACCTAGAGTATGCAAGTTTAGTCTGGGCACCATGCAAAACAAAAGACATTAAGTTATTAGAAGAAGTTCGTACTGAGAGCAAAGAGACAAGTGCCTGGAATGGCAAATTTAACTTACGAAGAGCGTCCCTGTAAACTGATGCTACCAACTCTATGTTATTCAAGAGTAAGAGCAGATATGTTAGAAGTATTTGAGATTATGAACAGAAAGAATAACAAGAGTGTTGGTAGCTTCATCAAGAAGTCAGAAGAAAATACACAGAGAATAGGAAACACAGGAAACGACCAGAAAATATACTAACGAAGACCCTGGCTGGATTTACAAAAAAAAGAAAATAATGATAATAATTTCAACATCTAATTCAATGTCTAATGGTCTACTTAATGAAAGATTGTGTTCCAAAAATGTCAATTCTTTCAAGAACAGACTTGGTAAATATTTAGAGAAACAGGAGACTCTACGCAACTACAAGTCCATGATGAACATTCGGAAGTCGTGAAAATCCAAGATGATTCCAAAAGTCAGGAGAAAAGGATTTATCACAAGACCTGTCTTCGAAAATATCTCTAAGCAAGGCTATGACAATACATATGCATTTATGATTCCCTTTTGACTTTTTACGTTCTGTTTATACTGTACAGCGTATTTTCTATGATATGGTTTTTCGAGGTACATAGCAAAACTTCAGAAAATATTCCTATTAATTTCTTCGTTCAGTTTTTCTCGCAATAGTTAAAGACTGAACCGTAAATGGCAAGAGATGACTATTATATCCACTCTAAGTCCATGGTTCCATAGTATGATTTGATTTATCGTTAAGTTGGAATATCAGATGGCAACGTTTGCAGGTGTTACAACGTTAGATTATGCATGAAGGGCTCAGCAAGACGAATCTAACCCACTTATAATACACTTGACATGAATATGAAGGACTTGTATCTCTAAATAAAACAATCAGATAAAATAAATCTATACGATATACATACAGTTTTTCCTTGTCATCTCAAAGCAGATCGTTCCTATAAAGGTTTTTTTTTTTTTTTGGTAAAATTTTAGTCAGGGTTCAATTCAAACTGTAGGCTTATTCTAAACTGGTCCTTTAGTTCGTGACCGGTAGCGTTCACGCTTGTTTTGGGAAAATTTGGACTTAGTATGGATCATTCTTCAACAAAAAGCGAGGAGGTAACTTATTTCTTGATCATCATTTTCACAACTTTTTGATTGATCCCCCTCAACATTTTGGAGAGAAATATTGGTTACGAGACGGTTTCTATTGAGTGACTGAGAAATGCTCTTTTATAGTTTTTTGATATTCAAAATGTCCGCCCCCTATGTGCTACAGTATTTATTAATGTCTTAGAGGCCTGATTCGGCGATGACAGGAATTTCAAGTGTTCTCAAGTGGCTTCACATAAGTTAAATCAGTTTTTCTTAGGATAATGAAAGGGTCGGGCTGCTGTACTTTCACCTTTATCAGATTTATTCAATTAAATGATTCATTTTTTTTTAAATTTACATATGTGTAAGTAATTATTTTACTAATTCGTTTTTGGTTATTTTTTTCTTTTAATATCTTTCGGGAAAGTTTGGCGGGAGAATTTCTCCAAGGTAAGACCAAGTCCCGCCCCCTGACA
>OY735215.1:6030942-6033442 GCA_963457665.1 Thysanoteuthis rhombus
TCTTTCTTTATTTCAGTTTTTCATCTTTCTCTTTTTCTTTTTCTCTTTTCTCTTTTCTCTTTCTTCTTCTTTTTTTTCTTCTTCTTCTTCTTCTTCTTCATCCCATTTTTTCCTTCTTTTTCTTTATTATTTTTTCTTATTATTTTGATTGGATAATTGAAATGCTTGCTAGGTAAATGAAGTACAAACAGATTAATAAGCCAGCGTAAAAATTCAATAAAAATTCTTCCTTAAATTTTTTCACCTTATCTATTTTATCAGAGCGTCCTAGGCCGACATGTTCTACAACCGTTGGAGTAAGCAGTGCGAAATAAGAATAAAGAAGTAATTTACGACGACACGAACTCCATTCTCATATCTTCCCAGGTCGTCTCACACACACGATGTCACAACCAAATCGGTTACGGAAGCCTAATGGTTAGACAGGTACAAAATTAATAGTCATATTGCTATAACTCTCCCATGATCATCCCCGCCGTATTGATTGTTTACGAGCTAGTATAAGTCCTGAAATGAGGTATTTTCATTTCTGATTTTCTGTACAGTACTAGTTTTCTTCAGCTTATTCTTCATTTCTATCAAAAGGTATTAGACAGACATACTAACTGACCTCTGGAGTAAGTAGAGCTGAGTCTCACTGAAAAGCTGCGTTCATTGGCGGTTACAACTGAGAAATTGAACCCTGACTTCATAGCTATTTTAGATCTCATCATTCAGAGATTAAAAGGATTCCCAGGTGATGTCATAAAACTTACTTGAACAAAACAATCTGACCAGACATTCTTTTTTTAGAAAGTTAGTTTTTTTAAAAATCTGGCCTCGTATTGGTACAATAAAATACTATTAGTGCCGATATAACACCGTTCACTACATTAAAGTCACAATTATTATATCGCTACATATATCCACAATAAAACACAATTTGTGATATTTACATATTGTACAGATTAGATATATCTATCAATCTGTAACAGGCATTTCCTTATACAACTTAGTCGGTTATTGCATGGGTCACACACACACATAAACACACACACACACACGCACACACACACACACACATATATATATATACACATATATGATTGTGTCATCCACATACAGCTGCTTTGTTGCATTACAACTCTTCAGTGTGGCTATAGACTATCCAACATCCCTTCCAGTACTATGAGGTAGGATCGAAACCTTCGCTTCAGACACAGAGGCAGACATTTTACCCCTATGTGGAACTGGACGGTCAGTAGGACTGAGCTAAGTGGTATATATTTACTTATGCATAATTCCTCGTCTACCAAAGTGCTCCTTCCAGAGTTTGATATATATATATATATATATATATATATATATATATATATATATATATATATATATATATATATATATATATATATATACACACTGGCAATTCTATTTCACTTTGGTTATTACTCTATACGATATAAACAAGGACATTAGTTCAATGATGCGTCCACAGAGAGTAATACCCAAAGTGAAATAAAATTACGAACGTATTTGCATTTTTTTTGTCTGATTCAATATTGATGGAGATATCATTCGTCGTTAAAAGAGGTTGTTGAATCTTCATCTGCAATGGTGTCTACCCAAAAGGTTTGACTAATGTTCTAGTGCGATCTTGGATGAAGATAAGTTAGATAAAAATTAGGCCACTAAACCCAAAGTTTTTTATGGAGACGATAGATAACCATCAAATGATTGCTGTTTTTCTTGAAATTTTTTATATTATCCTTATCATAGTTGTTAAACAAACATATACTTTTATGTAATAAGCTAATATGAATGGATTTGAATAGTTAAATATCTATTTTACCACCACCCCATCTCGAACGAAGGGAAGGTCTTACTTCTGACATTAATTGTCGGTTTGTAGGAAATACAACCTTCAGAGGAAGCACTTCTCCTGGGAGAGATTCACTCGTATCTGGAACATGCTAACAAAAGCCACAGTCTCTCCAAACATAAATATGTTCAAATCAAATCTTAGAAAACATATCTGACACTGAATATTCGGGTATGAATTTTGAACTAAATAATAAACAACGGTATTGTTGTCCTGATTGAGATCCTGATGAAGATTAAAAAATGTAATTAGAGTGTTCCAAATGCATTTGGTTGCAACCAAAAAACTGATTGTCAAACTCCAGGCAAAGTACAACAGACTTTGTTTTCTACAATAGAACTTCAACAACAAGAACAAACCTCACCTGATTTTAGTGAGTGAATTGTTCTCCATTTTCTGTCTCGTCACCTTCAACCAAATCGATAAATAGACATTTTCCTCGTCATGATTTGAAAACTTGACTAAGAGATCGACAAGCGGCTCCCTTGCCGACTGGGCCAAATTGACAAGTTTTATATAACAATGGATTCATTCATTATATTTGTAATTCAAAAGTTGCAGTAGTTATAGAGGTAAGACTGGAGTTCGACCCTGTAGCAGACAGGCTTCTTCTTATGAAAAGATGCCTATCCTTATGCTGGT
>OY735215.1:6035942-6083442 GCA_963457665.1 Thysanoteuthis rhombus
TGGTAAGCGAGCCGCTTATCGACCAATTGATTCGTCAAGATGTCAAATCAAGGAAGTAAAAGTTAATTTTATAAATCAGTTCAGTTTAACGTGACGAGAAAGACAAACAGTGGGGGTTTTCTCCTCTAAAATGAGAATTGTTGTCGTTATTGTTTTCTAGGGGGGATCTCCAGCCCCCATCTTTGACTGCTGTTTTACAACAATTACATTATTTGTACTGGAAAATAGTCAATAGAAGCTCGATATATGCTAAGCTGGATTTAATACGGTTCAAAATCATAATTGGGGATGAAGGCAGACTGCTTTCACCAGTTTCATGCCTGCATAGAAAATCAACATACAAAATATTAGTTTCCATCTGAGCTTCACCAATTATTTCAGGAAATACGCATTCATCGGGCCAAGAAGTATGCCACAGAGATCGATTGGAATTAGAAACAGTAAACCAAAACTGTCACCAAAACTGTCAATATAGGTTTCTCCAGTTTTCAAGTTAGTCCGGCAGACTGACTAGCTATGAATGTATGTACGTCTGTTTCACGTCTATAAGCTGCACTAATGGAGCTAGAGGGTTGAAAACATGAACATTTATTCCTTGTTACGTCTACAATAAGTTTGTTTTTTTTTGTTTTTCTCAACCCCCTCCCACATAGTTTTTTTAGTGGGGGTTCAATACACCATGGAAGTTTATGTTAAATTGATCCCTTACTCTATGCCCGTTTGTTTTTGCTTTTTGAAAATTCAGACTTATTAGAGATTACTACCCAACTAAAGGCAAGAGAAAAAATTTATTCATTGATCTCTACTTCTTCCAATTTTTTTTATTTATCACCCCTAACATGACATGCTGCCAAAGGACGTTGATCACGTAGTGGTTTCTATTGAGTGATTAACCGGAATCTTTCCTCATTATAGAACTGTTTATTTAAGACTTGGAACTTATGATTCACGAGGTCAGCCTGGGAGGTATCCGACTGTTTAATATTAACGAAAAGAAAATAGCCTACACATCACAATGACACCTTATTCTACTTCAAATTACTCCTCCTAGGACATCACGCTAGTCAAAATGACACTTACAATAATGGCAATGTTCCATTACGAAATTCCAGAAAATAATAGTGTGCTCGAAAATTACTTAACTATTTCATTGCTATAAACTATCAGCCAACGAACCGAGGCAAGACAAAGGTTTAAATGGAACAAAACGATGTCTAGATGAAATTCATCGTCTCTCCTATCCGACAATCGAATAGAGATTTTCAAGAGCAAAATAAATGCAGAATTCTTTAAAAAACACAGATTTCTCCCAACGGAGAATCGAGAATTTGCCTTACCGTTTGACTGCTGTCATTGACAATTATGATGTTTATATTATCGATAAATATTATTCAATCAAACTTCAACGACAAATGTTTTTACCTCACACTTGAAAATATGTAATTTTCAGAACTTGAAAAATACGTTATCGCTTTCCGAACATGAAAGTACGCCATCACTTTCCGAACATGGATATACGTAATTAATTTCTGACTATGCAAATATTTAAGCATTTTCCGAAAATGAAAATACGTAATCATTTCCCAAACATGGATATACGTTATCACTTTCCGAACGTGGAAATACGTAAGGATTTTCCATACATGTAAATATGTAATAACTTTCTGAACATGGAAATACATAACCACTTCCCGAACACCCAATAATTCCTAGTGACTCAGCAAAAGGCGAGAGAAGGAACCTAATCATTGATCATCCCAAAATGCAGCACGTTGTCAGAAGACGTTTGTTACGTGACAGTTTCTTTTGAGTAACTAACCAGACCTGTTTGGTAAAAAATAACCTAACAGGTCTGGTCAGTAGCTCTAAACTGTATCAACGGAATTAGCCTATCTATCAGTGTCGATGTAAGTTAGTAGGGTTAATGAAAAACAAGGACATGAGTCTAACTACACGTCCACATTCCATTTGTCTGACTGAGGAGATTCACATTCAATCGTCAGGTAAACGAAAATTTCTTAAAAACGGAAAGTCTAACAGGTCCGATCGTTTCGTTTTTCGAATTTTTATGACATCATCCGAAATTGTCTTTTTTTTAAATTCTCAGAATGATGTAATTTCAAGTGGCTATAAATTCAGGGTCAGGTTTCGCTTAAGCATTTTATGTTAAATTGTACCCCCTTTCTAAAACATGACGTAACTGACAGAAACCCGATTTAGTTTCATTCTCTACGTTAGAGCATGGTAGAGATGCAGGGCTGAAAAGATTATTCTATCATGTGCCGTAAACCGATTACGAACATATTGGGAACAGACAGACCAACAGTCCGACCGACCAACAGATCATGTTATAGAGATGTGTTTGGACGTATCTAAAAACGAAAAAGAAAGAGGAATGTATTCACAAATCTTAATGCCACTCCATTCGCGTATCCTCGGCTTGCTTTCTTGAGAGGTGTTGAAAATCGATGATTATACCTGAGACGTTTTCTCATGATGGAAGCATGAATAGAGTTGGAAGTCGATCAGATAGTTGCAGTCAAATATAAACACAACGTCATGTTTTATCGCACACGCCATATTGTTTTGTTTTTTTAGCCTCGATTTCGCTGTTTCTTTTTTCTCCACTATCCCCACTCCTTTCTCTATAACAGATCATCAAATGTTTTATTATTTTGGCTTCTATGTCTCTCTCTTTTTATTTTCTGGATATTTGTTTCTCTCAACAGGTTATTATTTTTGTTCAAATATTATGGCAGATAATATCCAGGCTATAAGGAAGGTTGCAGACGAATCACAATCGTGGAATCTACAAGCGACTGAATGTCAAGCTGCATTTTGAGTGACAAAAAAAGAATGGAGGTTATTCGAATAGGAATATTGAACAGTCTTTGACAATTTTGAGCAGTTTTTCGGCTATTTCTATCTTTGAAGTTAGTTGCTTATTCTGATCCCTGTCAGGTTTTCTTTTTGATAAAAATTACTAGTTGGTTTGGCGAAAGATATATCTTCCCCCGCCTCTGTCTGTCTGTCTCTCTATCTGTCTGTATCTCTCTCTCTCTCTCTCTCTCTCTCTCTCTCTCTCTATATATATATATATATATATATATATATATATATATATATATGTAGAGAGAGAGAGAGACAGACAGACAGACAGACGGACAGACAGACAGACAGACAGAGAGAGAGAGTGAGAGAGAGAGAAAAACTGCTTATCGCAATCACTTAAAAAAACTGTTTGGGAACAACAGATTTCTGATAATAAAAGTCGGCTGATTACATTAAGTCAGCAGATTACATTAAGCCAGTGACATACATAAAGAGTAAGCTGCTTATTGTGATCACTTTCGACTTTTCTTTTTGATAAAAATAACATGCTGATTAAGCAAAGGATATATATATACATATTTAGAGAGAGAGAGAGAGAGAGAGAGAGAGAGAGAAAGAAAAATATATAAAGAGTGTGTGTGAGTGAGAGAGAGAGGGGGGACTGCTTATTGTGATCACTTTGAAAAAAACTGTTTAGAAAACAGATTTTTTATCAGAATATCTGGCTGATAACATTAAGCTAATGACATACATAGAGAGGAAGCTACTTATTGTGATCGTTTTGAGTAAAGTACTTGGGAACAATTGATTTTTCAATAACAATAACTGTCTGATAACATTATCCACAACAATAAGCAGCTTTTTTTTTCTATAATTTTCACAGATTACTTTGGACCTGTTCCCGTGTCTTGGCTCTTTTATTCTGAGAAAGCATTCCCCCTGGAAGATCATATGAGGAAGGTCGGTGGATACAGGGGTTGAAACGTCAAAGACGAAGAAACTGCTCCTAATGAATCAATGCATGAACCTAGTCGCACAAATTCTCATGTAAGTTCGGAAAAAGTTTTCTTATCGTATTATGCGGCATACGTGACGCACGGTCATATTGAAATAAAAATATAGAACCCATTTTTTCCTTCCACATTGTCTGGTTATTTCATTTTGCTCTTATCTATTCAAATCAACATAATCCTCCCCCCACAGTGGTTGGTTGTTTACATCATTTGCATAGCATAGTAACGTTAGTAAAATCTGATAGACCGTTCACCCCCGGAGACAGAACTGAGAAGAAAAGCACATCTTCAAGTCAAAGACCGTATTGCGCAGACAGTCAGGGACGACCAAAAGGCTCCTCTTTCAATCTGCTTCTGTACTTCTGAATAAGGAAGTGTGCGACATATTTCTCAGTTTTTTCTATCCTAATCTCACAATTCAGCAGCTGGATGCAAGAGAAAATTAGTCCTAAGGAAGAGTTTTCCAACAATCTTCGCTCCTACCGAGAATCAAACCCGGATCCTTCTACGCATGAAACAGACGTGCTAATAATAACACCATCTGCGCGTTTTCTACGCCGTAAAAGACGGCAAGTAAAGAAAATTCATGTGAGAGACACTGGCACCTGAGTACAGCTTCAGATATCTGCTAGCTTAACCTTTTCTAGACTTCTGGACTATTTCCCATACTAAGTGCACACGCAAACAAACGTTTAGCATCCAACGCACAAAATATTTCAAATCCTGTACATAGTTATCAGAGCTTTCATTGGAAAAAAAAACAATTCATTCACTCTGTCGAATTCAAAAGTGCACAGATACTTGAAACTTTCACAAATTAAGATTTTTGCATGCACTGACTTCAGAAATTTAGAGGGAGCATTGCACGGGATATATGTATCCCAAGGTTCCTATGACAGTTGGGGTATACAAATGTCTCGTCAATCTCTTTTTCAAAGTCTATTGGGGCATATATACCTCGAAAAGATTTTCGAAAAATAGTAAATGAAATTTTCCCGGCTTTTGCAACCGCAGACAATGACGTCATCATACAATGAAACCTACGGAGATATCAGTTCGTATTATATGTTTGAACGGGAAAGACATTTAGGCGAATAAATTTGCCAATTCAGACCTTTTTACCATTTTAAGAATGTGTAATCTGTCATTAATCTTATCAAATTCTATAAATGAATTATATATTAGTTGTTATTTGACAACGAGGACAAGATAAGATGGAGGAGAAACTGGTGTACATCTCGAGGATTTTTATCATAATTGAGATCGGGCCTGATGTATTTTGATTACTTCCGGCAACTTCATCAGAGGTCTTAGTAGCACCGAAAACTATGGCGCAGCTTGTTATATGATATGAGATAAAATAAATGCTAAGGAAAGCAATGTTGGTCGTGAAGGGGAAAGGTTGTTGTCTCACATCCACGCAGCAACCAAATTATATATTATTGATTTTGGACTGATTGTTATATTCAAATGTATGAAGTAAGAAGACATTTTTTTTGCTATTTTGTTTCGTTACATTTCAACATCTTGGAAAGCTTTTTAACGACTCGGGCATTAAGCACCTTAATAGGCAAGTCTTCAAAGAATTAAGCTGAAGTAATGAAATAGGTTTTGTACGTTATGAACCAATGTTATGATACAAGTTGTCTGTAAGTGCCGGGGGTCTTCTGTCTAGTGTTTACGAATAGAAAAACGAAACACGACTTGCGGCTCTGAAGTTGAGAACCCCCCCTTTATTCGGATACCGAATGAAGAGAAAGTGGTTGAACAGGTTACAAGGTTTCCCTTTTTCGAACCATCTGACCCCATCCAAAAATATGGGTTGTAGCCCCTCCCACTGAGCCTCCTACCCTGCTTAGCAAAGCCAGAAAATTCTCCTTCTGTTTTTCTTCCTTTTTCTCTCTTTCTTCTCCCTTAGCAATGATCACTAGTCATTTTATTTAGTTACAGTAATACAGTGAATCATACTTTTCTACATTAGACAAATAACACGGAAGCGAAATAAAGCAACGCATAACGATCGAATGGAAATCATTTGGTATGAATAGAAAGATCTCGAAGAGCACCTCGCCAATGCACTTCAAGCATGAAATATACAATAAATGTGTAATATAAGCTATGGCTTACAGATGCAAAACGAGGAAATTAACAAAACCAACTCGGAACAAACTTAGAATTGTACAGAGAGCCATGGAAAGGGCAATGCCGAGGATAACTCAAAGTGATAGAAAAAGATCAACATGAATTAGAGAGAATTCTAAACCGAAGGATATTACACAAAGCAACAAAAAATGGGAACGAAATAACTAGTTTCACAATCTTTCTGTTCGTAATATATATATATATATATATATATATATATATATATATATATATATATATATATATATATATATATATATATATATATATATATATATATATATATATATATATGTGGTACAAATCAGGCTAGGAGTATAACATAATATAATAATATATCAATAATATAAAGCCACTTCTGAAATGTAATGGATTTATTTCATTGAGTGCTCGATACAAACAACTTTTTACTCATGAAATTAAGTTGTTTTAGAGTAGAGCTGGAAATAAATAGTAGAATGTGGATTCACTACACAAACTAGCTCATGTCTCTGTCCTCTCCAGATTCGCCTGATGAGGCCCGCATTATGTTATACTGCTAGCCTGATTTGTACCACATATACTGTACACACACACACACACACACACACACACACATATATATATATATATATATATATATATATATATATATATTTTTCCCGTGGTCGAAGCCGCATCAACATGACTTGTACTCAGTTAGCCACATGGTCTGCAATACGTACTTATTTAGTCACGCGTCTTCAATTAAATAAATCATGTTAATTTGAGAGACATTTCCCATGACCATCGGTAAATTCTCAGTGGATGTTTCACTATTGTAGCCTTGTGCCAGGCACTTCAAGAATATAAATCTAAAAGGTACCTTGCCGAAGTGTAGCGATTAGCAAGCTAGTCTCACAAATCATAACTACTACCCTGAGTTTCAACCTAAATTGTTGACCTACATGTCTTGTCTTTCGCCAGACTTAGCTAAAGTAAGTCAATATTGATAAGGCGTTGCATAATATTGGAAGAAAACGTAGGTTTACGCATAAAGCAAAGATTTTGGAGCAAAATGTGATAGGAATCTGAAAGTGGATGGGTTAATAAAATATTTATTACAAGCGTCGTTTATTATCAGATTGTGAAAGAGAATATTTCCGCGCAAACAAAGACGAAGATAAAGCGAAGTTTTCTCAAATCATTTCTGCCAAACTCTAGTCCAAGTCTGGAGTTGACTTTGTTTTCTACTTTGTTTTCTACTCAACAGTAAGAGCAACAATCCTCACCTAATTATCCAAGTATGGAGTTGAATTCGTTTTTCTATTGCAATAATAAAAACAACGATCCTCACCTAATCCCCCGAGTCTGGAGTTGACTTTGTTTTCTACTTTATCAACAAAAACAACAATCCTCACCTTATTATCCAAGTGTGAAGTTGACTTTTTCTATCGTAGCAACAATAATAATCCGGACTCAATTTGGGGTAGTAATCTCTCCACTATATTTGTCTTGCCCATAGCCTTAAACCAAACCGATATATAAAAACGAACCTTTCCCCACCATGATTTGGAATCCCGATCAAGTGATCAGTAGGCAGTTCTCTTACCGAATGAGCCTAGTTGACAAGTTTCACATACCTACGAAAATTTGTATAATAAATACGAAAAAGCTTTTTTTTTTATAAATGAAAATATTTATAACAAAAAGCATACACGAAGTATCATAAACATTTGGATAATTCAGGGTGAGGGTGACTTCCAAAAAGAAATCGATTGAAAAAAAGGGTTCTCCATTTGTTGGCAGAGTGCAATTTCGAGAAATACGTGAAATGTCCGGCGAGACACGGGAATCGCAGGGTGACTTGACCAATGAGCGGATTGATCAATCGGTCCCGGGACTTATAGCTGATAACTCGTACTTATACATACGCACACTCACGCCCACACAAAAACATGAATACACACACACACACACACACAAACACACACACACACACACACACACACACACACACACACATATATATATATATATATATATATATAAGTATGTATTGGAGTGAAAAATGATTTGGAATGCCATATTGTGTTCAAATGAGATTTTTAAAAATCTAATTTGACGTTATGTTGGTTCAAAACAAACATCATCATAAACCTTTTTTCTGATGATGTTAGCTTTGAACTTGCGAAACGTCTACTCGTTTTTTTGAAATTCATTTGTACGTAATATGGTCTTCTAAATTGTCACTTAAAATACTTTTGGATGAATTATAATTCGAATAGTGTGTGTGTGTGTGTGTGGTATTTTTTCATTATATACTTATAACTACTTTATTGTACATTATCTACGATGCATAGCGGCTCCGAGTAGAACACAATGTCACATATATATATTTTATAAATATTTACAACCGTCAAACATGGAGCACATCGAAAAAATTTTCAAATTCTTTTTATGCCAATTCAGTCACTTATTTCTCAAAATTTGTTAAAATAATTTGTGTACTTTTCTTCTTGCCCCGCGACACCCATGATAGAGAAATGTGGCAGATCACAGGGAAGGTCTATGTCCAACGACAGACGTTAAAAGACTGATATTGATGATGAATTTTCTTCAGAGTAAAAGTACATATACATGCATACATACATACATACATATATATATATATATATATATATATATATACATCAACTTTCGGACATTTCGATCTGTACTTTTCATATTCGGATATTACGATTTACACCTGAAGATGGCCATAAATAGAGTCAGTCGAAGCACCCTAACTACATCGACGAAGTTATATTAATGGCTCTTCTCAAAGATATAGACAATGCATTAATATAAAAAGTTCCTTAGTCGATATTTTTTATTGTAGGTATATTGTGTTTACGCAGCTACTTAAGTTTGCTGATGTTTCTGTCATGTGATCACATGATGAAGTCAGCGATCATTCAGGTTTTCATTCTATTCACCTAATTTCCCCGAACGTTTTTTACTCAATATCACGTACATCTCATTTTACTTACATTATTTCGCGTAAATTTAAGTGACTATTGATTTCTATCACGTTGGATTGTTCAGTTGGTGTCACGCAACTTTCTATATTTCTAAACCTCATTATATTAGGTTAGAGCCAGTTCCAAAGGTGTATGTTTGATGCGTAGAGCAACCTGCCATAATTATGATATATATCATTTTCCCATCAATCGTAGGAAAGTATTTGGGTTGTTTCTCTCCGGTGTAGCCAATTTTAATATTTGTACCTATGTTTGAATCATTCTGATTTTTAATATTTATATTTATCAGATTTCTCGATAACCGCTGATCCAAAAGACTGCAAACTCGACACATCATAGTTTCGTGTACTGAATAATATACTCAGCAAATTTCAAATTCGTACAATGACCAGTTGTCGAGTTATTGTGTTGCATACACAGGCAGATTTTTTCAATTTTGTCTAATGATACTGGAGGTATCGTGTTTGGCCATTTCAAAACGTGTGGAGAACAAGTCTGGTTAGTTACACAATAAAAATGTCACATGACTCATGTGTTTTGGCAGTTTATCATGTTGGGGTAATCAGTTGAAAGATGGAAGAAAGGGCGATCAATGAATAAGTTTCCCATATTGTTTGGTAGTCGTCACTTGAAAAATGAAGTCGGAACGTTAAAAAAAAACCCAAAACTAGCGTGAATGCTGCCGGATATATACTAAGGGATCAATTTAGCATAATTCTACTTAGAAAAATGAACCTGACACTAAAACTGATTCCAGCATAACATGGAGTAAACTTGTGAATTTTCAGCCCTTTGCCTCGATTAGTGCGGTATGTACTAATGATTTATTCATACACAGCGAGCAAAACAGCCAGGCCAGCTAAAAACTGAAGAAACCAGTGGCGTATAGTGCATTGTATCTTTGGATTACCGTAATCTACGGATGCACAAAAATGTAACAATGTTTTAGTGTTTGTAAAAAGCAATGGGCAGTTGAAGCATTTTAGGCACAATATTGAAAAACTGGCCCTGATTGAAGAAATTAGAGAATGAACGGAAAATGGTTTTCATCCCCTTACATTTTTTACAGAGCCTTTTTTCCAACGACCTTTTTAACACATCGTTTTGGAAATTCAGAGAAAACTGATTTCTCTTTATTTTAATTAATTGCTAATCTGTTTTCAAGTTATGGATTCAGTTGACTTCTTCGTTGATGCTGTGTGGATAACATAATAACTGTTAATTAATGAATTCAAATGAGACCCCCGAATGGACGGACAGCAAATCGTTACCGAAGGCCAGACTCTCTTCGGATCAACCTATGCAAATTGCAGCTCGAATTCGATAATTGAAACGCAGCAATCTGAGGCTGTGTTTTTCTCTTCCCTAATCTAAAATTAGAATCAGTCAACCAAAACTGTCACAAAAATTGTCAACATAGATTTCTCTAGTTCTCAAGTTGGTCTGTCTGTCTGGTTCGCTATGTATGTAGGTATATATCGCGCGTACAGGTCTCATCAGTTAAGCTAGAGGGCTGAAACTTTACTCATTCTTATACCTACAAAAACCGTTTTTCTGTTTTACCCCTCCCCATAAATTGGTCATTAGTGGGCGGTTATATTTGCAATCTACGTTTATGATAAATTGCTTTTTTAGTTTGTTTTGGGTAGGATTCATTTTTTTTTTCTTTTTAAATTCAGACTTTTAAGTGATCAGTAATCAAAAGGTGAATCTTCACATCGTCAAGTCCACCTCATTTTACTCTTTGGTCTGTCTTCTTTTTAATTTTTAGTCACCCTCACCAAAGTCTTTTTGCCACTTTCCACATTAAAGGGTTGATAGTAAGAAGGGAGTTATTTATGGCACAGAATTAGGAATAGTATTAACGTGCTAAAATTGCTTATCCATGATAAAATTGTAAAGTTAGAAACACTGACACATAACACGTTTAAAATGAAGACTAAAAAGACTATTATTTGATGAGACATTTTTATTTATTCGCAACCGTTTCCCTTTCTTGTTCCCCCCCTATCACAGACTTCGTTTTTTAATTTCATACAAGGGATCTCTTCACTACCCTCAATCCTTTCCTGAATCTTCTTTTGTTAGTCTGACACAAGGACGGATAGTGGGGGAGGGGTTACAAACAGACGGAGACACACGTTGCTTATTGTAATATCAGCTGGAAATCCCACCTGTAGCGATCTATCCACCTAGCAGTTTTGTATTTGACCACCAATAACCGATGGACATCACGACTCACAACATGGATCCCCAAAGATCACGTGCGAAACTGAGGCCGACAGAATCCAAGATGGAAAGATGAACTAGACAAATTTAGAAAATACTCGCTCCACGACGTCCATGATAGAGAAAGGTCTATGTCCAACAACTGACGTTAAAAGACTGATGATAATGAGGTTGAGTATGAGATCCAATCAGGACTTGACCCACAAACAAACACCAACACGATTAGTTTTCCGGTCATTGCTATACGATGTGCGTTCTGATCCGTTATTTTCGTTATTTGATTTACTTTTTAATACCAGTGCAAATATATCCATGGATGAATTTTAATTTCTGTGAGTTTTTTTTCAAATAAATTTCAGATTTCTTCCACTCGAAAATTCGTAGTTTTTCAAATGACGAATAAGACATATTCTAATCAGTTGAATTCTCAAGTGGGTAAGTCTATCATTATGGATTGAAACAAAGAAAATCTCTCTGTTCGTTATATAGGAAGATTTATTTGAATGTTCCGAGTATTGACTATACATATGTTTACTGCCATCATGATCGTAAACAACAATCGCCACGACAACAGCAGTAATCATCTACTGCTGGACAAAAGCTTTTCCCTTCTCCTTCCGTGTCGACCGTGATTGTGCTAAACTATGCACTGTCTTACTGGAAAACCTTTCTATCTCATCTCAGTATCTTACACATGATATTCTCAGCGTTTGCTATCTCTAGGGCGTCAATATGTTAACCCCTTTCCACCATCGTTCCTTCTTGCTATGTGTTCAGTCTATCTCCATTTTCCCCTCTCAATTAGTTCTATAATATCTTTTACTTCAGTTTGTTATCAGATCCACGTCAATCTCTCAGTGTTATTTGTAATAATGTAAAAAAAATAAAAAATAATAAGATCCAATTAATCATAAAGAGAAGGGTGTATAACCAATGCATCCTCCCAATAGTCACTTATGGAGCTGAAACATGGAACTTAAGCAAGAGACAGACCCGTAAATTGAGAACCAAGCAACGTGCGCATGAAAGAATAATACTGGGCCTCACATGGAGAGACCACAAAACAGCACGGTACATCCGAGAAAAGACAAGAGTTAAGGACATCATAGAATCCATAAAAAATCTCAAATGGCGGTGGGCTACCCATGTTGCAAGAATGGCAGACAATCGATGGACATCACGACTCACAACATGGATTCCCCGAGACCATATGCGCAACCGAGGCTGGCAAAATGTTAGATGGAGAGACGAGCTAGACAAGTTCAGGAAGTACTGGCTCCGTGACGCCCATGATAGGGAAGTGTCACAAATCCTGGGGAAAGTCTATGTCCAACGACGGATGCTAAAAGACTGATGATGATGATGATGATGATGATGATGATTGTGATAGTTCCCTGTTTTTCGCATCCGAACGTCATAGCTGGTATTTTACATTCATTGTACACTTTTTAGACATATTGGCAAGATGCTTTTCATTATGTCTCTGTGTTTACTGAACCAATCATTATTTATCGTTTAATCTCGCTTGTTCAGATTTTCAAATAGCGGTTAGTAGGTGTTTTTCTATATCTTTTTTTAACTGCAAACTTTTTACTTTAAAGTGGGAGAGTCTATTATTACGAATAGAAAAACCAAGAAAATCACACTGTCCATTATACAAGATGATAGATATTTTTTTGAATAGTTCGATCAATACACATGTTTACAATCAGCTGTGAAAAATAAATTTGATCTTTAGAAAGACTGTCAGTCAAACTCCATAAAATGATTCGGGGGTAAGTGGAGTATTGCAGCTCAAGGAAGCAAAGGTCGAACAGAGATCAAAGAGACATCAATCAAGTTTCCCCTGTTTTTCCCCAACATTTTTGGACCTTTCCCCCACTTGAGGTCCCTAACTAGAAACAAACAACATTAATTTCTCGAATGCCCCCATCTGCTCTGACAGATTGACATATATAATTGAGACTTCGTTTGATTTTATCAAATCACTAAAAAAAATTACAAAGAAGCGATCAGGTCTTGTTAGTGACTCAATAGAAAGCGCAACATGACTCATGTCTTAAGGCAGCGTACTGTGTTGGGGGTCATCAATTAAAAAATGGAAAAAAAAAACGTGATCGATGAATAGGTCACTTGTTCCGCTTTTTTTTTTTTGGACAGTGATCAATGAAGGGAAATGTAAGAACGGAGCTTACTGAAGAAAATAGACGTATGAATAATTACTGACTGAACAGCGCCCACGTCACACAAATAACCAAGATGTTCCTAATTTCAACGTAACTGTTAAAAATACGTATTTGGAATTTGGCTTGGAGTCATAATGTGTTGAAAATAAAAGAAAGATATGTAAAAGCTGCCAAGGAATCGTTTATACAATGACGAATTATGAAGTATCTTGAGGAAATGTCACTTGCAGAATCCCTAAAAAGGTTGCATTAAACCCTGGGGTTCCATGAAACACTTTGAATACCGCTGATCTAGATAATAACAGCCGATGATTGATGCAGAGATTTCGATTTCCGCAGGGGGCTCTACACTTAACCGGGTGCAAGACAAAACTCTCAAATTGAATTGTAGGCAATAATTTTGATTTCACTCGTTCCCACATCAGGTATACTCTTTTTAGATCAATATGAATATTCAGTATCTCACTGAAAGTAACTTTTATAAAAAATTAATTCAACTTCAATTGTATGAAATAATCCCCCCTTTTTTTAATAAATGTTCTAAACAATGTTGTATTTTATAAGTGTAGACATTCGTGTATATTTTGAATGCAGGATTAATATTTTTGCTTGCAGACTTGGAATTATATGGGGTGACCATAAACAGTTGTCAATGTTTTCTTTTCTTATCATTTTTTCAAAAGTAACACCAGAAGAAATGGCACCTGGACGCAAGCACCTTCAGCAATATGAAATCTTCGCACATGATTTCCTACAGGAGAGTATAACTACAATAAGAATGAGTAAAATCAATACAGTCACAATTTAAAAAAAATTTTGACTAGCTTAGGCACACACACAAGTGCACACACACAAGCACAGATATATACATATATGTATGAATATATATGTGTGTTTTCAAGAAATGACCATATTTGGACCAACAAATTGAATTATAAATTGCGTTATATCATATAGAAACTTATTTGAAATGATTTACTGTCGGTAAACGTTTAATGTATCACTCAATTCGGAAAATGTATATTGAAAAATAAACACATACAGGAAATAGGGCTGCAGCAGAGATCAAACCTACAACCAATAGGGTAACTGCTTCAACGTAGCGATGCTCTTACCATTGAGCTAAACTGCCACCAAATATGCATAAATTGAATATGTAACTGTCGTTGTTATTTGCTTGTAATGATCCTTTTCGGAAATTTAGAGCTCTATCTACTCCATATATATATATATATATATATATATATATATATTATGTATATATATGTATATATATGTATAATTGTTATATATGTAACAATTGTGTCATCCACAGACAGCTATTTCGTCGTAGACTATCCACCATACCATCCAGTACCATTAGGTTGGTTTGGAATCTTCGCTTCAGACCCAGAGGCTGGTATCTTACCTATGCCCTATGCAGAACTGGACGGTCAGTAAGGTTGAATTTAAGCGATATATTCACTCACGCGTAATTCCTCATCCACCAGAGTGCTCCATTCCTAAGCTGGAAGAGCATTGCATAAGCTCATAATGGACGAGTTACCTCACTTAAAGAGTGCTCAACCCTGGATAGGAATACAATATAACATAATACAATATCCAATGTGTGATGGGTTTATTTCATAAAGTGCTCAATACATTCAACATCAAAAATTAAGTAAAGTTAAAGTAGAACTTGAAATATCATTCATTCTCCTGGAGAAGCCAAAACAGGAGAGGAACATAAACATGTTTGTGTAGCGAATCTTTTGCTTCATTATATATATATATATATACCTATATATATATATATATATATATATATATATATGTATATATATATATAAATTTCTGTATCAATAAAAATGAGGATAAGCCTATCGGATGCAAAGAGTCGACAAACATTTCACCAATGTGAAAACTACATAAATCATTTATTGCCAGATAAGCTCTAGGAAAGTATGGTCACAGCTGAGACGGGTGATTAAAACATGACGACCGATAGTTGATAGTATGAATCTGTCTACAATTCGAATCTAAACTTGGAACAAAAGCAGCAGAAGCAAGCCCACGAATATGTGGAGTGTTTGGTGAAGATAGAATTAGAAAAAAGGTGATGTAACGGTCTTCAACATGGAAAATAAAATTTGCGAATCGAGTTCGAATTTTTTCTGCGGCTAGGTGAACCAACACTTGAACAAACCACTCCCCCATACCGTTTAGGAAGAATCAAGTGTAGAAGCCGGTAAACTTATCGTTAACCCTGACACGAGCCAGTCCACCATCAGCTAAGATGATTACAGTGTTTATATGATTAGGACAAAAAACAGCAATGTTTTGAATTACGCGGGTTTTGAAGCAGCATTGTTAAGGCATTACTATGGAAGTTACTGTAACGAAGTATAAGAACAGTGCGGTTTTGAACAGTACAGAAAATGTTGGAACGAATCAACTGCATTTATATAAGATATACGAGTAAATAATGTTCATTTCGAGGAAAACCAAAAAAAAAAAGGCCAGTTTCCGTTAAATAAATGCCAGTTACCTGTTTTTTATTAGATAATAGCTTTTCTTAGCCCTAAATAAAAAGGTATGGGTTATCACCCCTTAATCAAATGAATAAAGTTGCTTTGTTGAACACCGCATCAATTTGTTATAAAGTCGGCATCCTTGAAGATATTTTTTCAAAACCGCGATAAAATCATAGGAACCAATTTTCCGCCATTTTTTCTTCTTTTGAACTAATTTACTTCTTTTAATATTTTAAAGTAGTGACAGTCCCAAAGCCTAGTAATTTGCGCGATTACTTCACAGAGTCACTATTCTGTGGCGTACGAAAATATTGACTTTCAGGAAACAGTTGTCTTTAAACATATGGGAAGTTTTATTGATCTCGTTGTTATTGTAGCAGGTTTTTGCGCAGTTATTTATGGAAACAACTACCAGCTTTACAGTAATCGTTATCTCGAGACACTTGACTTTACGTGGTCTTTGCAATTGAACCGATTGGGATAGAGGCTGATCTTGATTCTTAACTTAGTATAGCTTTTTCCGTTAAAAGTTAGAACAAACAAATTAAAAATACAGTAAGAAAAATAAAACAACTGTAACATGCATATTAGAGACTAGGGATAAATTTTAAAAAAGGCCCAAGAATTTTATCATGAGACAAATTCCAACTAATTTCACTAAAAGATAACATTTTCTGCGATTAAAACTGAATATAGATATCTAATTAATAATGTTCATCGATTCAGTTTTCCTACCCTTGTTTTCGATTCGCTCACTTTATTCTTTTATTTTCTCGCTGTCTCTTTATAATTCACTCTCAGTAATTTTTTTAATTTGCGAGCTGTATTTTTAATCGGCTTGCTGTATTTCTTAATTTGCTCGCCGTATTTTTCCATTTGCTCGCTGTGTTTTCTAATTTGCTCGAAGTACGTTCTTTTGGCTACTTGTATTTTCTTTCAAATTGCTCGCAGCAGTTTTTGTTTTGCTCATAGTTTTTAATTCAATTATTGTATTTTTCACTTTGCTTGTTCTAATTCTTAACTTACTTTGGATAAAGTATAATCGAATCCCGAGAGAAGAAAAAATTACTGAAATATTCAAATTTCTACAACTACTGAATTATCACTATTAGTTTCTGATTATCATTTCTCTTCGAAATTAATTTTTTGATTTTTCTATCGCAAGTCAACTCAGACTGTCGATTTATGGTGTTCAATAAAGAGCGTGAATTGCAAATAAAGATTAAGCTCTCGGTCTGACTCGATCTCACATCCAATTTGGCACAAGGAGGCCAGGTTGGATGAATGATTGAAAAAGTTTGGAAAACTGTTGCTGGAATTTTCTTTTTTTAAGTAACTACGACAGAGTCCGTTCTAGATCTGTATATTTGGAACAAGAAGCTGAAACATAGAACCATGCAACATGCACAGGAGAGATCCAGTCTTAACCTCAAACGGAGATATAAGAAGAAAGCACAGTGCATCAGGTGTAAAAAAAATTTGAAGTCCGAGATGTTGTAGAAACAAGTGAAAAGCTCGAATTGGAATGGGTTAGTCATGTTGTAAGAATGGCAGACAACCGCTAGACCTCACAACTCACAATGTAGATCCCCAGAGATCATATATGAAACTGTGACCGAGAAAAAAATAAGATATTTTGTTAAACTCTGATAGAGAGGTGTGGCGAATCCTGGAGAAGGTCCATGTCTTACGAAAGACGCTGAAAGGCTGTTGCGGCTGTTGCTGCTGCTGCTGCTGATAATGATGGCGATGATGGCTACGTATCTTGCAGAACATTGTTCTGAGGTTTTATAGTAAATTTGTTGCCCAAATAATCGAAGATCGATGAAACGATTGATTTTTCCTCTCGTTCCGGGATGACTCACCATTTTTTTCAGAGTTTTTGACTGTTGCAGAATATATCTGAAAAACAAAAGGGCAAATCAGTGGTGTTAACCGACTTGGGTAAAGATAGATAAAAAAAATGGGTCAGATTAGTCACCCAATAGAAAACGTCTTTAGGCAGCATGCCGGATCGGTCTCTCCAAGGAGCACTTGCGAACGCACTAACATGATTAGATTTCTGCAAATAACTAACCCCAGCGGTTACCTGCGAGCGGGTTCCGCCGTTTCAGTTTCCTGTTCAACATTCAGAAAGTTAAATGAAGGGTATTGATATAATCGAACGTAAATATTTCAGACGTAGAACTATTTAGAGCAATCAGTTAACTGGACAGGCAAATCAGAGATGTTGAGCGACTTGGGCAAAGATAGATGAAATATAGACAGGTTTGGTCAGTCCCTCAATTGAAACCATCACATGATAAATGGCTTCTGGCAGCATACTGTGTTTGGGATGCTCAATCAAAACATTGGAGAAAGACGTACCGAGGCATATATTGCTTTAAACTTTTGTTTGGCGATGTTAACTGAAAAATATCTAAATCTTCGATTTGAAGACGGGCACAAAATAAGTAATCAATTTAAGTTACATCAAAAATGCTTATTTGGAGAGAAATTAGAAAAAAATGTTTTTTGGTTACATAATTAAAAGTAAACGTTTAAACTTTCAATTCTCAAGGTCTATCGGAGCGTGGAATATACACACATGGCCAGCCAGCCAGCCAGCCAGCGTGTCGGATGGTTGCAGCAGGTGCCTGTCTCAGGTGAGCCAGCCAGCCAGCCGTAGCATGTGCCCGTCCGTCCCGGCCAACGATGACACTCGTGGCGATAGCGACAGCGACGGCGACGGGAAGCCGTGCTCCAGCTTCTCCTTAGGGTTTCACGAGACGAAAGAGACTGACGACCGACTGGGATTCTGGTGACCGACTTTCCTTCCTTTTCAGCCAGCCAGCCAGCCAGCCAGCACACTGGTCATCTAGCCAGCAAGCAGGACCAACGTGCAAAACTGAAGAAAACTATGCTGACAGTTTTGAAGAAAGTTCTGGTTGACGGTCTCTAAAAATCCTACAATAGAATTTTATTGATCGAGTATTGAACACCCACACGTGTGAACTAACTCAATTTTTGGTTATCACGGATTAATTGGAACAGTTTTGCCAGCACAGTTCACTTGCTTGTTCCACGTTGTGAACGTAATCGTCAAACCCTGACACATTGCTGTGGTTTCTGTCGGTGTCCGCCATTGTATCGTGTTGAGAACCTGTCTCGTGGCATCTAGAGATTATATCTGTTCCAGTTGCATAGATGATTATTGAGAGGACACATTGGCTGTATGCTTTTCCTTTTAGGACGAATTAGATTCTTTCGTTCTTGGAGGTTAAGCTTGCTGTACTAAAACCTTGCCAAGCAAAGTGATTAAACGCTTGACTTCTTTTCCTTTTTGAGGATTTCATTGAGATTCTTTGTTCTAAGTAGATGTAGTGGTCTTCTTTCAACGGCATAGCTTTTTTCGATTTTCATTTACCATATGTATGTTACGCCGATTCTATGCAATTACCTGATTCACTCATTTTTGGTAAGAAAATTTTTATTCTATTTTTCATTAGATAAGCTGTTGACCGTGAAAAAAATACTCGTTTCATATCCTTGCTTCGATTAGATGAACTTTTGATCAAATTAAAACTACGTATTCATTTTTGTTTAATATGTTGAAACTACATCTTAACTCCGTTTTTTTAATAGAAAAATTTGATTGCACTTTGATTACATGAACTTTCAATTGTAAAAAAAAATAATCGTTTTATATCCCCGTTTTGATTAAATGAACTTATGATTAGATTAAAACTACGTATATGTTTATTTTTTGTGAACAAAAGGGTTAAAAAAAAAAAGCAATTTCCCTGATTTGGTGTAACATTTACAATCCAAGAGTTGAAGTGATCAACTTGAGTCAGAATAGAAGTAAGAGTTGAGTTTGACCCTGAAGCAGCCAGTCTTGTTCGAGAGATAATTACATTCTCGGATTAGTCCCTCCAAGGAACACTTGCGAACGTTCTAATATGATTGGATTTCTGCAAATAACTGACCCAAGCAGTTATCTACGAGATGGTTTCATACTGCCCGCCTGGATTCCTGTTCAGCATTCAGGAAGTTAAATGAAGAGTGTCGATATAATCGAACCTAAACGTTTTAGACGTAAAACCATTTATAGAAATCAGTCAACCAGACAAACAAATCGGTGATGTTAAGTGACTTGGGTAAAGATAGGTAGATCTGCTTAGTCACATAACCTACGTCTTTTGGCATCATGCTGTGTTGGGTATGATCAATTAAAAAAAAGCACGATCAAGAAATAAGTTACCTATTTCACCTTTTGTTATACAAAAAAATCTGGATTCTCAGAAAACTAGTAGGTACAAATTAGGAACAGATTTAGCATAAACTTACACTGCAAACAGATACCCTCACTAAAAAAATATGGGGAAGATTAAAAGACAAAAGAGGGTTTCTTTTCGACACAACAAGGAGTAAATACTTAATTTTTCAGTCCTTTCGCCCGATCAGCCTGTACGTGCGATACATGCATCCATATATTTTTAAAAAAAACATACCCACGTACATACATATATAGCCAGCCAGCCAGTCTGTCAGTCTATCAGCCGGACCAAATTCAAAACTGCAAACAAATCTATTAAAAAAACATACATACCTACATATGTACATATATAGCCAGCCAGTCAGCCAGTCAGTCAGCTGGACCAACTTCAAAACTGAAAAAAAAACCTATGTTTGTTTTTTTTGACGTTATCCAATTGATGAATATACTTAAGTCCCAACGGATTATATTGCACGGATCGATGGATTAGTGTTCGCCTGAACGAGGTCTGTTAATCAAGAATCCTTAATGTATTGAAGATGAGTTTTCAGTCTACCGTGGGGGTCAGTTAGCCAAGCGCGTAAACTTTCACTCGGCACAAAAGGAACAGGTCTTGCTAACCACTCAACAGAAACAGTCATGTAACTTTGGCAGCATGCTCGGTGTTTGGAGTGATCAATAAAAAAAATGGAAGGAGGGTTGATCAATGAAAAAGTTACATCTCTCACCTCTTGTTGGACAGTGATTCCTAAAAAAGTCCAGATTATCTAAAAAAACTAAACAAACGCAATCACTACCTATGAAGCTAATTTATCATGAATTTATATTGCAAATTGAAGCCTCAAAAATGTAACCAGGAGAGAGAGAGAGAGAGAGAGAGAGAGAGAGAGAGTCATAAAACAAAAAACAACTTTTTCCTAGACATAATTAGGAGTAACTGTTTGAATTTTCCGCCTGATAGCTGCATTAGTGCAGTCACTCCGATTGATACATACATGGCCAGCCAGACACACTTAAAAACTGAAAAAAACTATGTTGATATTGACAATGTTGTCTATTTTTGTTGATGGTTCCTAAAAGAGGGTGTAAAAGTAATCAGTCTTTCGAATATTGAAGGAAAAAGTATGACTAAAACATTCTTGCAATTAGATAAATAATAATCCTTTTTCACTTTACCCCATTTCAACTTACGAAGATTTCCTAGGAACGGTACACTTTCGTAAAGCGGGAGAAAGTCGCATCGAATACGTCAAAACCGAATATTTTGATTATTCCAAGAGGCTTATGGCTGATCCTCGTTTGATACACCGTTTCTCGTTCGATATCTGAACCTAAGCAAGGTCGTGCCTAGTCAGTGTCTAGATGGGTGACTGCTCAAACAACAAGTCGAGACGGAAACTTGCGATATGTGAAGCCTGGGTAAGGACAGCTGATGAAGTAGCTTGACGTTTCTTAACCATTTTATACATAAACAGCGCAAGTTCCGTAAGTGGACGTTCATGATACATAAAAAAATATTTTCCGGCGGAACACAAATATTCGTCTAGACTTGTTAAGTGGATCGCATTCAGTTCAATTAAAGCATCACAGACTGAGAGAAAAGAATTAAAAACACTAACAGGAATCGAACCCAAATCGTTCTGCGTGTAGACAATGATAAGAGAACTGCTGTATCTAATGGTGATCTGAGTGTTCTGAAAATTACGAAGAATCAAAATTCAGAAAAACTTTTTCATTGCATTGAGATTTTGAACTTAAATTTTAACCGTAAAAAGTACATTCCGACAAAATTTGAATTCTTACTTTTCAGTTGTGTTACCACTGGAAATAAATCCGATTCATTCTCTCTCAACTCCATTATTGTCTGTTAGATTCAATACACACACACACACACACACACTGTTGATATGAAGATTCAGAATAATAATGTAAATTCGAGGCTGAAGATATCCGGCATGAGGCTAAAACTACTTTTTTTGCCGAATCCGGAAGTGCTTCTGGTCTTTGCAAATGTAGAAATGTTTATAACAGACGAAACCTTTCTCTCATCAAAATAGCTGCATTCATGTCAGACTTAATGGGAAGCTTTCGTCCATTGTTAAGTGGGATGCAATTGCATTTTACTCTAAACCAGCCTGGACATAAAACAAACTCTGGACACTTAGAGAAAAAGGTTTTTTTTTTATAAAAAAAAAGTCCTGTCTCGTTCATATAAAGAAGTTTATTATCAGCACTTGGACAAAATTTTGTGAAATCCAACACTCATTTTCTGCTCTCAGATAGGAATACTGAATAAGATCTGATTGGCTGGAAGCAAAAAATCATGCAAATATCCTTGTATGTTCGATCTCACAAACAGATAGAATGAATATAAACCAGAAAATGTCTGTGGCAATGACGAAAGCTAAACATTAGGCTGATGCAAAAATTCCCAGTGTAATCGTTGGGACAATGTACAATGGAATGGGAGAAATCTGTTGATTGAATAAAGAGTTTGATTAAAAATAATCAGAAGGTTACTATCTACATGAAAAAGGGATACTTTGTAGCTATGAGAATCAAGATGGAGGTGGTATTCCGATTGAATCAGCTTTTTCATTTTCGTTGCTTATTTGCAAATATATATATCTATATATAGATAAATAGATATATATATATATATATATATATATATATATATATATATATATATATAGAGAGAGAGAGAGAGAGAGAGAGAGAGAGAGAAACTGGTCCACAAAATTGTTCTGAAAGTTTCGGAGGACATGGTAATACAACGGAATCAGATTAACCAAATAAGGGGTTGTTGAATGTTTCCCTTCAGTGTGCTTAGATAGTGAAATGGTTAGAACGTTCAACTCTACAAACAGAACGATCTGGGTTCGATTTCTGAGACGAGGGCAGAAACCTCTCTATTTAAAACAAATTTCCCTGTGCACTCAGCAGCTTACTGGGTGCACCATAAGCTGCGGGATTCGAATGGAGTTGTGCCCTCCCCGATTCGAAATTATTTGTAGTAAACAAAAGAGGAGCCTCAGCGTCGCCTCCGCCCATCAGTGTTGTGCAAGTACTTTGGCTTGGATTGACATGTGTGGGCCTAATGCATGGAATCATCTTCGCAGACGATAATTTGAATCTTTTGAGTTCTGATCACAGTGAATTATCGTGATGGAACACCAGACTCTTGCAATTAGTCAAAGTCTGCCACTTTCCCTACAAAGCGACGTAGAAAAAAATTAACTGCTGGCAATTATGAGTGTTGTAATTGTTGCTTTGAATGGTAGCAACTCAAAATGGACCAAGCCAACGAAATAACCCCCAAACACTTAGCAAGACTTTCCTTGGAAAAAGTCCTCCATTTTGGGCTATTTGCATACAGTAAGCTACTGTCTGCGTCGCTCAGTATCTTTGCAAAATATTAATTTTCCCTAACTAGTCACTAATTTGTCACCAAAATGGCGAGATACGTTTACGAGACTGCTAAGTGCTAATGTCTACTCTTACTTTACGCATGGCGTCTATCAAATCACGGGGAATGCATTAAGTTTAGGCATATTTCCAAATTATCACAGAGGACTGTGGACCGTTGAAAGGCTTGAAGTCAGATTTTGAAACAATCATTCATCTGTAACAGTACTGTTTCTATCGAGATGAGAAGGAATTAATAATCGTTAGATTCAACAGAATCAAATGTTCCATGGTGCATCTAAAGCTGAAATTACCTTTTTCTAAACTTTTTTGTTTTACTGTTTTCGGCCATTCCTTTCGTTTGAATAATATATTCCATAAACGCCATTAATATTTCGGAAGCTTTTACGACATGATTGCAACTTTTCTTTTCCATTTTCAACTCATAGAGAATATGTCTTATGGGCTCTGTAAACACGCCGCCTATCTGTAAGAGTGTCAAGTTAGTAACTAAGTCAATAGAATCATACTGTGACAACATATCTTACTTATTTAAATCTGTACAAGATCATAATAGCATGTTTTGTTATCATTTAGACATTTTAGAATTGCTAGAATTTCATTCAATTTGCCAGTATTTGATTACAGAAAATATTTATGGGATAACCTGGTTCTATGTAATGCTATTACTTACGTATTTTTAGTATAGCTGAAGTATCACCCAATCTATTGCTATCTGATTTGGAACATTACTTATGGGATGAGCTGAGAGCGTGTATTGTTATAATTTGCACAATTTATAGTGGAATGAATAGTGAAAATGTTGACACCCTGGAGGCAAGACAAATCGTTCTTGGTTGGGACAGCTTGAACGCCGACTGACTAGATTATAGAAGGATCATGAATAAGGTTTTAAACTTATGTTTATTTTCGTCAGATCTAGAAAACTTCTGCAGCCGTCATCTTGATCGTGTTAAAAAAGAAAAGGAAGATTCCATTCGGTCTGGATTTGACAGCTGCCAAGTGAGTTACTTCATCGCATAGCGGGAGAAAACTGGTCTTTTCCCAAATCTGAGTGTTATTTAAGAAAAAAAAGGAAGAAAAAGAGAAAGAAAGAGGCGGTTGTCTGCTGGATCAGGAATTTGTTGTTTAATGTCAATTCGCCTGATTACGTCACCCAAGTTTTGAACTTGGAAGGGATTTCGTCTTGCCAGCATTTTCAACGAAATTCCTCTGAAATCGAATTCATTTACATTCCTTGTGGCGTTAACGTCATCACAATGACCTCTGCCTATATCATATGTTTCGCTAAAGTCTTTTTCTGTTTTTAGCTAATATTGTTTGAGGGGATTCGTTTTTGTATTTCCAAGGTGTAAATCATTTAACTTTTCTGTTGTAAATGTTACATATTAGTAAAATTTATTGTTTCACAGCTATTCATGTCACATAGCAAAAAATATCATTCAATTTATTACTATTGGATTTCGGATATTATTTATGAGATAACATGATAGTGTCTACTTCTTTTTCTTGAACAAAGTTACGCAAATCTTAGAACTATCAGTAACGTTTAATCAGCTCGTCATTACTCTTGCCTGCATATTCTTTGCAAATTGAAAAATGATAATTTTACCTTTTTTTCCAGCAGATATCATGGCTAAATATAGGATACACAACACAGTCTGTTAATCATGTTACACATAGTAGAAGGTGCAGAGGAACCAGGCATTTGATCCCTGAACGTACAGTAATGATGGAGATTGTGTTGGCAATGGCGCCCAGAGTTTTAGAAAAAAGAGATATAATCAAGATCACAGTCAAGAACAACCGTAGCGTCAAAATTTGAAGTCAGGAAGAAAAAAATCTCCATCGAAGATTAAATAAGGTCAGATTAAATTCTATTGATGACACCACTAGCGTTTTTTTAAATGGAAATCATCTGAAATAGTCAACATTTGAATAACCCTAGCGTCAAAATTTGAAGTAAGGGAGAAAAAAAACTCCATTGAAGGAAAAATATGGTCAAAATAAATTCTATTTATAACATCATTGACGTTTTTCAATGAAAACATTTAAAATTGTCAATAATTGTAGCATTAAAAGTTGAAGTCATGCAAACAACTCCTTCAAAGAATAAATACGATCAGAATAGATTCTATTTATAACATCAAAAGCGTTTTTCAAACTAGAATAGAGAAAAGAACACCTAAAAATATGTAGTTTCTCGAGAATCTAGATGTTGTTGATAAACCCGTCCGAATGAGACCGAAAAAGTTCGAAAAAGCCCCCTCTCCACAAAAAAAAAAATCATTTACAAGGGGTCTGTTGAATTACTGATACTAATTTTAAAGTCTGTGGACAAAACAGAGCGCTGGAATACGTAAACTCATAAACAAATACGTGAGCAAACACGCAAAGACAGACAAATATAGCGGATACAGTCCTCTACCATCTTTGTTCTGTTTTACTGGAAGACAAAAAGAATTCTTTGGGAGATCTCATCATTTTAAAAAAGAACCTTATAAATCGGAGGACTTTTCTTAAGAAAGATACAACGTAAATAAGCCGTAAACTTGCAGAAAAATTAGGCTCACATCCATCAACTGCAAAAGGTTGTTTACAATCCTCAGGTGAAAATAAGTAGCAAGAAAAATGAGTTCCGTATGAATTTGCGAATGCAAAAATCGTTGGATGTTAAAATATTTTCAAACCCTAGTCCAACAACCACAACTAAAATAACCTACCTTTATTTAGTGGCGTAAACTATTCACTATTCATCTGGCCCGACTGAGCCAGACCGGCGAGTTATGCAAATCAACCAAAATGTATGTTACAAATATTCATGGGCTTATTTCTGTCTAATAAATAAATACATTAATAAAATTAACAATTCCCTTTTGTGATTTTAAACTACAGAAAAATGATTGCTTACTGACTGAGCCAGACCGGCGAGTCGTATATATATATATATATATATATATATATATATATATATATATATATATATATATATATATATATACAGAAATCTATGTTAGAAATACGCAAGGGCTTATTTCATTTTAGTAAATGAAAACATTTATAAAATTTCCCTTTTGTGATTTGAAACTACAGCCAAGTGATAGCTTACCGACTGAGCCAGACCAATAAGATATACATATATATATATATGTTTTAGAATTACGCAAGGGCTTATTTCATTCTAATGAATACATTTATGCAGAAAATTGACATTTTCATAATATTTCATACATTATGTATATGTAATACAAAAGTTGCAGCAATAGTTTTCAGGCAGAATAGAAGAAGGAGCCGAGTTTGACCGCGCAGCAGCCAGTCTTATTTATTTTTTTCTCTTCATGCTTGATATAGAGGAATGTCAGTTCTCGATACGATAACCTCTGATGATGAAAATGGATTTATCACAAGAATTCGGAACGTAGAAAATTGATTAATAAATACAGGCCAGTCTTCAATATCTGTACCCGAGCATAACGTTACATAGAGCTACTGGCTTATTTGAATGACGCATTGGAATGGAAAAAAAGCCTCGTTCTGGACAAATAAGTTCAGTTGTGATTTTGTTGCGTGACGAGACCCACCCACTTGTTTCAAATGCAACGTAGCGAATGAGCATCAAGCTATAATAAGGAGTTCTTCCTCACGCTGTGTAATCACATGACTTGAAATCCTTCATTACAAATTACTCTAACTTGGACCAAATATTGCTGCTTAACACAATAGGGAACAACAGGCTTGTTCGGATGACGCGTCAGAACAGAAACAAACTCGCCTGGTGATTTTGTTGTGCATAAGATGCCTGCTCACCTGGTACAAATGCGACGCAGCAAAGGCAGTTCATCAGTTCCAATAAGTGAAAGCATGGAAAGATTCTTTGTAGGATTAATTAAAGCAAAAGTGGAATCGTTCTTTTACGATGGAATACACAATTGATTTGCGTAGATAGAAAGCCAAAGGAAATACTAGATAAGGATGCTATGAACTGACATGAATGGAAAATTTTGTCAAAAATTCTGAGAATCTTTCGTTTTCAGCTCTGTGATGAAAAATACAATATTCGTTGTGTGACAACATCATAATACGATTCAGGAGTAAATCAGATTTTTTAGCGTTTTTCTTGATCGTACATACTTATGTATTTATACATATACATATATATATTTGTTCAAACCGTGGGCGGAGGCTTCTTTTCCTTTTTAAATGTGCTCGTGTTCGTGTGTCTCAACACTCTCGGCCATATCTTTCGTCTACAGACTTGATACTTGACTTCAGTACTTCACTAAACTCATTCATTCTTTTTTTTATGAAGGGACGTTTTTTTTTTCGAAGTTTTTTAGGCCCTATTATGATAGGTTCATCAATAACCTCTTGAGAATCTATATTTTCCTAGATGGTTTATTTTAAAACTCTATCTTAGATGTTTACCACTGGTAAATGTCTGTAAAGTCATGGATAGAATTTATTCTGACCATATTTATTCCTCAGTGGATTTCTTTTCGGACGAATTCAAATTTTGACGCTGCAGTTTTTCAATTGACTGTGATAATAAGTTTATCATATATTCATGATGATCCTATATTTTGAAAGGACGATGAGTTGAAAGATCTTGAATCATTTTTTGTTCATCACCTGATAGTAAAATATTGTCCCCAATCCAACATCGACCCATAATTATTAGCAATAAGCATTTGTTCTCTGTCACGCTAAAGGGGCGTAACTCATCCATGATGGCGTAAAAGTAAAATGCAAGTCGCGATGACATGATAAAAAAGCTTAATCTAAAGAATGATATTTAAAAAATATACAAACTTATAAAAACGGAAAGAAAATAAAACTCGTATGTGGTCAACAGAACGATATTCTCCGTGCTTATTGCAATGCTAATCTCTATTATGCATGTATATAGAATGCATTGTGTATAAAGAGCTATTCTCCTATCTTATTACGATGCAAATCTCTATTATCCCCATATATCAAATGCAATGTGCAGAGAAGGTTATTATCCAAGCTCACTGCAACACAAATCTTTATTATCGCCGTATACAAAATGTAATGTGCATAGAGAGCTATTCTCCAAACTCATTGCAATGCAAATCTCTATTATCCACGTGAATAAAATACAATGTATACAGAAATCTATTCTCCAAACTCGCTACAATGTACATCTCTATTATTTATACATACAAAATCCAATGATTAAAGAAGGTTATTCTTCAAGCTCACTGCAATGTAAATCTCTATCAGTTACGTATATAAGATTCAACATTTATAGAAGGCTATTCTCTAAGCTCACTACAATGCAAATCTCTATTATCCACGTTTACAAAATGCAACGCGTATAGAAAACCATTATCTAAGCTCACTGCAATGTAAATCTCTATCATATACGTATATAAGATTCAACGTTCATAGAAAGCTATTCTACGAGCTCACTGCAAGGAATTTTTCCATTATCCACATATATAAATGCAATGCGTATGGAAGGCTATTCTCCAAGCTCACTGCAATGCAAATCTCTCCTATTTACTAATATAAAATGCAATGTGTATAGAAAGCTATTCTCCACGCTCACAGCAATACTAATCTCTATCATCTGCGTATATAAAATGCAATTTGTGAAGGAGGCTATTCACCAATCTCACAGCGATGTAAATCTGTATTATTTATATATATATATGATTCAGTGTTTATATGAAGCAATTCTCCAAACTCGCTGTAATGAATTTTTCTATTATCCACATATATAAAAAGCTCATTACAACGCGATTCTTCATTCTCCACGTCTATGAAATGCAATGAGTATAGGAATATCCAAGCTTATTGCAATGCAACTCTCAGTTATGTACATATATTCCATGCAGTGTGTATCCAGATATTTTTCATATGTTGTAATTTTTGACGGGACGGACGAAATAGTCTCAAATAACACGCCTTCTTTCCCACCAAATCGTTTGTTCAAAGAGTTCTTCCTTTCTATGAATTTTAAATCTTAGTGACCACACTAATTTCTTCCTTTATGCAGAGATTATATTTCTAAATCTAAGCGACTTTATTTCATGGAGAATTAATTTTCTGTGTGATATTTTGCATATTTATATTCTCAAATTATTTCCGGCATTTTCTCTTTCGGAATTGTGTGAAATTCCTGATAAAGAAAACGAGATTTTAATGGTAGCTCTGAATGTCTGTTAAGAACTGTTAGCCAAAACTGTCACAGATACTGTCAACATAGATTTCTGCAGTTTTTGAACTGGTTCTTCTTGCTGGATATGTACGTAAGAATGTGTGTATGCCTATATCACGTTACAGACAGCCCCAATGAAGCTAAAGGCTGAAATTTTGAACATTTACTCTCTATTATCTTTACAGAAAAGAAAACTCTATAAAAATTATTCACTCCTACGAAATGGATTTTTGTTGAGGTTCAACTTGTAATATGATTACATGCTAAATTGTTCCCTTATTTTGTGTCCAGCAGCATTTACGTTTGTTTTTGAAAATTTTTTTTCATTGGTTGCTACCCAGCAAAAGGTGAGCCATTAATAATCCCTCTTTTCGATTTTTTTAATTGATCACCCCCAACATAGCAGACTACCATGGCATACTACCGAAAGACGTTGATCCCATAACTGTTTCTATTGAGTGACTAAGCAGACCTGTTCGTCATGAAGGTTAAATAGTAGTTATAAGTGCTAGAACTAAGAAGAAGAAGAAGAAGAAGAAGAAGAAGAAGAAGAAGAAGAAGAAGAAGAAGAAGAGCAACAGTAACATCAAAAAGGCAAAGATGGAGCGAAAAGATGATGAAGGAGAGGGAGAAAAGATGAAAAAATGAGGAAGAAATGATGAAGACAATATAGATGAAAGAAGAAGAAGAAGAAGAAGAAGAAGAAGAAGAAGAAGAAGAAGAAGAAGAAGAAGAAGAAGAAGAAGAAGATGGTGGAGAAAGTGAAGATTTGGAAGAAGAGCTGAAAGAAGAAACGGAAAGAAACGGTCTTAATGCATTTTAATTCTATTGTTGAGATTTGATGAATATTTTCAGTCAGTTTTATTGATTAATGTTCAGAAATAATTGGTGGCCTGGATATTTGAGTTTTTGATTGTTGTTTGAAATTAGTGTAACTTGCAGACGGACGACGGAGAATGGAAAGAAAAAGGAAAGACTTGTCGATTGGGTAGGTGTAGCTTATTGATTGGCTCTTGGCAAATCGACGGCAACGAAAGGATGTTGCAAAGAAAGACAGGCATATTCACCAACATGCAGATGTCTTTACAATACACACATACCATCCAACAGTGGTACATCCACATACAGGAATATAGGCACACCAATGAACGGCACATATATACACAGCTACTACACCAACATGCAACAGTGTTTACGATACCTTCAAACGTTGGATTATACACGTACAGGAATGTAGTCATAAAAAAAAAGAATGTATATCGACACACTAAATTACATACACACAACTAATAAACAAAGTTATCTGGTCGGTCACTCAAAAGAAACCGTAGTGTGACAATCGTATTTTGGTAACATATCGTGTTAGGGGTGATTAATTTAAAATTGGAAAAAGGAGTGATCAGTAGGTAAGTTAGAACTCTCGTCTTTTTTTTTTTGGTAGTGATCACTGAAAAAAAAAGTCTGAATTAAAAAAAGAAATAGACTAAGGGATCAATTTAGCATAAACTTACATTGAAAACCGACCCCTCCCTCCCAGCCGAACCAACCTGAATACTGAAGAAATCATTGGTGACAGTTTTGGTTGACGGTTTCTTACACGCTGAAATGTTTTCAATACATACATACTCTGAAACACTGGAACATCTGCGTATAGATATATAGGCTTTCAGAGAACAACACACATTTACGTATTTATATGGATACATTAAACATAGATATACAGATAATGACATGTACATTCTTATGTTTAAAAACACACACTTACATCAACACACACACGAAACTAATATGAACACATACACGCAGATCAATCCCATTATCCAATAGTAGAACGCCCCAATGAATACAATGACGTAATGCCAAGAAACATTCGCCTTTGATTATGACGGAAAAAAATTAGTGTTCCCACCTTAAAAAATGTTTTTTTTTATGGTATGTTAGACTTGGTCGTCGGAATGATTGGAAGTAAGGGATACTCGGATGTTTGAGATAGAAGTAGAGGGTATGTGCTGCTTCTATAACTGCTTGATCAATAACAAAAGGTATTTTCATTTTTTGCCTCCGTCGTAAAAACAAAAAAATGGCGAAAAGCAAGCAACCGGAAAGCAGAGATATCTGTGTATATCAATATTAATACAATCACGGATACGATGGTATGAAACACATAAGACCAAATCGTAGCTAAAATGTGCGTAGATTTATTTCTATTAACTCCCGTCAAGGTTTACTCAGTAACAGCGTTTTGCAGTTACTCTCTACGTAACAAGGTTACTTATTGGGGGGTGGTGCGTTCAAGTTCCAGCTGATCACCTTCCAAATTATCAAAGTTCATAGGATACCAAAGAAAGGTTCTTCTTATCAAAATATTTCGCGATTGGACAGGGCGCATTGAGAAGTGGGTTCATGCCTTCCCCAAGGATGTTAGTGCTGATAGAGATTAGACAGTCTTGAATAAACACGTTTCGCTTATTCCGTTTCCGTATTAGTAACTGTTATGCCACCCTGCACCTTAGGACTTGTGTTTTGACCATTTTTGGAGTTGCCTTAAAATTTTGCGACTTTTAACGCTTCTTGGCAGTAACGCTACTTACACATCAATTAAAGCGCCTTTTTGGTCGATTTTTTTACTCCAAACCAACGTGTCGGATATCAAAGAGAAAGAATTTCGTGCAAAATTTTGGTTTTTCTCCAGCACAAACGTTATAGAAGAGATCGTCATGCACAGATAAGATTTTGAAATCGTAGACAGCAAAAACAAAAATTGCAAGTTCAACAATTTGTTAATTATCCGACGTAGTGAAGTAGCGGGTAGGAATAAGTAGACCTTTTTTTGGTCAGTTCATTCACATACTTGTAAAATATTGCAATATTCTACAAGTCTTTAATGATCAATTTTGGTGTTTTCTTTAGCCATTTTTGGCATTTTTAAAATGCAAAGATACCAAATTTGTATATTCTATTATGATATAGCAGTTGCTTTTTCAATGATGTCACACCTTTAATGATATCACAACTCTCTTTACTTCCTCTTTCTGTCATTTAGCGTTGGTTGGACCGATTAACCGACCGATCGAAAAGCGTCTTGTTTAGCTGCGGGGACACATTTAAAAAGGCAAAAGTCTAGGAGCAGTAGGCAATGACAGCACATTAGTCAGAGATTCACAACGTCCTGGGCGTGCTTTCGAAATGAGGAGCTGAGTAGCATAACGGTTATTAGAAGACGGAGTCTGACTGTTGGTCAAGATTGTTAATGTTCATTTCGCATCGATGCTTTTGAATTCAGGTATGGGCAAACAGCAGAGCAGTTGAAGTCCTTTAGCTCTGTGAAGTAGTCCACCTGAGAAAAGGTTACTCTGACAGGAAAGAAAATTTCAGCTTGGCAGTCACCACAGCGGGTGATATATACACTCGGGTAAAGGAGGGGCTAGAGATAGGACTAGCAACTCTAACCCGTAGAACCTATGTGCTACAGAAATCGGAACAGATTGGTTGCACTCCGTGCCCCATAAGAAGTTTATTAGGGGAAAAAATGATGCCGAGTGTCTATGAAAGAATCGTGTTGCTGGATGTCAAGTCTAGAAAGAAGAGCATCAAAATGGCTTAGGGTTAGGGTTAGGGTTTTGATAAAGATCATTCCGGCTCATGTGATTTGAATTTACGGATCGGACTCAAGAAACTGAATGTCTAGTCAGAGGAAGATACACAAACTGAGGAGAGAATGTCAGGTCAAATTTATCATCAAGATACAGACAAAGACAGAGCTGATCCCAAAGGTGCATGTTTGGAAGGTGTCAGACTTTCTGGTTTGTGAAGCAGCCTACCACGGATGACATGTATAATTTTTCCTCCGTCGTGCAAAACTATGGAAAGATTGGATAGTGGAATTTAGGCACAACACAGCCTCAATACTAAACGAAATGCCTAGGCATAGCCACCAAAAAGCTGTTCACCTATCAATCGTGGCCGATTTGTACCCCAGGGCACTTCCTGTTTTTAGTTTGTGTCCCGAAACTTAAAATTGGGACTGAAAGAGCGATTTTTCTCCAGCTCGTTTCACTTGATTATATCTGCCTCCAAAATATCCGGGTACTTATTAGAAACTGTCATTAAAACTGTCAATAAAAGTTTCCTCAGTCTTTATGCTGGCCTGGCTGACTGGCTGGCTATCCATTCATGTATCACGCGTACAGGCCGCACCAATGGAGATAGAAGGCTGAAAGTTTACACATCTACTCCTTATCAATTCTAGGGGAAACATTTTTTGAACCCCTACCCCATCTCGAAACGGGCACCAATTTTCAATATACGTTAATGTTGAATTGATCATTAGTTTGTGTCCAGCAGCAATCATGCTTGTCTTTAGGAAAAAATTCATGCCTTTAGAGAGATCACTGCCCAACAAAAGGTGAGAGTGAAAACTTATTCATTCATCCTGCATTTTTTTATAAGATTTTTGTGATCGATCATCCCCACAGGGCAGGCTGCTTAAAAAACGTAGGTCACATGACGGTTTCTATTTGAGTGATTGATCAAACTTGTTTCTTTTCGTTTTCAACAAAGATTTGATGACCGTGTACTCGAAGTGACGATTCTTTCTTTGGGATTGTGTAAATCTTCATCCTCCGTTACACATTCGTAATACATATTTGAGTTGTATCATTGCTATGTTGGACCCCACTTGGAGAGACCACAAGACAGCACAGTACATCCGAGAAAAGACAAGAATTAGGGACATCACAGAATCCATTAAAAATCTCAAATGGCAGTGAGCTGGCTATGTTGCACGAATGGCAGACAATCGATGGACATCATGACTCACGACATGGATCCCCCGAAATCACATGCGCAACTAAAGCCGGCAAAATATTAGATGGAGAGACAAGTTTGACAAACGACGGACGTTAAAAGACTGATGATGACGATTGCAACGATAAACATTACCGTGGATAGCGATATATATATATATATATATATATATATATATATATATATATATATATATATATATATATATATATATATGTGTGTGTGTGTGTGTGTCTGTGTGTGCATATATATATATATATATATATATATATATATATATGCGTATGTGTGTGTGCGTGTGTGTGTGCGCGCGTGTGTGTGTGTGTGCTGAAATGAGAAAATACATTTTATTTACTCTCTCTCTATATATATGCTCAAATAAGAAAATATATTTTGTTTACTATATATATATATATATATATATATATATATATATATATATATATATTAACTCGAAATCCTCATTTTGTTCATTCACGTCTATCTCCTCTATTTGTTTCTTTCAAAATGACAATCATGTTATCAATGAGTGGATATAAATGATCCGCCAGAATGATTATGAATTGTGTTATATTACATGATAAATGTATCCTTTGGCCTAAACAACGTAAAATAGAATAAACAATTGAAGAAAATTGGCTGGTGGCTGCAGGAACCGAACCTGCAACCAAAAGGGTAGCCACTTATGCGCCATTGAATCAGGAGAATTGACAAAGGAGGAGATTATGTCGAAAGATCAAAATGTGTGCGTGAAATAAACGCTTTTTTCACCATATACTTGGAAACATCGAAGTACTTACGCTTCTCTCTCTCTCTTTCTGTCTGTCTGTCTGTCAGTCAGTCTCTCTCTCTTTTTTTCTCTCTCTCTCTCTGTCTCTTTCTCTAGAAAAAAACATGTTTCTTTCCATTGATTATGCATAATACAGAGAAACATTTTTCTTGTGCTTGGATTTACATAGACACATGTAAATACACACACGTCCCCCACCCCGACACACAAACATATATATATACTTCAAAAGAAAAAGAGATCATATATATATATATATATATATATATATGTGTGTGTGTGTGTGTGTGTGTGTGTGTGCGTGTATGTATGTGTGTGTGTGTGTGTGTGTGTGTGTTTGCATGTATGATATAAACAAAAAATATGCAGCACGATAACGTAAGAGCAAATGTTTAAACGTGAAGCAAAAAAGATAAGTAAAAGTATATATATATATATATATATATATATATATAGAAAGGCAGAACAAAAACAACAGGACGTCCGCCTTCATTCTTCTCTTACTCAAGATGAATATCGATTTAAATTTTCTTACATCTGCGCATAGAGGAAAACCTATTATGAAATTATTCATAATGTTACGATTAGAACAATGACTGAAATTCTGTTTTTTCCCGAAGAGATGCCCATCAGTAATTAATTATTCCAATGGAAATAAATAAATTTTGCTATTGCTACAATCGCTACTTACATTAATAAGCAACGGCAAGTCTAAGACCATCACCACCATTTCTACTGAACAGTCTCTGTCTTTCCTCCTTTCACTAATTAATCTTATTTATGATCATCGCCTGAGGATGATGTGGAGGAAATGGGGGAGGGGGTGTAAGTATAAGTGTTGTTAAGCATGCGTATAAATGTGTACGGAGAAAGATGTAAGTGGATTTTAGATGTCACATGTTTGTGTGTGTGTGTCTATAGTGATGGGCATAGCCCTAACAATGAATCTACAACTTTCTCTCTGCATCTCTTATTTTCAGCCGTAGATACAAGTCTGATCACATACAGAATCACATATACTGGTCTCAGAACCCTGCAAGCCTCCCCCCTCCGACATAATTTTCACGTATTGTCTTGTATTTCATATCTGTTCTTTCGAGATAACTTTTCTTCGAAGCAAAACTAATCTCGAAAATAACGGATTATTTTTCAAAAACTTCATTTCCACATTGTCACCCCCATTACACACACACACACACACATACACACATACACACGCACACACACACACACACACACACACATATATATATATATATATATGTACATAAATTCGTTAATAAGCAAATTGTTGCATTGAAAGAAACGAATCCAGCATATGCAGACCGAGAATTACTTATGAGAATTGGGGAACTAAAATGTTATTCGGGCCTTTGCATTACCAACAGCTGTATAACTCAATCGTCAGAGCAACGCCACGTTGAAGGTTCAATTCCAGCAGCAGCCCTCTTTCGTTATTATTTGGTTTTATTCCCATTGTCGAGGCCCACATTCACCGTGTAATAACAAGAAATCATTTCAAATAAATTTTTCAATATAATATCACACAATTCATATATATATATATATATATATATATATATATATATATATATATATATATAACGCCCCCTTATTCAGGGTTGAGCACTATCTAAGTAAGACAACTCGTTCATTATAAGCTATATAACAATGCTCTTCCTTCTTCGGAATGGAGCACTCTGGTGGATGGGGAAATGTGCGTAAGTAAATATCTCGCTTGAGTTCAGTCTTACTAACCACCCAGTTCTGCGTAGGCTAGGGGTAAAATGCCAGCCTATGGGTCTGAAGCGAAGTCTTCGGATGACTCAATTATTAATCATCATTTTACATATATATATATATATATATATATATATATATATATATATATATATATATATATATGCATGCACCGGTAGTAACTTGTTATCGTCAAGTATTTCAATTTGGATCTTCTCAAAGCATTGTGCATTTCATTATTCTGCTTTGATGTATATTGTTCGCCGAATAGTGCTTTGTGAACGCTGAGATTTCTTCCACAGATCAGTCATCAGAGTGAAGGAACACTCAATATGGATAGAAGTTCGTATCTCGTTTGCAAGATTACATTATTCATATGCAAGATGCCCGGATTTATCACACATCTCTCCAAATCACGCCATCAGAGACAAAAAGACACCATTTTCCATTGATTTTTTTTCCTCTAGGGAGACATTTTGCACCCCGAGTTCCCTGTCCCCCAGGTGTCATTTGTTAATACCATAGCAGGTAATTAGTTTTTAAAAAGAGCCTAGGTCAATACTCAGTCATGTATGGAGAAAAAAAAACTCGGAAAGCATTAAAAATCAGTAGCAGCAGTAGCAGCAGCAGTAGCAGCAGCAGTAGCAGCAGCAGCAGTCTTTTAGCTTCCGTCGTTGGACACAGACCCCACCCCAGGATTCGACAGTTGGCTCTGCGACGCCCATGATAGAGAAGTATAAAAAGCCGGGTCAAGACAAGTTCCAACTATTTAGCTGTTATGTTAGCGTGAGTCCATGGTTGAAAATATTTAGATTATTAAAAGATATTCAAAATCCAGTGCTGCCGATTGAAATGCTTTTATTAATTTTTGAAATTTGAGCCACTTCCAGAATCGAAAAATTGAAAAATCATATTCAAGTTCGCAATCGTGGTATGTATGTATTTATGTATGTATGTATGTATGTACGTACGTACGTACGTACTTACTTACTTACTTACTTACTTACTTATCACGAGTACAGGAAGCACTAATAGAAATCTAAATTGGAAAATAAAATACTTACTTCTTACTAAGTCTCGAAAAAAACATATTTTCGAAATCCATCTCCAATAGGACTTTCGGTGCAGAGGTTCATATCAAATTGTAAGCACTGGTTTAATTGATCCTTCAGTTGGCAAGTTTTTTTGTTTGTTTTTTTTTCTGCAAATTCAGACTTGTTTACTGATCACTGCCCAACAAAAGACGGGAGAATCAACTTCTTTATTGATCACTCCTTTTTCCAAGTTTTCAAATTGATAATTCCTCTCACAGCATGCTGCCAAAAGATGTTGGTCACGTGGTGGTTGCTACTGAATGACTAACCAGAGCATAACTCGTTCGGGGTTATCAATTAAACAAATTGGAAAATTGGGTTATATGGACAATGATCACTAAGAGTATGAATTTAAGAAAAAACAAAAAATCAAAAAACAAAACAAGTGGGCACAAAGTTAGGGATCAATTTAGCATAAACTTACATGCAACTGAACCCACTAGTAAAATCTCATTCTGGGGGAAATTTTTTAAAAAGCGTTTTTGTAGACATTATATGAAGAACATATTTGAATTTTCAGTCCACTAACTCAATGAAAACGTACAGTACGCGTGATACTTACGTGCATAGCCAGTCGGACAAACTTGAAAACTGGAGAAATCTCTGTCGATAATGTTAGTGACAGTTTTGTTTGACAGTTTCTATTGGAAAAAGTATGAAATTCTGCGGCGCTAATTCTTAGATGTGATCACATGATCTCTTCAAGAAGGCTTGTTGGCCCCCCAGCTACGAGACAACATCCAAGAACCCACATTTATTCTTCCCCTCAAACAGTCACCGTAAAAGATATGAATTTACGTCATTAGAGTTCATAAGCATAGGTTTATTGACTGAAATTTGTTTTTAGATTTCATACGATTTATATATTCGGTACTCATGGCCCCCATATCAGCAGTTTACTTTTTTCATTAGTTCTTCTTACTCGCAGCCCCTTTCTGTGGTTCCCTTATCTGTAATTCCCCTTCCGTTGGTCCTCCCTTGCATAGTCCCTTCCTTATACACATTTTGTCAGTTGCTCCCAGTTTCTGTGGTTGCTCAAACAGTGGTCGCTCCTTGTTTATGGTAAACCTTTTCAGGTCTCCCCTTATCGGGGGTTCTCTTTTCGGTGCCCCCTATCTGCAGTTCCCTTTTCTATGGTACCTGGACACATCATTAAAATTCTGTTCTTGTTTGTTATCGGAAACAGAAGGAAAGGAAAAATAAAACCAAGAAATCAACGCCCTTCTCCTTTCAAAAGAGTCTTTGATTTGTATCAGAGTCAAAGGAAACAGCCGCTTTGAAGAATAAAACAGACAAGGCTTCAAGATTCAACCATCAATTCAAAATATCAGTCTAAAAAAAAAAGGAAAACAAGAATATTAGGAAAAAGAAAACAAGTCTGGTTAGTCACACAACAGTAAACGGCACGCAACCGATGTCTATTGGCAGCCTGTCGTGTTGAGGGTTAACAATTAAGAAAATGGGGAAATGTATAATCAATGAATGGGTTACTTCTGTCTTCTTTAGTTGGACAGTCATCATTGAAAAAAAGTCTGAATTAAAAATACAAAACAAGGGTTAATGCTTCCAGACGCGAACTATGAGATCAGTTTAGCATAAACTCATATTGCGAATTGACTTCAAACAAAAATAAAACAATATAGGTGCTTAGAAAAAGAAAGAAACAAAAGAAAAACGTTTTTTTCTGGACACAATAGGAAGTAAATGCTTAAATCTTTAACCCATTTGGCACGGCGTGTACGCATAATACACACAGACGTAGTCAGTCAGACAGATAGATCTGTTTGAAATTTGAAGCGAACCATGTTGACAGTCTTGGTTGACAGTTTCTAAAAAAGGAAATTCCCGATTAGAAAAGAGAAAAACGCAGCCTCCGATCCGTACATTTTAATTATCGATTACAAGCCGTGATTTGCATAGGTTAATCCGGCGTGAGTCCGGGCCTCTATAAAGATTTCCTACCTGTCCATTCGGGTGTCTCAGTTGAGCACATCAATTAACAGTCATTATGTTCGCCGCAACGCATCAACAAAGGAGTCAAATGAAGCCATTACTTAAAAACAGATTAACGATTAATTTGAATAAAAAGAAATCAGTTTGCTCTGAATTCCTGAAATGATGTGTTGTTACTATTGAGTTGGTGCAAAAATAATTACAGTTTTTCACTGCCAACTTCGAAACAGTTTATCACAGCTTAGAATAAAAGTTATTTATCGAAATATAAACCTCCATTTTTCCGTTGAAATGCTTGAACAGTGGTCGTCGTTACTTTCCAATTTGGTGCAAATATCGACCAAGTATTGAATGGTCAACATTTAGTTCCTCTGCTATCTCTCGAGTCGGTTTGAGTGGGTCTGCATCAATAATGGCCCTCAATTGGATGTCGTTAATCACGGAAAGACGTACACGTCTTCATTGCTTTCGTCTCCGTTCTGAAATTTTTGGAACTAATGTTGAGCTTTACATTTGTTGACTGTCACCCGGCTAAAAACCTGGTGAACAGTGCAAGAAGATTCTGTTTTGAACTCATTCCACAAAATTCCAGAAATTTGCTTTTATTCCGCCTTTAATTTGATAGTTAAAAAAAATAAATAAAAGAAACTGGATGAAAAATCAAAATAAAACGTTCAACTTGAATAGAGCAGAATTTAAAATGGTACATATTCCATGAATATAATCGAATAATAGTCTTTTCAAAAAACTGGAGAGTTTAAAAGAATAAAAACTGCAATTATTTTTGCACCAACGTAATATTAAACATCTGTTCAGTCAGAATAGTTTGCTCACCTTTATTTCATCATTTTTTCGGTTTTCTACTCCAGTTTATTTCTTGTCTGAATTTCTGCGACAATGTGTTGTCACTATTATTGTTATTGCTGGCCTCTTTCTGTCTCGAAAGATAATGGGGTGTGATTCATCGATTACCTTATGAGTGAGCTGAAGCGCCCTCTGTGAATGTGAAGAACGATTATTGAGTGCAATTCACCTCCAGCTAATGAGCTGTTGTCGCTGCGCTCGTCCGTCATTCATCCTCTATTCTCTTCTTGTTCGTCTGGAAACCTGCCTTGATGGCAAGTATCCATCTGCTGCTGTCTGTGGCCACAGCCTCCCAGACTGCTGGGATTGTGTTGCCTGCTTTCAGGTTTCGTTTACAAACGTCTGTGTCACGAAGAACATGCCTTTCTGTTCGTTTGGGGTCGATTACAAGCTTGCTATTTAATAAATCCTTGGAAACTCATCTATACTGCGATTGTTATTATCAAGCCATCGCAAGCGCCTTTTGATGGGTAGCATTAGACGCTTGGTAATGTGCCGATGTGTTCTTGCTCGGGACATTGTCTTTCCAGATGATACCCTTTTGATAGAGCGTAGATGGAAAGCATTGAGTTTGCATTCTTGGCGGGTGTGCTAGGCCCATGCTGCGCTGCCATAAAGATCGTAGCAAGCACGTAGGCTTAGTATCTATTGTTTTAATGCTGATGGTCAGCATACGGTTGTCACATATTCTCTCTTATATACGGACCATTACTATTTTTGCATTGCCAAACCGTTAGATCAACTAGTTAGTTCTAGCGGGAGGTGGCTGCAGATAGTGAGGCCAAAGTACTATGATGTTCTTTCGGAGCAGTTTCCATGTCTTCTTGCTCCACTCGATACTTCGGTCTTCTTTCAGTTTAGAATTCTGAAACGAAGAATCATTACTATTATACATGCTACTTTTGTCTTTGTGTCCTTTATCCCTAAGCTTAATTGATCTCGCCGAATGATGTATTGGTTTCGATTCTTACCAGTTGTCTCACTTATAACGGCCATCGCTAAGATTATACTAATTTGTCTCCCTGAGTAGTGTAATGATTTTGATCCTGACTTGGTTCCTCACCAATAAAATCCAGTGCTAAGCTTAGACTAATTGGTCTTGCCAGATAGTGTACTAATTTCGATCGAGTACTTTATCAATAAACTCAAGTGTTGAAAGGTAAACTTAATCGCTCGCGCTGACTAATATAGTGAGCCTGATACTTACCGAATGCTTCACTTTTAAAATCCAGTGCTAAGCTTAGCTTAATTGGTCTTGATTAATGATGCAATTATCTGGATCCGTACTGGATATGTCGCTAATAAAGTCAAGTGTTAAGTTAAGCGTAATTGGTCACGCTGACTAATGTTGGGAGCGCCATTTTTACACGGAACCTTTAGTGTTAAGCTAAGCTTAGTAAACCTCTACAAACAATAATTTCTTCTTTTTTTTTTTTGCCCAATTTTATATGTACTTTTTCTGCCTTTTAACACCCAATAGCCATGTTCTTGCCAGATCTCTTCTTCTCGCTTTTAGTCCTAAACTCTTGTGTTTCAGGTGTGGAGAAGCCGCGCCAACGGTCTGAATACTGTGCCAGTGGGGAAACCTGGATAGTTGCAAGACTGCCAAGTTTGTAACATTTAAATATGCGCTTTCTCATAGAAACGCTGATAGAAGCTGCCAATAATTGCACCCACATCTGTCCAAGCTACTCTTAAATGTTATTTCAAATAAACAAAAAGGGAAATACATACATATATATACATATAAATATGTGCACATAATATATACATATACGTGTATATATATATATATATATATATATATATATATATATATATATATATATATATATATATGTGTGTAATGGGAGAGAGAGGGGAAGGAGAAGGAGGAAGAGGAGCAAGACAGAAGGAGGGGGGGAAACAAAGAAAAAAAACAAAAAGGTCGGCTGCCTTTCCTATTTGCCTCCATTCTTTGACTGGATTTGGACATGGACGTGTCCCGTTTCCATTCCAAAATTCTTTCTTACGGAAAAGAATTAATCTGTCCTATGGGACGGGCCTATCTGTTAGGCCAGCTGTAATTCCAAAAGCGCCTCGATTGTTCCTTCTTCCCGAATCACAACGTTTGTTTGGCCGCCAGTCTGGCCATCAAGATTTCCCAAACATAAACAACGAAGGGGTGTGAAGTGGTGTAGCGGAAAACAAAGTCGGCGAAGCGAGTTCGCGTTTCGGCCAAACCTATTCACGTTCATTTCGCATTAATATCTTGTGAGAAGACCTGGATTCACCCCGACCTTCAGCTCTGGGTATATAAAAGGGTAGTTAAAGCCATTTAGCCGTGGTGCATGACTCATACGCTTATGTGTTTGTTCCACGAGCCTGCACTTTGAACCTCCACTACAGAAAGAGCATTGACAAGTATGTTAATCGATTTGAAAATCCTTTGGTTCTAAAAAGAAGGATAACAAACCGAGGGAGGTTTGGTGGATTTTGGTGAAGGTCTACATCCAACGACGGACACTGAAAGGTTGCTACTGCTACTGCTGACGATGATAATGATAACGATGATGGTGATGTTAGCGAGCTTCACCAGTCGACGTCACTGCACAGCTTAATATTATTTGTGCAGACCCTGAACCTCAAATAAAGACATGTGCAAATTTGATGATGTTATTTCTTTTATGTAGTTAGAGAACCTGAATTCCACATATCATCTCTGTATTGATCAAATTTTATTTCGATCAAAGTGTAATATGAAAATTTCCGCTTTTGACTTGAATCAGCTTCGGGATCTGTATTCAGAACATTTTTCACATCTTTAGCTAAGAGTGAGTCATGACCTTTTCCAATTTGCAAGACTTTCAGTCAATTGAAACTAGGATTCATTCATAATTCAATGTTCCATACTTGGTTTCGCTGCGATTTTTCAACAACTGCACGGAATCGAAATACGCCAGATATATCAGTCAGCACACAAAGCAGAGCACTGTCGAGTTTGAAGTTGTTTGGATCAGTGGTTCCCGAGAAGCATAACAAAAATTATTGATTATATATCCTTCTTCATAGTTTCTATTGATTATCCCCCCTTGACTTCTGCTCTTTAGAATTGCCAAAATTTAGATATGAATATATGAATTTGTAATTTTGAGGGGAAGATTAGGTAATGCTTCAAAGTCCTGGTTTCGTATAAAAGACGGAAAACTATCTTGCATGACATATATGGTAGGTTGTTCTACTTACTATGAACTCTGGTACCTTCCAAATAGGCATCTTTGGTAAAGATACTGCCTTAGTATCGTGACAGTTGCTTGAAAAAAACAACTTTTGATTTAGATCTCGTTGTAACATCTCATCTGGACATTTTCTCTCTTTGGTAACTTGTTGCTTAGACTGAAATAACTTTCCTTCTTGTTCACAAGTGCTCCAATTTTTGATGATATAACTTCTTTCATGAATCAAACAGTATTGTGAAACTTGAACAAATCGTATTTGAATTATTTCTCCTTTGATATCACATAGGTACACAAATCCTCATTAATTTGGGTATTTTGCAAAAGTATTCCAAAATTAAAAGAAAATTGAAAATTACTGCGCAGTATGTAAAATTTCACCCCTATCCCCACTCATTCTCTCTCTCTCTCTCTCTGTTCTCTTTCTCTTCATCCCCCTCTTTATATATATATACATGTTCTTTCTCTCTTTATCTCTCCTCTCTCTCTTTCTCTCTCTCTCTTTCTCTCTCTCTCTCTCTCTATATATATATATATATATATATGTTCTCTCTCTCTTTATTTCTCTCTCTATGTATGTATACATGTTTTCTCTCTCTTTATATACACACACATATATATATATATATATATATATATATATATATATATATATATATATATATTGATGATGATACAAAATTATAAGTTACATTAATTTATATCACAATTTAGATTTTTTGTTTAGTCCCTCATAGGAAACTTGAAGCTGTGAAATAAATTAATGTCCCTTACAATGTTATATCATTATAATTATAATAATCTTATCAACGAAGATATTTAGCATTCTACTTGGATGATTTGCAATACACACAGACACAGACACACACAGACACACACACACACACACACACACACACACATATATATATATATATATATATATATATTAGTTTTCTCGATGTCTTGGAAATTTCACAAAAACACAGTAGGATATGAGAATGATAATGATGAAATTGAACAGGTAAAGAATGAAGTGGAGAAAGTGAATAAGTTGTTGCATTATGTTCAAACTGACAACATCGCCAATGGAAACCATTTAATAAATGAGTAAATAAATTTAGTAAATGGTAAGTATGATTATTTTGTAAGATATGGCCAACTAGAACCAAAATCCGATGGAGGCTGTTGGGTACCCAGCCAAACATTTTGTATATAAATGAATACATCGACGAGAAAAATACCACGATCATATCATGCATAGCGATCGATATACGTCGTCAAACGAAATTCAGACAAAAAAAGTATGATCCTCGTAAAAAAACAAAAAAAACAAAAAACAAAAAAAAACATGCATAACAACAAAGATCCAAAAGTAGGTTGGGAGATTAGACGAGAACTTCAATATAAGATAATCATAAAAAGAATGAACTTACAAGAAAAAAAGATCGTACAAAATGGGAAGAACCAACCATATCAGGATTAGATTATATATAAAACACTACAAAGGGAAGTGGCAGCTATCATAGTGAAGGAGAAAAATATCTACAATGGGCAGGACTTTAAGGAGCGTTGAGAGGCCAACCATAATTGTAGCATGGAATAATTATCCGTCTATCGAAGAATCGGTTACTTTTCTTCAATTTTGCCAATTTAGATACATTATATGAAAATTTAGATAATTTTAAAGAGCAAAAATTAGGGGATATAATTTGTATATAATTCGTTGAAACTATGCAGAAAGATTTATTACCTATCTTTTATCTAATTATCTTTTCTTAATAACATTTATTGGGGACTGCTTATCAAAACAACCTCGGACTCCACATTGTACTGCTTTGTGTGCTGACTATTATATCTGGCAAATATTAACGTACAATCGTGTGTTGTCTCTAATGATATAAATCCAATTATTTTATCCCTAATTCTGAAAGTCTCATTTTTTTTATTGCTTCTCTTTTCAGAACATCCTAACAATGTCGTCGTCAGCTGCAAAACCAAAGTACAAAGAAATCTGAACAAAGATAAAGCATATGACAAAACTCGAACATAAATTCTCCACCCGCAGTTTAATTGAACGTCTGAAGAATAAAATGCTGCATTTTCTGTGATAAAAGACAATAAGTTGATGAAGAACTGAATTGAAACTAACACTATTGCAATCGATGGCATTTATACTCCATGGGGAATCCATGTTATTCCCCGAGACCACATGCGCAACTGAGGCCGGCAAAATGTTAGATGGAGAGACGAGCTAGACAAGTTCAGGAAGTACTGGCTCCGTGACGCCCATGATAGAGAAGTGTGGCAAATCCTGGGAAAGGTCTATGTCCAACGACAGACGCTAAAAGACTGATGACTCCATGGGCTTTCAAGAAGCCCATGGCCTCGACCCCAGTTTTGGCAGGGAATATAAAGAAAATATCTGTTCGTCGCTAAATGTACCAGAATTGAATATCTTGAAAGAAATATCTAAATCACCAAAAAAATGATCTAACCAAAAATTATCTAAAACTGTCTAAAAAAGAATCTAAAATTATCTTTTGAAAGTTCCAAAGAGACCCCGAATAGCACCTTTTTGAACAAAAAACAATAACAAAAAAAAAATTCCTCGATGGTGCTTTGTAGTGTACTCACGCAGATTTCCAAGATTGTAGCTCCCAAAATGTAACCAGGAGTGCCCGGAGACACACGAAGACACACGAACATACAAGCTGGTTGGTCGACCATGAGGCCACGGATATTCGATATAAAGAAAAAAAATCAGAGTATTTACATATCATTGAAATATGTATCTACAGTATGGTAGAGAGAAAAAAACTCGTACAAAATATGAAACTAGGGCAGCAAGAGATTTTTTAAATAATAATAATAATAATAATAATAATAATAATAATAATAATAATAATAATAATAATAATAATAATAATACTATTGGAGAATAAAACCTGAGGAATATATTTTGAGCTATTCAATGGAGAAAAAGTGGGTCATATACGCCATCAAATACAGTTGGTTGATGAAAGAGATTCCAACATTTTTTTCTCCGTATCTTTTATTCATATAAATTTGTACCATCGTTTTTCAATCTTGTATTTTTCTCGATTTTTCATGATCTTAGTCCACGTTTTAGCTGACTTGTTTATCATATGATAAAAGAACGGTCACGATTTCGATTGAATTTATTTTTTTCGAAGAATTAGTCGATATCTTGCACATTTTGGAACCGTTGACAAACAAGAAATGTTGCTTGGAGCGAAACAGTTTATAGTTCTGAAGGTAATTAATCTGG
>OY735215.1:6088442-6128442 GCA_963457665.1 Thysanoteuthis rhombus
GTCTACACGATTATCTTGTTATGTTCAAAAAGTATAGTAAATGTCGATTATCCCTTGAAACTTCGTTTTTGTGACCAAGATAGTGATAATTTGAAATCTACTAATTAACAATTGGACGACGAGCACATTTCTAATCCCGTAACGGAAGTGAAACAATTACATGCAGATGCCACTGTTCTGGTCTCAAAAGCCAAGATTGAAGGGAATGATAGCCATTTTGTATACTTCTTACACAAAAGCAATGAAAAAATAATACTCACTACCCTGGAACAAAAAAATCATGGTGCACAGTGTAGTTGAACGCATTACAGTAGTAATAGTCTATGAAAACAATGGGAGATACGTACTAGGAACCGTGCCAAAATATACTGCAGTTGGTATTGTTGGAATAGAATACCCGCAGCAGGTTTAAAACTGTCCAGACGATGTCAGTGCTGGAATCAGCTCGGATACTAAGAAAGGTACTGAAGATTTGGAGAGCAGGACCGCCATGCAGTGCTTAATTGGAAAAATCTCTTGCAGAGACCCTAGTTATCATTCAAGGTCTGTATATTCTGAGAGATAGGAATAAACTTTATCACAGACTTCATATGTCTATCATACAATATAGAAGCAATGAAAAGTGCACCAGAAGATTTAAGAGGAACTGATTTTTACGCTGTTCTGTAACTGATTAACATCATCTAATCCAAATACAATACACATATCCAAAATGTAATCAGTACATATAACAAATATTTTTGAAATTTAATATTGTTGCTATTCTACGTAAAACCTGTGGTATGAGATATGTAGCTATGTATTTTTGTATATATTTGACAAGACTATAATATACTCTATTGCAGCCCCCCTCCTCGGGTGCAGGACCCAATTGTAAACAATTGGTCCAATTGGCTTAAAGCTGCTCCTGTTGGAGATGCTCGCTGTCATTCAATCTCCAACAATAAACTCCAGATATCGGGATAGATATCATCATCATAATCACTATCAACCATTATAAGTCTACTGCTGGAGAAAAGGCCTTTCCCATCTCCTTCCATGACAACTGCAATTGCACTAATCTATGCCATGTCCTACCGGCAAACATTTCTATCCCACTCTCATCCTGTATAATATGGAAGCCACTATTTGATAAAGAAATGGCATTAGATATTCAGACTCCAAAAATCAGTACCTAAGTATCCTACAGAATGAAAACCTTGCATAACTGATCCGGCTCCTTGGAGGTTTGGAGTTAAATCTTTGCGTCAGTTAGTAAAAAATTATACACCAGCCCAGTGGAGAGACACATTGGTATCAAGAGGAAGAATTAAAAGTTGCCATAACTGTGAGAGGTTTGATAGAGATACGAACGTTTGTTTGGACAATCTAATCTCTTTTCTTAATATTTGATCTTGACCAAACGTTCTTGGCGATTCATTCTACAGTCTTCTCTGGGTGTAATAGGTAATATCCGTAAAAAAAAATAAGGTTACATCAATTTGTCTGTTTCTCCGTTGGTACAAAACAAAGAAAAACTTCTTTCAGCGTTTTTATTACTTTTTCACTATAGTGGAAAGATACCAATAAAAGGGACTCTCTTCTCTTACGGATATTACATACCACACCTAGAAAAGACCGTAGAATGAATACTCCGAAACATTGTGTCAACATCGAACGAAAGTTGGTAGATAAAAGTTACGAGTTTTGATATTCCATAAAGATATGGGACGTAACAGGTATAAGAATTGGAAAAATCATCGTATTATGAAACCTCCTAGGATAAATGGCTTCCTCTAAGTTTTCTATAAATGGACCATTCCAAAGAACAGTGTAGATAGACTGAATACCTCAGTCTTAACAGATGAAACAAATGTTTAACCTGTGCTCACGAACCACAATGCATTTTCCGTTGGATTTGGTATGTGTGTTCTTTCATTTCCCACTTGTAACCTGAGATTTATTTCGCCAAACCGTATTTATTCTCTTTTATTTTACTTTAGCAATTTATTATAATGGACTTCTGGTTTGTTAGACCTGTCCAATCTTCACCTGAGCTCCATTAATTTATTCCAGGAATTCATTCCCGACTCTGTCCGTTCCCTGACTCTCAAAAAAGCCTAAAATATAGAAATAACCAACAAAAAACAAAAAAACAAAACAAAAATGACCAAAACACTCCAATGTTAAAAAATGGCTAAAATGTTTAAGCGCTTCCAGAAGTGCAAATGCGCTAATTTTAGCACAGAAAGAGCTAACAGTGCTCTCGTGGTAATAATGCTGTTGTGACGCTGAACGAGAAGTTGGACCTCTCTGTTTTATTGTCCATCTCTAAGACTGGTTGCCACCCAAGGCTGAAGAGCCTAGTCTCCCATGTCATCTACACCTAGCCGAGGGAAGGGAGACATGATGGATTCAAGAATTTCCCAAAGTGTGTTGGTACCAGGGTGAAGGCAAACTTGGTTCGCGGTTTTCCGTGCTCTTAACCGTTTGGCCCACGCTTCCCTGATATGAATTTGTGGATGACCCGCCATAACTTACGACCTTTAGTCATGTGCCATATTGGTAGTGTAAACGAGTTATTCTACAACATTGAAAAGACCTTGTGTCATCCATTAATAATTTCAGTCTTGTATTTTTCAATGCCTCAGCCAGAGTTTGAACTTAGTTTGATAACTCAATTTTCTTTGTTATTACCTGTTAAACCACTGGCACCAAGAGACGTGGCATGTGATTTGAGGACCCAGGGGCCTTCAGTCGTTAACATCCCTCGCCAACAATTTAGTGAGATTTGATGGAAAAAGAAAAGTTTTCAATAAATACACATACACCATCACTTAATTGGTGAAAAACAGCTCCAAAGGCTGAATTATCAATTATACAATTCGTATTCAAGGTCTGCCGAGAAGGTAATGACTCTGATTGTGTAAAAATATTTGTTATCAACATAATTTTTATTCAAATGTATCCGCTTCAGAATAGTTCTTTCGGGAAGCTATACACCGATGCTATTTGGGACTTGCTGGGAACATCCAACAGGTCGTGACGAACAAACCGGAGGAAGTGTCAGTTAAAGGCTTCAAAAAGTGTTTCCGGGAGTTGAACAACGTTTTCATCCCTGTATGGCTTCCCAAGAGAACTATTTTTTTTACGTCGATCCACAATTAAATTGATAATGAATAATTCAACACAATCAATCTCATTACTTTCTTGAAAGACCTCTTGTGTATAAATGTATCCGTGTTCTCATATAATGTTAGTAGAAATAAAGTAAATGAACTACTATTTAAAAATCTGTTTTGGTACCTCAATGGCATTTTCAAATAGCCCATCTCTTTTCCCTTAGTTACGCCTCTGATCACACCTCCTGATTTTGTGTACGGCCCCCAAATGATAACGCACAATGATTTGTATATTTTTATCTCTAGTGTATTTCGAATTTGGAGTAAGATTTTGAAAAAAAAAATTGCTTCTATAATATCCGGTGCTTTACGGACCGTTACTCAAAGAGATGACATCCTGCCAAAAGAATCTGAATATAGCGTGGGACACTGAACAGGTTCACTGATTTCAAAAATCATTTCATGGTCGTCTGAACCTGGCACAGACTACAAGCTTTAGTAACTGGTTATTAGAATCCATTTTACTGAAGAAGTGAGTTCCTTAGCTTGTAATTTCTCTCGATAAGGAAAAGTGTGACTTTTCTGTCTCTGACTTTTCCATTTGAAAGTAACAATTTAGCTGATAAAAAAAAACATATCTACAATTTTAAACTATGAACTATAACATTTGAACGATTTCAGTTGATTTTTCATAAAATCTTAGATGTTTTTTTCAGGTTTTAAACATGTATTTATATAACATAAACGCTTGCTATAATGAACCTCGATTTAACAAATTCCGACTTTTACGAACACATTTACCGTAAAGAACTTTTTCTTTTTCTCCAAACGAAATTTGATAAAAGGGACAAGCATGTGGCCAATAATGAACTTGGTAATGCACTAGTTTCGTGGCCCAGTCCTTTTCTACCTTTAGATCAAAGTGTTGCATCTGTTCTTCCCATATCGACGGAAAACCATTTACTTCCTGTTTTTCAAACCTAAACATTATTTTGATTGTATTATAATTGCTTTCTTCGTTAATTTCAGTTTAAATTGAATATTTTTTTAATTGACAAAAACAAAAGTTGTTACGAGTTTTATTCATTACCGTCGCTAAAAGCATGTGGTGTAACATTCGGGCTTTTAATTTTAAGGTTTATCCCAATAGGCTTCGATTTCATTAAATCATTTTGATTCATTATAACTCCCCATAACACTTTCCTAACTCATTTTAACTATTAGTCATTAATGAATTTTGTATTGAAATAAATCGCTATTTGTTTTGAATTTCTGTAATTATTTTATTATTAGATTTATTATGTAAATTATCTTTCCATATAAAAGCCATGAATGTAGATTTTTATGTTCGAATATATTTGGTTGAATGTTTTGTCTGATTGCTGTAATGAACTAAAATTCATAATGTATCGGTCAGCCTGAAGTATATGAACACAGCTAAAAAATAATAATTAAAGAGTTGTAATAAAATGAGATAGACTGTTGTTACATAGCAATGAAGAATACGTTACAAAAAAGGTGGACATCTAAAACTAAAAGAAAAGAAAAGATCTTTTCTCAGTAATTCTTAATTTTAGACTGGTATTTTTTCATTTCTTGGCCAGATGTATTTGAGATCATATCAAATCCTGCGTTCAAACGGAAAATTTTAGCATAATTAGATTAATGCTGAATATAATCAACCTCTTGAAAAATGGATCAACCATGAAACACATCTAGGGTGTTTTCTCTCTCTAGTCTTCAGTATATATTTAAACAACCCATATATATATATATATATATATATATATATATATATATATATATATATATATATATATATATATATATCTGTATGTATTTATAAACACAAACATTCAACTTCAAAATGAAAACCAATATAAGCGAAATAATCCTCCAACTGATAGAAAACATCCCACCGAGTAATCCACAGTGTGAAATATTTAACAAAAACATACATAAAATTTGTCATTGGTGTATTGATAGATTCATAACGAAACATAACGATAGAAAGATGAGAAATAATACTAGCAGAGAAAATATGAATAAACCAGATTGCAATTGTATAAAAACAGCAACAAATGCCCTTTGCAAAACAAGTGTCTCAAATCGAATATTGTTTATCAAGCTGAAATATCAACCCAATAGAAACTCTATGAAGTGAAATATCATATTGGAATATCTAAAACATCTTTAAACTAAGATTACCCAACCATACATATTCTTTTGCAAACGACAAAAGAAAAAAAGTGTCACTGTCAACACACGATTTGAAACAGATAGCAACCTCATACCCACAGTAAAATGGAAAATATTAAAACAAACACATATTTCAGAACATTGAATCCCTATCTTAAATATGCCAAAAAAAAGTAATTTAAAATCCTCACCCATGAAACAAAAAAAAATCAAATAGAAAAAAAATGAAGTAGAGTGAAAATGCTCAAAATTTCTATTAAAAAAACATTAAACACCCTACATACAGGTGTACGAAAAAATACCATACCTATCTTATTCTCTTCGTTATCAGAATTTACTGTAGTTGCATCGTTACTATCGTTATTATTATTTTTATACCCAAGTTACTTTAAGAACCCAATTACCTTTTTATAATTATCTTAGATGTACAGGAACGAGCCCAGACTGGAATATAAATAGAATTAAGCATAAACAACTAAGGTTTTGTAAAAGTGAACCCAAACACTGGGGAACAGATGAAAATAAGAGTATGATACTTCCTACAAGGGAATATACAACAAAGAGCTGATGGGTTAACAACACACTTATAAAGAAAGTGTCTACAGTATCATCTGTTAATTTATAACTATCCTACAGCAATTTTCACTAAAACAAACAAGCATTGGCCAACAACTTAACAAGGAAAAGAAAGTGAGAAATATATGTGTTGGTCGAGCTAATTGTTTATTTCATACTATATACATAGATACATACATACATACACACACACACACACACACACACACACACATATATATATATATATATATATAAGATTCAGAAGGATATATACCCGGTAAATGTCAATATTTCGTGCCTCGTGCACTCTTCAGCAACCAGTTGCATGAGGCATTCTGCCGGTTGCTAGAGAGTGTGTCAGGCACAGAATGTTACCATTCACTGGAATTCTATCCTTGTAAATTTTGGCTATTTTTATTCTGATATTGAGCACCGTGAATAAATAACAAGGGATAAATCTGTTTCTATTTCTTTGTTGTATTCTTGAAATTAAAAAACAACAACTTTATGAACTATATATATATATATATATATATATATATATATATATATATATATATATATATATATAATTCATTTTTTCACGGGTGTAACTGGAATTTCTATAAACATGATTATCTATGAAATGTGGCCACGTCCACCATAATCAACCCGTTTGCATATTCTATGAAAGTATTACGTGAGTATCTACGCCACGTCAAAGTTCATGTTAGGGGTAACAGCCTTCTATGGCTACTACCTCGGCAGGTAGAGTAATTATGGGAAAGTGGTTTGTTTATAATTACTGACCTACTCTATACAGTATCAACCGTCCTGACATGCCAGTTACAAGAAATCTTATCTACAGCTAATGAAGAGTGCAAGGTAGTAGTCGCTTTAGGCGTTTCCCAACCATTAGAGCAAACTAAACATAAACTATCACAGAATCCGAACTCAGTTTTTCCGATTCCATTTTCCATGTCAACCGTGAAATCGATGTGCATGTATATATATATATATATATATATATATATATATATATATATATATATATATAATGTGTACTGTAGAGAGTGAGACAGACTCGGGAGTGAGGTGTTTGGAGGTAAGGTTTATTAATCCTTATAAGTAAATTGTCCAGACATGTTTCGGGATTCTTACCATCATCAATGGTGTGTGCCGTGTGAGTGTGTATTAAAATTTCCAATGTGGAACCGGGAGCTATGCATTGTGGGTAAATTGTGTTATCAGGGCTGCTGGAGGCCTCCTGCTGAGTGGGAGAATGTCCAGTAAAGTATCAGGTCTTTGGTTAAGCAGTAGCAGTTGGTCTTGGGGGGTGATGTGGAGTTAGAATTTTTGGTATGTTAGGGATAGTGTAAATAGAGGGGTGGTGAGGTCAAGGAGCTACATAGGTATCAACCTTATAAGTTATTGAAAATGTGTTGGCTATGAATTGGACAGGGGTTATAACTGGCTAAGGTGAAATTTTTCCTATGGGTCTGGGTGACTTTGAAGCTTCCATTATTGAATGTGTCTTAGATGTGGGTGTGAGGATATGAATGGTAGGAGTTTTGTGTATTAGGGTTCTGTGTGATAAAGGTTGTTCAGTTCAGTGTTTAATCCATTAGGATATAGGGTTTTAAGTTTGTTGATCCACATATCTTCGTGTTTCTCGTGAACTTTAGTTATGTCAATTGGAGCAGTTTTTTCTATTTTTTCTATGATGGTAAAGCTAGTGTCAGTGGAAAAATTGTGGTCAGGTATATATATATATATATATATATATATATATATATATATATATATATATATATCAGAGTAAAAACTATACGTGTGATGGGTTTATTTCATAAAGTGCACGATACATTCAACATTGAATCGAGTTAAAGAAGATAATAATAGAAAGAATAATGGATTCACTGCATAAACACATTTATTCTTTCGCCTTTGGGGACGGGGGCTTCTCCAGTCGAATGATCCAATTTGATTGGATCCCTATTCTGGTCGTTATTGGGGTGGGGCGTCAATTTTCTGGATAGAAAATCTTCGTTTCATTCTATTTATTTTCTTTTTTTTTCTTTTTTTTTTCTTTTTTTTCTTTTCCTTGTTTAGTTGTTGATGTCTGTTTGTATTTTATCTTCCATATGAGAAGTGGATCCCTGGCTAGTTGCCATAAATCACTCGGAATGTTACAGACACCTTTTTTTTATTAGTGTGTTGTTAAGTGATCAGCTTTTTGCGATATGGGTTTTCTAATGAACTACTTCTTCCTACTTTCATCCGCCCCACAGAGTTTGAGTTCACTTTTATACGACCTTAGTTGTTCATTTTTGATAATTATTTTGAATCATTTTGATATTTGGGATAAATCATTTTTTATTGATCACTTAGTAAATATTTTATCTATTAGAAGTTATCAACGAAAACTGTCACCATAGTTTTCTCCAGCTGGCTGTCTGGCAAGGTATGTATGCATGTACGTACCATGCGTACAGACCTCATCAATGGAGCTAGAGGGCTCAAAATGTAAACATTTACTCCTTATTATGTCTACCCAGCTGTTTTCTGCTTTTGTAAAATGTTTTTTTTCGCAGGGTAGTCAATTTGCAACGTAACTTTTTGCTAAATTGGTCTCTTTTTTTTGTTTCTGCTCGTTCTTAGGAAAGTCGAACATTTTTCAGCCATCACTTCCACACAATATGCAACAGAAGGTACTCATCCATTGATCACCGCTTTTTCCTAATTTTTCTTATTGATCACCCCCAACACGGCATGCTGCCAAAACACTTCGGTTGCGTGACGGTTTTTATTGAATGACTATCTTAACCAGTTTTGATTTTATTTGATTTCCATTAACTTTTGCTGCACTTTTAAGCAAATCTAGAAAACCTCTTAACTCATGTTTCCACGTTTTATTCTCGGCCGATATCGTGCTGGGCCATAATTGAGCTCAAACTGTGAGAAATATCTGTTCTGTATTAGGGAACGGTTTACTGCAAGTTCAGTAGGAGAGATGTACCTTGATTTGTTCCAAAATTTGTCCGCACTGTTTGAAATCGCATTTTTCAAGTCCTTATCATAATTTAAAGTTGGGTTTTTTTCTGCTTATACTGTTACATCAATTTGTACAGCCGTATAACTTCTCAGCCGTATTACATCAGAACACTCACGAATCAAGATCTCACTATTTAAAGTATTCCTGATACCTTCAGAAATTCTAAACTGAGATTTTAGATTTAGACGATGCAGAGAGAGAGAGAGGGGGAGAGAGATCGACAAAATGCATTAATCAACTCGAAAAAATGGATTTAATCAGTTTTCCAGTTACCAATAAGCCATCCTTCCGTAAAATTTCATTTAATTCATCAAGAACTTTTGAAGGTATCGTGTGCGTGATCAAGAAATATGGGCAATAGTACGTAGTTTGGACAAAAAAAACCCCCAAAAAACGACCTAGGGGAGATAATCATGCATGGATCCGTCCAAAAGTTTAATCACTTCTACTAAAGCGTGTGGTCCATTTTACCACAGGCTTCATAGAAATTCAAGATATAATGTGGGCAGTCACGAATGAGTGCATAAATTGATGCAAATAAAAAAAAATGTCTTAACCAGGGAATCCTCTTTTTTGTCACATTATCAACCTTTCCACAAAATTTCATTGAAATCTGTTCAGTACTTCCAGAGATATTGTGTGGACAGACGAGCGAATAAATAGATGAGCTAGCAAATGAATAAACGCACCGAATCTGTATACAGCAGTAATCCTCTTAACAAGAATAATCTGTTCAACAATAAGTTTCCTTAGATGAAAATTCGTCAAATGAATAATTAAACCAATAGGATTTCATTGATTTGTTTCTAAGGGAAATGCCAGACCCCAGAAACGTTAAAATTTAACCTTTTGAAAAGGTCACAGGACCATATAACATCACCATTGACCTACGCAAAAGCGCTGTTAAGATCATCATTAGGAAACTAGCTATCCTATTAAACTTATGCCCAAACATATAAAATTCTTGAAGATTGGAACACTGTAATCGTATTGCTTTCATAGAAAAAAAAACCCTGGAAGACCTCAACAACAACAGATCTACAAGCCTACTCAACTGTATCTACAGACTTTTCACAAAAATCATGATCAACCGAATCACAAAAATACTGAATAAAAAAAAAATCACAGGAGTAAAGTGGCTTCAGAAGAAGCTACTCGACCATAAACCACCTCCATTCGATGAATCAGCTAAAAGAATACAAAGTGCTACTTGCTATTGCATTTATAGACTTCAAAAAGGCATTCGACTCTGGAAATTCCCATGGTCATGAAGCCCATCATTCTACAAGGTGTAAACCCTGTATACATCAGGAAACTGCAACATATATACAGTCACAGCAGCTCTTTTATGAGGCTTCATTGAGAATCAGAGCCCTTTTAGCTCCAAAAGAGGTAAATCAAGGTGATACCAGCTCACCAAAACTATTCATTACCTGCCAGAAACTTAGACTGGGAGAATAAAGGAGCTTAAAAAGATGGCAGATATCTCGGCAACCTCAGACATTGCCCTTCCTGCAGAAAACCTACACGATCTCCAGCCAATGCTAAATGAAGTAATTAAAAAAAGTCGAAAGTCGGCCTTCACATGAGTTCCAGCAAAACGAAGATCAGGTACAACAACCACGTCGAAAATAAACACACAGCAATAAAAATCGATAATGCAGAGCTGGAGAAAGTAGACCACAATATCTACCAAGGATAACGGATCTTTATGAAACCCACAAAAGAATGAGAAATCAAGCGAAGAGTGACCCTAGGATGGCAAGCCTTTGGCAGAGCAAGCTGGACGATCCCAATAACCCTAGAAAGAAGGGTATACAACCAATACATCCTCCCAATAGTCACTTATGGAGCTGAAACATGAAACTTTACCAAGAAATAGACCTGCAAACTGAAAATCATGCAGCGTGCGAATGAGAAACCCATGCTCGGCCTCACATGGAGAGATCACAAGACAACACAATATATCAGAAAACAGGAGACATCATAGAATCTATTAGAAGGCTCAAGTGGCAGTGGGCTGTTCATGTTGCAAAAATCGCAGACAACCGATGGACATCACAACTCACAACATGGATCCCTACAGATCACATGCACAACCGACACTGTCAGAATACAGGATCAAGAGACGAACTCGACAAATTCATAAAAGACCCGGTTCCGCTACACTCATGTTAGAGGAATGTGGCGGATCCTGAGGATAGGTCTATGTCCAACGACAGACATTAAAAGACTGATGCTCATACTGATAAAATAATACATGTAATAATTACTTTTTAAATAGTGTATAAATAGAAATGGAAATAATGTAATAAATAGATAGTGTTATAATTTACCAAATGTCCGTCTGTCTGTCAGTCCAAATGTATGCACCTAGATGCTAGACATAAATTTAGATATTTATACATAAAATCGAGATGATTCTGGACAATTTTATAAATTGACTTAGATTTTTTCAACCATTGATAATATTTTAAGACATTTTCTTTTGCCAAATGACATTTCGGCATTAGAGTCCTTTGCAATGAGAGATAACACCGTTGTTCAAATTTCACCCACTTTTCGAACTTTTATGTACAATACTGTTTCGTTTTTCTCGAAAAAGGGCAAAAAGTGAGATTTGCAACGAGCCTTTATAAGGGCAGCACAAAGCCTCTTCCTCTTTCTGCTACAAATCAGTCTCCAGTATCTCTGATCATTCTAACCTCAAACGACTCAGTCTAACATACAATCATCATCTATTTTCGTGTGGGAACGCTCGGAAGATCTTCTCATAAAAGTCATGATAATTGCTTCTTCGCTTTACGCCACTCCATCTCATGGAATATTTCATAGCAACGCTCCACGTTCGGAAAGTGGGGGGAAACAATGTTATTTAAAACAGTTGGCAATGAAACGTATTTTTTTAAGATTAGGAATATATACAAATACAGAAGTTCGGGGTTTGCATTAATCAAAATCATGGGGGGGGGTTGTATCATCACTCCCCATGACTTACACTTACGACAACAGACCTTTGGAAAGGCTTACATCAAACAATGGAATTTGAAGACTAATTATGATGATTATGATCAAATTGCCAATTTCATCCTCAGCAACTTCATATTTTGACACTGGCTTAGAGACTATACAGAAATTCATTCTTTCGACTGAACCAAATTCTCTTATAGCATTGGTTGTAAATCATGTTCCCTGTAATTTTCTTTTGTGTGTATTCGACATAGTGAATTAATATTTGAAAAAAAAACAAAACAAAAAAAACACGGTGAGTTATCTAAAAAATTTGCAAAAGTTTTGTGCGCACATCAATTCCATTTGTGCTTTGGTTGCTAGATGTACGGGTTGTGAACAATGTTCCCTTCGTCGTCATTACACATTAACATCTTTTGATACCTACATTTCTCTTATAACAAAAACATATGTATTAGACATTTCAATGTTACCCCCCCCCCCAAAAGTAAGTTATCTGCACTTTTTGAAATCTTTCGTGCCCACTTCACTGTCTTTGTGCGCCAGTTTCCAGACGCACGAGTCGTAAGCAATGTTCCCTCCATTTTTTGTCGTCAGTGTGCGCAAATTTTTTTGTCAAGCACTTTTCCTTTCGGTGACAAACAGTTATGCGCACTTATGAAATCGACTTTGTGAATCAATATTTTTCAATAAAAACCCAGGAAGTTATCTACAGAATTTGGAATCTTTTGTGTGCACACCTTTTGTGCGCTGTTTACAAAACTTGTGTGTGCGCACACCCGTGCACAGCTTACAGGGAACTATGGTGGAGAATCTGATTACCACACTCTTAAAATAAAGTTATTGCCAAATTGGTAAAGCTCGGCCAATTCTCTAATTACTGAAATCCCTGTGGTGCTCGCTTATTTCTTGCTTCTTGGTGCGTACACCTGGTTTTAGATTAGGAACCAATTGGGAAGGTGAAAAGAAACTAAATTCTATTTCTCGTTTCTTTCACGAAAAGGTGACGCCTTTTTTGATTTGTGAGCTATCATATCTCAAAATAATACACAATTTAGACATAAAGACCTGAGAATGTCTGGTTTGTCGGGTCATTTGTTAGGGGTACAGAATAGAGACACTGACTAGGGAAACAGTTAGGAAAATGGAATCGGCCAATTGAGTTTGAGTAACGGACAGGGCTGGTTACTTTCACTGTTTAAGTTGCCCCAATTTTTTCGGTAGTACTCTGAATAATCTGCCCTTATAACAAGCTTTGTTATTTTTTGGTTCGTTTTCCGTAATAATTAATCAGTGAGCTAAAGATTCTGCTAAAAAATACTTCCAATCCACTATTCAAGACTATAGACTCTTTGAATGGAACGAATTCTTTGTTTTTTTTTCTTAAAAACAAAACAAAACGTTTCTTAAAAATTCAAATAAATCTATGATTTTTTTCTTTTTTTTTAATCAACGGGTTAACAGGTTATAAATATAATTGAAGGACAGACTTTCGTTGATTTCTCTGTAAACTCTTCACAAAAAATACTTTTTATTTCCCATGAACTTCCATTTGTGTTTAAATGTTTCAAATCAAATTTCAACGGAGCGAAAATTACATTAATGCTTTCTGTTTATGGCGACTGTATGAAAATTAATGATGACGTTGTTTCTTGTCAATATTGAAGTTTATGCTTCTCCCATAGAATGGCACATTTCGCATCCGTCATCATTAGTTCGTCGATCTACCTACAGAGTTCTTCGATCCGGTTTCAAACCACGGTCTGATCAGTAACTTAGCAGTTTATAAACTGGATCATTTAGATGTCGGGAAAAGAACTATAATTCTTATCATTTTTTTACCAGCTGCAATGATGTCAGATTTGAATGTCTGATATCTGCATTTTCGTATCTGAAGAAAAAACGAAAAAAATGGCTATTCACGATTTTCACTAAAAATGATACTCGCAGAATATTTCCATATATATAGCGTGAAAACTTATACACAAGACTTCAAAAGGTTTCACTTTTTTTATTGAGCATAAATTTCATCCATAGGTCACATGGCGATTGATACAAACAATATTTTGCGACTATTAAAATCAACTCACCCAGAGAGATTCTATTTGCTATTCTTACCCCCCTCTCCCTTTCCTGCTGTTTCTCCTACTATCAGGGATGGGTGGGTGTACCATTGAACTTTTGGTTCTTGTTTATCAACCAAAGTCAATGAATGTTTTAACGTATTTATTTATTTGATCCTTCTTCTGCTATAATGGGTTACATTCTGAATTGGTTTGATTATCTATGAATTACTGAATTATATCTTCAAGTCATTCAAACATTTCAGTGATCACTGCCCAGCAAAAGGTGAGAGAAGAATCTTATTCTGTGATAAACTTTTTTTTCAATCATTCAATTGACCATCCCCAACATGGCATGATGCCGGAACACATTTTCTATTTGGTGACATTTTCTATTTGGTGACTAACCAGACCAGTTTTAGGTCTTTTTAAAAATAATGTTCCAGTGTCAGCAGAGAGAGAGAGAGAGAGAGAGAGAGAGAGAGAGAGAGAGAGAGAGAGTCTCAAAACCTAAATTGACTAGGTTAGTGCCTGTTCTAAAGGTGCATGTTTAGAAAGAGTCGGACTTTATGGTGTATGGAACAGACTACATTGATTGTCATGTGAAATAGATTTCCGTCCGTCGTACGGAACTCGACTTCGAAGTATTCAGGCTACTTCTCTTGAGCGACAAGAAACTGCTATGTCCGGCTCAGGGATCAGCATATATAGCGAATATCATCTTCTTCGTACAATGGCCAGTAGTCTAAGTTATCTCGGTGCAAACACACACACATACGGAAATTTCTCAAATTATAGTACAGATAATTCTCATATTAAAAAAGGTGACAAAATATAACGTGTTTAATTAGGAAGTCATTGATTTTCTCTTCGTACGCATTGTTTTAGCACTCGGTACGCGTGTTGGATTGAAGTTGATTTTTCTTATACGGTTGTTACACATGAATATTGTTTTTCAGTAGTAAGATCGAGAATGACATAATCAACTGGAAGCAGTAAATATTTAATCAAAATATGACACATTTGAAACAATAACTTTTTCTAACGATCTTCCAATAATAATACAACATTTCGATAAAAATTCTATAGGTTTCGTGGTCAGTGTTACACTGAAATCACGTATTATGGCACGAATTTATAACGGATACGAAGTAAGTCTCTCCACTGCTCTAGCTCGTATTCCCATACTATTTTATACAGGGATTGAATTCATGGCTTCTGTGCAACTGGACAATAATTACCAACGCTTTTAACCACGAGTTTATTTCCCTTATAAGAAATCTGGGTGTGGCTTCTATAATGGGGACTGAATACCCATTCAATGTTTACCGATGGTTACTAGATGCAATTGACACAATGGCTGGAAACTAATTAAACCTATTCTGATTGTGTTGGTGATGGTTGTGCTTGACGGTCAACAACAAAACCTTATCAGATGTGTGTACTTTTGGATGATGATTCTAAAAACGTAATCTGTTTTCTCGTATCTCATCTAGTTTATGTGATTTATTATTTATTATATATTTTCATTACATAGTTTAGCATATAACCCCTATAGATCATCATCATCATCATCATCATCAGTCTTCCCCAGGATCCGCCACATATCTCTATCATGATCGTCGCAGAGATAGTATTTTCTGGGTTTGTCAAGTTCATCTCCCCACCTCGTATTTTGTTGGCCTCGGTTTCACAGGTGGTCACTGGGGATCCATGTTGTGAGTTGTGATGTCCATCGGTTGTCTGACAATCTCGCAACATAAAGAGCCCACTGCCAATTGAGCTTTCTAATAGATTCTATGATGTCTCGGACCCCTGTTTCCTAATATATAGTGCTATCTTGTGATCTCTCCATGTGAAGCCTAACATTGGTCTCTAATGCACACGCTGCGTGCTTCTCCGTTTGTGGGTTTTTCTCTTTGAAAGGTTTCATGTTTCAGCTTCATAAATGACTATCGGGAGGATATTTGGTTGTATACCCTTCTTTCTAGAGTTATTGGAATTGGCTTTGTTTTTGAAAGTTGAGCTTGTTCTGCCGAAGGCTTGCCATCCTAAGGTGATTCTTTGCTTGATTTCTTCTTCTTTTGTTGGTTTCATAGAGATTCGTTGTTTTAGGTAGATGTAGTGTTCTACTTTCTCCAGTTTTGCTTCTTTGATTTTGATAGTTATGTCCTTATTCTCGATGTGATTGCTGCACATGAATTTCCTTTTACTGAAGTTAATGCGTGGGCAACTCTCTTGCTTTGTTTGTTTAGTTCATCCTACATCAGTTGGAGGTTGTATAGGTTCTCTACAAAAAGGATGATGTCGTCTGCAAATCTGAGGTCGTTCTGATATTCGCCATCTTATTTGATTATAGAGCATTAGAAGGGTTCCAAATCTCAAAAAAAAATTCAGGATATCTTTTTGGCATATCTTATACATAGTAATTTCAATTTTCTGTATTGATGGGTTCTGACAGATCCAAATTTTGTTTTCATTTAACTTCCGTTTATATTACTTCATATACAGTAGATATGAAAAAAAATGTATCCTTATAAAAAGAATAAGACGTGCTAGAGTGAAATTTGTAATTTGCGTCGAAAATCGTCTTTAAAAAGTTGTACTTCAACGTTGATTAGAAAAAAAAAGTTTGATGTTGACCGTCGCCATTTTTATCAAATATCAAGCAAACAGAAAGGAATGAAAAGAGAAAATACTAATATTTAGTAAGATAACAGAGAAAATTAAATGCAACTTTATTTCTAGAACCGGTCGATGCAATTAGATTCCTTATTGTTTTCAATGTTTTTTCCCCAACCTTCAATGATATTATTGGAAAGATCATTTGCATTTATGAGCTTATTTTACCGAATGTTGAATTCAACCGTTCGCGAATCAGTTTGAAGCTTTTTATAAAACAATTTCAATAGCAGATTGATATGAAGCAAAACTCATACTATAGATTCACAATATATAAATCTTGTATTCATCTAACATTAGCATATGTTGTCTCATATACAGTAGAAGTGTAAAAACAAAACATGTCCATAGCAAAAATGAGATATGCAACATTAAAATGGACATTCATAATCTGCGCCAAAAATGGTCTCAGGAAGTTTCATAACAACCTTGTTGGGAAAAAATGTTCACCAGTGAAATTAATGTCTTAAAAAATATACAAGAAAGGATTCAGCTTCAAAATCTTTGGGCAACCACCGGCTTCAATGCATTCTCCTCTGATTTGACTATTTTGCATAATTGATTACCTGCATAAATCGTTCAATTAAGAAATTATACTGTGACCGATTTATTCCGGGTGAATCAGGCGAATAGATATTTGGAAGACACTCAAGTCAAGATGAACGCACAATTAATCAGCATCGAAACATCAAAGTGAATATTCTTTAATAGTCAGGAAATCAAGCATTTGTCTGACTCTCTTGCAGAACGAATAGAATATCCATATCCAACATAAATGAACCACCATAGCCCGCACATGTATGGGAATAATCATGTAAAAAGATATCTGAAGTTATCTGTAAAAAAAAGATGGTCAACCAAAATTATGTTCAAAAGTCAAAAAATATCTAGAATCATCTAAAAAATAGGGTTTTTTTCTATGTAAAATTATCTGACAAAATTCGAAATGACCACAAAGAACCCTAAAAGCACTTTCTCATAGGAACAAAAACAAACAAATATTCTTAGATGGTACCTATTGGTGTACTCATGAAATAATTCAAGGTTTTAGCCCCTAAATGTGGCTAAAAGTGTCCGGAGTCACCCACAGACACGTGGACACTGTATATGTCCAGATTCCGTAGCCAACTTGGTTGGTTAGTTTGTCGGCCATTTTGTAAAACTTTGGTGATTTGATACTAAGGGTTGATCTCTAAGTCTGTAGCCTGAAATGTGGTTTTGAGGCTTAATTTTCATCTAGAATTTTCACCGTATAATGTCTGATCTCCCTGATAAGTATTCTGCACTGAATTAGATGCATTTATAAGAAAGGGGGTTATGTTGAAAATAAATGTTTTTGTATAATTATGCTAAGCATACTTCTAAATCTTTTTCTATTGAAAAAATTGCTAAAAATCATATCAATAATACGAATCGTATTCTTCACACTTATAGTATTTAGCTGCCATCAACCTAGCTCCATTCCTTATTCTTCTGTCATCTCTTTCCCTCTTGTCGCTTATTAAACTACCTAGTTTGTTTTCTCGACCTTCCTTTCCTACCCTCTTATTAAACTACCTATAATTTTTTTCTCCTATCTCTGCCCCGATATATCGATCACGCTTATAGTAGCAGTGGCAGCTATCAGCCCTATGACAAGAGTCAGCTAGCTTTAAATGATAGGAGACGAAGTAGAACAAGAAATCCTGCAGCAGGATCGAACTCCACACCAACTTCTATTCCTACTGAAGATGATTACTGTAACATTTGTATTGTGTAAGTAACAAATGAAAAGACTATAAAAAATATGTCTTCGTCTAAATGTATTTATTAGGATGTAATATTGTTGATATCTTAGACTTGTAAATTTTAACTTAATCAGTAAAACAGCCTTCCGGCAAATAGTTGGTCCTGAGTTCAAATCACTGGTTTGTAATATGGGTTTACTTCCCTCATTTCGAAGGGGAATTGTTCTTGTTACGACTGGAAAACAAAGTCAAATCAAGACTTTGTATTGGAGCCGAGCAAAAAATCACCCTCGATATTTAACGTCTACGAGAAAGCATCACGGACTAAATAATAAATTCCTTTTTCGAATCTTTCGTTTATTTTTCTTTCTGACTTTTTGTGTCTGAACTTGTTCAGCGCGTCGGTGATGTCAGTGATAATACTGGAGAAAAAATGATAAAGAATTCAGAGACGCACTTATGAATTTTTTAAAGAAAGCAATTACGAGACTTCCGTCTGGCTGTGTTTGGGCAGAACCATCTTACCATAGAAGGGAAAAAAAGGAAGTACAGACTCTTTTTCATAGCGTGAATCTGAAGTGTGAATTTTTTCTCATATTAATTTTTGTAATGATATCATTAGTAACACTATAATAATTGAAAAACTGAAGCTACCAAAGATGGCGAAGTACAGCATCCCTCTTTCACATGAGTGTTTGTTAATGTATTGAGTGTTACAATGATCTTAGAATTGCTATTTTGAACCAAAAATTAGCATAAGTATTTTAGTAGGCTCCTTCTGGAGAAGTTTTTTTTCAATTTTGGAGGAAAAAAAATTGTTGGTATTTTCGTGGCCCTATTTTGTTAGTTTTTGCCAGCGCTCTTGGTCATACCATTTTGTCTACAGACTTGAAATTAGGCATCAGTATTCAACTATACCCCTTTGAAAGAACTCTTCTTTTTTTTTAAATTTAGGACGGAAAAAGCTTTTGTGAGCTTCAAGGGGCCTTATTCTGACGAGTTTAATAACAAGATCTTGATTGTCGGGATTTTTTCACATGACTTCAAATTTTGACGCTGCAGTTGTTCAGTTATTGACTGTTATGGTGAAAAATTATATGCATTTTTTTTCCAGCTAATGCACTCATAACGATCTGCTATCAAAGTTGTATTATCAAATGTTTTTAACTGTTCCATAAGGGATTGAACTAACATCCGATACAATAAGCCCATAAGCGAATGGTCTTTACAATAATATGATTGAAGGTTCGGAAAAAAACACTGGAAACTGTAAGGAATCTAATTACAATGACCCCCGTCTAGATGTGATGCCGTATTCCATCTTTTTTGTTATCTTACTAAATATTACTGTTTTCTCTTTTCATTCGTTTTCACTTACTTGTTATTTGATAAAAATGGCAGTGGTCAACAGAATCGAACCTTTTTCCAAATCAAAGCTGAAGAACAACTTTTTTCAAGACAATTTTCGACGCAAATTACGAATTTCACTCTAGCTCGTCTCATTTTTTTTCCAATTCTACCATATGTTAGACAATATTGGTGGAGTTTAAATGAAAACAAAATTTGTATCAGTCACAGTTTTTCAACGCAGAAAATCACAATTTATTAGATATTCAAAGAAGATTCTGTGCGAATGAACAAGCTGGATGCATCGATATTTAGACACTCTATCGCTAGTTCTGTAGTATTTTCGAAACTGCTATTTACAGACCCCTCGTGGCCCGCCAGATAATGTCCTGGGGTCAGCAGATCAAAAATTTAATATTATGGATTTGAAATCAAGATAAGTGAGCTCAAGCAAATATTGAACCCTGACATAGCGAAATTTGTGACAGGAAAACATCATCATCCATTGTGCAGCTATCGAAAAACATGATTATTGTATACAGACCAGTTATATTAGGATTAGAAGATTGAAATCTATCTAAAAATAAAACCGATTTTTAGAAATCAAAGCTTGCTTATCATTGTAGTTTGATAATTGAGACTCACAACATGGATCCCCTGAGATCACATCACAATTAAATGGAGAGACGAGCTCAACACATTCAGAAAGAACAGGATCCGCCATACCCACAACAGAGGAGTGTGGCGAATCCTTGGGAAGGTCTATGTCCAATGACGGACGTTAAGAAACTGATGATAATCATATAATAATAATACATGGAGTCCTGCCTAAGGAACTAAAAGCTAACAATAGGTTCCACTGGTTTATTTCCTTTAAAGAAGGGGTCTTTGAATTTTCAAAGTTGCAAAACCATATTCCTATGGTGAAGCCAATATTTGTCACCATCTTTGACCATAGGAGATTTGTTCATTGAAGATTTGTGCATTATCCCTGTAGCAATTGTAGTTTTTTTTTTTTACAAGGCCAATTTCACAAATAGGCTCTAGACCAGCTATGGCAACTGCCAAGCTGTAAATTTTTCTCAGCGTAACTTTCTTTCGGATGGACTGTTTTACAGGGTTGCAGGGCTCCAACTGAAAACTCTACTCATATCTCGGGGAGATGTTGATTCATGCGTTTTCAGAAGGCATTAAAGGAAAGTGAACGTAAGCGGCCAGGACCGGAACCCGAATTGTGTTCCGTGCCGATGACTGCTTTCCAATTATCTAGAGAAGAAAAAAGAAACCTGCTGTGTATATTGAGGTCACCTTTGAGAAAACAAGTAAAATCTGTTGTAATCCTCCTGAGAATGAAAAACCAGATTCTTCAAGATCAAAATCTCTCAGTAAGAAACAGTTGGAATCGTTTGTGATAGGCAAAATTGAGTAAAATGACGATATTTGGTGTGACCACAGATCGGTGGGATATAAAATCTAAATCAACACCAATCAAAAATGTTCTGCACCATGTTGCAACCACTAAACGTACCTGAACAAAACCTCATCATACTGGAATGAACTTCTCACCAAGCCTGAAGAGAACAACACTGAGATTATCGAGATTAAATACAAAATAACAACCTCTTTTTTCTGAACGAAGATGCAAAACTTGGGAAAGTAGATCATCACATCTACCTAAAACAAAGAATCCCTATGAAACTCGCGAAGGAGGAAGAGATCAAGCAAAGAATCACTCTAGGATGGCAAGCCTTTGGCAGAGCAAGCTCAACCTTCAAAAACGAGTCGATTCCAATAATCTTAAAAAGAAGAGTAAACAACTAATGCATCCTTCGGATAGTCACTTATGGAGCCGAAACATAGAACCTAACCAAGTGACAGACCCATACACATGAGAGATTCATGCTCAACCTTACATGAAGAGATTTCAACACAGCACAGTATATCAGGAAGAAATCAGGAGTGAGAGAGATCATAAAATATATTAGAACGAGCAGGCTATGGGGCAAGAATGACAGACAGCTGATGGACATCACGACTCGCAACATGGATCCCCAGAGATCACACAGAGAAATTTTGAAAATACTGGATTGATAGAGAATTGTGGCAGATCTTGGGGAAGGTCTATGTCCAACGACAGACATTAAAAGACTGATGATGATGGTGATGAATAACCTCTCTAAATCGCCGATATGTTTTAAACAAACCATCAGTCGAATCTCAGAAGAAACCGAAAATCACATAGCAAAACGCAGGAATCTTGAACCACCGACAACAACAAGAGAAAAAATTGAAGCAACTGAACTAGATAAAACCATCAAAAAAAAAAAAAACAACAAAAAAAAACAAAGATAAAATAAAAGAAGATACAGGACAATTCTCGGAAAGGGTAGGAGTTTCAAAGTTATTAACAGAACTCTTATTGCAAGAAAAAAACAATTAACCAGTGTGCTTGAAGATAATTGAGACTTAACAACAGGCTCAGACCGGATTGTCGAACGTGCCCAGGAATTCCTCAAAATCCTCTAATCCTCAAAAATTAGGAAGACAGAAATTTAAACAAAATATGTAAATCACGTACAACCAGTGTGATTTCCCAGAACCTACTCCGTGAGAGGTGATGCAAACCATTAAACAGACGAAAAAGAGAAAATCAACCAGCCTGGTCATAGAGAATGCAACAGTTACACAAGACACATGATCACTCTGTGGTGTCTCACTGTCGACAGAGAAACCTCACGGGAGAGTATCTGCTCATGTGTGCGAAGTGAGGCTCCTTCTGATTGGTTACCAAGTTGAATTGAAGCAGCACAAATGGTTCTCCAGTTTTCCAAAATGGCTGGCCTTTTTTCCAGAAAACGTCGTGTTTCCTGACACCTACCAATTGAAATCATTCTTAAGAACATATTACTTCGTCGTCATTTCCCCCTGCAATGAACATCGACAGGTCTATAAATGCCCCAAGAGTTTTCTCTCAGACCAAATTTGAAAAGATTCAAGGTGTTCATAAGAAAGAAAGAGTAGAAAGAGTGGGGGATAACAGAGAAAAAATTTTTTCTTCCCATCATGCTTTTTTTTTAATTCTCAAAATAAAAAAAGAAAAAAAGAAAACAAACGATATAGTGTTAATAAATTATGTATTCATTCCATATAAATATAAAATATAGCTTTCTCATTTCCCAAAGAACCCAACATTTTTTTTTGATTCAAAGAGTTGTGCGAACAACGTCACAGATTTTGAACAAAGTCTATTCTTCCTTTAATTTTAATACCTTCAAAGAATGTAGACGAAAATATGGTTTCAGTGATTCATGATTTAATTTTTACATTTCAATCTTAGGAATGTTTAAGTCCTGGCTTTTTTTTCGGTTTTCCCTTTGCCGGGCCATAATCAATATGTTTTATTTTTGTTCTCAGACTGCACCTGTTATATCACAAGAAGAGAGCTTATCAGAAAGCGATTGTTTAGCTAAAAGTAGACTTCAGAAAAGCCATAGATGCATTTGTGACCATATCCCCCCGATTGGAACGAAGAAGTGCCGAAAGGTCAGATTATTTTTTCCTCTTTCGGATTGATTCGTGAAAAAAAATTCGGCCGTTTCAAAAATATAAATAGCTATAAGTCGGCTTTTACATGGATAACTTTATTTATGCAATGTTATCATTATCACACTCAGAGACACAGATACATATACATACACACTCATAGAGACATATATGTATATATATATATATATATATATATGTGTGTGTGTGTGTTCGCGCACGTGTGACTATATGTGTATTCAGATATATATATATATATATATATATATATATATGTGTGTGTGTGTGTGTGTGTGTGTGTGTGTGTGTATGTATCAGTAATGCTACTTTTTGAAAATGATTCAATTTCAGTATAGAGGAAGTTGGGCAAGAAAATTACTCCACTAGTTTAAGGCAAAATATCTTTTTATCACTCTTGGGATATGGATAAACCATGAAAAACGTGCAGAGTTTATATCTAATTTTCCCTTATCAAAATTTAGGTCGATTTGAACAGCGTTCACGAATAGAATGTAGACTTTTGCTGCAATATTTTGTGAGCAGTACCTTTAGTGAGATTGCTTTGGGGGAAGTACTTCGGAGTCGGTAAAACTAGAGGAATGGTTTTCAAATACGTAGGATCTTACATCATTGCTTCTGTATTTAATTCTATCCACACCATGGTGCTCCAGACTTGTGGCCTTGTATCTGACTGAACAAGGTAAAGCAAATAACTACAGAAGTACTGGTTTCATGGTTGAAATATTGGTAAGGATAACGTTTTACGTCTTAAGTTCCTTTATTCCTCAAATATCAAGGGAGGTAATGCAAATTATAGTCAAGAAAACTGGTGATATAAAATGATCAACTCCAGGTGTTGGAAGTTTGAAAAAAAAAACAGCCACGATGTTAAGAAGATATTCCTGATTATAAGTTCCACACCTTTGCTCACACGATGTCAAAAACGACAATCAAAGAATTTTAATAAGTTAATCAATAACAATGTGATATATACATATAATTTACAATTGGGACCACCATTCCTACGTTGTGCAAATCGTAACTTGTTGGAGCTCAAGTAGAATCCAGGACTTTGAAGGCCTTAATAGGACGTCAGGTAGTTTTTCGTAGCACAAAATTCTTTCTGGAAGTGCAGATGGCTTAACAGTTAGCAGTAGAGGAAGTGGAATCGACAGACTGAGTTCAATCTCCGACTGAGACAGTTGGCGCTTCCTTCACAGTAATGCCTTTGGGAAAGGAACGAACCCATCTCTCCTCCTACTGTACCCGTAAGTTATGAGTAAATTGCAAGACAAACTGGTCTTTTCAGCCTTGATTGCTCACCAGTCCAGAAGTTCGACAACTTTGAATTCAAGCCGGGAAGGTTCGACTGTTCGTCTGACGTCGTGATTGGCTGGCATCAGACGGAAACGTGTTCCAGAAATATACGGTCAATTCACATCTGGTGAAGATTCATCGACCAAGCAAACTGGAAATAAATTACAATAAAAATGCTCAAGTAAAACGAAGAACATTTTCAAAATACAGATCGAAATTTTAATGCAACTGCAGTGTCCTCCTCCCCAACGAAATTTTGAGTAAATTGAAAGATTTAAAAAAAAAAAACAAACAAACAAAAAAAAACAAAAAACAAACAAACCAGGCTGCGGCAGGGTCATTCTTCACTTGAAGATGATGACTGTAATTTTTGTATTGTGTATGGAATAAATGAATTTGTAAATACATAAAACTTGATAGTTTGACTCATTGGTTGAAGGGTCGCAAATTATTACTTGGTCGTCATTTCAAATCACCACTGGAAATGTTAAACCTCAATTTTAGATGTTTTCCAGTGGGAATGACAGCTAGATTCCCCAGAATCTAGATGTTTTTCTCTCTGATTCTCCCTCTATTTTAGATGTTTTCCAGTGGAGATAAAAGCTAGATTCCCCAGAATCCAGAGATATCTAGATGTTTTTTCTTTACTTTATTATAGATGTTTCCCAGTTGAAAATGGCAGTGGTGACACGAATGGAATTTATTCCAGCCATAATTATTCTTCGATGAAATTCATTACATGCTTTGAAATTTTGACGCTACGGCTGTTCAATTATTGACTGCAATGGTGAGTCTCTTTTCTTTTCTTATCGTCCCATAGCAACCGCCATAGTCTCCTGGTACTTGGCAGGTTTTCCAGATTAGTAAAGAGCGATAGTACTAGCCAAAATATTTAGCTCCAATGTCTACAATCATACATAAGTACACTTGCCCACAGGTTGAATTTGTTGCTTACTGTATGCTGTCTAAAAATGAAACGTGCGATTTAGAAACTATCAACCAAAACTGCCAACTATTTTTTCCGTTATCAAGTCAGTCTGGCTGACTATATTTGTATCACTCACCAATGACTGAGAGGATTTGAAATTTCAAAATTCATTCCCTTTAGAAAATCTCCTCAACAGGTTTTGGGTGGGGGCTGAATTTGCAATGTACTTTCATGCTAGATGTATCGCCTAGTATCTTTCCATCTACATTCACGCTTGTCTTCTTTTGAAAATTCGGACTTTTTTTTAGTGACCACTGGCCAACAAAACGGAACGAGAAAAACATATTAATTGATCACCCTTTTTTCCAATTCTTTTTTCATTGATCATTCCCAACGTAGAATGCTACCAAAAGATTTGGACAGTTTCAATAGAATGACTAACCAGACCGTTTACTCAGTACATTTTGAATATTTTTACGGCCTTTCGTTTGGTTAGTTCCTGTCGAACATGTATTCAATCATATTTGTTTTTCCACGTAATATTTTCAAAAATTCTCAATGAATTTCGATCACATTTTGCAGAAAGCCAAAATAAGAATTTATTAAATCTGGGGGCTTATCCAGAACTTTTTTTTTTTTTTTTGGATTGAGATATATTCTCAATATATTAAGACAATAGTCCATGATATAAAAAATCGAAATTTACATACTTACATCCAATTGCAACTGCATCACATCACGAAGTGTTGGCAGAGGTTTATGTTGTCGGGGTGCTTTTTAGTTAGGGGTACATATTTTAAAATTTGAGTTGCCTTATTTGCGAAGTTTTAGCTCTTCTTTGATCGAAAATAAGTAAATACAGTTTGATTTGATCAACAGTTAATTCAATCAAAACGAGGATATAAAACAACTATTTTTCTAAAATCAAAAGTGTATGTAATCGAGGTGAAATCAAACATTTTTTTTTTACAAAAAATAAGTAAATCTCGCCATTTTGAAAACGTCAAAATTTACCCCAAAACGCCTTATTCACGATTTTTATTGACAATAATACCCTCGAAATATGTCTAACTTGTGATTCCCTTTATCTTTTGAGTTCAGAATTCGATTCCTAGTTTTATTTTAAAGGTGACACTTCGAATGCTCATTTCAAAAGCAAGCAGACTCTCCCACTTATTCGCAGTAAAATTTTCCTTAAAATCACTCAGTACAGGAGCTTACTTCTGGAATCTAAATGTTCGGATTGAAAGTTGCCAATCAAATTGTTGAAAACTCGTGTCTGAAAAAAACTGGGATCAAGACAAGGGGTTCAATTCAAAAGCCCCTAAAAGGATACGCGATACACTTGAAGACCGAAAAATGGACTGATCGATAAGAAATAAATATGATTATGATGATCGTCGAGCTCCCTAGCAGGAATGTTATGACTGAAACCACGTAAACGAGTCATCATCATCATTATCATCATCATCATTTTACCCACTGTCGTTGTCCCCAAAATTCGCCAGACCGCTCCATCATGGGCATCGAGGGGCAAATACTTTCTGGGCTTGTGTTGTTCGCCAAGACATGTTATTTTTCGCATATGATTTCTGGGGAGCAACTTAGTGAGTCGTGATGTCCAGCGATTATCTCACATTCTTGGAACATGTCCAGCCCATTGCTATTTAATTTTCCAAATGGATTCTATATCTCCGATTCCTGTTTCTCCTTTAATATACTATGTTGTCTTGCAATCTCGCCATGTGAGCCAGATTGTCTTCTGTGTGCGTTGAACGGTTCTCAGTATGAAAGTCAATTTTTTGGCTAGGTTCCATGTTCCAGCTCCGTAGGTGATTGTCGAGTTGTATACCCCTTCTTTTTAGGACTACCTTATCCGATTAATTCATGGATGATGGCTTAATTATATCCCGGAACTTCACAGAATTCTGTAATGATCGGAAATCACACCAGCTGACACAGTGATTGAAGCCACTAGAAGTGTGTACGTATTGGGAGAATAAAGAGAATTATGTCAATATTTCGTTTCAGGCCGGAGTGTAGTAATTGTCTTTCACTTTACGTTAGTTCACTTTACACCACTTCGCTTTTACGAAAGAGCTCAAACCACCGTAACTTTGAAATGTGTCTGTGACCATCTGTGCTGTATATCGATTTATATTGTGCATCCATTAACAATGTGTGTCTTAAGGTAATAGAAAAAGCCCAAGAGAGAACATGAATATCTTTTACTATGGATACGACTGGCACACATAGAAGAAGATTAGATTTTATGTCTGGGAACACTCAAAAGATTTTCCCAAGTAAATAATTATTTTTGGCTTTTGGGAATGATTCCCAAATTAAACAAATAGGAAAAACATTTCGACAGCTCTGGTTAGTCATTCAATAGTAATCGTTACTTATCCAACGACATAGCAGGATGACGTGTTGGGGGTCATCAATCAAGAAAAAATAACAAGCATGAGCAACCCAGAGACAAATTCAGTATAAATTCACATTGCAAATGGAACACCAGCTGAAAATTCATAAGGAAGAGATTTTCAAGGAACAAAAAAAGATTTTGTGAACATAATAGGAGCAAGTGTTTAAATTTTCAGCCCTCTAGCTCAATGCAGCCATAGGCGTTATACATACATACATACATACATACATACATACAAATATAGTCAGCCAGTCAACAAACCAGCCGGAAAGAAAAATTTGAAAACTGAAAAAACTTTTGTTGACAGTTTCCGTTGGCGGTCTCTATTTGGCAGCGTCGAAGATATGTCTGAGGACGAATAGCGGGTACACCTGTGAATCTATCCGAATAATTAATAAGATAATTATGAACTTTGTCTTATAATTTCAAAAAACATTGTAGCCCTTCTTTCTTTTTATAGGGTTGTTATTTTCTCTTGATCGATTTCCAACGAAGATTACAATAGTTGATCATTATCCTTTCACTAAAAGCAATCTCCCCCTGAAAAAAACATTCTAACCTTGTCTCCTGACAGCAACGATGTTTTTAACAGTAAGCGTATACCTATCGATTCAAAAAAAAAATCTTTGTGAACTCTGTCGGAAGGAGACGGACATGAATAATATATATAATGTTGTGCTGTAAAAAAGGGTTCGGCGAGATCTATTTTGAATGGAAAACATAAAAGCAATTTTTTCAGTCCCTGGTGTCAGGAAAGATATGAACTCTGACTTGCCAAAGAAAACAAGGTGAATAAAGTAAACATTGTTCACTTAATGGTGTATGTGTTTTTCCCCTGGAAAAAGATCTCCCACTCTGATATACTAGTCTACAAGACGGTCTTTCGTATCCTCACACGTTTTAAAAGACTTATAAAAAAAATCACACAACAAAGTCTGCCCGGAAAGTATCCAGTAATTTGATATCAACGTAGAAATAGCCTACCAAAGGCAATGACACTCTAACCCGCTATAAAGTAGACCAGTCTCGGGAACGCTAGATATTACATCAACTTCTCCTTGATCTCGTCCACGATCTAAGATCTCCCCAATTTCGATGGTCGAAATCATCATCATCAGTCTTTCAACGTCCATTTTTGGACATAGACCTCCCTCAAGATTCTCCACACCTCTTTATCGTGGGCGTCACGGAGACAATACTTTCTTAATTAGTATAGTTCACATCTCCATCTGGTGATCTGCCAGCCTCGGTTTCACATGTGATCTCAGGGAATCCATGCTGTGAGTCGTAATGTCAATTAGTTGTCTACCATTCTTACAATATGACAGATCCTTTGCCATTAGAGCTTTTTTAATGGATTCTATGATGTCTTGGGCTCTCCCCGATGTATTGTGCGGTCTTGTGATCTCTCAATTTGAGGTTGGTCATAATTCTTTCATGTGCACGTTGCATGGTTCTCAGTTTGCAGGTTTGTCTCTTAGTTAGGTTCCATGTTTCAGCCCCATAGACTATTGGGGGATGCATTAGTTCCATTCCCTTCTTTTTTTTAAAAGATTAATGAGATCTTTTTGTTTTTAAGGTTCAGCTTACTCAACCGAAAGCTTGCCATCTTAGGAGTAATTCTTCTCTTGATTTCTTTTATTGAGGATCCAAGGGAGATTCGTGGTCCTAGTTAAATGAAGTGGTCTACTTTCTCCAGTTTTGCGTCTACGATTTTGACCGTTGCGTTCTTATTTCCAACGTGATTGTTGCACGTGACCTTTGCTTCGTTTTGCTGAAGTTCATCTGTAGGTTGACTTTTTTGCTTCCTTCATTTAGTTCATCTACCATTGGTTGGCGGTCGTGTGGGTTCTCTGCAAATAGGAAAATGTCGTCTGCAAATCTGAGGTTGCTCAGATATTCACCGTCTATCTTAATTCCTCTACTGTCCCAGGCTAACTTTTGGGAGATAATCTCGAGGCAGGTTGTGAAGAGTTTTGGTGCGCTGGTATCACCTTGTCTTACCTTTTGGGGGGAGCAGAAAGGGCTCATAGTCTTTATGCAGCCTGATGAAGGAGCTGCCGTGACCGTATATATGTTGCAGTACTCTAACGTATACAGGGTCTTCACCTGGACAGTATGGGGGTACTATAACTCTGCTGAAATCATATTTTTCCCCCAACAAAAACTGCACGAGACGAGAAAAATAGACAGGCTTGGTCATTGTAATAATGATGGTAGCACATCAAATGAGCTCACTCAATGGTCTTTTATTGTCGACTGAGTAACACCACCGGAGAGTGTCTGTCGCACATATCGCAAAATTACTTCTGACTGGTTGCTAAATTATTAAAGGGTCACACAACCAGTTCTCGAGATATTCCAAATGACTAAAGACTATCCGGAGAGTCATTGCATATGTTAAGCATAGGTAAATGAAGAATACTTGTTCAAAATAATTCGTCCCTCTAAAGAAGGGTAGAACGATAAATTCATCTTAGAAAGTGACCTAATTTAACTCAGCATCTGCACCACGTTACCTCCATTGTGAATCGAATTACGTTGAATTTTTCATCAATGCGAAAAAAGAATTGGTTAAGAGGAGATTCCCTTTACTGTGAAATGAATTATGTAGGAAGGGAGAAACATAAACTTTCACTGACATAGCAAAAGTAAATTTACGGTATTTCAGTGTCGAGTTGCCAAAAAAACGATATCCGATCAAAAAAAGACCAATACTTGTTTAAGAATGTATTTCGTTGCTGCAAATATATGCGCCATTGGTGAGAAGAATAAATGACGAAAATCCTTGAATAAAAATTACTTTTTTTCTGGTGTTTAGAACCGGAGATTAGCCAGAGAATAACCTCAAATGACCTCGAAGGTTAATCTATGTTAGAAGACGATCTTTATTGATTCTCCATGAAAAATTTTAAGCCAATTTGCCTGATATCTTTTGCGAAGAAGAGGTACAAACAAAGAGAGAAAATGATCATATATATATATATATATATATATATATATATATATATATATATATGCCATTTTGCTTATCTTGGATTTTGCTGGTTGGAAAAAGTACAGAAAAACATGTAGCACGAATCCTGATACAAGATTAACCCTTGGTTTCCATTAAGAAAAGACATCAAAATTCAGAAAACCTACTACACACTCGATGTTTCAAAGAAAAAAAAGTAACCAAAATATCGATTCATTATGTTCCATCAAAAATATAGTTCACGCACATGAAAACATAAATTTTTCAGTTGATATTTTCATAAAACTACTTTTAGTGTTGTGTTTATTTATTAACACTTTATTTTAAAAACATTCTTAGTGGGTATTTACATAATATTGTGTCAAACTTTGAGGAGAGCCACTGATATTGCAAATATTGTTCTGAAAATCGAATGGATGGATAACAGCCGATGGAAGGCTTAAGGCCACTGAAAATTGGGTCTACTGAATACATGTGTATGCGTCTGTGTGAGTAGACTTTGAAAAATGTCTATGTCTTGGACTGTGTGTAACGATGTGTTTCGTTGTCTTTTTCAAAGCCGCTAAGAAGCCAGGTCGAAGTTTTGATGTCAAGCGGTCAGATGGCTTGACCTTTTAAGAGATATCAACTGTAGTCTGAATGTCTGCACAATTGTCATCTGAAAGATTAAGTAAAAGATTACCCGCCGAGTCGGAAAATCTTTGAAAGGATATTTTAATTGATATGGACATTGGGATTGGTCCAGCTGCCCTAATGGAGATGGCTTGTTAGTATATTATTGGTAGGAAATGAATAACAAACGGTTAGATCATATATGTGTGTGTGTGTGTGTGTGTGTGCATGTGTATGTGTGTGTGTGTGTCAGATGGCAAATAGATAGAAAGTTACAAAACGTGTGGGCTGATACACTTGAGCATGTTCGTAAACCAACCAATGTATATGAGAGTGTGTGTTCTGATGCCCAATCTGTAGTATAGATATATGTGTAAGCATACGCGTGCATGTGTCGAAATCGTAAACAACACATATAATAGACTGAGCAAAAGTAATAAGTCTACCACCAGACAAGGTCCTCTTTCGGTCAGATCGAGAACACCTCGTCTGTCTCTTGAGAAAGATAAGTAGTGGTTAACTGCAATTGTATCATGAATTACTTTTTCGTTTATACTAAATGCTACATGGAAACCAAGCTGTACGTTGATGCAACAATCAATAACACTCTCCTGTCTCTGGAGAGAAAATAACACCCGTACATTTCGAAGTGAGAGAGCAAATACAAACATATGGATTTATTTTATAAACGAGTCTATTCTAGCTATCAAGAAGAAAAGTAATCTTTTTCTCTTTCGGAAGTTTCAGAGCTTTATTTCCCGATTGTTATTCTGTTCCAGCTGCATTGTTTCAAAAAACACAACGGACTTTCCATCAAAGGGTAAATCGAACCTGAATTAGCAATATAAAACCTTTTTTTGGTTGATCCAGACCTAAATAAAAATAAAAAAAAGACCCACTTAATCCTTTCCAGAGTGAATTCCTGATAGATATTTGAACGGAAGTACTGCAAGAGCGTGCGAAAGTTGTAAAAGGCGGCATTTGTCAGCTTATTGGTCTGGTGCAAAACTCAGGGTCACTTAGATTTTTATTCTATTTCAAAATCTTTCAGTTCAATTTCTGGAAAAGAAGAAATGGAGAAATGTATGTGTGTCTATATACGCACCACAATTACTCGACAACTGGCCATTATACGCAACTGGCAGTCGCTGGTTATATTATTCAAGAGTGCAGTCTGAGTTTGAGGTTGTTTGGATGGGTGGTTCTCGAGAAAACTAATGAAAATAGATCCTTAAAAAAAGATTGTAGATCTCTCTTCAGTTTCTATCAATTATCAGCTTTGATTTCCGCTCTTTAGAATCACCTGAATTTAGATATAAAATAGCTAAATTGGCAATACTGAAAAAAAGTGACCGAATTACTTGAAAACCGTAGTTTTGAACGACTGAAAAAAACTATTTCACATGACAGTTATGGCTGGCTGCACCCCGAATCCCTTCCAAACAGGACACTTTTTGATCGGGCACCGCCATAGTAATTATTACTTTTTGGATTTTTTCTTTGGTAAGGAGGTGTTGATGAACTCCTGCATACATAGACTTGAATCGCCTTATTGTACAAATAGTAATTTGTTTTCGTTTGTCTATCTGGCGTTCTGAAAATTATCTGATACGTTCGGTTCATTAACAACCATTTTCTCAGACGATATACATCCCTTACCTTTTTTCCGATGAATTCTACACCTGACATAGGCTGAAGAATCGATCTGCCGAAATTGTGTGCTAGCAAAATCAAGAACATTGAGATAGACTTCAATCGAGAGCCAGATTTTTTGATCACGCTAGCCATGAACCTCTTTGGTCAAATCATGTTGTTGAATATACTAAATCCCACGCTCTATACTTCGAGACAAGTGATACGTATGTAGTATGATTAGTCTTGGATAAGTCTAGATAGTTGGTATTTGATTTAATAAAAAGTGACATACAGTATTTCCTTCCTGGCTTTTATCGTCATTTGGGGGACACTACTTCGAAAAATGAAATATCCAAGACGTAAGATCGCCGAAATGGAGATTACATATAACAAGGCAGAACCAAAAATCTTCTGACTGTTTTCTTTCATATGTAACTGAATATACCAAATACAAGTATTCCTCATAAATACTTAGAATTCTTGTAACCATGATTTTATTTCTGCTTTTTTAAATTCTTTTCGTCTTTTTCTTCTTTACATATGATTTTTTGAATAGAAACGATTAACTTCAGCCTGTTCAACAATTCTGCCAACGATCGTTGAAATGCTGCCGTGGGGTGTTGTAATAAGCGACTAGAGTTACCTCTTTTGCCAGACAACGATACTGAGGTTATCTCCCTTTAGAAAGACTCTTCTGTAAAAGCTATACGATGAAAAAATTATTTATATTTTGGTCTGCTCGGACTATAGTGTGTTTAAAACTGAATGAAGCTCCATAAACTCTATTCTCTTATCTAAGCTTAATTATTTTTCCCTTTCCCCTCTTTTATTATGAAGAGAAGTACATTCATTTTTTTATAATCATTCCCACATTTTAGAATTACCAAACGGTTATAATTTTTTGCTATCAAGGAATCTCTTAGACATTGTAAAAAAGAATGTAACTATTAATATCACTTGTATTAACAAGCAATACGAGTTTTGGTGGCCGATCAGTTAACAGTGCAGAAAATGGACTAAGCGAGCTGAGTTCAAACTTAGTCAAGGACTGGCCCTCATGCTCTCTGAGAAGTTGAGGATCTCCCTCCTGCTATTGATAGAGTATCATACGTTTAGGTGAGTGACGATACTTCAGGTCGTCACTAAGTCCTTCCAAAGTAACAAAAAAAAAAATCAATGAACTCTGCAACGAGGAAAAACTTATGAAGTGAACCCCTCGACAGAGACAGCTTTTTGCCCTGGCCAGCGTATGGGTGCTCACTTACTCACAAGTAATGGTACTGATTGTTTTTTTTTCCTCTGTTTTATTGGTATCCTCGCTATGTCATTGCAACTTTGGATATTCGTAGCACTAATTTTACCAGTTTGAACCAAGAAAATCTATTCATCTTAATGTTCAGTCTATTTTAGATTACAAATAAACAAACCTGAAAATAAATAGAATTTCTATTAAAAATTAACATATTTTCTTCATTCAGATTCATAAAATGAATACGCACTATATATCGATCCTCAATTTATCACTACAATATAACTGTCCAAAATGAAGGGGTCATTCATGTATAGATCGACGATAGGCCAAAAGTTACTTTATAAGTTAATTTGTTTTTGATAATTCAAGTATCCCTAATTCACGTTTTTAAGAATTCTCAACCCATCTTAGACTGTTTTAATGTGTGATTAGACATGAAGTTTTCATAGATTCTGTTACATAATTTCTATTACTATTCATCATAGGAAGGTAAATCCACCAATCAAATCAACGTATTTGGGCGCAAACAGATTAACAGAACTATGAACAAGCAGATGAACACAACAATTTGCATAAAAGCTCATTATATTTATAGATACTTTTAAAAAAAATAAAATAGTAACCTTTTCTATAGGTGTTAACAGTGTGGAGGCAATTTCAGTAGAAAATCGATCCTTGGGAAGTTTTAAAATCTGGCAAAAATCAGCATATAATTCGATTTTGATAAAATTGTCGGTACTTATTTTTTAAAGGACGAGTTTGAAAATAAATAATTCTTCACTCCAAACATCGAAGAAGTATTTTCTTTTGCATGATTCTTACCATCTTGATGATTAATCTTATCTATATACTTCTGTTTTTATTGATTTTCATACAATTAAAAGATAAATCTCTGGAGATATCAATCATGTTTATCTTTTTTAGAAAAGTGCTCCAGCCTCCACGAACTGGGAGTCTTACTTTGGGAATTGAAAGACAGAAAAAAATTAAGTAAAATATTTTTCTTCTCGGCAAATCATAGTCGATTTTTATTTTTTTGAAATGAAAAATAAATCTACGCCAGTAACAACCAGGAGAGACTATTCTCTTTCTTGAGTAGTGAGGGTTCTCTTCTGATTGCTTATTTGTGGAAAGAATAGAAACTGTCTTTTATTCTATTCAAACCTTGCTTTTATGATCAGAACAGATATAGTCATATGTAAATGTTTCTTTTTACTCAATGAAAAAAATTGCAAATTTGCTCATTCTCTGATTGAAAATTAGTAAATTTCGAATATTCACAGTCCTGGTCGGAGAGACTGAGTTTGAAGGGAAAATTTGACGTATCAATATACTTTTCAGACAAAATCAAATAGAAAATATTACTTGTTAGTCAGAAGAAAAAAAAAGTTTTGAAGCGTTAAGTAGAACATAGAAAGTCCAGCTCCTCGTCTCTCTCTATCACTTGGTTACTCCATCTTCTTCCCTCTTCATTAGTTAGAGATGGGCGAATCGTTGAGAAATACAAGAAAAAGATCAGACTCTGTTCTATAAGCGCGACGTTATTTGTACAGCTTTGACAGCATTCGTCGACATCTTTGTCTACGATATTTGTTTCCCATCGAGTTCTCAAGCTAATCAATTTTCAAATTCAAAAATATTGTCCAAAATACAATAGTTATATATATATATATATATATATATATATATATATATATATATATGGAGTATACATAAAAGCTGTATAGTCTTCTTTCTTTCTTTTTTCTCTCTTTCTTTTTAGTCGTACTCAAAAAGATATGAATAGCCAGATAGGATTTGCCATTTTCTTAGACACTCGGTCATCTGCTCTTTGTAGTGTCCGTCCCCTGTATTCCAACTACCAATATGAGCCATAGTTTTGGAACACTCCTGTAAAGAAATAGCAGACCCCACAGCTAACTTGGGCGTCTACCAGGAGAGGATATCACCTATCAAACCTACGACTAAATGGCCTCGCTTCTATCCGTGCCAACTGGATGGCTCATATTCATGAGCGTATATTAAAATATATGAAAGAAAAAGAAAAGCGGAAAAATATCTGTCAATCGGATATTTTCCTGGGTCTGCCTCCAAATCCAGCAAACACTTCCGTACCCCGTTGCCTGTGCGTCCATGAAATCTAATTGCAATTCATTGTGGACTTTCGGAGATACTGTGTGGACTTACAAATGTTTTATTATGAAAAAAGGATTACCAAGAAACTATATGGACATTTTTTCAGGCTTTCATCTTGGTTTTATTCCCACTAATGGTGTCCCACAGGGCAGACCGCCCCTGTTTGTCAGCCACTGATTCAAGTCTACAAAAAGAATTTTTCAATCGAACAAGACTGATTGTTTCTGAGTCAAACTCAACTCTGCTATCTCAACCACAAAGCAGTATTGTCAAAAAAAAAAAGAAAGTGTTTCCTCTTCCTATTGAGGGGAGCGTGTGTCCAAAAATTCAAATTTCTACTATGGACGCTTACGAACAAAAAGTATAGAGAAGGACAAATTATAATTATCAGAGTGAAGAGAGAAAAAGTGATAAAATCTAAAAGAATCTGTTTAGCGACACCAGATAAATCAATCTAATATCCACAGCATTCCTTTTCCTCTATTTCTCTATTTATTTTTCTCTTCCCCTTTCTTTCTTATTCTCTTCCTTTTGCTCTTTCCATCTTCCTTTCATTCTTCTCGTTGATTAATAACGGAAGAATCTGTCTGTCTTTCTCTCTTTCTCTCTTTCATTCATTACTTCTTTCATTCATTCTTTGTTGATTAATGACATAGGAATCTCTCTCTCTCTCTCCCTCTCTCTGTATCTATCTATCTATCTATCTATCTCTTTTCCCTCCTCTGTCTATCCATCATTTCAGTGTTTGGTCTTAACAGGAAATCTGAACTTGTCATTGTTGTTAGGTCAGAAAACTAAAGTTATCTCGGTAGGGGTTTGACGAAAACAAATTAACCAAGAAACTTCGTTTTTTAGTAGATAATTAATTTTTACGTTAAGAACCAAAAACGATTTTTTGAGGCCATTCTCTTCAATCCCTTGTGAACAACAGAACTGTGAAATAGGAAAAAAAAGCGCTCCACACATAAATACTTTGGGGAAAAAGTTCAAGATAAAATACAAAAGTAGGTAAACAACAAAATGTTCTTTTTTTTTCTTACTCCCCTGCCCCTCAGTGGTATGTGGTCGAAAGTTTTGTCATAAATAATACGTCGAAAAGTTCGTAAAACGGAGAGTGCTGCCAACTCAAAACATATTTTTGTTCTAGCTTGATGGTCAGAAAGCGAGATTTTTTTTTAATCGCTAAAAGATGGCCAGGACACCAAAAACAGCCAAAATGTTGAAGCATATCCGTGCTAGTTTAAAACTTTTGTGCAGCGCCAAAACAAGAAAAAAAGGCGCCAAATCTGCGATACTGAAAACAGCAAATGAAGAAAGCTATTCTATCTATTCTCTTTTTAAAAAAGCATCGACCAAAAACTGTCAGTATCAACAAAGGTTTCTTCAGTTTTCAGGTCAGTCTGTTTGCCTAGCCAGCTAACTTCGTGCATACAAGCCGCAACAATGGAGCTAGGAGCCGAAAAGTTCAAGATTTTCCAATTTTTCTGTCTAGAATAATCAATCTTTTTAGTTTTCCGAAATTCACCCTAAAAATAGATTCCTAAAAGGAGGGTCAATTTACAATGTTCTTTTATGCTAAATTTTCATGTAAATTGTGACTGGCAGCATTCACACTCAATTCTAGGGATCAACCCAAACAAAAGGCGAGGGAGGTAACTTATTCACTGATCACCACTTTATCCAATTTTTAATTGATCTCCCTCAACACAACATACGGCAAAGAAAAAACATTGGTCATACGACGGTTTATATTGAGTGACTTAGCAAACCTATTCTATGACTCCTGTCCAGGCTCTCCAATATTGTAGAAAATAATTATCAAGATGCATGTTGAGCTATGAAGTCCTTCAAAAGATGTGTGGTCCTGCTTACAGAACTCGTAGAAGCTATTTATTCGAGCATAAAGTTTCCCTTGAACTGACATATGATGCTTACTTTTTAAGATTTTTGCTTAATGGACCCAACGCAGCTTTGCTAACATAAAAATAAGGTTTTCTGAGGCTCTTACACCCAGCAGCAGGGTTTATCCAAGTACTCACGACATGGGTCCCCCGAGATATGCAACCGAGGCCCGCAGAATATTAGATGGAGAGACGAGCTAGACAAATTCAGAAAGTACTGGCTCCGCGACGCCCATGATAGAAAAGTGTGGTAAATCCTGGGGATGGTCTATGTCCAACGACGGATGTTGAAAAACTGATAATGATGATCATGTTCATCATCCAGGAAATCAACTCACTGTAAAAGTCCAGATTTGTCAATCAAATTAATCGAATTTGAATTGACATACAACTGCATCTACAGAGGCGATTTCCATTATCATCCCAAGGAAGTCTACAGTCCGCTCAGAAACGCAAACCAAAGCCCGCACCCCCCCCCCCCCGACTCCCCGTGAAGATCATGTAAATTATTTTTCGAAGGAGATCGATTTCTACACCGGTCAAAAATGCAAACAAAAGGTCCGCAGAGTCACGTGTGGTGATCCTGCTAATCATCTGACTGAGAGAGGCACCCATTACTATACTGCAAAAACTGTACTGATCCCTTTAAAAATTCTAGGGAGGAGACCTATCTCCTGAGAGCACAAGCCAGAGCCGAAACCTCCTGACTGGCCAGGCAGCGAGCGACAAGTAATGAATGATTTGAAATCTCTGGAACCAATATTGAACAATATGTTGGTTGATATTGTGAGCTGTCTCCTCTGATTCTTCTGATTTACGTCTCATTTCAAACTCATGCAACGTTTCAAGAATTTGCTGTCCCCGTTTTTGACTTGACAGCCTCAAATAAACCAGAATAAATAGTGAAAAGAAAACGCTCAGCTTAGATAAATAAAGCGAAATTCACGCCTTAGATATTCTATGAAAATAATTACATGATACTTTATTTCAAGAATAAACATCAAAGTTTAAAGGAAAAAAAACTGCATTCATTTTAGCATCAAGCTGATTACGAATGTAATACCTGCCATCACAGTCAATAATTGAACAACCGTAGCGTCGAAAGTTGGAGTCATTTTGGAAAAAACAACAAATAGATATGGTCAGAATAAATTTGATTCATGACGTAACTGGCATTTTACACTGGAAAACATCTGAATTAGAGTAAAAAAAATGTCCAGAATCGAGGTCTTATTAGTATACCAAACGACGAAGTTTTCCTTCGAAAAAGAAAAAATTTAGAAGTACTAATGCCAATTTACAAGTCTGTCGACAAAATAGTATAGCAAGGTGAGCTGGAACACAAACACATGAAAATACTAACAAAAAGAATAGAAGTCTTCGCCAACTTTGGTGGCAACGGTTATTCAATGGATGTAAGAAACGAATGACCATACTATCGTAAGACGAGTTATATCGTCCGTGGCAGTGAACAGACTAAACAGTGTTATTTGTAAAAAATCACAGAAGAGTAAAGTGTTCTTTTTTACCACTAATATTTATTATCAACTGCAGTTTCAATCTGTGATTGGAAAACTTTAGTTGTGTGTTTTA
>OY735215.1:6133442-6138442 GCA_963457665.1 Thysanoteuthis rhombus
TTGCTGAGGCATGTACACGGGATACATACATTCATGCTACCAGAGATCTTCTTGTCTTCATTTTTCTGCTCACGCCGAAGAAGTGGGATCATTCGTACAAAGCGACTGTGAATAAATTCCTATCCTACCAACTTATTGTTTCCCTTATTGTCAATGAATTTTCGCCACACATACGCACTCACAAAGTCAGTCAGCCAGCCAAACCAACTTGAAAACTGAATAGACATGTGTGTGTAGGTATGGTGATTATATTGGTTGATGGTTTCTAATTTACGAAACACTTGAACTTATTGAATTATTGGACATCAATACGATATTTGTTAATGTTGTATTTATAAATCGATGACGTGTTATATTTTGGACTTATTTGTCAGACATTTTAAATTGAATAATGTCTGCTATTATGCTATTAAAACAAGTTTCCATTACGATAATGTTTATTCAACAATACATCGATCTTCTTCAATTCTAAATAGTTTGAGAAAGGCTTCTCCCAAACTTTGAATTATATGAAATTGTAGATGAGGTTTCAGATGTGTCCACACATCTCAATCAGACACTTGTCGATTGGTCTGTCGGTCTGTCGGTCGTGGTTTTGATGACGTTGATCGACAGAAAGGGGAAGGGTCGGCTTGCAAAATAGAGAGATTGACTCGAAAAGTGCCGGATCACTGAATAGGAATATCAGCATTTGGTGTGGGGCCCGTGATATCATTAATTGGCGAAACGTCATTAAAACAACATCTACTCCGATCAATTTTCTCTTTACTTGCTGCCCTGATATCATTATAGAATGCTTAAACGCCATTATTGCCAGATTACGGGGCTTTGATGATGCATCTTATCGAAGGATAGCTTTCTACCAAGCTTCAAGTGATTCTGACTTTAAACAGCCGAGAAAATCGATTTTAAAACGTTAATTACCATTATTGATCACATGACTGGATGGAGGATTTTCTCAGGTAAGAAGCATCTTATGAAGGGACACCTTTCTACTGAATGTTGAGTAAATCTGACTCTTAACAGCTGAAATGCAATATGGGGATAGACCTACCGACCGACTGACGGACGGGCAGTAACAGCCTTTCATAGTAACTGTAATCGAAGAGATCTGACCGTATCCCTCAGTGTATAAGGCGCGATTACTCCACAACTGGCCATGGTACGAAGTTGATATTTGCCAGATATATTAGTCAGAATCTAGATTTTTCGAGAAGTTTAAAAAAACAAAACAAAAAAAAAACACCAATTAAGAACCAATTTAGCATGTACAGAGCAAATTGACCTCATCGGAAATTAAAAACAACTCAATCAACAAATTTTCAGCCCTGATGCTCAATCAGCGCGGCATGTGCGATTGATTCGTACAAATACACATCAGGAAAACTGGAGAAATCTATTTTGACAGTTTGGATGACAGTTTTAGTTTTCACTTAAAGGTGCTAATTGGTTAAACTCATTAACCTTAAAGACCTGGTCGTCCATTAAAGTTGAAGACAGTATAGTACTGTAGAAATACATCAAATGCAAAATCAATGAATTTATAGCTTACAAGCATTTAGTGCGAGGCCCTCAAATTTGCAGAGTCCGTAGCCTAAGCTACTTTCACTACATAGTTAATCAGGAACTGGTGTATAAATCTCTAGGGTAGGCTTGCAAAATAGAAAGATGGACTTGAAAAGTGTTGGACCACTGAATTGGAATACAAGCATTTAGCATGAGGTCCTTGAAATTGGGGGCCCATTACATACGCTGATTTTGCTACATACTTAACCCAGCACTGTTTGCAGGATATAGTTCCATCTTCTTTCCTTATGTCTAATTTGAAGCCAAATCTACAAAATTCTTTCAATTTCTGAAAGGCTTATGAAAATTCTTTGGCGACAGAATCTGAACAAAAATAAAATCAAAACATTTATTCGAGAACTGAAAGTTGATATCATGATAGAATAAGAATGGATGTTATGGTAGTGTGCAAATACCAGCTCTTTCTTACCAAGTGAAAAAAAAGGTAGAGCAGGGTCGCATTAAGGCTGCTTCCTGGTGGACTCGAGTTCAAGTTCCACAAAACGTTCATTTTCTTTATTCATTTACATGGTTGGCTGTTCAATTTGCTTCTTGGTTAGCAATGGTGCTGAACGATATATGTTCCTCGAAGAAATGTCTCTACAATAGCCATATATATATATATATATATATATATATGTATATATATGATCACAATATAGACGTAGATTAAGATTCATCCGACAGTATTCTTTTGAAGAAGACAATACATTCCGTTATTCCGAGCTAAATCCAGAGATTTGTGAGTATTATATATGTTATAAACACTATATATATATATATATATATATATATATATATATATATATAAACACTATTACTTTTGCTGTCTCGAATTCATCTATGGCGTTTTAATTGTCTTTAACATGTTTTTAAAAAGAGAAATAAACTTTCATGAAAACGTTTGAAAACAAAAGAATTTACATTACAAAAAACAACCTCTGTAATAGTGAAAATGCAGTTCCGAAATAAATTCCAAAAGATTAATCTATACCCTAATATCACTGTCTCTTCTATACTGTACTCTCACAAACTTGCAAACACATACGTGTACACACACATATATGCGCGTGTGTGTGTGTTCTCTTTAAGATAATTCCTTTGCTGACGTCAGAACTATTCTCTGTATTCTTGCAGACGAATATAGAGTAACGTCTATGAAGGCAAATAAATCTTAATAAATTCTTCCCCAGCGAATGCGTATTGACAATTTCATGGTTCGTATGCAAAAATGACGCCCTTTTCTACAAGGCATGATGTAGCAGTTAATGACTAGAAAAAGAAATGAAAGAATTACCCCCAAAACGGAGAAAAACAGAATATTAGATCTGGTTAGTCATTCAATAAGGACCGTCACGTGGCTGAGGTCTTTTGGCAGCATACCGTACAGAAACAAATAAAAAGGTGTTGAGAAGATCAATGGATGAATTGAATTCCTCTCACCATTTTGGGGCAGTGATCACTAAAATTCTCAATTTTCAAAAACAAAAAATCAGGAAAAAAAGAAGTGGGCATAAAATGGGGGATGTATTTACTCTAAACTTGCCTTGTGAAATGAACCCTACATACTAAAAACCTCAAGGGAGTGGATTTAAAACAAAAAAGAAGTTTTTTAGAGACATGATAAAGAGTAAATGTTTTGTCCTCTAGCTCCATTAATGTGACCAGTACGCGTGATACGTACACACAGAGCCAGCTAGATCGACTGAAAAACTAAAGAAACCTATATTGACAGTTTGGTAGACAGTTTGGGAGGCAGTTTTCATTGACAGTTATTAATAATTAACAAAATCCCCAGAAAAAACAAAAAACATTCTCATTACCAGATTTGTGTTCAGATTCTAATTTATCGGCATTGAGTCTCAGAGTTTTACTACCATCTGTACATACCAGGGAAGACATACCATTAAGTAGGTTGATCAATCTGTCTCGGGGGAACAACTAGCACGAGACTCTCAAATACAGCCATACCGTGATTAGTGCAATTAATTCGTTCCAAAATTATCTGCCCCTTTTCGAAACTGCACAATAAAAATACTTATTCAATGTGTGTATTTGCGTGTGTTTTTATCAACATTTACTTCTTCCAATCGGATAGTGCCATGGTTTGCACGCCTACCTCACACACAGAAAGTCCAGGGTTCGATTCCTGGTATTGGCGAAGTGTGTGAAAAAATCTGCACACTTCATTATGATGCATTTCCCTAATATAGTACGTTCTTTGCTGTGTGATTAGGTTCGAAGGACTTGCAATCTGTCAAGGTATGGTCATAAAAAGTTGTAAGTATGAAGCCCTGGTCTTGACCAGACCTGAGACTTGCAAAGATCACTTAGCCGACGCATGCAACAGAAACCGTCTGCCATACTCCATAGGGGTCGTCTCATGAGGGACGTGACATTCTAACTAATTTACTGTTACTTTATTTCGTTAATTTGTACGGCAATACAATAATCTTCCTTTATCAAAACAAGCACTAATAAAAGCCGCACACATTCAAGATATTCCAGTAAATTTAGAGAAAAAAAACAACTTTTTTCTCCTTCTAACCGCAAATTGAGAGACAGTGTTACTTCTCCAGACATTGTTCACACGGATGTCCTACACGTTCTTGATGTTCCGATAAGACAGAAGTTTTAAAGTTAAGCAACGTCATTAGACGATTGGTTATTAGCACTTGTATCTTCAGCATCGCTGTTTTCATCATAATGTTTACGTTTGCATGTCCTCTAAACTCCTTTGTGCGGTCAGACGTTGTAAGATAAAGCATTGTCATCAGATTATATTAGAACGAATATCTCCATCTTGGTTACTTGGATTACGACTATTGGGCACACGTGTCTTCTTTCTGGGCTCTTCCTATGAGATTCTCGGTTTCTACTGAGAGTTTACTGATGGCGTGTTTTCTCTTTGGCTTAACTATATTTGTGACTTCGATTAAGGAGGTTGTATTTTTTTGTTGTTGAGTGCGTTGGTGTTCTCTTCTGGTTAAGTGAGAAGATCATATCTGTTTTTTTTTCTGTTCAAGCTTGAGAGATCGAGTGAGTTATTATTGTACGCTAAGTGATTGCAGTTTAACGCAGAACATTTTCATGCGTTCTTTCTTGGGGTTAATTGAAATTTTACATTTTATCATTCTGTGGACGCTTTCTACATTGACTTGATTCAAGACCGGAATATCTTTGACGACGTCGCTTTTGTCCACTACGATGTAATCAGTTTTGTTTTTGGTTTCACTCTACACTGAAGTCATTCGATGGAACGATAAAAAAACAAATAGGTGAAGAGCTATGCTTTTGCTGCTCTTTGAACTAGCTTTTTTGACTCCTTGGAACGAAACGATAACCACTTACTAATATGATGAACAGTTTGATTTTCTTTGTTCTCAGCCGATGGTCTTGGACTCTTTCACTTAAAGGTAAGAATTTTGCTGATA
>OY735215.1:6143442-6433442 GCA_963457665.1 Thysanoteuthis rhombus
GCCAACCTACAGTGATTATTCCCTTGATATCTTCTTTTGAGGATTTCGTCGATATTTGTCGTCCTTTGTAGATATAGTGGTCCACTTTCTCTAGTTTTACGTTTTTGATTTCGATCACTGTGTTCATTTTAGATAAAGTTTTTTTTCGCGTGACCTTTGTTTTGCTGAAGTTCATGTCGAAGCCAACTTTTTTGCTTTCCTCATTCGGTTCATCCGACATTGATTGGTGATTTTGACGACTCTCTGCAAAAAGCACGATGTCATCTGCAAATCTGAGGTTGCTTAGGTATTTTTCGTCTCTTTTGATTCATTTAATACCCCAGTCTAGGTTTCGAAAGATCATCTCGAGACAGGCAATGAAAAGTTTAGATGAGCTGGTATCACCTTGTCTGAATCCTTTTTGAAACTAAGAGGGCTCTGTTTTTTTTTTTTTATAGCCTGATAAAGGAGCTGCTGTGACTGTATTCATGTTACAGTACTTTGACGTAAACAGGGTCTACAACTTGGGAAATTCCTCTGAGTGGAAGGCCATCTTGAAACTGGTAAATATTAAAGCATATCATATTCGGCTGCTTTCTGTTTTAGTTGATTTATCGATTAGAGATGATCAATAATAAAGTAGCTTTTTTTAAAGTCAACTTGTTCCCATTGCTTGGTGTTAAAATTGTTTTTGCAGATGAATAGACTTATTGGTCCGTCGTAGTTTTCGAGTTTACTCTTTTATATGACAGCATCATGATTGCAGTATACCAATATTCTGGGACTTTAATTTGTTTTTTGCATAAATTGAATAGAGTAGTTAGTTTTAGAATTTTTGAGTAGGTCGATGGTGAGGTTATCTGGTACAAGAGTCTTTCCTTTCTTTGAATAATGGCTTTTTTCACTTCTAGTGGCATAACTTCAGAACTAATTGCTTGAATCTTGCACTCCCTGTCCGTTATTTTGTGTTCCTTGTTTAGAGGAGTAAAGTCTTTGGTGGAAATCTTGGGTATATTCAACGATCTGGTCCCTGCTTGTTGTCAGGTCTCCATTTTCTTTGAGTACATTATTTTGTTACTCTCAGTTCTGTATTGAGAGCTTTGTTGATAGCTTTGAAGCCCTGATATTTTTCGAGAATCGTTCCAATGATTGCTGTTGTGATATTCTTTCGTCTTCTCTTCGTTTCTTTTGGATATTTCGTTTTAGATCGTTTGCTTCAATTTTCTCTCTTCTTGTTGTCGATGGATTGAAAATTCTGCTTTCTTCCATGAGATTCTTAGTTTCATCTGAGATTTTACTGATGGTTTGTTTGCTCTTCAGTTCAAACATGGTGGTGACTTCAATTAAAAAGGCTATTATTTTGTTCTTGAATTCGTTGATGATAGTGTTTTTCTCTTCTGGTTTGGTAGAAGTTTATGCCTGTTTTCAAGTTCAAACTTGAAGAATCAGATGAGCTATTTTGGTACGTTTAGTGGTTGCAGTTTGGTGTGGATGATTTTCCCATATTCTTTGTTGGAGCTAATTTTTATTTTACTTCATTTGAATATGGTCGGTTCTTACGTTGATTCGATATAGGACCTGGGTATCTTTGTCTACTAGGATGTAGTCTATTTCGTTCTTGGTTTCATAGTTGGGGCTCCTCCAAGGCCATTTTCTATTGCATTTCTTCTTAAAGAAGGTCTTCATGATTCTGAACACGTTCGCAGTTTCGGATATTACAAGATCGTAACCTCTCTCGTTCCGTATTTTATATCCGAACTTGTCGGTGCAATATTCATTCCCTTGTCCTTTCCATGCATTGAACTAACCCATAATCACATCTTTGAGTTGGGAGTTCAAGTCATCGTAGAAGTTGTCGATTTATTCTTTGGTTGACTGTGAAGTGGGTGCGTAGAATTGTAATATAATCAGTTAGTACCTCTTTGAGAGTTGTACAGTGACACCTGCCCTGCAGTCAGACACAGATTTGAAGCTTACCACGTTGTTTTTGAGTTCTTTATCGATGAGAAAGCCTACCCACTTTGTTTTACTTTCTTTTTCCCGTAATCGTTAAGATATTTGCTCTTTAATTCGTTTGGTTTTCCTCTGGCTATTCTCATTTCACTAATGCTGATCATGTCCCATCTGATTTTTTATATATCCTCTAAATCTGTTAGGTGCATATCTGTTGAAAATGTTTTGATGTTGTAGGTGCTGATGTACAACGTTTCTTTCTCGGTGATGGTTTTGGGGTTGTGTCTGGGCCTGGGTTTGGGTAGACACTGTTTGGGCACATCACTTCTACCCTAAGCAAGTGATGTGGCTAGCCCTTTTGGGAGCAATGACCTCACAGGAACGGCTGTTTTGTTTTTTGTTTTTTTTTTGGGGTGTAGTGTTTAGGTAATTGCCCTTGAAGCACATCAACTCCGCCAAAAGCAAGTGATGTAGCTGGGCCTTTTGGGACTGATGGCACAGCAGAAACAGTCGATGTTATTTTGATTGTGCAAACTATGGGGAGCCATGCCCTGACACGCTGGCCGATGATGTGTTGAAGAGGATCTGATTGAATGGTCACAACCGATGCCAATCAGAATAGTCTGAGAGCTCTATCAGCTCTTAGCACCCATTGTATCTGGTCTTGATGGGTAGGTATGGGTATTCACAGCACTGTAGGGGATTAAAATTAGATATAGAATATGGGACAAGCAGATTTTATCCTTGGTATAGCTATGATTTATACGCTTGTCTACCCGTATGTACTGAAGCAAGAGATAAACTAGGCGTATTTACCTAAGCATATTTGTGATCACATCAGGATTTATCTGTCTCTAATGAGTAGATGATCTATTAACTGATCTGACGTAATCATTTTTCGAGCAGTTCAAAGTGTGGTTTGGTTTCGATAATACCTCTTCTTTATTTTGAATTTTTAACTGCACAGGCTGTAGTAGAAGCATATTTCTATGGCCATATCTAATCTTGACACCATTGAGTACTTCATTGATTATGACAATTCTTTAAAATATGTATTTTAGCAGATATTTTTTCGATAGAGTAGTAGTAGTAGTAGTAGTAGTAGTAGTAATAATAATAATAATAATAATAATAATAATAATAATAATAATAATAATACGCATGCCGACAGCGTACCTGGAAGGCCCAGCATATATGAAATACAGAAAATAGCTCTTACCTCCACTGCACACATTATTAGAAAATTCTTGTCGATGTGAACATATGTACTACATGCAGCATACATCACATTGTTTTGTATATAAAAGTATGTTCGGGACGGTGATGCACTGTCTGCATATGCAAAAGCTGTATCCCTCCCCCTCTCTCTCTCTCTCTCTCTCTCTCTCTCTCTCTCTCTCTCCTAATCCACTGTGGAGGTATAAAATCAGCGCCTAGCTAATCAAGTGAAACAAACCCTGAAAACAAATGGATCCCAGAGAGAGAGAGAGAGAGAGAGAGAGAGAGAGAGAGAGAGAGAGAGAGAAGTACAGGAGATCTCTAATGAAATAGAAAGAGAAAAAAGTGGCTTACCTAAAGAGGAACCTCTCAATACAACCAACATAATAAACGATGCAATGGGAACAAACTCAAACAGAAAGAAAATCCCTGAACAGAGACATACACCAGAAAGTGACGTTGACAATCCAACAGAAGAAGAGAAAGCCTAGATACAGCACTGTCAACTCTTAGGGGTAAGGAGAGAAAGAAATTTGAAGAAGCAACCGAACATGTCAACTACCTCCTGCAGCATAGGAACTCAACAGGAATAAAAATTGTAACGGATCTCCTTACAGCACAGAGAGGAACCCCGAATGACAGGAACAAAAAACAAAACAAATGGGAAATAAGATTAGAAAGACAGATCTTTCAACTCCAGAGAGACAAAGGACTACTGAAGGAGGGAACCATACATGAACTGACCGCCTGTAAGACTATGGGACAGATAGAAGAGAAGACAAAAGGTGTTTCTGCGGCAGTGGAAAAGATATACCAAAGAAGAATAGCCAAAGAAGCAAGAATCAAGAGATGTAGACTAAGGACCGACCAAACCATACAGAACTGCACATCACATGCTGACCACTGATGTGGAATCTCCTGACTGGACAGATAGCAGAGAGAATGTCTATATCCATGGGAAGAAGAATAATATTGTCAGGAAAACAAAAAAGGATGCAGGAGAGGAGTCAAGGGGTTGAATGACTTGCTCAACATCGACCAGATGATCTAAAAAAAGTAAAAAAAAAACAAAAAAAAAACGTTGCCATTGGATGAAGAGACATTATTCCACACTGATGGATACTCGAAAACCTCAGAATATTCAAGATAAGCAAACCAGTGGTGAGATTCATAGCCGATTCTATGAAAAAAAAACTGGAAAGTTGACTTGACAGCTACAGGAGAAAATTAAACCACCTGATGTATATGGACGTAAAACTATTTAAGAGAACAGGAGAGAGTTCGAAACGTTGTTTAACAAAATGAAAGAATTCAGTGATGGGGTTTGGATTGAGAGAATGCGCACTAATGGTAATGCACAAATGAAGGCTCGCAGCAGCAAAAGGAATCGAAATACTGGACAGTGATGGGATCAGGGCATTGACCGCACGAGACCGATACAAATACCTTGGTGTTCTCGAAAGTGACACAATAAAACGGGAAGAAATGAAGGAGAAAATAAGAGGAGAATACTTTAGGAGAATAATGGAAATATTAGAGACCTAACTTAACAGCAGGAACGTTACTAGAGGAATGAACACAATGGACAGTATCGATAGGAAGATACACAGGGTTATTTCTTAGATGGACAAAGGAAGAACTCGTGTCAATGGATTGGCTAACAAAGAAGCTTTTAATAATGCACAAGGTATTACATCCCAGAGATGACACGGATAGACTGTTAGTAGAAGGTGGTAGAGAACTCATCATCAGGACACTAAGTCCAAAAGGTCAAAACAGGTTTGGACAAGCATGTGCAAGCAAATACTGAATACATTAAAGAGAACATCCAAAACAGCGCAATAACACAAAAATGTAGCAAACGAAGGAGCAGCACGGCAAACAAGGAAAGAAAAATGGGAACAGGAAAAACTATACGGAGAAATCAAAAGATTGATAAAGGATTTTGCAGGTAAGAAATCATGAAAAGGGCTGCGCAAAGGAAACCTGAAGAGAGTCGCTCATCATGGCAGCCCAAAACAAAGGCATCAGCGCAAACAATATAAAAGACAAAATTGATAGAACCCGAACAAACAGCAAAGCTGCCTATGCAGAGAAACGGACCTTAAACCACACATTTAGTGAATGTAGCCAACTAGCCCGGAAAGAATATCAAAACAGACACGATAGGGTAGCAACAATGATACGCTGAGAACCGAGCAAAGGAATGGGATTCAACCATGCAGAAAGATGGTACCAGTACAGACCAGAGAGAACTCTGGAGAATGGAAGTCACAAATCACTCTTGGACTTTGACATCTAAACTGACTGCCCAATCCAAGGGAGAAGCTCGGATCTAGAAGAGGAAGGGAGAACCTGCCAAATAAGAGACGTGGCTTTGTTTGCAGAACACTGAGTAAATAGGAAAGAGGGTGAAACGCTGTGAAAATACCAGGACCTGGCAAGGGAGCTGAAGAATGTGTGGAACATGAAAGTCTGGGTAGTATCAGTAATAATAGGTGCACTTGGAACAGTACTAAAGTCATAGAAATCGAGATTCGAATAACAGGGGATAAGAGGAAGAATTGAGACTATACTACAGCGCTACTTGAGAATGTACGAATACTGAGGAAAGTGCTAAAATATAATATCTACCACCTCAGTTGTTAGCAATGGACTAACGGAGAGAAGAGATGAAGGAAGGGGAAAATGGTGGTGGAGGTGCTGAGCCCAGCGCTGATGTGATGGGTGAGGGAGATATGAGAGGAGGGTTGGTGACCTTACTATCTTACTTACTATCGCTGAGCATCCAGCGATAACTAATGGGCAACTGGTGTGAAACTCTAAACCACAGCATTGTTGTGGACTGTAAGGGTGTGAAGAAGAGGACTTGAGACCAGAGGAGACTTGCTGTCACCACACGTCACTCTTGTGAAAATGCATAATAATAATAATAATAATAATAATAATAATAATAATAATAATAATAAGAAGAAGAAGAAGAAGAAGAAGAAGAAGAAGAAGAAGAAGAAGAAGAAGAAGATAAGAAGACGTTTGACCACAGCATATGTTAATGCAGCAATTGGCATGAGAGGTATGCAAAAACAGGCATGACTTTCAATGAGAACTGCGATGAATCTTTAAATTTGAGACATTTTGTGCCTTCACTATTTTTAATGCTAATTATTTCGATCAATTTTCATTTACAGGTAAGTAACCTCGAAAACTACAACTTTTCTAAAACATCTTCGATTTCATAGAGTGCATAGAGTGTATTTCTTATACCCCAAAATTTAATTAACTTAATTCAAGTTTGTTTTGTTTTTGTTTTTTGTCTTTTTTACTTAAGTGTCTTTTTTCCTCCGAATGTGTTTATACATACCTACAAAACCGCCAAATTCGAACCTCTTATTGAAATTATTGAGGCTCACCAAACAAAGGAATTCCGGATAAGTGAGGTTCAACCTGTACAATTTCTTCAAATATTGTTTTATTGAATCCCTGCGTCTATCCGGTTCTACCACGCTCTGTTCGTACTGATTCATGTGTGGACGTCGGTGTTTAGCGAATCTTGACTGAGCGCCAATGCACCTTGGCTGTTTTCTCCATCGAGTCCAAGAATAAACTGCCAAAATAGCCATTTATTTGCCTGAGGCCATTTGCTTTCTAATGAATACTTGCAAGTACAATTTACTCAATTGAGTTTCATATTCAATTAATCATCTTTAAAAAAAAAAAGAAACTTATTTTGTCTTTCGAAAAATTTCCGTGCGTTTTGAAAGTGATGGCAATTAAATTTCTAAAGTCTTAAATTACGAGGACAGTGGCCGTTCAAAAAGTGCATGTTTGGAAGAGGCTGGACTTTTGGGGGTGTGGAGCAGCCTGCCATAATTGTCATGTGAAATGATTTTCTGTCTGTTGTACAAAATTACGCTTTCAAAGTATCTTGGCTTCTTCTTTTCGGTGTTCCCAATTTAGATAATTCTTGATTAAATTTCAATAATTCCAAACAGCAGGAGTCAAAATAGATTTTTAATAAAATCTATGAAGGAAGATCTAAAATCTTGAAATTCTTTTTATCTTTATTGCATTTGTTGAGAACCGCAGATTCAAAAAACTGCAAACTCGACTATGCACTGCCTTGCCAACTGGGTAGTCTGTTACAGTATGAGGACTGATGGGACTAAATAATCGATTGAATATTTCATTTAATTTTTAAATTACATTTTTCGCTAAAGATACTTTTGGCGTGGGTGTAAGTGAAGTTATTCTTAAATACTTCATTAAAGTCACAGGCTAACCCTTTTCAGACGTCAAAAAGACTATAGAAACGTGGTGAGTAGATTTATTGACAAGATATAGGGTGGTCGCTTGTAACCCCTGCAGCTAGACAGCCACTTAATTGAAAAGACAATAGGAGAAAGAAAGCGATAAGGGGTTGATAAAAAAGGGACAGTGTATAAAGATTCTAACCGTGGAAGTAAGAGATGAATTGTAAGTTCAATTGTGTGAAAAACAAAAGAAAGCAGGGGAAAAATATTATTTTAAAAAAAGAAAGAAGGGGGTGAAATATCATTTAACTCCGGTATTAGATAAAAAAAAGAGAGCAAGGTAACTTAGTAAAAGAGATAGTTATCCTTTCCTTTAAAAAGGTGACTGACGGTTTGTCACCAGACCAGACGGATCAGGCAGAGTATTAGAGACTAGAGTGGGCTGGTAATAGGAAAGTACCAGGGTTCACGCGCCACTACTGGCCCTGGCTGCTGGCAGTAGAAAGATATTGAACTGTTACTCCCTCTTCCTCGGTCTCTACGATTTCCCCCTTTCTCTCTGTGAGGATCTCGTTTAGTCTTCAGTCGAAAACTATGTATTTTCAGTCGTCCGAAAAAGTAAAGGTTCGATCTCAAATCCCAACATGAGTCTTGCGTCTCCCCTCTTTGCCTCCTGTGCGGCAGTAGCGGTGTCGCCAGAACGGTGCATCGTCCAAAATGCCTCAATGCCATTATCTCTCTATTATTTCTTGTAAGTGGTTGACTGTGAGCGTGTGTATGTGTCTCTGTTCGTGTATGTCTGTATCTGGGTTTATGTTCATGTTTGTGCACGCGCGCGTATGTGAGTGCACGTGAGTTCATGTTCGTGTGCTTGTGTGTGTGTGTGTGTGTATCCATGTTCATGTGTGTTCGTGTGTATGTAAGTGTTTCCATATCCGTGTATGTGTGTTCGTGTATTTTTGTGTGTCTGAGTTTCTGTGTTCATGTGTTCATGCAGACGTGTGTGTCTGTCTGTATTCGCATGTTTGTGTCTGTGCACATGCGTGTGTGTGTGTGCAGGTTTCTGCGTCCGTGTCAGTGAGTGCAAGTGACTCTCTCTCTTTCTTTCTGTCCATGTGTATCCATGTCTGTTCCAGCGTGTGTGTGTGTGTGTGTGTGTGTGTGTTTGTCCTCACGTGTGTCCCTGCGCTTGAGTGTCTGTGTCCATCTGTCCGAGTGTTTGTATGTGTGTGTGAGTTTCTGTGTATGTCTGTGTCCGTGTGTGCGTCCGTGTACGCGTTTATGTTTATACAAATTGACCGAGCTGGATGTAGATATGTAAACATTCTTATTGTATCTCTTTATATTCAAGTATCCCTGCTACAGTATTCCTTGAAATAGTGAATGATTCACCCAAGGGCAAATGTAGTTATTTGGGGGGGGGGGGTTTGGGGGGGGGAAGAATGAAACCAGAGGGGGGGGGGTAAATGATGGATGAAAGAAACATGAAGAATGAAAAACTCAATTCACTCAGATATTCATATTTTTTTCTATTCTTAAAAGAGTAATGTCGTGGTGAACATATACAATGAGAAAATATTTCTGAAATTCAAATTCCAAGTTTTAAGACCGTTGTTTGTTAAATGTTTGTAAACTAAACAATGCTAATAGTGTTTTCTGTTATTTTCTTGTCTCTTTTAGCTTTTCCTACATATTTTTAGCTTTTCTTACATATTTTCAGCTTTACTTACATATTTTTAAATTTTCTTGCATATTTTTAGCTTTTCCTACATATTTTTAGCATTTCTTCCATATCTTTAGCTTTTCTTCCATATTTTTAGTTATTCTTGCTTAATTTTAGGATGCTCAGGGAACATAGCAAATGGGTTAGTTTATGCTTTTTTGCTCATGATACAAAATAAATCAACATCATACACGAAGGAGAATAGAAAAAAATTATCAAAACATAAAGAAATCCAGTCGTTAAAGAATTAGCTTTTGTGATAAATACTTAAGGGTGATAGACCGGTGAAATAATAAAAGAAACACTGGTGTAAACCATTCATAGAATGAAATACTATTTTTACTCTATGGATATGTATTTCAACGTGAATGATTTTGGCGCAGTAATATAGTGTTAAGAATACTTCAGTCATCCGTCCTTTTCATTAGAAAACAATTATGCACCAGCAAATATAAAGAGAACATTGGACAAAAAGACACAGTAGAGTGATTAGAGGATGCAGGTGGCCTTAGTCAAATAATTCAATTAAGGAATCTGTCAGGAAAGTTTTGAACCAGACCAAAAGGAATACGTTATATAAGAAAAACATGTCTCTTTCGTTCCATGAGGAATGTTTAAGCTTCTTATTCATGTTCAAAAAGAATTCATCAGTGATGAACTCTTAAATTCATGAACTGCTTGAAACTACTGAACACAGAGGAATTATTTAATCAATAGATTTTTTTTTGATAAAAATCTTCAGTGCATTGAATGAAAATTGAAAAAAAAATGCCACGTAACCAACATGTTCTGGCAGCATGCTGTATCGAAAAGTGATCAGTTAAAAATCGAAAAAAAGGGTGATCAATGAATAAGTTACTTCTCTCGCCTTTTGTTGGGCAGTTATGACCGAATTAAAAAAAAACAAGAGAACACAAGCTAAAAGGATTGATTTAGACTTGGATATTAAATCCTGGCCCCATCACCACTAAACTTCTGTTAAGTAGGGGATAAATATTGAAAGTTTGAGTCATTAAGCTACTTTGGCAAGACCTGTACGCACGATGCATACATAAATACATATATAGCAATCCAGAAGAATTTGAAAACTGACTGACACCAATTTTGTCAGTTTTGTTACATATATTTGTCAGTTTATAAGGGTAAAACTCTGTTATTCCCTTTGAAGTCGATTTTTTCACATGAATTTAAAAGTTAACTGAGCCAAAAATATATTAAAAGAACAAAGCAAAATTCAACTATTGCTCTTCTGCAGGATATTACAGAGCTGTGCCTGTTTGGGCATCACCTATCTCCAGTTTCCTCCACGCTCCTCTTCCATTTGTTACAAGTGAAAAAAGAGAATAAACACCCGAAGCAGCGTCACTCACTTCACCTGCTATTCAACCATGGCTGGGAGGAGGAAGAAGAGATAGTTTCATACCATTCCCATTTGCATTAGTGTGAAGTGAACGTAAATCGTCTTAGCAAGAGTTTCAAAAAGCTCGCTAATTCCATTTTTTGTTCGTCCTACAGCTTCGCTACTATGACCTTCTTAAAATTCAGCAGTGCAAAGTGAGGATGATCAGCCTACCTTAAAATCAGCATCAGAATTCTTGACATGGGTTCGAATCCAACCACTGACATCAATGAGAAATATGCAACTTTGCAACGTTGCAGGCAGTCCAAGAAGTTGCCCTTACGCTGGGTTTGGCGAAGCCACCCTTGATCGGCCCCTAGTCTTCTTCAAATAAGACAATAAACTGAGAGGTGACAAGCACCTTAAGCAGCGTCACTCATCTCACTTATCTCATCTATTTAACCCATAGCTGGGGAACGGAGGAGAGATAGATCCATGCCTTTCCCCGGGGCATTAGTCTGGAGAAGATACGGATTGTCTCAGTCGGGGTTTGAAATTGGCTCACCGATTACATTTTTTCTAAAGATAGATCCATATCTTTCCCTAGAGCGTTACTGTTGCCAACCGCTTGGCCACGGGTAGCTCTTCTGATTCAACTGCTTTCGTTCCTGCGTTGTTAATCTATCGATTGGATATTTCATAGTGAAACCAGCCGACGATGTGATTTGATTCGAGTGACGGTAAAGCGAGCACAGAAATACCCAAACACTGTCAGTCGACTCAATCGAATTCTTCTCAGCTTGGAAAGGTCGTTCAATCAGGCCGACCAATCAGCGATCAGTGATATCGATAAATGCTTCTGCCATGTGCAACGTAGGTGTTCTTCTGACGTCGTCACCAAGGAGATGAAGGGAAGAGGAAAGAAATAAGACGAGAATCGGACTCTGAGATTGGATTCGGTCACGTGACTGACACTCCATCGAACCACGCATCTATCTCCGTTTACTTTTGTTTTATGGCTTACAAACCCGAGACAGCATCAAAGCAATCAGTGTACATCGTGTCGACATCAATTTGAGACTAGAACTGCTGATGTTTTTTTTCATATAACAAAGTACGTTAAAGTATGACTTCCAGAAAACATCGACCGCCAACATTTCTAAGGGATTGATCACGAGCCTCGACTTTTCTTCTGTTTTTAATACAGCGACAATGCCCGGTCTAAACCTCCATGTTTGAAACTTGTCTAACTTTATGCTATGTGGAGCAGTGTGTAAGAATTCTACTGTAATTTGGAAAGCCCAGTAAATCGGTTTTTGGTTGGAAATCAGTTACAACCATATCAAGGACTGACATTTTTATGGGTTTTTTTTTCCATATTGAGCTGTGATAAACTCTTCCTTAGTGAGATAGTTTGCTCTGGACGAAGCTATCATTCTCAATCATGAAGCCCCAAAATTTTCTTTTGTTTGCTCAAAATTGATTTCAACACGCTTAATGGGTTTTCCCATTTCACAATAGAATTGTAATGTAAAATAGTTCTCCACCCTTCATATGAAATTACGGCTTCAACTTCTTTCACTTAATTCTTCACAGTGTTGCCGATATATATATATATATATATATATATATATATATATATATATATATATATATATAATTGTGTCATTCATAACACTTTAGTGTGGCAATAGATTATCCAATATCACAAGGTAAGGCTGTTACCTTCGCTTCAGACCAAGAGGCTGGCATTTTACCCCTGCCCTAGGCAGAACTACATGGTTAGTCGGACCGAATTTTAAGTGATATATCTATAATGTATATTTATGTGTGTGTGTGAGTGTGTGTGTGTGTGTGTGAGTGTGTGTGTGTGTGTGTTTGCGTGCGTGTTATATCTAAATTTAGATAATTCAAAGAGCAGAAGTGAAGGGAGATAGGTTTCTAGAGTTTTTGAATCAGTCAGGCTGACTATTTATGTATGTGTGTATCATTATTATGCGTACTTTGACTTAATGGTATATAAGTCCCCGGACCTTTTAGTAAATACTGTCCAATAAAAACGCGAGAAAAGTAACTAATCCGTTTGACATCACTTCCTTCAATGTTTTAATTGATCATCCCAAACAAGATGGGCTGCCAAAAGAGGTTGGTCGTGTGACAGTTTCTATCGAGTGACTAACCAGACCTGGTATTCTGAAAATGGAATGGATGGAGACGTCGATATTGGCACCTCAGCCCTTCCACGTGTGAAAGATTTGGGTATGGATTACTAAATATATCGAAAGAATTTCAATGGGAAAGAAAGCGTGATGTGAATCTTTTATCAATCATTTCCCTTAAAGTACAGAGGCAGTTGGGAGGTTCTGAGTGGAAAACAGATTCTTGGTAACCAGGCTGAATCCCCCATCCGATGAAATGACCCGGAAACCATATTAAAACTCAGGAAAAAGCGATCTGGCATGCTAAGTAGTGATTATCGACTAATTCTTAGATTTGGGATTTGTTTGCGTTAGTTTATTTCTGGCATTTGTCCAGAAAATCTCAAATTTTGGTTTATTACGTTTTTAGGTATACTAAGACATATGAAAAGAAAGAATTAAAAAAGATTTAATGACTGCTGTCCCCCTCTCTCTCTCTCTCTCTCACACTCTCTCTCCTTCTTTCTTTCTCTCTTTCTCTCTCTGTTTATATCTTTGTGTCTATATACATAATCTCTTCTGTCAATATATCCATCTGTGTACCTCCATCTACTCATTTATCTGTCTATCAGTGTACATATCTATTGAACGCGGGTAGCCATTGATAAATATCGAACTGAACAACCGTAGCCATCAGAGATGGCAAAGTGTTCTATCTTTTCCTATTTTCATGTTTTTGATTGCTTGCTTATTTGTTTGTCCCAACGTCCCTGGTCACATGGTTTTGTGTTCAGACTTGAAGATCGACACCAGTACTTCACTAGACGAAGTTAGTTTATTAGAAAGGAATAACGTTTTTTTGACTTCTGGAGAAAAATCTTTTTGGAGCCTTATTCTAATGAACTTATTTGTTTGCATTTGCCAACATCCTTGATCATAGCGTTATGTCTACTGATTTCAAAAATTGCATCAGCATTTCACCAGACCCTTTTCTATCAATATTTTTTTGATTTGGGGGGAAAAAAACTTTTTTGACCTTTCAGGGACCTTATTATGTTTGTTTGTTCCAGCGCTCCAAGCTATGCTGTTTTGTCAATAAACTTTAAAACTGGTATCAGTACTCCATGAAAAACTCTTCGAAAGAAGCTTTATTGAACTTTTTTTTTGTCTCATCCTGACAAGTACATTATCAAAATCAAGATTCTTGGGAATTTCTAAAAAACTTTATTTCGGATGTTTTCCCGAAAGAAACGCCAGTTATGTCATGAAAAAAAATTTGTTCTGACCATATTCATTGTGTGATGGGATTTCTCTTTACAAGACCTTCAACTCAAATGCTACAGCTGTTCTATTATTGACTGTAATGACAAGCCTATTTATCTATAAATGTCTATCTCTGTATCTCTCTATCCATCACAAAGACAATATTTCTACTATTTTGCTTCCGTTATCATGTGTTAAGCCATAATATCTCTTCCTTCTCTACAAGACAATAACTTTCCTTTCTGCCTATTCAGTTTTCAACTCGCATTCTCTCATAATCACCCACTCTGGTAATTCCACACAATCCCCATGCCTGCCTCTCTCTCTCTCTCTCTCTCTCTCTCTCCCCCTCTCCCTCTCTCTCTCTCTCTCTCTCTCTCTCTCTCTCTCTCTCTCTCTCTCTTCCCTGTCATGCGCAACGGGATTCTTACACAAACCGACATCCGTTCACAAACAAATACACACATTCCAATGTCCTGATTTTTTTCAATCTTTTTCCCAAATTTTGGAAAATCCTATTGAATTCTCTCTTTATTTTTTCAGTTTGCAATTAGAAACCCTCAAACAAAACTGTCAACATAGGTTCCTTTAGTTTTCAATGTAGTCCGTCTGGATAAGTATGTACGTATGTACGTATATATGTATGCATGGGTGTATGTATTACGCATACAAGCCACACCAATAGTGCAAGATGGCTGGAAATTTGAATATTTTCTCCTTATCATGTCCACAGAAAACGGTTTTTACTGTTTTTTTTTTCATAAATTCCATCCCTAAATAGTTTTTTTTTAGTGGGGGGCACAATTTGAAAATTTGCAATGGAAGTTTATGCTAAATTGGTCTTTTAGTATACGTCTGCATGATTTTTTGTTAGTATTTTTTGTTGAACTTCAGACCGGTTCAGTTTTTTTCTTCAGTTTGTATTTGAACTATTTCATTCTGGTTGCCTCTCTTTATTAAAGACTGTAAACTATAATTGTAAATTTCTTCAGTTTCCAGATCAGTTTGGTTGTCTAGCTATGTATGTGAGTATGTATCACGTGTATGACAGAGCCAGAGGACTGAAAATTCAAACTTTTCTCCTTTTTTATTTTTAGAGAGAAACCTTTCCTTTTGCTTTTTTTTACTATTATTTCGGAATAGATTCTTAGTGGAGGTTCCGCTTTGAATTTGAGTATATTCTAAATTGGTCCCTTAGTTTGTGTCCGGCAGCACGACACAAGTTTTTTTTTATTACTCAGTCTTTGTAGTGAGCACTGCCCAACAAAAAGATAGAGAAGGAATCGATCATCTCTTCTCCATTTTTTAAACTGATCCTCTCCCAAAACGATATGATGCCACAATATGGTTATATATATATATATATATATATATATATATATATATATATATATATATATATCGCACGTTTTTGATTTCTTAAAAACTGACAAAAACTTAAAAAACGTCAACCAAAAAAGTCAACAAAGTTTTCTTCAGTTTTTAATTGATTCTATCTAGCTACCTTGCTAGTAAGTATGTATATGTCATGTACACAAGCTGCGCCAAAGGTGCTACAGGGCTGAAAATTTAAACATTTCCTCCTTATTATGTCTAAAAAAGGTCTTTGGTTTGCCTGACCCCTTTTTCCAAAATAGGGTTTAAGTAGGTCAGATGATTCAATTTACAATGTAAGTTCACACTAAATTGGTTCTCGGATTGCACGCAGCGGCATTGAACCATTCGAAAAAAAATCAAGCTTTTTTAACGATCACTACCCAAAATAAGAATTATTTATTTATCGATCATTCTTTTTTTTCCCTAATGTTTTAATTGATCATCCCCAACACGGCATGCTTCCAAAAGACCATGGCCACGTGACAGCTCTGACTGACTGGAAACCGGAACCTTTTCTTTTTTAATGATTATAAAACTCTCTTCCTCCTCTTCGTCGTAGTGATCATAGCTGCTGTTTCATGTTTGGAAAAATCCAAGTTTCATTCCTCCTCGCGTAATTGGTTAATTAGCCCCATTTGTTTCTACTGATTATTTCTTCATTATTTTTGAGTGAATGAGTCTTGTTTCGTGTGCATGTATTGTTCCGTCTGTTTTCCCTCCTCTTATTAAAAAAATGATTAATTAAAATGTCTCATTCTTCGTCTGATTCTGAGCCTCGCACTTCTCATAGGAAATCACACCAGGATCTTTTTTTTTTTTGTAATATTTGAGATAAACACAACTTTACTTCCCCCGCCTAATCCCAACTAATATCCAGGAACCGAGGTTTATGTCTAACAAATGAATTATCCTCTGGATGGAAGGAAAAAAACAGATTTGGTTACTCACAGAATATAGATTTTGGCAGCATGCTGTGTTGGGGATGATCAATTATAAAATTTGGAAAAAACAAGTCATCAATGAATTAGTTACTTCTCTGGCCATTTGCTGAATGACTAAAAAGTCCAAATTTAAAAAAAAAACACAAACCCAAAAATCAAAACAGGCGTGAGATCAGCAGGACACAAGATAAGGGAAAGTTTAGCATAAACTTACATAATAAATTGCCTCCTGAATCTTACTTTCGGATGGAAAGGTTTGAAAAAAATCTTCTTGACATAATAAGGAGTAAATGTTCAAAGTTTTCGCCCTCTAGCCCTATAGGTGCGGTCTGTAAGTGTGACAAACATAGGAAGTATGGCTTGAAAACTGAAGACACCTATGTTGACAGTTATGATGCTACTAATAAGGAATAGACTTATTGTTATGTATTGAAACAATTTTCTTTTATCTTAAATTCAATTCAGTCCTCTGTAAATGTGCCATATACCCCCTTCGAGATTAAACGAATAGGTTCGAACCTAGGTTGGAGCTGTAAGAAGAAAAATCATCTACTGATGGTGGGAGATACACGAAAGAAAACTCTGCATCTCTCCCTCTCATCGTTTTGTCCTCCATTTCTTCACCTCCTCTCTCCCTCTTCCTTTCCCAGCAGAGCCCAGAAAAATTATATACCCTCATATAATGTTTACAAGTACGCTTTTATAAGTGGATCCCTTCGAAAATGTCTGTGGTAACATAGTGAAACCGCAGACATCAAGGAATTCCATCACGTACTCTCAGTAAGAAACGCCTTGACAGCCCCTCTTCTTTTCTCTTTCTCTTCACTACAGTGGTCAACTAGATTGTATTTTTTGTCAAACTCCAGCACAAATCTGGAGTTGACCTGGGTTTTCCACTTCAACAAGGACAAAAGCGACCAGAATAATCTTCGCTGAAGTAAGGCGAGCATAAATGAACATTCCCTTTACCTGATTTGAAATTAGAACTAACTGATAAGAAGTCGGTATTTCATGGATTGAGCTGAATTGCCAAGTCTTGCATATCTACCAGAACTTATGCTATAAATACGCAAAGGCATATTTCACTTTGATAAATAAATGTGTCTATGAAATTACCGTTTCCTTATTTGAAAGCTCGACTAACCGATAAGAAGGCTGGTGTCTTACCGAGTGCACTAAACATACAAGTCTTACATTCATCAAACAGGTACGCAAGGACCTGTTTCCTTCTAGTAAATACAAATTAATCATATTTTTATGATTTTCTATCCATTACAATGCTAAATATGTAGTGATCGTCTCCCGGTGGAATAGAAGGAGGAGTGATGTTTGTTCCTTTAACAACCAGACTTAATTTATTCAAGGTTGCAGCGCAATATTTTTAGACCAGATTATGAACTTCGACTCTGATTTACTCGTGAACATTTCATCCTTCCGCTACAGACACGTTCTGTTTTCATTTCTACTGTTTATGACGCAATATAGGCGAAGCTTACATGAAAACAAGATTTGTATCAGTCAGAACTCTTCAATGCAGAAAATCAAAATCAGTCCGTCGAAGATAATCGAAGAAGTAAAGGCTAGAAACGTTGAACTTCGGATCACCTATTACGCTCAATAGGGGCTGAATGCTAAAATGAAGGAAAATAGATTACATTTCCGAAAACAGCAACAAAAACATGCTTGATGAGGATTTGTTTTTGACCACTGTTTCTTTCTAATTGTCCTTACTAATTATTAATAGCCTAAATCCTTGACGAGACAACTATCGACAATATCTTCTGTACTACTTAACGATGACACCAATCAGATTTTGTTTCGCAAACTCAGTGGTGTATGGTAAGGACTCCATCGATATTCATTCCCGACAATGGCACTCAGAATTCTTAAAAGTCAGTCTTTACCGAATTCTCTTGTATTACCGTCCCTACTTTTCTAGAGCTTACATTAGTGCCACACCTTGTGAAGTTGGAGAAAATAGATTCATCAAAAATTAAATTGTAAAATTCTGGAAAAATATCACAATTTAATTTTCGATGAAGTGTTGTTTTTTTCTATCAAAGATGTAATAATACTAAGGTATCTAAAGATTGAAGTCAATATCAACTGCCAAGTGACCACCGTCTTTTGACTGGAAGCATTGTTGGTGTGATCAATTAAAAAATTGTGAAAAATTGCTATCAATGAATAAGTTTCTTCCGTCTTTTGTTTGGACAGGGATCAATTGAGCATGAACTTACATTGAAAATTGACCCCCTTAAAACTTATCTAGGTAGAAAAAAAAAACAGTTTTTCTAAGGAGGGAACGTTGAAAATTTCAATCCTCTAGCTCCATTAGTGCAGCCTGTACGCTTGATACATACATACATACATACATACATTTATACATACATTGCCAGCTAGCCAGACCAACTTGAAAACTGAAGAAACCTATTTGACGGTTTCTAGCATGAGATAGGAGGTATCGATTAATATTCTTTGCCTCTTGACCCCACTCACTATCCTCGTCTTCCAAGTCCTTCTGCATGTCCCCCATGGGTGGTAGAGGCCCCTTTGGGAATCATTAATGTAGAAGGAGGGCCTGTACAACTATGAAGAGTGTTCCACGTGTATCTGTGTTCTTAAACTTTTCAATTCAGTCATTCAGGTGAAATAATGCATTCTTGAAATGTTCAGCTGGAATTAGGCAACGTTTTGCACGAGAACAGTCAAACCAGATTAACTTGAAATAAAAATTTGGCCTCCGTACCTTAATCAGATCTGTTCCGGGGGCCTGGGAATAGTTAGTAACTAAATTGTTTTCTTTTCGCTCCGATAAGAAAATAGGTTGGCAAGCTTTCGGTAGAGCGAACTCGACCTACAAGAGCCAGGAAATACCAACAGTTGTAGAAAGAAAGTATATACAACCAATGCAACCTTTCGATAGTCACTCATGGAAGTGAAACATGGAACCTAACCAAAAGATTCACTGTCAAACTGAGAACCATGCAACGTGCACAAAAGAGAATCAGGCTCAACATCAAGTGAAGATATAGCACACACACACACACACACACACACACACACATATATATATATATATATATATATATATACAACGTACTGGAGGAATGAAAGAGTCAGATATATCATAGAATCGGTTAAAAAAACTCTAATGGTAATAAGCTGGCCATGTTGCAAGAATAACAGACAACTGCTGGACATTACGTTTCTGAACATCGATCCCTAAAGATAGAGACGTCTGGGAAATCCTCGGAGAAGTCCAGCAAGGGACGCTAAGAGAATGATGATGATGATCAAAGGTGCAGCTTTGGAACTGGAGCTGAGACAAGGAAAGTTAGACAAGCATGCGTTTATGTCGCATGGAACATACTTTGTGTTTCCGATTCTCTCTTGAGAATTCCGGAATGCTTTGACAAAGAAGCGATGAAGACAAAACTGTGCGTATCCAACGAATGGTACGATACACGAACATGCTGTGTAGAAACAAAAACATCTTGCTTTAGTTCCTTCGCTTTTTGTCACATGGGGCCAATTTCTTGTTTAAGATATATCAGACATTTGCATTGCGTCGAAACAGGTCGATTAAAAATGCATGAGAGTTTCAACTTAATTGATCTCTCTTTGCCATTTCTGCTTCTCACTTAGTTCTATTGACACTCGTGATAAACCACTGTCAGTTTACATTCTGCAACTATGTTGACTAAAATCCCTTGGACTTTTCTCTCTCTCTCTCTATCTCCCTCTCTCTCTCTATCTCTCTCTCTCTCTCTCTGGCCGATTGACTACCACTCCCATACCGTTAACAGCTGACAGATGACATAAACTCCCAATATTTTCCATCAAGTTAATGTGCAGAAATTTGTCACAACGAAATGCTTTGCGTGGGACTTGAACGTGTAGTCTCATATTTCGCAGTGTGTTATCTGACAATGCTTGATTACAGTACGCCCTCAGGGTGACAACGTCCAACTTACGGACAACTTGCGCTTACAAATAGACTGTCATAAACCCCATGGACCTTGAATTGTGTTTTTTAATAATAATTTTGACTAGCTTCTACCTTCATCCAAACTTTCAGTTGCTTCTTATCGCAACTTTGAATCAGACAGTGATCTTTTGGCAATGAATAAACAGCACAATCAGAAAATAAAGAGCAAGCCAACGGTGAAAATTGAACTCACGTCCTCTAGCCATAGAAGATCCAGTATACGCCTTGGCGCTTCTAACTCTTCACGGGGACTTCACAGTTAAGCAGAAACTGATTTTACACGTATTTCCTTACAACTGACATTCCACGTTTGTTGATACTTACAATTGAGAACTGATAAACGATATTTTCAATTTGTTTTTTTTTTTCAATCTTGGATGAAGTGTTTCAACATTATCATTAATTTTTTACTAGTTTTTTTATATTCATCCTAACTTTGTTTTTTTTTCGTTGTCTGGACTATACTATAAATCTACACACTTACACACAGATTCTTTCTCTCTCTATCTCTCACCCCCCCACTTCCCTCTCTCTCTCTCTCTCTCTCTCTCTCTCTCTGTCTGTCTGCTTCTCGTATTTGATGAGAGAGAAAGAGGCAAATGCCATCAACTGAAACAGAACAGGAAGTGCCGATGGCCGCTCGGTTAACAGTGCGGAAACTAGACTGGGCGAGTCGAGTTCAGATTCCGAAAGAAACTGAGACTGAGACTGGCTCTACTGCCCCTTAGGAAAAGCATGAATCTGACCCCATCCCCAGCTATGGGTAAAATAGCTTTTGGCTAAGTGGATGGCGCCATTTCGGGGTGCTTGTCGCCTTTAAGTCTATTTTACATGTCTGAAGAACTTCGAAACGAATAGAAATTCGGGGTATGTGAAGCCCGGGTAGGGACAGCTGTTGTCGTGGCCGGCGCAAGGGTACTTACTTCGAACAGAACACTCATTTTTTTTTTCCGCTATTCACCGTGAGAGATTTTCGCCATCCTATCTGCTTTGTTCCTCCTCCCAGCAGCGTCTCTCACTGTCATTGCAAAAGTCATTTGTCCTCCCGGTTTTTTTTTTGGCGCGAAGACTGCCAATTTCTTTTTATCATTATCATCATCATCATCATCATCATCATCATCATCATTGTCATTATTATTATTATTATTGGCAATTTCTGTCATTGGAATATTCAAAATCATAACAATTACTTATATTCTTATCTTTATCAGTATTTATTTATGATTATTTTCTTCTTATTTTTCTTCTTCTCCTTTTTCTTCTTCTTCTTCTCATCATTATTATTAAGGTGACGATGATGATAATGATGATGATTACATTTTATTCTATGATTATCATGATGATGGTGATAATGATGTACTAAATCAATATATTTATGATGTTTTAGCATACTTACAGGTGTTCCTTAGATATTCCATATGCATAGAAAGTTAAAAGATATACTCCATTTACAGAAAGAAACATTTGACTAATTGACGCTAAATAAGAAACGTATTTACTGACTTCCCAATCAAATCGATTCGGAGACAGACTTAGGAACGGATCTCTTTCACGACCCAAGGGCTGACTGTACTTAAGCTAGCAAAATACTATGAGATGATAGCATTTTTATCACTAGTATCCCCTACAACTCCAGTTCTACTGTCTTTTCCTCCGGAATTTATCCCACATCGTGTTGTTGACTACTTCGCAGCATTCCACGCTGACCGTGATGATTTTTTTTTAAATAAAAAAGGAATGAGTTACTTCTCTTGCGTTTTGTTTGGGCAGTAATCACTGAGTAAAGGGGACAGCAAGAAGAAAGGAAAGGTCAATTTAGCGAGACCTTTCTTCATAAATCACACCACCCACTAAAACCCTACGCAGAGGTTGGGATTAATAAAAGAAAATAAAAACATTCTTTCTGTATATACTAAAGAGTATTTGTTGAAATTTTCAGCTCTCTAGCACCATTGGTGTGACCTGCAAGTGTGATTTATACATACCATCAATGCCGCTGTCAATTTAGCTGAGTCGCCAACGTTTAAATCGAGATATTTGAGAATGTAGCAGTATAGTATACCATACATACATACATGGCCAGCCAGCCGGTTCGACTGTAAAACTGAAGAAACCAACGTTGACAGTGTTGATGACAGGTTTAGTTAATGGTGTCTGATGAAAAAAACTAGAAGTGTTGAGTTGATAATTCAATCAATTGAGCGACAACAAAGTCTTTTTTTTTCTCCAAATTCTCCCTTTTACAATCAGAGCCTGAGGCATTGTAAGCAGCTTCACTTGTTCGGTCGGTTGTTGATAATATTAAACTCATATCTCTTGGCTTCGTATTGAGGAGCGTGTTTTCATTCTGTTGTACAGGCTGCAATCTCAACAAATTCTTATCTGGCGGCGGCAATTAATAAAAGTTACGTGCCATGACGTACAAAGAAACTCTTCCCCATAAGATTAAAAAGGAAAAGAAAATAAAGGCAACAAGATAAAGAAATCACATTATGACCGATACGAGTATCAACTCACTATAAATATATTTAATCCAATATAACAAAATAATTGTAATTCCCCGGAGGAACATCGATTTTATCAAATTGATATATAATTCACTGCAAGCGTCGGAGATGCATAAAAATAAAACAACATATCTCAAGCAGAGAGACACACCCTTAGATACATGTGTGTTGCAATGTGTTTAAGGGTGACGGTGAATGTAAGTTAATTAATCTGTAAATATCTGAGCGTAGATGTTGATGTCTTGTTAATAAAGAAAGGTAACTCAATAAGGCACATAGCTAAACGGAGTAGAAAGCTGTGCCGTGTTAGTCTATCTCGTCGTGGCAGCCGGCTTCGAAAATCAGCATTTGGAATATTTTACCTGTGCTTTACCACGAACCTCTGATGTCAGTGGAAAGTACGTGGCTCTCTCATCCAGCAAGCAGATATTCTATGTACGTGGATATTTATTGAATTGGTCAGGCAGAATGAATGAAAAATTGGAAAGAAGATCGTGTTACGCCAAATTTACAAGTAAACGAGAACTACGTTCTTTGCACATGGAACATACGAAATCATGGTTTTTCATAGTGCTCGAACGGCAACTATTAATGACAGTAGGAAATGCGCAACTTCCTCAGCCACAAAGCAAGTAAGATACATCGATGAGTATTTACAAAATGCTATCCAGTCCGACACAATGAACAAGTAAGAGTTGGATGATTGTGCTGCGCCAGGCTTCGAAGAGTGGAGATCCTGTACGCCATAAAAAGCAGTACTCGAATTTTGGCTTTTATTTGTTTCGAACTGCAAGTACAATCGTCGAACATGGTACAACTTGTGAATAAATAGACAGTCATATCAGCAATTCAATAGCCCAAATACATACATAGGTATCTTTCGTAAGCAAGTATATACATACATATATATATATATATATATATTTATATATATATATATATGTATATATATATATATATATATATATATATATATATATTGTCAAACTCCTTCTATTGAGCTTTGACTTAATTTTCGTTTGTCACAATAATGATTATGACCTCTCCAAAAACCAGTGACGTCAATACAACACGAATAAGAGTTATGTCCGCAAACACCGACAAAGGATTTACTCTCTCAAATTAGGTCGCCTTATTTTATTACAGGAACTACTAATAAAGGAGTTGTAATGTGACACTTAGTTTTGGAATAATATCGTATAGAGAAATGAATTCTATTTTGTCCATTTTTAGATTTCAATGGAACAAGAGAGTTTGACTCAAGTGCAGCCATGCTTTTCTATTATTCTTTTTGAAATTTGAGTTATTTACGATGGGGAGGTTGTTCGACATCAGGGATTGAGCATATATGAATATATGTATATGTGTGTGTGAGCAAGGGCCTTTCCCATCTCCTTCCTTTACAACCGTGACTGTGCTAAGCTCTGGCATGTCTTACCAACAAGCCTTTTTATCACATACCTCCATCTTGTGTCTGGTCTTTTCCTACTGCGTTTACTGTCCCATGTGAACCAATTAGTTAAGCTTTTATTCCATCTGTTCTTATTTGTTCTTGCTAAGTGTCCAGCCATTCTCCATTTTGTTGCTCAGTTATTTGCATAATATCCCCACTCTCGTCCTCCCTCTAGTCCATGTTCATCTTTTTCAATCTCTTGAAATAATCCCCAACATCGCTCTCCGTGTGATTCCAAGTTGGATCTCAGTTTATTTTGTTGATTTCAATAGCTTACATCCGTAAATCATTGTTGCTTTTATGCATTAATTGTATATTTGATACTTTATTTACATTGGGTAAGTGTTCTTCAAAATGTCTCTATTCATAACAAAGGCTTTCCAACCGATCGCTATGCATCGTTTAATTTCACTTCCACGATTTTTCTCTAGCTTAATTATCTGACCTTGGTAAATTTACCTGTCAACCTCCCCAGAGCCCACTTCTATTCTTATGATTTTTCCTTGTTCTGGTAATATTAAACCCTACTGTTTTACTGTCTCTGTTTAGATCAGTCAGCATGTTAAATAATTCTTCTGATGCTCGTGACGTGATGAGGACGTCATCGGTGAATCTCACGTGGCTTAAATGTTCTCCATCTATCTTCATCTCCATTCCTTCCCAGTCAGTTTTCCCTATCTTTATCTCATTCGTATCTTCATGTACTTTGATTATTGCAGTACCAGTTTTGAATATGTTCTGAAAGACTGACATGTTATCTTCCAACATTGACTTTGGAGACCATCGTATGTTCTGTTTATTGGTCGATTGTAGTCAAACTAGTTTTACTTAGGACTATACAATAGTTGAATTTGTCTGTTTTGTTAAAATTAAATGTAGACACCACTTTCTGTAATTTTAGTATGGCCTCAATAGTCCTTTGCATCAAGTCCGGCCTTTTATCAAGCATAATATGTTGAATGTGCTCCTTTAATTGATTCAGAGTTTGTAGTTTAGTGCAGCATCACTACTCCTTCGCCCAAACATAAAGCAGTCACAGGGCATAAGATACGGAGTTTGTGCAATTTTATCTCTAATAAGGAGTTAAATCTCAACCACCCTGTGTATATGTGCTTGTGCGCGTGATTGTGCAAGTATGTCGGTGTGTGAGAAAGTGTTTGTGAGTATGCATATGTTTGTAAATTTGGATTTACACGCCTGCATCTGGGAATCCAATAAAGCTTTATTAGGTTCTTTCAACTGGCTGCAAAAAAGAAAAAATGACTGAAAATGAAATATACAACGAATCAATCAATACAAACAAACACAAGCTTTTATTTTCATACAAAATCTCGGCCAAATGCAATTTTCCACGGCAGTTTGATGCGAAAAGGCATTTCTGGAAAATTTCTGTTTTGCTATCACGAATCAATTAAGTCCCCTGTGTCGGTAAATTAGTGGCAACCAACGAACAGTTCTACTTAATGGACTTTTTTTTTTTTGTCGAAAAACAAAGAAAGAAAATTTGAAGTAAAAGGCAGGACTTTTTATGTAAGCGATTGCGTGCGATCAGTGTAATGGCGCCAAGGATATGATTTGGCGTAAATCCAAAACATCATTTCTATAAGAGTAATCCAATGAGAAAGACGATATTCCAAGAAAAAAAAAATGCTGCGTTGATTTTCAGGAGAAAAAAATTGAGTAAAGATTAACTCACTTATTTAGACGAATTTGAGTTATTAATTTTCAAAGGGAATATTGTCTGAGTAAAAGGAATATTTAGTTTTCAAGATAAATGAAGAGATGAAAATAGTCGAATTGCAACTTGGATATATGATTAAATGAAAAAAATTATGAGATGTATTCTCAAAACAAATCTGTTTTGTACTTTGACGTATTTTTCAATTGGGTTTTTCTATTTAGTTTTAGTACGAAAACATTTTCACAGAGGGTGTTCGGGGAATGAGGGGGAGAAGTTTTTTGTTGTCTTACTCTAAACTGGATCATACCGGGATCCATCCATTTTTGCAATATCCTTCCACCATAAGAATTCCACGTTTTCTTCCAATCCTTATATTTACCTCATTTACTCCGTGGAGCTTTAACTACTTAGAATATCCACAGATGGATGTGTTTTTATATTTACAAATTCAATTGGGTAAAAAGATTTCATACTTTTTTTTTGTTTGTTTGTTTGTTTGTTTTTTCTCAAAATTTAGTTTGATTGAAATTTCGAAAAACGTACTTATGCATTACATTATTATTTGTTTGCTTCTCGTTGGAAGTATTTGGCGCTCCTAGCGCATTGAATGATGAGCTTGTTCTATTCATAGTGTTAATAGTTAGTATGTTAAATAGAGACGTTCCTTGAAATCTATTTTTATGTATTTTATCTTCATATATGTATACAAATAGAATCTAATTTGTATTATGATTTCATATTAGATTTACAGGAATTTTCATTATTATTATCATTATCATTATTATTATTATTATTATTATTATTATTATTATTATTATTTGGAATCTCACACTAGTTGCCTGGTGGTAACCGCTGGAGTTTGAGTGACAGCAAGTCTCCTCAAGTCTCCAGCCCTCCTCTCCTAGTACTCATAGGTCGCAGTAATTCTACGATTTACAGTTTCACACCGGTTGCCCAGTGGTTATCGCTGAAGGCTGAGTGACAATAAGTCTCCTCAGGTCCTCAGCTAACGTCTCCTCCCTCTTTCGCATATCATGACAGAGCTACTATTCGTTGCAGTACTTATATCTCTAGCACCTTCCTCAGTATCCGTGCAGTTCCCAGCAGTGTCGTGGTCTGTACGGTCTCTATCCTCCCCCTAATCCCGATCTCCTCCAGTCTCTCCCTCAGCGTTTTGGGGACAGTTCCTAGTGCGCCCACTATGACCGGTACAACCCTGGTTTTCATGTTCCACATTTTCCTTAACTCCCTTGCTAGGTCCTGGTATTTTTCCCTTTTTTCACCCTCCTTCTTTTTTACTCTATGGTCTGCAGGTACAGCAACGTCTAGTATTTGGCAGGCCTTCCTTTTTTTGTCTACTATTACTAAGTCCGGTCTTCTTGCCTGGATGAGGTGGTCAGTTTGGATGTCAAAGTCCCACAGTAGTTTGTGGTTGTCATTCTCAAAAACTGCCTCTGGCTTGTGCTGATACCACTTTTCCACATGGTTGAATCCCATTTGTTTACTTAGTTCCCAGTGTATCATCGCTGCTACTCCATCGTGTCTATGCTTATACTCCTTCTGGGCGAGTTGACTACATTCACTAGTTATGTGGTTTACTGTCTCATCTCTTTCACCGCACATGCGGCATTTGCTGTTTGTCTGTGTTCTGTCGATTTTTGTTTTGATGTAGTTTGTCCTTATGCTTTTGTTTTGGGCTGCCATGATGAGCTATTCTGTTTCTCTCTTAAGGTTCCCCTTTCGTAACCACGTCCATGATTTCTCGTCTGCTATATCTTGTATCTGTCTTTTAAACTGGCCGTACAATTTTTTCCCTTCCCATCTTTCTTTTCTAGTTTGCTGTACTGTTCCATTATTTTCTACTTTATTGCTTGTTGCACTATCTCTCGCGCTCTTTATGATTTCTTCACTATTTGTTTGCACATATCTTTCTAGGACTGTTTTAGCTCTCTGGACACAATCTTCTATGCTGATGTGCCCCCTACCACCTTCTTTTCTCTTAACGTATAGTCTATCTGTATCATCCCTTGGGTGTAATGCTTTATGCATTGTCATAAGTTTCCTTGTTCGCCTATCCATTGATTGGAGCTCTTCCTTTGTCCATCCTAGGAATGGTCCTGTATACCTAACTACTGACACAGCCCAGGTGTTCATTCCTTTTATTAGATTTCTGCTGTTTAATTTGGTTTCTAATATTTTCCTTATCCTTCTGAGGTATTCTCTCTTTATTTTCTCCTTCATCTCTTCCCGTTTTATCGTGTCACATTCAAGGACACCTAGGTACTTGTTATTATTATTATTAACAAAAACAACAATAATAATAATAATAATAATAATAATAATAATAATAATAATAATAATAATAATAATAATATTATTATCAGGGGATGGAAATACGTGAACATGGATCCGAAGACAGACCTAGGGAATCGATGTCGAAAAAAATCGAGGTAGGCAGGACACACAGCGAGTAGGAAAAATGAGAGATTGTGCCAAAGGTTGGTTGAATGGTACCAAAAGAATAGCAGACGCAGTAGTAAAGGACTAAACGCAAAATGTTTAGATGGTGTAGAATTGTTAGCCGGTAACACATGGCAGAGATTAGTGCAGTCACGGTTGACGTCGAAGAAGATGGGAAAAGCCTTGGTCGAGCATTGGATTTGAAATAGCTGATGATGATGACTTTTTATATTAGCAAATTATTGAGGTTCCAATGACTTCGATGCACAAGGAAAGGTATAAAGGCTGAGTCAGGTTTATTTGAGACTAGTGCTTTTCTCTTCCGATAACAGTGTCTCATTCATCATCATCAGTAGCAGCAGAAGCAGCAGCATTACCAACAGTCTTTTAGCGTCTGTCATTGGTTATAGACCTTCACCAAAAATCATCAGATCTCTCTATCACGGGCATCGCAGAGTCAGAACTTTTTGAAATCGTATAGTTCATTATGCCATCTTATTTTCTGTTGGCAACAGTTTCGCATATTATCTGTGGGGATCCACGTTTTGAGTCGTGATGTCTGTCGGTGGTCTAACATTGCAACACTTGAGTTTTCTGATGGATTCTATGATATCTCTGAATTCTGTTCATTCCCTCCTATATAATGTGCTGTCTTGCGACCGACCTACGTAATGTTAAGCATGATTCTTTCCTGTGCACGTTGCATGGTTGTCAGTTTGAAAGTCTTTTGATTACGTTCCATGATTCTGCTCCATAAGTGATTTGCCGGTTGATGCATTGTTTGATTACCCAACTCTTTAGAACTAAAGGAATTTTTTCGTTCATGTAGGTTGTGCCTGCTCTACCGAAAGCTTACCAACCTGAGTGACTCTTTGCTCGATTTGTCCTTGTTTTGAGGATTTGTCTCTGTCTTCTAAATGTTCGTTGTACATGGCATTTAGAGACGAACTTTCTTGCTTCCTTTATTCAGTCTGTTTAGCATCTTTTAGAGATCATGGGGGCAAGAAAAAATTACGGGAATAGACTGGCTTTAGAAGGAGCCACTCGACCATTCACAATCTAAATTCGGTAAATCAACTGAAAGTAAAATCAGCCGAATATAAGATGCCACTTGCTGTAGCATTTGTTGACTCCAAGAAAGCCATCGACACCGTGTAAATTCACAAGGTCATTGATTGTCTCATTATATACATCTTATCGATTACATATTTGTTTACACTTTCATTCGTGCAAACATATTTCATATCATATATCGAGAGATGATTTTCATGTTTACAAAAGCAATGTCCTCGAGAGAAAATAAGTTCTGTGTTCACTACAATTTATATATATTAATTCAATATAAAACAAATATAGCAAATTATATAATGTTAGTAATGTCGGTTATGTGATAGAATAATGAGAGTAACATTCTTTTTTTAAAAATTATACAAACAAATAGTAGGAAACAAATTAGAACAACAGGTCTTGTTAGTCAGTCAATAGACTGTTGGATGACAAACATCTTTTGACAGCATGCCGTGTTGGGAATGGCCAGTTAAAAAATGGAAAAAGGTGATCAATGCGTCAGGAATTTTTGGTTGCAATGTTAATATAACTCAAATCTTGTTGATACGTTTCCTTCTCATTTAGTGGGTGTTTCATTAGGCTAATTATGAATTTATGTCTTTATTTGGAGACTTTGTACCATACACTGAAGCTAATTGCCTTCTACTGAAAGGTTATAATTCACACATTCTTTCTATTGTTATATATATATATATATATATATATATATATATATATCAAAAATCGTTTCTACTTGTAATATTCATCTAAATCTTTACACATCATTACGTCACGTAGTTTGCATCATGGGAATAGCTTTGTAGAGCAGAGAGCCAAGTGTTCAATAAACAGAACAAACTGTACATGTATTTTCCATGCTAAGTCTGGCAAAGGATCACAAATATGAGATTCCTAATGAGAATAAAACTCACTACACAGTAGTGATGTGTGTCAGAATCCGAAATTATAAAAAGCCAAAATTCCACACCTGATACATAATTCAAAGACAAGAGACGAGCCCGATTTCCATGGTATCTCACTCATTTTAACAACAACAAAAACTTGGTTTAGAAACTATATCTACTCCCCTCATATTACAGGCAACATCCCCAAGATATCTCATTTTGCACTTGCAAAAATTTAAAAATCTGAAATCTGAAACTTTTTTTCTCCCCGGCTTTTCAGATAAGAAATATTCTACCTGGATTCTATAATGCTGGTTAATGTTCTGTATTGAAAAGAAGTAGTATATTAATGATTAAGTCCACAAGTTATATTTCGGCGCTGATATAGGAGGACATGATAGAATTTGTATAAAGAAAACTCAGACATGTAGAATTCATTGAGACTAGAATTGAACAAAGAAAGACAGTCCATACAATGAGAACAAAGATAACAAATCCGTACAAAAGGGAATGGAAACAAATGAATATGTATTAGACATTCATTTAAAACAAACATTGACGGTAAACATCAAAACAAAATTTACGTTTTACACTAAAAAAAACAATGTAATTACAAGACAATATCTGTGCGGGTCAACAAAAATAATAAGTATTTATTTATAAGAAAGATGGCTACAAAATAGAGAATCAACTGTTAAGCTAGCCCGAAAAAGTAAGTATATAAAATAGGAGATAAACACGTGACATTGTGAGTCTCGTTGTCGCGTTATTACCTGGCGGTGAACGGATAAAGAAATTTACGGTCGCTCAACCGCCGGCTAAATGTTACTGACAGGAATCGTTACGTTGATTACAGTGCAAACAGAGATTATACAGGTCAGGAGTGACCAAAGGCTCGCTACGAGCAAGATTAATGGAAAATACGTCTGTCGAAAGATCAGGGCTACATTTCCAACAATGAAGCTGGGGTGAGCGAAAAGAAACAGAGGTTATTGTTCTTATACCCAACAAGTACAAGATGATGAAGTGTGACACAGAGACTGTAAAGTGATAAAGTCAAACTGAGTAAAATCATTTTTTCTAGTAATGCCTCCATTTTGAAATGAAATGTCCTTCTTGAAGTATAAATCACATGGAATGTTTCCGAGTGAGAATGATATACGTATTGTGCTTGCATTTTGCTTCCGTTGAAGTTATCTACTCCACAAGTTTCTTTTTTTTTATGTATTGTGTATTGTCATATTTATTGTTGAAGTTGTTTACTGTTTTCGCTGTTAGTATTGTTGGGTCGCACTGTAGTAGAGACTTCCGGTTGTTTATTATTCTTTGAGAGAGGGTTTTTTTTCTATTGTTTTTGCAGATTGCTTTATAAATCGTGTTATTGTTTCTTCGTTCATGCTGAAGGACTTTTTTGCTATTTATGTATCTATACTTTTTACCATTTTGAATGTTTGTACTACCTCTCAACTTATTCTTTCTTTTTTTAGTGTTGTTAGCTGTAGTCTTTGAAGTCTGTCTTCATATTTTTTCAAGTTCTGGGACCATTTTTGTTATGTGATCTCTTTTTTGAGTTGTGAATTCCACGGATGGACTGCGTATTGTGTGGTTTGATAAACATGCAAAAAAATTGGAAAGGTTCTCGAGTCCAAGTAGACGAATCTGGTTTTTATTCTACCTGTTATTTTAGCGGTGTTTTCAGTTATTTTGATACCTGATCGTGTATTTGAATGTTATAACATATGGTGATACATAGACCCCTTTCATTTTCTGTCATTTCTAGTTTTTCGTTGTTCAGGCAATAGTTTTTTGATTGTTTTAACTGCAATGGAAGTCAACAGTTCTCAAAACAAGGGAATTATCATGATAAGACCAATTTTAAAATCGGTAAACAGCGTTTGTAAGGAATCAAGTGACTCGAAGAGAGAATGGTTATAGAGAGACAGATGGCGTTCATTTTTCTATTAGAAATACCCAATATAGAAAGTGGGCAAAGAAAAAGTGACATTTTTTCTTTCCTTGCATCACATTATTATCATATTATTTCTTTTTACAGATCAATTACCGAAGTAGAAAATAGAAAGTACGAGACGGAAAGAAAGAAAAAGAGAAGAGAGGAAAAGAAGAGTAAATAGAGTAAGAAAGAAAGGAACAAAGGAAGAAATAAAGAATTCAGACCATGCAGTGTTTATAACAAATATATACACGCTGTATGTATATTGATAACTTATTCATTTGCCAATGAATTATATCACATTTCGAACGATATCTTTCCTTTTTTGATCTTTGATGCCATCAGTATTTATGTTTCATTTTTTAAAAATGAGGATTAGTTTGAAAACTCGATCGTAAATACTTCAGAGGCACAAATGTAAACAAATGCTGTCAAAAATGTATTCACAACGTCGCAGTTTTTGAACAGAATCTTTTCTTTCTCTTGTTTCTCCTATGTGCATTGCTTTTCATTTTACTACGTAATCTGCTTTCATTTGTTCTTGTGACGGACATTTTATATTCAACAAATATAAGAAGAATTATTGAATTTAGGCTAATATTAGATTATAGTTTCATTTCAGAAGATTACATCAGTGATTTTTTTTTTATTTTTATTTATATACTTCTCCTTCACGGCTTTCGTTCAGGTTTCACCTCTGAAAGTTTTATGTATTTCATATGACACTCTCCGCCTTTGATTTACTGCAAATCAAAGGCACAAGAATTCTCGTGTTCATCGCCTTCTCTTTTTGAAGTGAGCAGTTTTTCCCCTGTGTCAAAGCCCAATTATTTATCAGCACGTTTTATCTTGCCTCTACCAAAACACATCAAATACTGTAGCACTTAATCTTGACTTCTTCGGGTGCACGACCTTAACATTATCATAGCTAACTTTTCCTCAGTCTTCTGCCTGCCTGTACTAGAAACCGTCATTAGATACGTTCACCTACACTGTCAGCAGAGGTTTCTTCAGCTTTTAAGGTAGTCTGTTTGACTCTCTGTCTTGTTAATTATATGTTGGAAAAAAAAAAACCTTTTTTTTTTTTTCGAAAATTCTATTCTAAAATAAGTTTTTGGTTTAGGATTCAATTTGCAATGTTAGTTTATGCTAAATAGATCATTTAGTTTGTGTTCGACAGCATCTGCGCTTGTTTGCTTTTTTTTGTTGAAAATTCTAGTATCACTGCAACAACAAAAAGAGAGGGAAGTAACTCTTTCATTGATTAGCTCATCTTCCATTTTTTAATTGATCATCCCCAAAACAGCATGCAGGCAAAAGACGTTAGTGACGTGACAGTTTTTATTGAGTGACTCACCAGACCCGTTTAACTTTTTTTCATGCATTTACCTAGGCGTTATAAGAAAGATCTTTTTGTCTTTCCATCTTTTTCTCTTCCCGATTCAATTTTATTTTCTCGTTCTAGATTTCCCCTTCTTTTCTCTGGAATGGATTTTCCTTTTTTTTCTCTCTTTCTTTCTCTTTCTTTCTCTCATTCATTTTTCTAATTCTTTCTCTACTCTTTTTGGCTTTCTTTCTCTATTTTCACGTTCTTTTTCATTTCTATTTCTTTCTTTAATTCCTACTCCTTTTCTTCTTCATTTCTTTTTCTCTTTTTCTATTTTTTTTTCTTTCTTCTCCACGCTTTCCTCTTTCTTTCTCTTGCTTTTTAATTTTTTCTCTTTCATCCTTTACTTCATTCTTTTTTCCTTTCTCATCCTTATTTCTTTCTTTTTCTAATTCTTTTTTCGATTTCTTTCTCTACTACTTTTAGTTTCTTTTTCTAATTCTTTTCCGATGTTTTTCTCTTTTTTTACTTCCTTTCTTTCTTTTTCCTCCTTTCCTTTCTTTTCTTTTGCTATCTCTTCTACTTTTTCCTCTCTTTCTTTCTCTAAGTCCTTTTCTTTTTCTCTCTTTAATTCTGCAGTCAATTGTTTCTTCATTTACTTCTTTGTTTACTACTTTCTGTCTTTCCACTGATTATTCCTTCTCCTCTCTCTTTATATATATACATATATATATATATATATATATATATATATATATACATATATATATATATATATATATATATATATATATATATATAATACGTATATATATATAATACGTATATATATATAATACGTATATATATATAATACATATATATATATATATAATACATATATATATATATATAATACATATATATATATATAATACATATATATATATATAATACGTATATATATATATATAAAATACGTATATATATATATATATATAAAATACGTATATATATATATATATATAAAATACGTATATATATATATATATATAATACGTATATATATATATATAATACGTATATATATAAATATATATACATATATATATACATAATATGTACATATATTCATGTATATATATGTGTGTCTATGAGTGTCTATGTTTATGTGTACATGTACATATGTATGTGTATACATATGTATGTATGTGTATACATGTATATGTATATATGTATTTTACCATCTGAAATTCTTGTCTAGTTTTTTTTAATTAGCGATTGACAAAAACAGTGAACTGCAATCGCAGAATTTAACCGTAAAGTTAGTGAAATATCATACAAAATGATGGCATTCCACAGTAAAACTGAAGAGTATAGCTCCTACCTGATGCTAAAAATGGCAGAAGGTACTGCAAAAAATAAGAATGGCGGACAACCAATGGACAACACGACTCAGAACGTGGATCCTCAGAGATCACCATCGAAGTCGACAAAATATAAGTTGGTGTGACGAAACAGATAAGTTCAGTAAGTCTTGGCTCCGTGGCGCCCACCATAGAATGGTCTGATGAGGATAATGATGGTGATGAAACATAAGGGAGGTGTAACCAAATTTGCCTCAAATACTCAAGTGACAGCAAAAATTTTTGAAAGAAAATTAAGGGGTTTTTGACAGTAGAGTTTTTGAACTTTTGGAGGGTTGAAAATGACAAGGAACTTTTCCCCTTCTAAAGAGTGAAAAATGTAAAGAGACTTCTGGTCCCTTCAAGAGATTATTCTACCATTTCTTTCTTTCTTCTTGCTTCTACATTTACTTTTGACCCTTGAAGGGGGGGCTGGCTGATAGTTTCCTCTCCATTATAAAGCCATCAAAGAATTTGTTTAAGCATTTAAAATTTTTTTTAAATATGTACATGGACGCAAATTGTGTTCCCACTTTGGTATTATAGTTGCATAATAAAAAAAAACTCTCAAAAACATTCAAGAAGTTTTTATCTTTAAACTTAATCCATGTCCATCCAGCATGTATGCCTAATTTGGTTGGACTAAACCCATGACGAGGTACTTTTTTATAGCAGACAGACAAACACACACCTCTCACTTATATATATTAAGATATACACATTAACGTGCATATATATATATATATATATATATATATATATATATATATATATATATATATATATATATATATATATATATATACGTTTATTTACACACATACACATACACACACACATATATATATTTAAAAGCATACACAATTTCAAATTTTCTGATGTTTTTCTTATAGTCTGTTCGAATGTGTATTTTATCGTCAAATAAACACTATCTCATTTGAAATCGGCGCCAACACACTGAAATGCCTGGAAACATAACACACTTCCATTAACAGAACAAATAAAATTGAACAAAAACTCTACACAAATTGAAATGACGTAACTAACGTGAGATATCGCTGGAAATTGAAAGATTCGTACAAATACAGCGACGATAAGAAATACTAGAAAAAGACCAATAATGATCGAAAGTACTCTGGATATATATGAAGATAGTAAAACAAAAATTATCAAAAGTTATTCTACTCTTTCAAATCGACTGTAAAAAACAAAACGTGGAATACTACAAAAACCTTCTTGAAAGATGAACAGACAAAAAATGTATGCACTTGTTCAAAAGGAGAAATGCTGGTTGAATACAGTATTATTTAATTATTACAATATATATATATACATATATATATATGTGTGTGTGTGTGTGTGTGTGTGTTTGTGTGTCTGTCTGTGGCGTGCGTATTTCGTGGAAAAATTGACAATGTGGAAAAGGAAGAAGATTTAAGACTAATTTGTGCATCTCATGTTTTATCAAAATATACGAATGTACTATTTAGTCTCAAGTCGTTTTCTGTTTCCATAACTTCCTCTCAAATCTGCATCCATTCTCTCTCTCTCTCTCTCTCTCTCTCTCTCTCTCTCTCTCTATCACACACACACACACACACACATTATTTTATTTTCACTCCAGTGTACTTGTTTGTTACGCCTCTCTCTCTCTCTCTCTCTCTCTCTCTCTCTCACGCATTATTTTATTTTCATTCCAGTGTACTTGTTTGTTGCCCCCCTCTCTCTAAGATGAAAGAAACTTTGGATCACATTGAATTTGTTCCCTCCCTCAAAGCATGGCATACATTCAAACGATTGTTGTTTCTTATCATCTGTAAAAACAGAACACGGATTTCATTTTCAAATTTTCTGTTTAGCATCGTTGATATGAACTAAAGAAAAAACAAGTCACCTAACATACTTCAGCAATAGTCTGACGACAATCTTCATCGATTGTGTGACAAATCTCTTCAGGATTTTTGTTATTTCTGCTTGTTGAATGTAGGGCAGATCATAGTTGGTCTTCAATTGACACTCAAGCACTATTAAAACTACTCGTACATTTGTGTTCTAATTGAAGCTTCTTATTTAGAAACTTCTTGGCATATGACATCGATTCTAACAGCAGTTTCCCCCAAAAGAAAACAAATATTCACGCATATCAGCCTTCGTGCAAATCATGGAATGTACTTGGAAATGCACTGAAGAAAATTGTACACAGACCAACTTGAGAAAAATTCTCTGAATTGTTACCCTTATATTCATTAGTTTCTATCAAAATATATTTACCCGATGTACTAGTAAATATACTTTGAGACAAACTAATAAACTTGAGTGTTACAAATTAGAGTAATTTTTCTAGCTGGTCTAATTACCATTTTCTCTTTTCACGCCACATGCTAGACTGGCTCATATTAGTGTCGAATCATTTCACGTAATTGTGCAGTATGAAACTACATCCAGTTTTTGTGGCAAATTCAAATTGCTGTTCACTTTGAATATATATATATATATATATATATATATATATATAGAGAGAGAGAGAGAGAGAGAGAGAGAGAGAGAGAGTGAGAGAGATGGGGGACAGACAGACAGACGAGGACAGACAGACAGACAGACATACAGAGGGACAGACAGAAAGACAGAGAGCAGGTTAATTTTTACAACTTTAGACTGCACTGGAAAAAAACTTACGAGGAAAAACTTTAAAATGTGTCCGTTAGTTGAGTAATCATACTTTGGGGTATACTAATAAATGTAGGTGTAACACACTAGTGTAATTCATTTGAATGAGTCTGCTTGGTATTTTTTCAGTGTTATCAGTTTCACATCAGTGCGATCACCGGACAACTGTTTTAATCCTACTTTTATCTACAACTAATGTCATATATATATATATATATATATATATATATATATATATATATATATATATATATATATATATATATATATATATATGTATATATATATATATATATATATATATATATATATATGGTGCGTGTCTGCCGGTGCGCGTTACCTCTCTTCCCGTAGCAGTTAATCTTACTAGTTTAAGCAACAAAACTAGTTCTTGGTACAATTCTTTTTTCGTTCTTTCTCTCGTTTCAGGCAGCTGTCTATATCTGCAGAGTTACACAACAACCTTACATTCTACTCTTTCGTATCAGTCTTCCCTAATGTTTCACTTTTAGTTTTTCTATTTTGTTTTCTGTTTTTTTGTCTATGTCTTCTATCATTTTTTTTCTCCTTTTTTTCTTTGTTCATCCTACCTTCGTTATCTCTCTCCCTCTGAGTCTGATGAAGAGTATGAAAAACTGACTGGCCCAATAATTATCAGTTAGATTTCTCCTTTGAATTAGTCGAGGCAAGACAAAAATAGCTCCTAACAAACCAACAGATGGCACTCATGTGTTTTTCTATGGTGAGTAGCAGCGAGCAAAAAAGAAGACGTTTCTTTCTTTCTAATGAACTGAAGGTTGTTTCGCTGGGTGGAACTTTCGTTAAATAAACGGTTTTCCATAAGATATGAACATTATTATAAACACTATTAATATTTTTTTTCACCTCCGCCAACGATTGTACATATGTCTGTCTATTTGTCTGTTTGTCTGTATGTATGTATGTATGTTTGTCCACACGCTATCTACAAAAGTTCTTGAGGAATTCCAATGACATTTTGTGAAAGGCTGGGTCAAGGGCGAAGGAAGAATCGGTTTGAGATTGGAACGAGGAATTCCAAAGAGTTACCTTTCCATCGGAGCTATATGTGAAGGGATTTTTTAATCTTTTTTCTTTTTTTTTAGTGAAAATTGATCAGTCATTCAATGAAAACGGTCATGTGAGCAACGTCTATCAGGAGGGATGAATGGAAAATTGGAAAAAAGAAATTTGAAAATGATGGATTGATGATTGAGCTTCTTCTTCTCGCCTATCGTGATCACAAAAAAAGTCTGAGTAGAAAAAAACATACGCAAAGGAAGTGATTAATTTAGCATGGATTAACATTGCAAATCTCCCCCCCCCCCCAAGCCAGACCAATTTGAAAACTGAAAAAAAAAAAAATATGACAGTTTTAGTTGACTGTTTCTAATAGCGGTGGCAGTTTTGCGTGTTTCTTGAGTGTTTTCTAACAAAGTATTATTTTCTATCATCTAAATTTGTTTTTTTTTTTTTATCTCGACTCACCTAGGACGAACTGAGCCAACAGCGGAGATCAAAAGTAAAGAATAAGAAACAAGCCGCTGGTGAGACTCGAACTCACGTTCTTTTCAACTGGGGGTTCTACCTATGAATGAGCTGGAGAGCTCTTATTGGTAGCAAAAGATCAGATCGAACCTATATACTCATCTTTCAGCTTTCTTCGATCTCTCAGCACAATATTACAACCAAAGTTGTCACCAATAGTTTTCTACAGTTTCAAAGTTGGTCCAATTGGCTGGCTGGCTGGTTATGTATGTATGTATGTATGTATGTATGTATGTATGCATGTACGTATGTATGTACGTATGTATGTATGCACGTATGTGTGTATGTATGAATCTATCTATCTATCTATTTTCATGAATACGTTATATCATTTGAAACTCTATTTGAAATTACCCCTATTTTTACACAGAGAATGAGTCACTTGGCTCAGACAGCATAAATAAACGATTAAAAAACTCTGTCTAGACCGAATGATTCAATCTCAGTTTGACACAGGAAGTCATTTAGATAATATAACGCATTCATAAATATTCTATTGGATTATATATCCGTTTCTTTTCTGTGTGCATGTATGTACCACGTATGCTGGTCACACCAATGGAGCTAGAGGGCTATAAACAGAAACATTCGCTCCTTGTTATGTTTGGAAAAACTTTTCTTATTACCCCCCTTTCACATAGGTCTTATGTAGGGGCTTCAATTTACAATGCAAATGGTTCAATTTCGTGTTAAATTGGACATCAGTTTAAGCCCGTTCGTTTTTTTGAAAATTTGAACTTATTAGTAATTCAAGAAAAAGCAAGAGAGGTGACTTATTTATTGATCATCCATTTTCACAATTTTGTTACTAGAATACTGCGGAAGGTGCTGGAGTTTTGAGGAAACGTTGCCACCCATTCACCAATCTAGACATAACCACCAGATATCCGGCGCCAAACTTTGAATCCTTGAAACTGTCACGTGACCAACGTCTTTTGGCAGCATGCCGTATTGGGGTGCTCAATTTTTCACTTTCTATGGGATAGTGATCACTAAAACTGTTCGAATCCCCCCCCAAAAAAAATAAGTTCGAATACTGCCGGACATAAATTAAAAGATCGATTTAGTGCAAACTGACATTGCAAATTTAATTATCCAAGATATCATCATCATCATCATCATCATCATCATCATCATCATTATCAGTCTCTTAACGACCCTTATTGGACATAGACTTCCCCCACGAATCGCCACACTTCTCTATCGTGGGTGTCACGGAGCCAGCACTTTCTGACTTTGTTTGAATTTCCCCATGGGTGTGGCCTGTTCGCTTGACACGTTCGAATATCGCCTTCAAAACATATGTGCTGACAGTTTGACGGTTTCTAAAGAGAACACGTTGAATTGTGGATTTCAATGATTTGACAGACCTTAGAGTGAACTGAAATAAAGTAAAAAGTTGGATAAATATTATTACTTTGTCAGAAAATGAGAAAAAAATATGAGAATGACAAAAGTAGTACTATTAGTGGTTTGAGACCTGGGATCAGTCCCGAAGAACCTAGCAAAGAGGTTAGGGGAACTTGAAATCCGGGGAAGGACCGAGACCATCCCAATGACAGCCCTATTGAAATAAGTAGGAATACTGGGAAGAGTCCTTGAGCATTCAGGACACTTCTTGTCACTTAATCTCCAGTGAATGACACTAGCTGTAAGTACTACTAAAACTGAGCGAATACAAATAAAAATAATGATATGGCCTTGAATGTATAGAGTTACAACTGCTATGGTTTGTCTGTTCCTCTACATATTTTCTTCATAATAATAATAGTAATGATATTAATATCATTATTAAGAAGAAGAAAAAGAAGAAGAAGAGGAAGGAAAAGAAGTAGAAGGATAATAGCAATATTAATAGTAATAGCAATTATAGCAATAATAATATTAATAATAGTAGTTATAACAATAATAATGATAATAACAATAGTAGTAATAATGATAATAATAAGATTAATGATAATGATAATAATGGCAACAACAAGAACAGCAATAACAAGAACAACATTAATGATGATGATGTTGATGATGATGATGATGATAATAATGATAACAATAATAATAATAATAATAATAATAATAATAATAATAATAATTAAATAATAATAATAATAATAATAATCGTTACTATTATGATGAAGGGAAATATGTTTGGAGAGCAAACAATGCATAACAGTTGTAACCTGATACATTCAAGGCCATGCGTATAAATTGTCGGTTTGTATGGAAACACAAAAACGAAATAATGAAACAGAATCCGAGGAAAATGACTTGAAATCGGATCATAATCAAATATTGACTCACAGCGAGCACCGTTTGTTTAGTAATCAGCTTGACGTTATTTGTGCCGCCATTTATTCCGTTCTGTCTTTAATCTCAATCGGCAATGTTTGTTCAATCCCCCATTAAATTGTTTGATTTAAAACAATTCACTCGGCATGGCGGCGCTCTCTGGACTTCATCAAGAATCAATTCACTGCTTTCTCCCTCATCTATATTTGGTCGGATGAACATAAGGGTGCTTGTCCTGTAAGTTATAACTACTCTCCAGTGGTCAAAGGACTTGGTAGACTGTTTTGAAAATTGCAAGGGATGTTGATATAAGCGCCAGAGATGGGGTGGGGGAATCACCATTAGATCCACAAAAAAGAAGAAATCAAGCAAAGGATCATTCTAGTCTAGCAAGTTTTCAATAGAGCAAGCACGACCTTTAAAAAACAGAACATTCCATTTGTTTTAAAAAGGAGTATCCACAAACGATGTATTCTCCCGATTGTCGCATATAAATCCAAAGTATGGTACTTAACCGAGCCCACTCCTCAAACTGAGAACCCTGTCACTTGCACACAAGAGAATCGTGCTCGACATCACATGCAGAGATCAAAAGCCAGCACAGTATATTATAAGGCGAACAGGGGCCAGGGATATCATATAAACCATTAGCAAACTAAAACGGCAATGAGCTGGGCAAGTTGCAAGAATTTCAGAAAACCGTTTGGTATCATGATTCACAAGCTGATCCCAAGCGATTAAAAGCAAAACTGTGGCCGGAAAAAATGAGATTGTGTGACGAAGTAGACAAGTTTAAAAAGTAAGGGAAAGAGGGGAATGTTAATCATTTTTACTGTCAATTAACTGCTTTTTTGACAAAGATTCAGATTCTTACTCAGGATGGCAGTATTACATTTCGCCTAATGTTAGCTAGTATCAAGTCCTTCCTAAATAGTGTTGTAGAAGCGGGAATTGAAATTCGAAATGGTTCGTCAAAAAGTCCAATGTGCCCAGTGATTAAAAAAAATAAATGGAAACACGAAACGAAATTTGGTTTTGAAACCTTTGAAATATATTCTACTTTGACAACCGGAATTTACAGAAGCTAAATAGTTTCAATTAGTATTGTATCAACTATAAAGTTCTATAAAGTGAGAATGATTTGGTTGTTGTTCTTTTATACAAAATTCGAACATTCAGAATTACTCAGTTAACCTTTATAGCATTTAACTACCAGTAAAACCTACTCATTTAAATGCTGTCAAGTCAGCAGGGAAATGTTGAATGGATTTTGCACATTTGGTATCTCAAGCTGTGATAGGTAGGGACAGGTACAGGACAGCATTCTCTTTGTTAATCTTAGAATAGGACAGGAGTGACAGATTCATTGCTCTGGACACCGGTCTACAAACTCCACATCATCCTAATCAATTATTTGAGCTACACAGAGAAATTGCGTAGCAGAGTTTTTAGCAACCAATTCTAACAGAACATGATCTTCAATATCTGGCACCATATAACCAAAGTGGCCCAACTTACCCTTAAGCCAATGGTCTAAGTAGCCCTACAGAAAACATTCCAGCCTTCCCCTATAAAAAAAACACACGGAAGACAATTTGTAAGTGCACTGAAGTAACGGCCAACCATGCAAAATCATAACAGATTAAGACAATATAAGTAGATAGCCTAGATTCTCAGTACTGAAGCAGAAATTGCACCTTAAGCGAAAATTACAAAATTTACTGTCGACACCTGAAATCACAAAGCTTATCGTAGAGTTCTTGTAGTTTCCTCAAGGATTATCCAGACGGGAAATTGTGAAGTACTGTTGAGGCACCCAGGAAATTATGAGTGGCCCCACATACTTACAGGTTCAATGTGCTCCACTCTCTCCTACTAGCACAACGATGTGATAGATACATGATAGAGAGGTGCGGCGAATCACCGGGAAAATGTCTGTCCAACGAAAGACGCTAAAAGGCTGATGATGAAAGCACCATCACCCTAGGTAGGTTATATTTATGGCTGAAATTAAATTGCTGGATGCTTTCCAGACAGATCTATTAAATGCATGAATATTTTTGAAAATTCTGGAATGGTGATTGTTACCTTTGATTTAACACGGTAAAAGTAAGTATTGTAATGCATTTGATTCCAATATACATACAATCTAACAACAATGAATAGCTCTGTCTGTGTCTTTGAGCGTGTGCATGCACCGCAAGTACTCGACAACTGATCACGGTACGAAATTTGCATTCTCCAGATAAATTAGTCAGCACTCAAATCATTGCATGTCTAGTGTAAAATTCTTTGAATCAGCCGTTCTTTGAAAATCTGATAAAAATGAATACAAAATTACGAAATATAGATCTATCTTTATAGTTCATATTAATTACCTCCCTTGACCTTACTCTTTAGAACAATCTAAATCTAGGTATAACATATCTAAATTGGCAATAGTAATGAAAGGTAGCCGAAATACTTCCATACGTTGGACAAATATTATTTTACGTGTCAATTATGGTTGGCTCCCCTGCACTCCATAAAGTCCGGCCCCTTCGAAATATGCCCCTTCCAGAAGGACTCTACTGTAGTTTCATCAATTTTTAAAACCTTCACACAAGTTTATTGTTGCACATGAAATGGCCGTTGTGTCTTTGGCTTTTGGCTTTATGATTGCAATTTCAACAAATTCTGAATACAAAATGTAGTTATACGTATTTAAATGATTACACATTGGCTTTCTTTCAAAATTTCAACCAATGATTCATTTTGATAAGATCAGCCCACCACTCTTGGAGATGATGTACTCAAAGGGAAATCGGGTTTTTATTTTTGTAATAGATCAAACTCAGTAAAAAATCATATTCAAACTGTAAAAATATCAATTTTGCAATGTGAAACTGAATCATACTGCCAACCCAATTGATGAAATGCATTCAAAATTAGCCAGAAAGTATCAAGCATTGGTTAACAAACACTTGCCCATTATGTTGCACGACGATGCCAGTCACATCGGCGATCCAACAAAAACGAAGTTGCTGCAACTGAATTACGAAATCTTACATCATCCCTCTTATTCAACAGCCTTATTACCTACAGATTATCAACTATTCTAACTCTTGCGGCTTTTTTCGTAATAAAAAGTATTCAAGCAAAGGAGCGATGGTGATAGCATTTGAACACAACTTTGATTCAAAAGACTTTGATTTCTTAGAAGTCATAGAAAGAAAAAGAGCTCAATTCCATTGATAAACCAGGCTTGTTTATATTTACAAGTTTTCCTTCAATTTTTCCTTTCATAAACGACCATTTCATGTAGGGGAAACCTAATATGAATTATATCGATGCTACGTTACCTGATCTGTAAGAAACAATCCAGTAACCTGTTGCCATTAGAAATAGCCTGTGAAGCATACGTGAACTCATATAATAACCTAGTAAAAAAATTGAATAAATGAAACTGGTCTGGTTAGTCAATGAATAGAAACCATCTAATGATCAACACTTTTTGGCAGCATGCTGTGGGAAAGTTTGAAAAAAAAAGGGGTGATCAATGGATAAATCACCTATTTCGCCTTTTGTTGACCGTGAAAATCATATATCAAAAAAAGACCTAGTGTAACCATTGCCAAGCAGAAAAACTAAAGACCAATTTAGATTAAACTTACATTGGAAATTGAACCCCTAACCCTAAAGTATTATTTTGCCGGAAATTTCCGTCTAGAAATGAGAAAATACTTAAATTTGCAATTCTCTTGCTTCATCGATACAGCCTGTACACATGACAAGTACATACGTGCATACACATGTACAAACACATACATACGTAGCCAGCCAGTAAACCAGCCAGAATCACTCGAACCCTGGAGAAACTTATGTTGACAATGCTGACAGTTTTGCTTGACGGTTTTTAATTCTTAAAAATTCCAATCCGTTGATTAAACACATAATTAACACAGCAACAATAGCAAACAATTGACTCAAATAATTGGTGAACGTAATGAAATTCTCATTGTGACCTCTTTTTTCTTTCCTTACTGCAACACGTCTTTAGCGTTTTCCGGTCACGCCAACGACACAGCTTGTTTAATTATTGTGGAACTGAAAAGATAAAATTGAAAATTGTTTAATTTGATCATTTTTTTTTTGGAAACCTGGAATTTTGTTTCAAATGAAAATTTTGGAAAACTGTAAAATTGATTCAATCTACAACTCGACTCAGTATTGTCAAACTCTACGACAAAGTCTGGAGTTGACTTTGATTTCTTCAGTAGCAGCAAAACAACAAAAACAAAGCTCACTTTCTAGTGAGCTACAAGGGGGTGTAAACCGATGTGTAAAACCAACATTATCTTACAGTGATTAGAAATCACGACCAACTGATTAAGAGCAAGCTGTCTTTCTGACTGAGCTATAATGACAAATATCAACGAAAAAATTGCCATGCAAATACGCATAAGCATTTTTCAATCTGATGAATAAATACTTTTACACACACACAGAGACAGAGACAGAGACAGAGACACAGACACACACACACACACACACACACACACACATATGCACACACACACACACACATATGCACACACACACACATATATATATATATATATATATATATATATATATATATATATATATAATACAAAATTTGGAATAGGAGTTGGACTGGAGTTTAACCTTGCAGCCCCCAATCTTGTTAATTCGATTATTTCTTCATTTTTTTCACGAAACAGCCCTTGTCTGACAGCTAAAAAGTTATGCTGGATGATAGAGGAGAGAGTGCTTAGGCAGGAAATCTGGCAAACCGCTCTCCCATCGCTATTTGATTTACGGAGAACTTTCAGGACCTCAAAATGATTTGCTCGAAATTGTAGTTTAGGCCTATGTAAAGGTTTGCGTTGTACACTTCCTGTATAAGTTGCTCCTCAGTTATGAAAATATTTCTAGGCATATTAATTCGACTTATATGCAGAATTTTACGGTATTTTCATTGTTTGCTGAGTTTTCACATCAGTCGTATCTGATGACTTTCACTTGAGATCAAGTGACTGCAAGTCTTCTAAATACAAAGGCATCCCCGACCAGTATTCTAGCTGATATTAGTAACGATGCTGTCTGGGTGGTGTTGATACTGACTTAGTTTTTAAACACTTCTGATCTTTTTTTAACCCTTCAAAGCTCACTGATGATGATGAGGACAACAGCCACCTTCATTGTCTAAAAGCTTGAGAAGAGTCAAGAATGTAGCAACATTTGTTTGGGACATCTAATCACTTCTTCTTCCTATCTCTGATGTTGACACAGCATTTCAGCAAATTCATTCTAAGGCTTTCTTTATGTATAATATATAAATATGACTTCTCTTTTTCTTTTTTTTTGCTTTGCAACACCGAAGGGAGGGGCCGATGAAGGTGATACTCTTTCCTTGCAGAATAACACATGAAGAAGACCGTAAAATGAATCAACCAGCACGTTGCGTCAACATCAAAGATGTCAAGAACAGATTAGATAGTCTGAACATAAGTTGGTAAGTCACCTTCATGTTCAATAACGTTTTGATTCTTCCGAAACGCACAAATATTAGAGATCGTCACCCAAAACTGTCAAAATAGATTTTATTCAGTTTTCAAGTTGGTTTAACGACTGTCCGGAAAATGTTTGTTTTTAAAGTTTGCAATGTATACTCATGGTAAAAGCTACGTTTGTCTTTTGTAAATTCTGCCCTTTTAGTGTCCAACAAAAAACGAGAAAAGCAACTTATTTATTGATCACCTCGTTTTTTTTTACAAGTCTTCAATTGATCATTTTCTTCCAATGTTTCTCCATGATCTGCTATAACATCGAAATTCATTATCTAACAAATTCCTCTCTATTTGTCAGGGATAACTAGATCTAGAGACAGGTTTCTTTTTCTATTCCAATCTCTGTGGGACCAACAGTTGCATTGGAGCATAACTCCCCCTGTAGGCCATCATGAGAATACCTGTCAGAAAAAAAAGCTGACATTTGGGAGTCTGCAGTTGCACTGGAGCAGGATCCCTACTGTAGGCCATCAAGAGAATACCTGTCAGTTATTGAAAGAAGACCGGGCCCCACTTGTTGGCCTTCAAGGAAGCAAACATCGATCATGGCACTTAATTCTGTTATCCGACCCGAACGTTCATCTGATATATTATTTATGAATATCATGGGCGGTGTAGTAAGTTTTCACGAAACCAGGGTCTTATTACCAGTGATCCTAGTACCGGGATCGGATGGTTTTCTCAGGAGTAAAGGATCACGCATGAAAAATTACCAACACCAAGCACCCAATTAATTCCTAATATTTCATAACGAGAAAATCTGAATGCGTCCAACAGAGAAGGAATATTATTTTTCTTCTACTGAACGCATGCTTAAAATGAGGTTTTAACTTACCGAAAGTCCGACACGCTAATATAAATAAAACAAGGCATATATTTCTTTACAATTATTCATAAATACGAATACAATTTCTTCTTTAACCTTCTAGGTAAGCCATCTGGAAAAAGGCTTTCTCAAAGTTGGCATACAGGGGACCATTCAGCAGGATTATAGATAATTCCAACAGGAATATTTGAGACCACAAGAAATTCGTGTTATGAAAAATAAAAAAAGGTCTGGTTTTGTTGCCTCGCAAACTACTCAATTTACTTTTCTTTTTTTTTTCTCCTTATCCTTTCAACCAACGATTCACGTCTGACATGGTTGAATGAATTAAACTAGTCAGACAACAATAAATCGTCAACCAAATGATTCTTCAATTTCAAGTTGGTCCGGCTGGCTGGCTGGCTGGCTATATATATATCACGTGTACAGGCATTACCAATGGAACTGCAGGGTTATTCTTTTTTTAAAAATTACTCCTTATTATGTATTTCAATTCCCCCCTAAAAAGATTTAGCTAATTTTTTAAGTGATCAACCCCCCCCCCAATACGACAGGCTGTCAAAAAACGATGGCAACATCATGGTTTCTATTTAATGACTAAGTGGATATATTGTCATAATACTTTTATTGCAATAACAGTAAGTTGTCATCGATCTGACAAGTACCAACACATATAATAATTAGCAACGTGTGTTTGTACTCTGTCACGCTGAAGGTCTCAACTGATGAAGTAGAATTTATATTCTGATGACTTAGTGAAAATGCTGAATTTAAAGAATAATCTACACAAATAATAATAAGCAATGTGTGTTTGTTCTCTGTCACGCTAAATGACTCAACTGACGTAGTAGAATTTTTTGTTCCGATGGCTTGGTGAAAATGCTGAATTTAAAGAATAATCAACACATATGATAATTAGCAGAGTGTGTTTGTTTTCAGTCACGCTAGAGGACTCCGTTGATGTTGTAGAATTCAGCAGCCAGATTTATTGCATCTTCTCCTTTCTTTCTCCCTACCCTTGAAATCAACATCTCGTCCGTCCAACCAGCCCATCTGTCTGTTTGTCAAGTTGCTCCTGGGCACATCAGAGGGACTAAAACCTTGAAAATTTATATGAGTGCACTAAGGGACACTAACTAAAAATGTCATTTTTTTTGTTTTGTTTTTTTTCGTTTTTTTTTTTTTCTAAATGCATTTTTGGTCTCCTCGGTCATTTTGGACCGACAATACCTCAGATCTGTACTGATATTTCTTGAATAATCTTAGATGAAAGATCTACTCTCTGTATAATTTTTGATAATTCAGATAATTAGTTCGGGTACATGCGGTGAATCATGCGAGGTGTGAATATATGTTATCATGATTTTGATGATAGCGACTTGTTATCATGCAGTTGTACGATTAAATGAAAGGTACAATGGAGAATATGTCGTCTTAGGGGCGAGAATGAGGATGTCTATGGTAGGGGCGATTTAAAATCATGTCCAGACCCACAACAGCGCTCCACCTTCTGACTTTCTACAAACATTATACAATAACAAATCACATTAAATCTTGAAGCCCCACCGCCCAAGAAGTCAAGCCCCCTGGACACTCAAATCTCCGGCTATGTCCCTCAATAGCTGGTGTCTGTCTCACAGGCAATAACCAATTTTTTTTCATAATTTTGATAACATAACCGTTTAATAACATTATCCAAGTTTTTACTAATCGTCTCTCTCTCTCTTTCTCTCTCTCTCTCTCTCTCTCTCTCTCTCTCTCTCTCTCTCTTCAAATATAAATAAAAAATAAATAAGAGCCTTCAGATAAACGTCCTAGAAATAATGTCCGAAGAATTACGACCTGAAAATAAATCCAAACCATTATTATCAGCAGTCTTTTAATGTCCGTCGTTGAACATTGACCTTCCCCAAGATTCGCCAGACCTCTCTACCATGGTCGTCGCGAAGCCAATATTTTCTGAACTTGTTCAGTCCGTCACGCTATCTTACGTGGCATCTAATTTCTTGATATCTCTGTACTGTGGAGTATTGTGATCTATCCATGTGATTCTGAACATGATACTCTCCCATTCACGTTGTATGGGTCTCAATTTTCAGATCAATGTTTCGGTTGGGTTCCATAATTCAACTCCATAGGTGAGTATCAGGAGTATACGTTGGTAATATACCTTTTCTTTTGGGGACTAAGGTCAAACACGGCCAAATCCCATTGGCTGTTCTCGTAAGATCACCGAAGACGTCGAGCCAGGTCAATATCAAGATGGATGCCCGTTTTAAAATATGTGGTACCGATGTTGCAACAAGAATGTTCTTCGAACATCTTAGCTTATTATGCTCTGCAACTGATAACCAGAACATTCTGCCAAGGTAAGACTGGCCTTTGCACCCGGTCCTTTTCTCTCGCTGGTCCATGGTGACAGAGTGCTCTCCTAGATGCCACCCTACTAGTATCGAGTGAAAGCGATCACGATGTCGAATATGGAAAGAATTATCTTTTGTTTAAATTCTAGATGAATTCAATTCTTGAATAATCTCCAATATAAAGAAACTGGAATATACCGGTCCAAAATGATGGGCTTATTTGTGTCTGGCTCGGAACTAAGGAGCCTAAAGCTATTATTTTTTTTTGATGATTCTTAAGGTTTTTCCCATGTCTCAGCTTAACTGAAGCTGTTTTAAAGTGTACTCAGACGTTTCAAGTCTTAAGAGTTTCGATATGACTTTATGTATGACGTATCTTTATATCATAAAAAGAAGGTAAAATAACTAATTAAAAGCGTCAGCGACGACCAAACAGACAAAAACGTTCCATGTAAGCTCATTATATGGTTGGATCCTTAAATAAAGTCTTTAATAATCGTACATGGTTATAAAGTCGAAACAAAGTCGTAAATCCTTCGTAAACTTTTTTGTCCCATTCTACAAGATCTCTTTCTAAGGACCACGTGGTGTCTTGATCAGCGTTTCCCAGAATTGATACTTATGTGGAAGGTCAATTGTAAATCGTTCACAATAGAAATCTGCAGACAATCGCCTATTGTTTGTCCAGAATGCCTGCCGACGTATCCCATCGAGTTAGAATCAAGTGCCTATTCTAGTCATGTTCCCCGTCAACAACAGTCGGTCGCACCGATAATACAGTTAGTTCATTGTGTGTGGATCAGCCGACTATGAAGGGACTGCTTGACCAGTCTCGGTGTAAAGAGTTCTCGTGGAAGAACAAGAATGTCTTTTCAATCCTATCAATTAAGCAACACCAAATACACCCACTTCCAAAAAAAATCGTTTCACTCGACGTCGTTACGAAAAGAATGGATCCAAACATTTCATACGAAAGAGGGAGGCTTGAATAGAATTGAGTTATCAATAGTAACTCTATTTGAACAGAGTTATTCCCCTTGACAACGCCCGTCACGATGAAAAGTCAACGCTCTTTTTGCAAAAATACGTTAGCTTAAAATTTGATAATAATAATGATAATAATAATAATAATGATAATAATAATAATAATGATAATGTTCTGGGGTAAGGCTTTAATGATGACCCCTTGCACCAGGTTAAAGGATATGTGGATCGCTTCGTATTTTGTTCGGCAATCATATGATATTGCAGAGAGATGTACATCAGGGTCGTAAATAATTCCTTTTCCCCCTTACCGTCTGTTCAGGCGGTTTTTGATTGCGTTCAGGCTCGGTGCCTCTGCAATTACCACCAGAAGATTGTTCCATTGATCAGTGACTCGGCATTTGAAGAAGAATCTTTCAATACCCATTTTTTACTATTCACTTTCTATGCATTGAAATTGTGACCTTAAAATCTGTGATCTTGCTAGATCGAAAATGAAGTTTCACGTTGCACCTTCGTCGTAAATATTATGCAATGATTCAGACATTTCGATCATATCAGACAAGTATATACTGTAGCGTAATGTAAGTCATTTGTTTCATCTTGTTCTTGTTCTTTTCCTCATCCCCCTCCTCCATATCATCATTATTGATAATAATAATAATAATAATAATAATAATAATAATAATAATAATAATAATAATAATAATAATAATAATAATGAAGACCTGAGGAGACTTATTGTCACTCAGCCTTCAGCAATGGCCACTGGGCAACCAGTGTGAAACTGTAAACTGCAGTATTATTGTGGCCCATGAGAACTAGGAGAGAAGGGCTGGAGACTTGAGGAGACTTGCTGTCACTCAAACTCCAGCGGTTACCACCAGGCAACCGGTGTGAGATTCCAAATAATAATAATAATAATAATAATAATAATACCTAGAGAGACTGACATGATTGGTTAGATATAGAGTTTGAACCTTTGAAATGAAACATTTATGGTTGACTTCCCCAAAGATGTATTTATACGATTAAAGAAGGGTTTGCAACCCATGCATCACCCTCACCTGATAATCACTATGGAACTAACGATAAGATTGACCCTCAAACTCTGCAACGTCCAATGGAGAGAATCATACTCATTATCATCAGGAGGGATCATAAGGCAGCCCAGTATATTATAGAAAACAGGTGTCAGAGATATTCTATAATCTATTAAAAAAACTCTAACGGCAATAGACGGGTCATGTAGCAAGAATGTCAAACTACTGCTGAGCATCACGACTTACAACATGAACCTCCGGGGATCATATGGGAAACTGTGGCCGGCATAAAATAAGATAGCATGAAGAAGTAAACATATTTAGGAAGTATTGAATCCGCAAATCCCAGGAAGGGGAGGTTTATTGAAATTTTTGGAAAGGTCTATGCTCAACACAGGACGCTAAAAGCCTGCTGCTGCTGCTGCTACTGCTGCTACTGATGATGATGATGATTATGACGACAAAATATTGTAAGTGGAATTTGACTCGTCGCAAAATGCCTACACTACAATAAATGAAATAACCCCAGTTGATATAATTGGGTTCACGGTAAAATCACTTTCTTTTACCGTTGTTTAAGCAGAAGTCACTAATCTCAGGAACATGACATTGATGGAGGAGTGAAAGTATATATGTGACGTTACTTCGATGGGCACAATATTAAATTTAGGACGTTAAGTAAATATTGTCAAGGTTGATTATAAATGTAGCAGCTCTTTACTGTTTTTGATGCCTGGGCAGGTAAAGTAGTTATTAGAGAGTGGTTCACACGGGCTGCCATTCACTTATTCACTTATCTGTTAACCATGGTGGCTTACAGGCGAACATATCATAGGCCTCAACTATTATTCATGAAAGGGTTCTTAAAAGTCTCAGGGAATTACCTTGAACAAAATTCAAAAATAAGTGCGAAGAACTGCTAATTGGCACTTTATTATATGGAAGAGCACCCTTTCCAGCGAAAGTTATATATATATGTGTGTGTGTGTGGATGACATAATTATTAGTTATTTATTTGTAATTAACGCTCCCTTCTTTAGGGGTTGAGTGCTCTTAGGTAGGGTTCTTATTTACTGTAACCAACTATGTAATGCTCTTCCAACTCTGGAATGGAGCACTCTGGTAGATGGGGAATTATGCGTAAATGAATGTATATCGCTTCGTTTTGTCCAACTGCCCATCCATATGAATACATACATACATATATATATATATATATATATATAAGCAATAAATTTGTAATCGGGAAGTAAATTAATCTATTAATGTAACTTTTGTTCGTGTATTTTTACATTATATATGTATCCTTTAATATGAATTATGAAATAGCATATCAAGGGCAAGGGTACCTTAACCCCCTTCAAAGCGATCCCCTATAGTTCCATTCTCTTATCCCAATGTTTATTACTTTCAAAAGAGTTTTTGATATCTAGGCAGAAAAATAGTCATAGGAGAATGGTTGCACCAGTTTATACTCACTCACTCCTCTCACCGTCAACCATACTAGCTTAGTAGCGGTGGCATATTCCTTTCCTCATTATATTTGGGGAAGAGAGCGTAGGGAGATACGAATTCATGCCTTTTTTTTTTAAATGCTGACAGATTTTTAGGAGTGCAATGTTTTGCCCTGCACCTAATAAGAAGAATGAGTCACTGGGATTTTATAATTGCGAATTTATGTCTACACTGGTGAGATCAAATTTTGGTATTCCATCCTGATTCATCTCCGATCATTTTGACAAAGTTTTATGGCACTATTCTGATGTAATTGCTATCATTGGATCACTTGCACCATACTTAGTTGTCTCTGATCTCACGGTCTAAAATGTGGAAAATTTGACTTTAGTAGCAGTATTATGGTTATAGAAATCGATTGGTGCCAATATCAACTGTCATTTTGGTAATGATTCGTAAGGGACGGCACATTGGGATTGATATCACTTTTCACAGGTCGCATCGCTGCTTTAATGAGAGCCTGTTTTTGTGATTCTTCGTCCTTCATTTAAGGTCAGTGTTCAAGGAGGATATGTAGCAAATTGATATGGTGTCTGATACACCCTTTATTCGGGAACCAGTGCATATTTTGATGTGTATATGTGATTATTTACTGTGAACCGACTATGTTACTAGTATATTTAATCATGAGCAAATTGGAACACATTTTCAGAGCGTTGCAATTTCATTTCCTGTCTGTGCAGGGTTTTGTATGTCTTTCAAAAAGTACTTTTTCTGAAGTCACTTGAACTACTGGTATGAAATTATATATTTGGCCGAGCAAACACAATTTAAGTAATGATTCGTAAAAACAATTTTTTTTCAAAGTGTGTCGCTAATGAAAAAAAAATTTCTTTCGAATTAAAAAAAATTGAAAGCTCTGACCTAGTACGAATTTACAGGCAAAGTGATATTTTTCTCAATTCAAACCTCTCATTTGAAACGTAATTTTCAAAAAAATTTTGTCTCTTGGGTGAAACACTAGAAACTCTTCTAATAGCCCAAATGGAAAAATGTTGCTTGCGTTCGAAAAATAAATTTTATCCATAGACATATTGAACTATTTCGTGGTGAAACCATTTAGTGTAAAAGGCTGGTTTATTCCCAAAAGAGATTGGCTTTTTCAAAATGAGGTATTTCCTTACATTTCCTGTAATAAATAATGACTCTTAAAAATGACAGTATGGACTTTACATTTATTACTTAATGTATTTCAGTGATTTTTTTTATATAGGCTTGTGGAGAGATTCTACCTGGAGACATTGCTACCAGGTCACAATTTCACAGCATGGGAATACTAATTTTTATTCTTCCAAATATGGTGTGGATTGTTCTTGTTGTTATTGTCGTACTTATCAAGACAGGAAAACAAAGTTAAGTCTAGGTTTTGACTGGAGATCGATGATATTACTATTTATTACTAATGAACATTAATGTTAACACCTACTAGCTCTAACACAAGAATTTTCAGTAATTGGAAAACTTTAGATAGTCTGTGGCATTTTTGATGTGTTTTTCTCTCTAAATTTCTCAAATTTCGAAAGGTAGGTTACCAAATTCGGATATTTATTCAAGAAATGAAGATATTGTAATGATAATACTTCTTCATCATCAACAGCAGCCTTTGAGCTTCCGTCTGTGGATGAAAACCTTCCCAAAGTTTCTCCAAACCTCTCTATCATGGAGATTTGTTATTCCAGGTAAATGTATTGGTCTATTCTCTCCAGCTAAGACTTTTCACTTTGAGTATTCCTGAAAATCATATCGAGGTAGGCTGTGAAGAGTTTTGATGAACTGGTATCTCCTCGTCTTAACCATTTTTCGAGTTTAATGGGTCCAAAATATTTATTAGCAAGATAAAAGAACTGTTGTGACAGTAGGTATGTAACAAGTCTGTGACGTCTACAGACAAAAACATCATCATTCGTCCAGGCGTGTACTTTCTCATTAAAAATCAATATTTCTTTCCCATAATATTATTTGTATCAGTGTAATAGAATCAGTAGTACATTGTCCAAGCACTTAACAGCACATAAAAGGGATTTGGTCCAAAATCCGACTGAGGCAACCTGCGTTCACTTTGCACGAACAACCCTGGGAAAGGCATGGATTCATCTAATTTTCCCTTCTCCAAAAAATACCCTCCTTGTCTAACACTATTCGAGTCACGAAACAGACAGAGTAACGAATGTGTTCCTGAAAAGTACGGTTCGAAGGGTCTCGCAAGCCTGAAATGGTTTACAATAAATGCATACGTGAAATAACCTGTGACCCTCTTGATGGTACGACCAGATGCATGACTGCTCAATTTTGTTACGGTATCTTTGTAATGGCGATGCAATCAGCGGGGGAAAATGGCTGGCTGGCTAGCTGGCTGGCAAAATGGAAGTTAGCAGACGATCAAACCAAACAACGCTCTCCTTTACAGGCTTGTTAAGGGAAAAACCGATTTGCTGTAAAATTTTAGCGACAACAAATTACTGTAAACGTATCATGTAAATTCACCGTTTCAGAATGTAATAACTGTGTTGAAATATTTGCCATTTAGTTCCGATTTTCCTGCCGTCTGGGGAAAACACTACTTGTGCCAAATTGTTGAGTTGCAGTTGCCAAGGGTGATCACGTGGCTCTCTCAGGAAATAAAAATGGCTGCAGCTTCTTAATGGAAAAAATAATGAAGAAATGTCTCTGACGAAGATTTTCTCTGGCTTCCATTTTATGGGTTCTTTTTGAAAAGAAAAAAAAAAAGCCGAAAACATACTTTTCGAAGAAAACATTTGAAAAGTTTCAACTTTTGTGAGTCTTATTTTATTTCCAACTTTACACGTATGTGAAGACAGAGCAACCGACGGGATCTATATCAATAATTTGGAATAGTGTGTTCGTTGTCTCTCTATGGACGAACAAACGGTTTGATGTAGAGCTGCCAAAGTTGTAATGCACGGCTGGCTTTAAGCAGATTAGACCAATTGCTCCCAATTGGGCTCTGCGCTTAAAGAGACCACTGACTGGAGTATATTCTTGTCCTATACACTCAACACATCACAACGTACACTTAACACCTCAATGCAAATTGTACCGAGAACAGCAAAAATATCAATTTTCTTTTGAATTCTTATGGATTTCTATTATATACATAAATTATGGTAATCAATTACAGAACAGCATGAAATCATATTTTTCCGAACTTTTCGAGCGCCCGTTTTCATTGCTTTCTATTCTACTATAAAGATATGAAGTCATTAATAAAGCTTATTTATATATCTAAGATTCTACGGACCTTGGATGTTAACCAGGGGCCCACAAAAAATACTTGGCTTTGCAGCTCCTAAGCCTGGCCTTGTTGGTATGCATATGTTTTGAATATAGTGGAAAGTTTTAACATAAATTCATTAAAAGTCTTGAACTTTTCAGAACTATCTATCTATCTATCTATCTATCTATCTATCTATATATATATATATATATATATATATATATATATATATACATATATATATATATATATATATATATATATATATATATATATATATATATATTTGTGTGTGTGTGTGTGTGTGTGAGTTTTTAATATCTTGACACCAACCAGCTCAGTGCTGAAGAATAATTTTACTGTAATTACAGCCAGCTGTTATTTAAGTTTTAACCTCTCACCCAGTGTAGACAGGTAATTCATTATCTAAACGGAGATAACGGACTGAAGCTGCAAATATCTTAGGTCATTTCATCCTCCAATCATGGGATATCAGTTTCACAATTCGAGCAAATACTGAACCTTTTCATAGCAATATAAATTCAAGTTAATGTTAACATCTTTCTGCAAATCGATCTGATAGCTTTTAAAGTCTACACACCTGCATGTCTCCCACATGTGGTCAAATGTGTCAAGCTTGAACAATGCCACATTAGTTGTACACAAAGGAATAATCTAGAATGGGGGTCGAGCTTGGGACAAACCATGAGGCTAGAACTCACTCCACTACCGATGGGATTAACCAGATAGGGCGGCAAGAAAAACCATATAAACCTAAAAAACCAAATTCAATATTTTGTCTAACTCCCGTCCAAGTCAGAAGTTGGCGTTTTTTACCTATCGTAACAATAAGAACAATCCTCGCCTAATTTTTCAAGTCTTAAGTTGACTTCTTTCTACCTGACCAACAGCAACAATAATAACAACACCAACAATTTCCATATAATTCTCCAAGTCCGGAGTTGATTTAATTTTTATACTCTAACAACCACAACATTGACAACAATACTCATCTAATTGAAGCAATCAAACCGTCCAGTGGCTGCCTGTCCCGTCACTTTGAACCAACCAATATATAAAATTAACATTCTCATGGCGTGATTTGAAATCACAATCAATCAATTAGCGGCTCCCTAACCGATTGAGCCAATCCAACAAATTTGATCTACCTACAGATATTATATTTCAAATACGAAGTCTGATGATGGATAAATATATTTATTAAAAGAAAATTTCCCAAAATTAATTTAAAATCACGACCAAGTGGTTGTTAGCCGACTTTCTCACCGTCTGGGCGTAAGTGACAAGTCTTCATCATCATCATCATCATCAGTCTTTTAACATCCGTCGTTGGACTTTCCCCAGGATTCGCCACACTTCTATATCGTGGGCGTCGCGGAGCTGCTATTTTCTAAAATTGTCCAGTTCATTTCTCTATCCTGTATTTTGTCCTCATCGGTTTTGCATGTGATCTCTGGGGATCAGTGTTGTGAGTCAAGATGTCCATCGGTTGTCTATCATTCTTGAAATATAGCCTGCCCATTGCCATTTAAGTTTTTTTAAAAGATCCTATGATGTCTCTGACTCCCGTTTTATTCCTGATATACAGCGTTGTCCTGTGATCTTTCAATGTGAGGTTGAGTATGATTCTCTCATGCGCACGTTGCATACTTCTCAGTTTGTGGGTCTGTCTCTTGGCTAAGTGCCATGTTTCAGCTCCATAAGTGACTATCGGGAGGATGCATTGGTTGTATTCACTTCTTTTTAGGATTATTAGGATCGACTTATTTTTTATCAACAAAAATCATTTTACAGATAAGGGCTTATTTCATTCTAATTAATAAAGACATTCATGCAAAAAAAAATTGAATAATTTTCATTTCCAGTGTACACAATACAAAAGTTGCAGTAATCATCTCCAGTCGCTATAAAAGTGAGTTTGACTCTGCAAACAAACAGGAAGTTGATTGACAAGAGAAGAAGCGCTGGATCAGCTTATCCTGTATAAGTGATGAAATTTAAGCTTAAGAACTTGAGGATTACATCATGAAAATGACGAAATAACATTTTTTTCTACAACAGCTGTTTCGGCAGATAAGTTTGTTTTTTCGAAATATTAATTCAGAAATTATTCATCCGTCATCATCGACCATTATGCTGTGATAGTGTCTTTTCAAAAAATAAATGGTAATGGGACAGAACACAGGGAGAACTGGACATGCATTTCCCAAGGGCAGTAAAAAGAAGTGAACATAAGTAGCCACAGTTGAATTCGAACTCACTTTGCCTTCACATGCTTTTGAAAATCACGCTACTCGGCTTATAGATAGATAGATAGATAGATAGATAGATAGATAGGTAGATAGATAGATAGACTGATAGGTAGATAGATAGATACGAACACACTGAGAGAGATAGTTGTGAACAGACATAGATAGATAGATTGATAGATAGATAGATAGATATGAACAAACATATATGAATAAATTTAAATAATTTGAACTATAGAGAATGAGACAGACTCGGGGGTAAAGCGTATGGAAGTCAGGTTTTTTATTTGTAAATGTTTTCATTAATGGTCTAAACATGTTTCAGGAGGTATTCTCATCTTCAGTGTTGTGTGCTGTGTGTGTACCTTTAGAGGTTATAAGTTTGATGTAGAACATGAGTCCACCATCAGGAGCTTTGCTTTGTGAGCAAAAAAATGGCATCCCATCTGCTAGGGGCATCCTGTTGTGTGAGAGAAAGTTCAGCCAGTGATGAAGTCAGTGGTGTTAGCAGCAGCAGTGAATCTTGGGGAGGACAAAGTGGCAGGGTAGGAGGGAAGTGCTTCTGTGTTAGATTGTGTGGGTAGGTTAGGGATAGTATAAATGGGGGGGTGATGAGGTTAAGGGACTACAAAGGTTTTATCCTTACAGGTCATCAAAAATATGACAGCTCTGATTGGTACAAGTGAGATGACTGACTAAGGTAGAGGTTGGTTGGATTGATGTCGATGTGGGGTTATTGTTGGTAGGAGGTTTATGATTTAGAGATCTGTGTGATTGGGGTAATTAACTTTGGTGCTAAGTCCATTAGGGGAGAGAGTTTTGAGTAATTTGATCCACATATCCTCATGTCTTTCTAGAACTTTAGTTATGTCTGTGGGAGTATTTTTTAAAATTTTTTCAATGATCGTAAAGCTAGCGTCCGTGGCAAAATTGTGGCCGGATGTGTGAAAGTGTAGTTCAATGGAAAGTTGACTGGGATGGTTATGTGATTTAATTCTGTGTCTGTAATTGTTGAGTCAAATGTTGAATTGCCACTCAGACTTACCTATGTATTGTAAATTGCATCTATTGCATTCTAGAAGGTATATAATATTTTTGCTGCGACGGTTAGTGCTATGGTATATGTGGTAACTCTCTTTGATGGTAGTGCTTGTGAAGCTGTTTGTGTACTGGAGGTGGTTGCAACATAGAGTATTTCTTTTGTCGCATGGTTTACAGAATTTAGTGGTTCTCGGGATATTGTTGTGTGAGACTTTATTATTTATCATATTGTTGCTGCTAATCATATCTTTGATGTTTTCGGGTCTGCGGTAAGCAATGACACATGGGTCTATGAATATTTCTCTTTTGAAGGGTGAGGATGTTCCATGTCCTATCAATAATGTGTGCTAAGGGTGGGAGTGTGTTATTGAGGGTAGTTATAAGTGGTATGCGGTCAGGTTTATTATCGTTGGAGAGCATAAGGGTTTCATCACTGGGTATTATAGTTGCATTTTTTATCCGTCTTTTTGTATCATTTGGTAAATATCTTCGTCGAGTGAAATATTGTACTAGATTATGGTTGTGTCTGTTGAGTTCAACATCTGTAGAACAAATTCTTTTTATTCTAAGGGCTTATGAAAATGGTAGGCTTCTTTTTAGGTATTGGGGCGGGCTGGCTTTGAGTGGAGGTAATCGTGGGTGTCTGGGGTTTAGTGTAAGGGTAGTTTGGAAGTTTCTATTATTGTCTAAGAATATGCAGGTGTCTAGGAAGGCTATGGAGTCAGTGGATGTCACAAAGTCAAGCTTAACTGAATCGTATGCAGAGTTTATATGTGTAAAGAAATTCTCTAATTTGGTTTCATCTCCTGTGTATATGAAAAAAATGTCGTCTATATATCTACCATAAAAGATGCAGTTTTTGCATATCTTAAGGTAAATGGAGGTTTCTTTGAATTTACCCATGAAAATATTAGCATATGATGCAGCCTTCAAGGAGGAAGTGTCTATCGTTAAAGTCAAAGCTATTTAGATTAGAATGTGGTGCATAAGGGTGGGAATTGTTTTATTACTGGGTTCTTTAGTAGTTCTATTGTTTAGGGCTTCTCTAAATGCTTAATGTTGGAGTATGGAGATTTCACATCCATCGTGACTAGAAGTGCTTTGTCAGGGATTGTTGTGATGTGTTTGATTTTGTTTAAAAGGTCTGTAGTCTCTCGTATGTAGGATTTAATTTGTGTTGCTGAGGGTTGGATATAGTGATCTATGTATTTAAATAGTTTGGTAGTGGCAGTTAGTGGAGGAGATGACTGGTCTACCTGGGTTATTTGGTTTATGGACTTTGGGAAGTTGGTAGAACTTAGCAGGTTTTGTGGAAGTGGATTTTAATATATCTTGCATTCTTTTATCTATCATGTTGTTGTATAACTCTGTCAGGGATTGGGTTGATATGTTTATGTATTAGTTGAAGGGATCTTTAGGAGTTACTTAGTTGTATGTTTGCTTCAAAGAGGTATTCATCTATCTATCTATCTATCTATCTATCTATCTATATATATATATATATATGTATATATATATATATATATAAAGAGAGAGATACGAACACACTAAGATGTTACTTAGTTGCATGTTTGCTTCTAAGAGGTATTCATCTATCTATCTATCTATCTATCTATCTATCAATCTATCTATCTATCTATCTATCTATCTATATATATATATATATATATATATATATATGTATAAAGAGAGAGATACGAACATACTAAGATAGTTGTGAACAGGCTATATTACATAGATGCATACATACACATATACACACATATTTGAAAAGTGAGATAGTTATGAACAGACTCGGAGGAAATAAATTGAAAAAAAAATACCTTCGTGCATATAATCTGATGAAAAACTTGGATAGATAGATAAGTTAAAAAGATTGGAAGGAAATAAAATACACTTGAGACAGGATGGAAAATTGAATTCAATAATTAATCACTTTGAAGACATCTATATAATAGATGTACAAGGGAGATGGCGGACATTTGAAAAAAAACATATCTGATAATTGAAGATTTGACTTCTTCATTAAATCTCAAGAAGAAATCAGGCACAAAATTACTCTAGGATGGCAAGGTTTCAGTAGAGCAAGCTGGACATTCAAGAATGAGGAGATACCACAATCTTAGAAATAAGGGTCTTCAATCAATGTGTCTTCCCAATAGTCACCTATGGAGCTAATATACGAAACATCACCAAAAGATTGATGTTCAAATGGAGAACCATGACGTGCACGGGAGAGAATCATGCTCAACATCACGTGGAGAGATCACAAGACGGTGTAACATACTAGGAAAAGGTTAAAAATATCAAATGGCAATGTGCTGGTCATATTGCAAGAATGTCAGAAAATCACTAGTCTTGAAAATGTTTTCGAAGATCTATGTCCAACGAAAGGCTAAAAAGGCTGCTGCAGATGATGATGATTATGATGGAACGAGCTTCACTCTTGTTGATTGGAATATTTTCAGCGTATCTTGGTACGGCATAAGGCTACTAATAAAGAGCGATCTGTAAGCATAAGAGAGACTCCAAGGCTCGAAGAGTTGCCAGTTTGGTTCGTCATTTTTTTTTCTGTTATTGAATTTACTGATGTGATATGGAATAAAATGGGTGAGGAAATTCAACGATAGCAGAAGAAATTGATATGAAACAGAAATCATGTCAAATATTGGCAGTTGTTCGAAGGAGGTTCGCAACGAACGGAAATCACTCTTTCGAAAGGTTCTATGTCTTCCCGCTTTACTCAAAAATTTCCATTAATATATATATATATATATATATATATATATATATGTATACATAAATTCCCATCAATTCATATATATATATATATATATATATATATATATATATACATATATGTTGATGAAAATGACAATTCGAGGGTGGATAGAAAAACTGGGAAATAAAGAAAGTGGGTGTTACATCTCAGAATTTTTTTTATCAATCCATGGGCATATTTCAATGCATTTCAACGGGTGCCAGCCATCTTTCATAACATCTTATATATATATATATATATATATATATATATATATATATATATATATATATATATATATGCGTGTATGCATGTGTGTTTGAGTACAGAATATATTGCACAATAAAATATATATAAATGTATACAGGAATACGTTGCACATATCATACAAATAGGAATATATAATTAAATATAAGAATATATAAACATATATAGTTATGCAATTATATACAATGTGCAAATATATACGTATGATAATATATGCATATATTATGATGTATACTTTATATATATGGTAATATGTTTTGTTCTTGTAATTAAGAAAACAAAAACCCAACTTACATTTGTATTTTCCATTAATTCCAGTAAGCTTTGATTGTATTTGCAACCCAACAATTCTAAACAATAAATACTATTTATATATGAGGACGAACCCCTAGACTTACCTCCCTTTTTCCCTTAAAATACAATATACGTATGCAATCTTTTTCCTGATTGAAGTATCCTTTCTTTTTTCATCGAGTATATCTTCAGTTAATTCAATTTTCACGTGTCTCAAATCTTATTCTCTCCCTGACTCCAAATGTTTCCAAAAGTAAAATTCATTAAGTAGAAATTGGCCCACGGGTATCTTTAATGAATACTCCATGAATACATATTATAGCAAATAAATTATCAAATTTCAAAACCTCTTATCACTTCAGTGAGAAACCCTCCTAAAATATATTGTGATTTAATTGTAAACATAAAATTGAACATTCAAAGGAAATATATCAAATATTTTCAGTATTATTATTATTATTATTATTATTATTATTATTATTATTATTATTATTATTATTATTATTATTATTATTATTATTATTATTATTATTATTATTATTATTATTATTATTATTATTATTATTATTTCCTATTTTATTCTTTTTAAATCAAAAGTTTGGACCGATATCTCCTAGTAAATTGATTATAACCTACTGTTTATATTAGAATAATGTTTTTTTTTCTTACATATATTAGAGTTAAGATTTAATCTGTTAAATTGTTAGTTAAGAAGTTTCATGAAGTTGGTCTTAAAGTCTGCCATGACAATTCTAAAAACAAATGCATATACAACGATGAAAATAGCTCCGTTTTCCTGTTAACTTGATGACTGTTAAAACTGTGATAAAACTACCCCGGTATGTATCGTTTTTTGTTGTTTTTTTTTCGTTCAAAACAACCTATAACTTCTCACTACTTTCTGTCTTAGTATTAGTATTAGATTGCATTTCAACTCAACCAAATAAAAAATCATACGTTCTCAGTGACGATTATTCGAAAATAATAGATGTACACTATTAAAGATGTTCAGTTACATTTCGGCGATTATTATTTTGAAACTTTTTGACTTGATCTTCTATATTCTATCATGAAAGTACAACTCTCAAATATGCTGTGACATATGGTTGATCTAATATCAAATTCGATATGTGATTGTTTTCATATAGATTGGGAATGGTTAAAAACCAAAATCATTTGAATTTGAATACCCTCATCCTTACACTTTACTTACCATTATGGATTAGGGTCTTTGTAAATATTACAATATTCATCTAAATGGCTAAAAAGGCTTTATACATACATCTGTAGTGAAGTATGTCTATTTAATATAGTATAGGAGTTCAAAACCAGTTTGTGGGCTCAATTATTTTCAGTTCCATGAATTACTTCAATAATTATTTTCCATATAAAATGTTATCTAACCATTCCTTTGTGGTGGCATTTAGTTAGAAATTTATTTTTTGAATCAGAAAAAAAATTGAATTAAATTGAATTATTCTCAAAGGTTATAATTCTAATTTTTCCTGCGAGTAAAACTCACAAATACATAAATAATCAAAACAGGAATATAATACAGATGGTTTATTAGTCGGTTAAATTTATTTCCCCAAATTCAAGATAGTATTTACTTATCAGTATTTATCATCTACAAATTATATTGATTTTTATTAATTTCCGATTTTATATTATGGTAATTATCTGACAATTGATTCACTTTTAATTGCGAGTCAATTGAAAATAACACTGTTACAGGGTGAGAACGATGCAAGGTGCACGTGAGAGAATCATGTTCAAAATCACATGAAGAGACCATGAGACACCACGGTATATTGGGTGGGGAGAAGTCTGGGACATTATAAAATCCATCAGAAAACTCAAATGGGAATAGGATGGTCATGTTGCAAGAATGGCAGACTACCGATGGAAATCATGACTCACAACATGGATCTCGACGGATCAAATGCCAGACAGAATATAAGATGGATAGGTTCAGGAAGTATTGGCTCCTCGACGCCAACGATAGAAAGGTATGGCGGAACCTGGGGAAGGTGTAGGTCCAATGACGGACGATAAAAGACTGATGATGATGATATGAAAAAAATTTCATTTGAGGAAAAAAATCTCAAACTCAATAAATGTCAAAAATATGTAGGTTATCTTACGTCTAAGTTATTATATTCATACCTGCAGTAATGTATACCCCTTTGGTAGTATAGAAGTTCATATTCAGCTATGTTAGTGGGATTTGTTCCTCGTCTCTTATTACCGTATTAATTTACCTTATGAACGAAATTTAGATTTTCCTTGTGATAAACCTAATGTCTTAATTCTATGAATCAATAAATCTGAACCATCCTTGAAATTCATTATTCTCAACTTTTCTTCTGAAGTTAATTTCTCAAATTTTCAATTAATCTTTCGAAGAACACATTGTAGATGGGTTGGGATATCAGATCAACTTACTTTTCAGGCTTTTAAGTTATTACATATCAACAATCAATTTAACACTGATTGAATTTCAATTTTTAAATTTCCCAATACTTCCTCATTTCATCCTATTGTTGCTAGTAACTAGTAAAAAAAATTACTTGCGTGATTTATCAATATGAATCGTTGGTGTTACCATTTTTTTCATTTTTAGTTTTATGAACAGGAATTATTTGGAAAAAGTACCGCTGAAGGAAGCAAAACTAATAACCTTAATAATTTTTATCAATTTATGTATACTTATAACCGAAGAGATGTATTTCTTATTCAATGGCATAGATGTCATTCCTAAACAGCTTTTGTGGTTTTGTTTATCCAACTTAAAATATAAAATTTCTGTCAAATTAAACATTACATTCATTTCTCAACATAAAGATTATTGTTTTATTCAAATTTTAATTTAAACTTCTCTTTTTGGCGACATTTATCAAAAACTTTATCGTGAGGTAAATTGGACGTTTTTTTTCCATGAATGCAAGAACAGAACATCTAGCTACTTACTGATGAGTGTGTCAGGTACAACATGTTGACATTCACCGGGTATGTATTTATGTCCCTCTTTTATATATATATATATATATATATATATATATAAATTTATATATATCAGTCAGCTTTGCTGGGGAGTAATGGTAGAAACACCAATTTGCTTTTTAACCCCTGAAACAATAGCTCTGTTGTAAACAAGTAATGATCTCTACAAGGAAGTTTCACTCATGATATCATGAGATCAATATAAAACATAAATGCTTTTTTCTGTATTTCTGTAAGATCATGAAAGTCTGATAAGAGCTATTTAGTAAAAAGTAATACGTATATATATATATATATATATATATATATATATATATATATATATATGATGGAATTTTACCTTAAAAATTTGAGAATTACGTCTTGAGAATGAGAAAATATCAATTTCTTCAAACTGAATTGAAATAATTCAATAATTCAATAATAATTTTGTCATTCTTGTGACGATATCGTTTCGTCAATTTTTCCATGAACAAAATCCAAGTAATACGATTTTAGTCAATTTCAAATAATACGTTCTAACGGTAAATCTAAAAGTAATTAGATTAAAACTAAAAATAATCTACCAATCTTGACAAATGGTTGAACCAATGAACACGTTTTGGGTCTTCCCTAAACTTTCAGTATATATATATATATATATATATATTATTGTGTCATCCACAGACAGCTGTTTTGATGTATTACATCTCTTCAGTGAGGCTATAGATTTTCCATTATCAGTCCAGTACCACCAGGCAGAATTGAAACCTTCACTTCAGACCTGCAGGCCGATATCCTACCTCTACACTACAGAACTGGACTGTCTGGCTGAATTGAAGCGATATATTTATTTACACAGAAATCCCTCATCCACCAGAGTGCTCTATACCGATGGAATATATATATATATATATATACATATATATATAAAGAATTGGATATATGATCCCATAGAATGAATTTTGAATCATATTATATCATAGTGAAGCTCATATTTGAAATGATCCCCCTTTATTACATGGCAAATATATCATTTGACAACGTGAGTAGAATAAACAATTGAAAAAAATAGAGCTGCTGCAATGATCAAACCTGCAAACCATAGGGTAGTTGCTTTAATGTAGCGTTGCTGATACCATTGAGTAAAATTACATTTTTGACATAATAGTCGCGTTGAAAGTAAACCGTCAATAAACAAAGATGAGAATTCGGATTTGAACATTTATTCGGGGCAGTGTATTACTGGCGGCTGTTTAGCTCAATGGCAAGAGCAACGCTATGTTGAAGCAGCTATCCTATCGGTCGCAGATTCCTGCAACAGCCCCATTTTCTTTCATTGTTCATTCTACTTACGTTGTTTAGGCCAAATGATACTTTCAGTGCGTAATAATGGAGATCATTTCAAATAATTCTTCAAATACTGCAGGTAACTTTCCTGGTTCATGAGCTACTTGTGTTTGTGTTTTATTCAATTTATCGATCTACAAGTTAATTCATAGGAACCTCGTAACTTGAAAGGCGATGGGATGTGGTTGATGATGCTGGAAAAGCCATGTCAGAATTAACAGAGGTCTTGTTTTTGAATTCTCTGAAACTGCTGTCATATGGTAAACTCAAGATCCAACCAAATAAATTTCACTATTTCTATGTGAATAACATATCAACCGTCTGGATGTTTCCGACGATAAACAGAAACTGTATATATTCATTTCTTTTAAACTTATACGTATATTTTCCCTCAGAATAAATTTACATATATTTTGAGGGGAAATAACAATTTCTATTGAATTTCGTGGAGGACTAACCAATATTTCTCACTGAGAGTTGGATAGATAAATCCAACAACTTGCTGAATCGTTAGATCGTAAGTCTACAGAGCTTTATAGACTAAATATATTATATATCACATTTTATTTGATGGCACTTTATGCATTTTGGAACAACGCACACACACACATACACAAACACACTTTTTATATATATATATATATATATATATATATATATATATATATATATATATATATATATATGTATATATATAAGGTGCCTATCACGTTTTTGAACCATGCAAACCTTATATATATATATATATATATATATATATATATACATTTATATATATATATATATATATATATATATATATATATATATATATACACGGTGAATATTAACACACACAAACACTATATATATATATATATATGTATATATATATATATATATATATATATATATATATATAGTGTTCATGTGTGTGTGTATATATATATATATATATATATATATATAGTGTTCATGTGTGTGTATATATATATATATATATATATATATATATATATATATATATTATATATATATATATATATATAGTGTTCATGTGTGTGTATATATATATATATGGTTTGCATAGTTCCAAAACGTGATAAGCACCTTATATACACGTTGAATGTCAACATTTTCTATTCATACACTCATCAGCAACCGGCATATGTTATATGTTATACATCTTTTTTTATAGTATGGTGTTTATCACGTTTCAGAACTACACGTTATACATACATATATATATATATATATATATATATATATATATATATATATATATATATATATATATATATACATATATATATATGTATATATATATACATATATATATGCATATATATATATATATATAGATAGATAGATAGATAGATAGATAGATAGATATAGATAGATGGATAGATAGATAGATAGATAGATAGATAGATAAATATTGCTTTTTTTCGATTTTTAGTAAGTTATATCTGTCACTTAAAATGTCTCACTCACAACCGGAAACCTATTTATTCGATCAATGAGTTCCATTTCCCCCTTTCAAGGAAAAAAAAAACCGTTTCTCTCTCAGTTGTCATTTGTTTATTCTTCTTATTGTCCTTCGCCTACTTTGTCAAACCATTTCGTTCATATTTGTGGAGGGAAGGCAAAAGTAACTTCAAATATGCGTCTTCGATAAGAAAGGGCTATTAGAAACCATCAACCAAAGTGTTGCCAGGTTTCTCCAGTATTCAAATCGGGCTGGCTGGACAGGTATGTACGTATGCGTCACGCGCACAGGCTATGCCAATTTAAACATTTTCTCCTTATTATGTCTAAACTTTAAAAATGAAATGTCCTCCCTTCTAAATAGGTTTTCTTGGGAGGGGGGTTCAATTTACAATTTAAGTTCATGTTAAATTCATCCCTCATTTTGTGTCCGCTTGTTTTGTTTGTTTTTTTTTTGTTGTTGTCTTTTTTGCTGTTTATTTGTTTTTTATGGTTTTTTTTTTCGAAATCCAGATATTTTTAGTGATCACTGACCAATGAAAGCAGCAAAAGTAACTGTTCATTTATCATCCCTTTTTCCCAATTTTTCTTAAGGCATACTGTCAAAAAATATTGGTCACGTGACGGTTTTTATTGAATGACTAACCAAACCTGTTTTTTTCTGTTTGTTTTTTTCATACATTCCTATTCCGATATCAATTTTATCTTTAAAGGTTACAAAAGAATGAAATGCAAAACGCATTCTTCCAGCAATAACGAAGACGTACGCACCAAATAATGTATTGGAGCGTGAGGGCAGTGGAGAGGAAGGCGGGAGAAGTAAAGAAGAAAGACAGGAATGGTTGATAAGATGTGAAAAAAAGAGAAAGGGAAAGAAAAATAGGAATGAAAAATGAACGGAAAAAACAAGAGATGAAGAGAGAAAAAAAAGACAGAAAGAAAAAAAAGAAGAAATGAAGAGGGAAAAGAGTGATAAAGAATAAAGAAAGAAGAGATGAGGAAAACAGAAAGAACAGATAGAGAAAGATTGGAAGAAAAAAAAGAAAAATAGGAGAAAGAAAGAAAGAAAGACAGAAAGAAAGAAAGAAAGAAAAAAAAGGAAATTAAAGAAAGAAAGGGGTGATAAAGAAAAAAGAAAGAAAGAAAGAAAGGAAGAAAGAAAGAAAGAAAGAAAGAAAGAAAGAAAGGAGCGATGAGGAAAGAACAGATAAAGAAAGATTGGAGGAAAAAAGACAAAAAATAGGAGAAAGAAAGAAAGAGAGAAATAAAGAAAGAAAGAAAGGAAGAAAGAAACAGATAAAGAAAAACAGAAAAAAAGACCAAGACCAAGAATAAAATGACAAGTCAGAAAGAAAGAATAACAAAGAAATAGACAGATGGTGAATTTTTTTTTTGTGCCAGTAAGAAAGAAAGCATATCATTATATCAGAAAATAAAAAAGACGGAATAAGTGTATGTGTGTGCCCACGTGTGTGTATGTGCATGTGTGTGTGCGTGTTTGAGGTTGACAATGGGTGTAACGGCATTATTACGCTACGAACTGAGAAGAAGTGAAGTGACCAAGCGCAACTTCTGCTGGAATTCGAATACGGTTTGCTGTTTCCGTTTTCTGAGAGGATGGTCTTTACCTCAACCCACACTTTCTTTGAAAATGTGGACATTCTTTCTTCTAACCAAAGTGCCAAGGTTACGGTATGTTATACACACATAATACAACACCCATGTACTTGCATAACAGTTTGATTGATCGGTTGAATGTCCCCTTGCCTTTGTACAATAAACACATAAAAAAAAGAACATGAACTTCTCTGTTTGCCAAGAAAATACAAATTGAAGTTCTGACTAAAAACTATTGTAATAGTTTAAGTTTCGTTTGTTAATTACTGAAATGCTTTTACTCTAGTTTTATTTTTAAATAACATATACTTAACAGCGAACTTCTTCAAAACTGACCTGAATATTGCCTAGTGTATACTATTGTATAATTCATATTTTAATGGAGTGAAAAGTTGGTGTGCCGCATGATTCAAATATTTTTCTTAGTGTGCCGTCATAGAATCAGGTTTGGATGCTATTGATCTTACAGTTTGATCATTGGTTGATTAATTTACGGGTTCGTGTCATTTTACAAATAATGCTGAAAAGGTGGAAGTTGAAGAAGTTATGATTGAAAACTGATGCACTACCCTCACAAAATTATGCACCATCGAATTGTGTCTTCCTTACTCTCCAGTGATAGAAATGTTATTGTTTTTACCAGCGTGCAATAATTGTAACAAATAATTTCCCTTTTTTAAGTAACAAAAACCTTCTCTTTAATTTTTCTGATCTGGGATATTATAACTTGAAAGAAAGTCCCTATATAGAACTCTAATGGTCCTAAAACTGGTGACGGGACCAAGATCCACGTACTTGAACTCATTAGGTGATTAACACTCTGTCTGGAAAAAGGTTTGGGATGATGTGGGGGCGATTTGCAATGTACATTTATGCTAAATTGGTATTTAGTCCGGCAGCATTCAACTTGTTTTTCGTTGAAATTTTGAACTTTTTATTGATCACTGTCCAACTAGAGACAGCACAACAAACTTATTCATTGATCATCCATTTCTCTCTCTTTTCCAATTTTTTAATTGATCACCCCAACCTGGCATGCAGCAAAAAGACTTTGGTCATGTGATAATTTCTGTTGGGTGACTATATACCGATTTTCTATTAATGTAGTAATTTTGTTGTCGTGGGGCGTAAGTGATTCAGATCAAAATATCTATAAAGATAAAGCATCCAATGTCCTCTGTGTATTTAGCTCATGATGACCAGGACACTCAATAAAATTCTATCATCGTATTACTTTGGCCTGAAGGATGAGATAAAACATCCTCATTTTCTCACTCCAGTTATGACACCGTTTAAATCCTAAGATAAACACATTTACGCGCACATCTTGATGTGTGGTGGGGGCTTGTGCCTATCTTCATGCATTTGCTGAGACTTCAAGTGAGCCGTTGAATAGCAACAAGAATAAGGCCTTGGATGTCCCTGGTTTTTTTGAGTTGCTGATAAAATCTCAAGTAGATGAGCCGGGATTTCTAAATGGCTGTTAAGTGGCTCAAATGGATCAGAATGGTAAATATTATTTTCAAGTGTTGTCTTATGATCTGCTGTTTTTGTAGAATACTTGTGTGCTTTTGGTGATTCGGTCTATATCTCTTGTTAGGTCTCTATGTGGAATAAAGATGTTCAGGACAAAGACACAACAATCAGAATCGAAAATGCAGAACTTAAAAAATTACACCACTACATCTCTTTAGGACAACGAATCTCCATTAAATCCTCAAAATAAGAAAGCAGCTGAAGCATCGCTCTTGAATAGCCAGTTTTCAGTAGAGCAAGTAAATCCCATTAGTCCTAAAAAGGGACATACAACCAATGCATTCTCTCAATCGTCACATATGAAGCTGAAATAAGGAACCAAAAGATCGCCCTACAAATTCAAAAACCATGAAACGTGCACATGAAATAGCCATGTTCAAAATCATATGGAGATATCTCGTCAGCACGGTATATTAGAAGAAAAAAACAAGAATCAGATGTATCATAGAGTCTATTAGAAAACTCGAATGGCTGTAGTGTAGTGTGATAAGGTCGCAAGAATGTTCGACTGCCACTGAGCGTCCCAACTAACAACGTAGATCCCCAGAGATCATATACAAAACTGTAGCCGGCAAAAAATTAGATTGCATGACGAACTAGATAAGATTATAAAGTATTGGCTCTGCAACGTCTATGATAGAGAGTTGTGGCGTATGTTGGGAAAAGTCTTTGTCCAACGACGGACGCTAAAAGGCTGCAGCTTCTTCTGATGATGATAATAATAGATCTGAGGTGAAGTATTGTTGTTATTCATGAATTACTCGGAGACTTTATCGACTACACAAAACCCCAAGATCATCCGAAGCCTTATTCTACGTCTGGCTTGAAGTCTTTATTGAACCAATCTTCATGAAACCCTCAAAAGACGATGAAATCACTATAGAGTGGCAAAGCCTTCGGCAGAGCAAGCTCAACTTTCAAAAACAAGAAGATACCAATTATCCTAAAAAAAGGCATACAACCAATACATCCCCCTGATAGTCACCTATGGAGCTGAAACATGGAGCCTAACCAAGAGACTGACCCGCAGACTTAGAACAGTGCAGTTTTGAACGGCACAGAATATCTTTGAACGAACAACTGTCGGCTAGAGGCTGATTATACTCGCTTCAGTCTAAAGATTTTTGGAAAAGGCATAAACACACTTCTTCCTGCGCTTTCGGAATATCTTGAAAAATGTCATGTTATTATTATTCTACAATGGTTGATGAAGGAAATAGGACAGTGAGTACTTAAGAAAGCTCTCCCCGCTCAATCTATTTTGCCTGTTCGAGAAATAGCTCTTTAAATGCTGTTACACATGAAGTCAACCTAGACATTTGTCGACGACCTTTGAAAAATAACAGTGAATATTTTTTTCCAAAACCCATCAAACTATTCTTGAGTTTGAACAACGAAGCAAATACCCTCGTAGGCAGAAAGAATGACAATCCTCTCTCTTCCGGTGACACGAGAAGTGGAAAATCATACAGTGGTATAGCGAACTAACAATGCTTAGATTTCAAAGTTTAATTGGAAACTGTCGAGCAAAACTGTCATCAAAACAGTGAACAGAGGTTTCTCTCGGTTTTCAAGTTGGTCTGGCTGGCTAACTGACTGGCTGATTGGCTGGCTGGCTATGTAAGTCCGCATCATGCGTGTGAAACGTGCCAATGGGGCTAGAGCGTTAAAAAAAACATTTACTCGTTATTATCTGGAAAAAAAACTTTTCTTTTTGTTAGGAGGTTCAGTTTCAAATGTAGGTTTACGCTAAATTGATCCCTTATTTTGTTTTCGCTTGATTTTCCCAGACAAATCTAACATTTTCAGCAATGATAGCCCAACCAAATGTGAAAGAAGTAATCTATTCATTAATCGCCCACTTTCCTCATTTTCTAATTGATTACCCCCAACATGGCATGATACCAAAAGATGAATTCTATTGAGTGTCTGACCAAACTAATCAATTATTGATGAAGAATAATTAGAGGCGTTAGCATACACACAACTTGTCGACTAATTAGAGGTAGAACTCACAACAGCAAATTTGGAGTGATTTTCAAGCCTGATGAATCATGAACTATATTGCATAGGAACGTCTCCAGGAAATTAAATATCTCCTAGTAAAATTCGTTTCACGAAACCATTTCCCGAACGAGTAAATCACGATCAAAAATCCAAAGTACTGGAGCATAACAGGCGATGTCTGTCTTCATTTAGAACAATGTCGGATTTGTTTATTGGGGATATACCGTATCGGGAGCTAAACTAGACCTACTTCTGATACCAGCTTCCTAAAGTTTTCTGAATAGAAATGATTTATATAAGATGCCAATCGAACGGTCTTATTTAAGGAGAATAATCAGATCTTACGACGATCAATAGTGATCGCAAGTGTATATTCATTCAACGAAAATCGTTAAACAGTAACGATTCACCCTTTCAAAGGTAAGAATTGCTATAATTACAAAATGAGATTCCAGAAAATTGAATTTATTGTTTCAAACCGCCTACCATATATTTTGGGGGGAGTTTCCACTCAAATTCATAATAGTGGCGTACAACACTTACCTTCAGAAAGGGGAAATGTTACTGTGTGGTGGCAGAGAATGAGTGACACTAAAAAATCGATCACTCTAAATCGTTGCGAACATAAAGATCACAATATTCCCGTTGAATAACACACCTGACTAGTAGTTTGAATAACTTTGTCGTATTAATTTTTTCAAGTCTTCAAACTCCCAGAACTTTGGATGGCCGATATTATGGACATATTTTTCTGAATCTATGAAATTATGGGTTTGGTGGGACTTTTGAAATTGCATACATTGTCACAAATTGAATTCATACTAAAGTAGCCGATAAACGCTCTCGACGTGGTAATCATTGTTTCTATTGCAATGGTAGGTTTCAACGCGGTCAAGATGATAGCCTGACATCCAACCCTTCCCATTTGTCAACTGTGTTGTAGACTTTTTGCAGGGCATAGGGCTGCAACCACTATGTACGATTTTAGTTGAAAGAAGGTTTTACGGGGTGGGGTTACGAGTTCCAAACCCGAATCTCCCTCTTTTAACCGGGTTTGGGGCAAGATATGGTGACTGCCATGACTACGGGCTGGCCATGTTGCAAGAATGGCAAACAACCAATGGACATCGCGACTCACGACATGGATCCCCAAAGATCACATGTGTACCGAGACCGGCAGAGTATTAGATTGAGTGACAATCTGGACTAATTCAGAAAGTATTGCTCCGCGACACCCACGATAGAGAAGTGTGGCGAATCCTGGGGAAGGCCTATGTCCAACAACGGACGTTGAAACACTGATAATGATGAAGATGATGATGGTGGCTGTCAAACCTTACTTTTTTTTCCTTTATCTCAGTAATCTTCTCTTAGATTGGCCTCTTTGCAGAGCTAAAGGGCTCCAAGTGCCCTACAATTTACCAATATCCGGGAAAAGAAGTGCTTTCATGCCTTTCGAAAATGAATGTTTAAATATTATTCCTTTTCAACCCTGGTGTGTTTGGCTCTGCTTTAGGAATATGAGAAAACATTGCAACTTCTCATATTTGCGTCAAAAGGAGAAGGTAAAATGAGAAGAAAGGAAATCCTCGTCCCCCGGACTATTTCTAACTTCAATCCAGGCATGAACACACTGTAATATACAGATAGATAGATAGATAGATAAATAAATAGATCAAGGAAGTGAGGCAGTGTTATTTGAGGATTTGAAATTAAATATTCATTTACATTACTCCAGGATATCTCCATCTTGTTTTTATCTCTTGCTGCTAGTCGATTTTTAAATCTATCTATCTATCTATTCATCTATCCCATTCTGTTTATATCTATCTATCTATCTATCTAATCATTTGCAATTCATATAATTCTCAACGATTTTTGTCCTTTGGCTAAGTGGCAAAAATCGCATCAGATAAAATTCAATACGATTCATCTATCATCTTGTTCATATCGACCAAGGAGTAAACTCAAAAATCCCTATAAACAATGCTGTGTTTAAAGATGTCCGACGCCTTAGAAAGGAAAGCCATTGTAATATTAGTTGATTTCGTAAGTAAGTTTGTTTTTCTTCTCACTATTACAGAAGAATACATTCATCGTCATCACTTAGGGAGAGCGTCTTTCAAATTACAAAAACAAAGCAGCAAATATTGATAAAGGATATAGAAATTGGATAGATTTACATCCATTGATATAAACCCAACGTTATATACAACTTTACGTTTTTAAGAATTGATACGAAATGTAAACGTATTTTAATTCTATTTTGATTTTTTTTCTATTCATTTCAAAATAAGTGTCTGAGGCCAAATGATTTTGATACCGGTAACTTTTTGATAACATTATTCATAGTTATGATAAACGGTTTCCTCTGTATATAGGGATATGACATTGAAAATTTCCTGGATGCATCCCAAAATGGGGATGACCCATTGTCCACCCTTTCACAACATTTTAGAGGGTTTGAAGATACTGTGGTGTGTATCTATGGCTACCATTCAAGGGTTGAGGTAACCGTGGGAAAATATCAGATCCGTCCGAAAATATAAACACTTCTTCCTTTGACCACTACTCAATCTTCCACGAAATTCCACAGAAATTCACAGAGAACTTTTGTGAGATATTGTGCTATGAACATAGAGCTACGATGCATGGGTAGGGGAAAGCCGTGTTGAATCCCTTGACCCACCCCCAAATGCAATCAGTTCTTCTTAACCATCTCATTGATTAAAGATATCAGGCAGACCAAAATACGGGTCGAGTTCTGCATTGTAATTGTATAGAAAAATGAAACTTGAAATAATGTTACGAATAAAAAGTGCCGGATTTATTTTATTCTCTAAGTTAGAGTAATCCTGAAGATGCGTTCCTAAAAAGATACCCCGTCCTATTCGAGGCTGGGGCAAATGCCTTTGTTCCGTTGTTGCACAATGGACGCTTATACTTAATCTAGAAACCGATGTTGTATCCATAAAGACAAACGGTTCCGTTGAATTTGGCATACATTCAGGAACACGCCCAAGACATTTAGGTACAAAAAGATGCGAAAAGTATAACTGTGTTTATATAATCTAATATACTTATTTAATACGCGTCTTAAACTGCTTATTCTGTGAGATGATGGATTACTTGGTAGGTTAATAGCCAGAAGAAACACGCAAGCCCTTCGATTTTCCGAAAATGGCTCGTTGGGTAATTAGTTTGAATACGGCTTATTTTTCATTAATCAATTAAACAAACGCCTTAGGGAACTTGAACAACTCTAAAGGATATCTGAGATAAAATTACTATGAACGCTTTTCCCGCTATGTTGCAGAATACGTAACCCACTTGGGGTTTCACTTAGTCATAATCTTCTCGGTCAGCCGGACATCTTAGACGATGGTTTGAGGCAGGCTCGCTTTGGGGGCCTGGGAAGAACGCAACCGTAAGACAATCAATACATGCCTTCCTCCCTAATCCCACAACTCAATTAGCTGCTGAGTACACGGTGAAAAAGTATTTTCCAACCTCTTCACTCTTACTGGGAACCGAACCCGTAATCTTTGACGTGAAAGGCAGATTTGCTAATCATTACACTATCCAGAGATAAAAATGTATCAGATGAAAAGCTTTATTCAGAAAAAAAAAAGGTTTTAAGGGTATTTTAACAATCTGAAAAAGACCCTGTCTAAGAGGAGTGGCTTCTCCTTAATATTTCGAAACTGCTGGGGATTTTTTCTTTTTTTTTTTCTTTCAATTTATTAGAGAGAAAATTATTGTGTTTACACTGATTTTTTTCATTTAGTAATTAAAGACAAATGACAGTTGCATTTGGGAGTCTTTGACGTGACTATGGTGGCCAAGAGACGACAAAACGCTATATACGGTAATCAAAATGGTTACCTCAATGAAATTTTAGGATCTAGTTAGTAGAATGGTCTCGAATAAAAGAAAGAAAAACGGAGCTTGTTGGTCACCAGATAAAAACCATCAGGTGACCAACGTCTTTTGTGCAGACGATGACTGATAAAAATATTGGGAAGAGTACTAATCATCGAATAAGTTCCTGCACTCACATTTTGTTGGGCAGTAGAAACTGCCAAGCACAATCTAAGGGGAAAAGTTAGCATGAACTTGCATTGCAAATGTAATCCCCTCCCAGTAAATCACTTTTTTTGAGAAATCACCAGCAAACAATTTTTTCTGAAAAGTCTACTACTGTATTTAAAAAGGGAGACAGGCTGATTCTTAATTCTGCAACTGGCTTTTTATGTTTCTTTTCTTAAAAATAATCTGATGAAGGTTGATAGTACCCTGAGTGTAAATGCGTTTAAAACAACAACAAAAACTGAAGTTCTGTTTCAACTAACAGATTTATTCATTTATGTATTCGTCATAAAATACCGTACTTTACGGTTGATAAAAAATTATATAGTGTGCTTATGACACATGGCGTAGACTCTCAGCCAAGGAGTTAATATGTTTTGTTCTCATGATAACAATAAATTGTTTCAGTTTCTTTCCCCAATTGTCCTTTTCGTAGCCATGTGCATGCGATCTCACATGTACTACCTTCGGTTTGTTCCTTTGAATGAACCATAGCGTGGATAATATCAAATATCTGTTCGAATCTTCTTATAACATCTAACTTGGGGAGTTGGAAGTCTCAAAGGGGCGCTGGAAGTCAAGAGGGCATCGGCAGACAAATAGTGCCATAGGTAAAGAAAACAAATTGATATCTCCTACGCATAATTAGTATTCCCGAAAAGCCGATTTTGCATCAGAGCTGTTTCAAGTTCACATGTTTTTGTTTTTAGGATTTAAATAATTCTATTAACTTATTTAGATTATTGATTTTTTTTAAAAACTACATCAGAATTTGATTTTCATTGAGCCATTTTTGACCGACTCTACGATGGTGGCGCTAATAAATGTATACTCTAAAAGAGAAGGGTTGTCTGAAAAAGTTTGGAAAACGCTGATTCAAATCTTTGTTTGGAACTTAGTGTAGATAACTTCAAGTTCTTTTATTAATTCTTTTGTAGATTACAAGTATTTTTTTTTCATATTGAAGTTAGCAACAATCAACTTGTTTTAGCATATTTCTTATGAACAACGATTGTATTTTAGCTTGTCAGACTATTAGTAACATTTAGTCGACAAATACGACCAGATTTCATAAAAAAAGGTTCAAAACTAATATAAAAAATGTGTTGAATATATTTCAATTTTAAACTCAATATTATATTATTTTCATACTTCCATGTATGATGACAGGAGTATAATTCGATTGTAACGTGTTGCATATAATTCCCACAAATGATTATTGATAAACAGTTCATTCTCCTAGTGATAACATCGATTTTTATCACGCCAAGGGTTATACGTCAATTCTCTAATTTATTCAACTAACAGTAATGTCACTATTCTAAATTAGCTAAATCGACTGTGATAAAATAACATAATGAAATTTGTATGTAGAAAAAAATAAATTTACGCTGATATCAGATGCCAAATTTTTAAGATATTTTTTTTTCGTTTCACATATTTGCTCTTTAACATGCTTGAAGTCTGTGTGCGTTTGTTTTTCATGGAGTAAAATCGATGGAATAAAGGAAAGATGAAACAACTCTTTATGTATTCTGTTGTATGTTGAAGGGAGTGGTGCCACTTCGAGTGCTTATCAACTCTACGTCTATTTCACTAAACTCTTAATTTTATATAGTTTGTTTGGCTTGGTTCCTGAATAAATAATGTCTTCTACTTTCCTCATTTCACAAGATATACTTCTTACATATTGAATGAAGGATACACAATTAGATGAAAACATGCCTGTAATACATTACTTCAAATATCACTGAGTTTATGTGTGTGTTTGTTTTTGTTCTACTGAGTATGTGTGTTTGTTTGCTTATATATTTGTACGTGAGTGTATTTTTATATATGCGTCTGCATGTCTTGTGTATTCGATTGTTTGTACGTGTTTTTTGTATTTACGCGTGTTTATCTAACAGTGTGTATGTTTGGGTCTTTGCGATTAGGTGTGTTTCTGTGAATGGCCACCTATGTGTGTGCGTGGTTGTGTATGCAGTTGTCTGAGTGCATGATTGTGTTTGTGTCTGTGTTTGGTTGTCTCTGCGTTATTAGGTGTGAGTTTGTATGTTTGATTAGTGAGTGTTTGCTCGTATTTGTACTCGTGGTTATGCTTGTGTGCAATTATGTGTGTGTTTCAGTGTATATTTGCGTGTCTCATTGGTTTTCTATGTTAGTATATGCCTGTGTGCGTTAGTGTGATGTGAAAAATAAGTTGATGTTTCTTTTCCGCCATGTTTGGCGTTGCAAATCGATATTGTCAAGAAAAGAAATTTCATTCTAATTGCTTATTAGGAAGGCCGATAGATTTTGAACCACTTCGTGTCTGGCGGCTACGCTTTTTTTTCTCTAGATAACACTACGTAATTAGCCAGTTTATTTATTTTAAAGAACTTTGCAGTGTTTTTTCTTTGGACTTAGAAAAAAACCCTGCATACATAGACATAGATTCAGTAAGAACTGGGTCTGATTTTACAGCAATCAACGTGAATTAATGATTTCGAAGAAATTTACGTACGAATATAATTGAAATTATCTACAAGTAATGCGTCCGAAAATAATCAAGAAATTGCCCCAAGACATTCTTACAAGAGCACACTTGATAATATTTGATATTATACTTGGTTGTTACACTCTAAATGCTGTTGTTAAGATGTGTTCACTCAATGAGACGCTCTTGGGCTTTCGGTTAGTTGGTCTTAATCATGTTAAACAATACAAATACAAAAAGGTGTGATGCTATCACAAGTGTAGCATCATCATGAAACCAACTGCTAGTATAACGATACGATGTACAAATTTGGGAGTTTTCTAACCAAAAAAGTGAAAAATGGACAAAATGCTGGAAAAAGGCCAAAACGGCAGAAATGACCAAAACGTTGAAAAATGGGCCAAAATCTCAGAAATTACAAAAAAACGCCTGAAAATGGCCCAAAAGCCAAAAAAAAAAGATCTAAAACCTCCAAAATGGCCCAAAAGGCCAGAAATGATGAAAAACGCCAAAAAGTGGTCCAAAACGCCAGAAATGACCAAAACGCCAAAAAATGGTCCAAATGCCAGAAAAGACTAAAAACACCCAATGACCTGAATCCCCAGAATTGACCAAATACGCTAAAAATGGTTCAAACGACAGAAAAAGACTAAAAACGCCCAATTTTGTCCAAAAGACCAAAAATGTCAGAAATGACCTGAAACGCCTAATCAATGCTCCAAAACACCCAAAAAGATGGCCCAAAATGCAAAAAAAATGACTAAAAACGCACAAACAATGATACAAAATGTCAGAAAAGACTGCGAACGTCAAAAAATGGCCCTAAATACCAGAAGGGTCAACAAATGCAAAAAAATGGCCTAAAACGTAAAAAATGACTAAAAATCCCTTTAAAAAATGGTCCAAAATGACAGTTGAAACAACAAACGCCAAATAATGGTTTAAAACTCCAGAAATGACCAAAAACATCTCATCAACGGTTCAAAACACCAGTAAAGACTACAAACGTCAAAAAATAGCCCGAAACGCCAGGAATTATGAAAAACGCCAGAAAATGGTTCAAAAAACCAGAAAAGACTAAAACAGTCAAAAAATGTCCCAAAATGGGAAAAAAAATGACAAAAACGCCTTGAAAAGGACCCAAGCGCCATAGAAATGGCCGAAAACACTTTAAAATGGCCCTAAACGCCGAAAATAGCCATTCACGATGACAATTGACTATTTCTATATCACAATATTTTAGAAGTATGAGGATTAATCAACCCAAAGAAAGACTATCTTCTTCTACTCCCTGTCTCTATTATCACAGAGGGGGGGTGCATGCATTGTTGAGCCCATAATTCTTGTTTCCAAGAAACATAAACAATAAAATGCAGAAGGACGTGACTGAAGTAGTCAAATAGAATTTCATGTTCTGATGACGTAGTAAAAACGCTGAATTTAAAGAATGATAAAACTATAAAAACTAATCAAGAACGATGAAAATCAACATAACACTATTCTCTAAGCTGAATCTAATGCAGATCTCAGTTATCAACGTATATAAAATGCAATGTGTATATCAATATCTTTCTTATATGCAGTCAATTTTTATATGGGTTAATAGCATAGATATAATTCGTTATTGGTGCTTTTCGAGTCCTTAACGATAACAAAGTAGATGTCCGTTTCGTCTTCCATCGTCTACTTTTACAGCCGACCGTAATCATGCTTCAATCGATGATCGATAATGATAGATACATCAAATAATCAATCAATTAAGACAGCATTTTTAAATTGCTTATATTTTTTCTTGAACTTCAATCGCTATCAAGAATAATTCTACACTACCAGTAATTGCTTTTAATTGACATTATTACGATTATAAGTAAGTGCATGCTTTTTGAAACTGCTTACATCTGTTTCCCATTTATCCGAAAGTAGAACGTTTTCGCGGACAAAGAAAAACTTCCGTAAGCCGAAATGATTTCCGTAGTCCATTGTAATGGCGATGTTAACGTATTTTGAAGAGGACTTTTGAAATTAACTCATATTTGGTTGTTACACTTGAAAACGTTGTATAAAGTGTTTCATATCGTAGAGAATAATGCAAGAAGTGGAATATTTACTCATGTAATTGCATTTTTCCGAATCCGATGTAAATACAAAAATGATTCGTTGAATTTTTAAGGTCTTGAGACTCTATAGCGAACTACGATTTCAAAATTGTAATTGAGAATGGAAAATGAATTATACTAAAATTCCAACCCAAGAGGGAATCGACTTTGTTTCAACCCGTAGCAAGAACAACAACAACAATCTCCACCAAAGTTTGGTGAGTGAACTCTTCAGTGTTTATCTATGCCATAACGTTAAACCAATCAGATGTATAACATTAACATTGTCCTGCTGTGATTTGAAATCGTGACCAAGTGTGGCTCTCTTACCAACCGAGCCAGACCGACAAGTCTCATGTATTTGCAAATTCATTTATCATACATACAATCTAGAGTAAGTAAAGATTCGAGTAAAAATCCCCAGTTGGGATTGAAGTAGCAGTGAAGATTGACCCAGTAGCAGTCAGGCTTGTCTTAACATATCTGTGATCACTCAACTCTGACCATGGGATTCGGCAACTGCTGTACATCGTTTATCAGTTCTTCCATACGGAGTGTATTCGCTGGATTTGTTACAATCAAACTCTCATCTATACTTCGGTTGTTGGACATTTCGGTATCAGACGTTTCGGTCGTGGTCGTTTCGGACAAGTCAAAGAAATAGAAAAAAATGATTGAAGAACTAACCGAATCAAAACCGGGATCGTTCTTTCATAAAGGAATACACAATTTTGTGGACTACTTATTGCTAATATGAAGATTTTATAAGAAATGCTGGAAATGTTTTGCATCTATCTATCTATCTATCTCAGTTTGTTTATATATATATATATATATATATATATATATATATATATATATATATATATATATATATATATATATATAAGGGGGTAGATAAATAGGAGAACAATGATAAAATATACAACATCATGAAAGGAGGTAATGTTAAGTAATACATCAACATTTCTAGCACTCTTTTCGTTAGACCCCATTCCGTAATTTTATGTTTGGTAACTAGATGGAAGAAATCAATGTTGTGGCCTAAACTTGAACCTCTGCGTACAGGTTATCACCATAGGAGTAAGAGAGGTTAAGGATTGACCTAAATAATGGAAGTAAATATAAGAGCAGACTTGATTTAGGACCTTTTGACCGAAATCTTTGACCTTACAATTAGTAACTGAATGGAAAAAAACAACTGTCCATGCAGTGATGCAAACTGATACAAAGTCAAAATAATAAATTAAAGAAATTGACTAAATGAATAAAATCAAAATAAACCAAAATAAAATCAAATCGGAAAATTCGAAGAATTCGACCACTATCAATATAATAAAACCTTACCTCTTCCTATCCTTCCAATCCCATGGCTGTCTGTTTGGCAGCTGAGCAAGACTGACCAATAATTTTACTGTAAGGGTCAGCCCCTGCAAATAAGTAGGCGAAATTTGAATTTCTAAATTGGTACATTAAATTGAAAACATATATCCGAACCGTTCATTTTAAAATCTTTTTCAAGTTGAACAGAATGTACAATCTGTAACGAGCCATCGAGAAATCTTTACCCATATATATATATATATATATATATATATATATACGCAAGTAAAATGTATCGCTTAATTTGGTCCTATTGACCGTACAGCTCTGGAGCAAAGCATCTACCTTTGGGTCTTAAACGAAGGTTTAGACCATGGAAGGATATATATATATATATATATATATATATATATATATATATATATATATATATATATATATACTAGACTGTTCATATTTCTCTTCATCTAATTCTCTGTCTCTGTCTCTGTCTCCTTGCATGTCTGCCTGAGCTTATTAATAAACTCCAACCTGTTCATAACAATCCATCTCTATGTGGTCCCTTCCAACGCAATTTCCACTGATTTTGTCTTCTAATCAAATGTTAATTTGTCGGTCATATTCTCTTTTCTCTGCTTGACGATGTTTCATGTTTATTTTGAAGAAATGCGTCTAATAGAATAAATGATGATTCATTATCGGGAGATAAAATCCAATTCATTACAGAAATATTTTCCCGCCAGTAATTTGGAACCAATTAATTCGATTTCATTCTGTTCCTTCGCTTCTGATAATTTCCATTAGAGAAACAATGATACATGAAAGGAAATGTCTGTTTCTTCTTCCATATATATATATATATATATATATATATATATATATATATATATATATATATATATAATAGATGTTTGTTTCGTCTTCCATTGTCTACTTTTACAGGCAACCATTTATTTATCTATTAATCTATCTAAGTTTTTGCTCATATCTATCAATCTATCTTAGGTTCACATTTTTTTTTATCTATTTGTTCACATCTACGTAAATATTTATTCATCTATCTATCTATCTATCTATCTATCTATATCTATATATATATATATATATATATATATATATATATTCATATTTATCAATCGATCTCAATCTTTTCGTATCTATCAAGCGATTTATCTATCAATCAATCTATCTCATTGTGCTTCCATTAGAGAAACAATGATACATGAAAGGAAATGACTGTTTCCTCTTCCATATATATATATATATATATATATATATATATATATATATATATATATATATAACACAGATGTTTGTTTCGTCTATCTATATATGTAAGTATCTATGTACATATGAATGTATTTCTCTGACTGTTTATATCAATGATGAGAAAATGAATGTTCGTTTCGTCTACATTTACAGCCGACCATAAACTGATCATTTCTATGGAACTCATGCTTCACTCAACAATCGATAATGACAGATACATCAAATTATCTATCAATTATGACAGAATTCTCAAATTGCTCCTATTTTTTCTTAAACTTCAATCGCTATCGAGAATAAATCTACTCTATAAGCAATTGCTTTTAATTGACATTATTACGATTATAAGCAAGTGCATGCTTTTTGAAACTGCTTATACAGGTTTACCCCTTATCCGAAAGTGGTGTCCACGCCAACAAAAAACACTTTCATAAGCCGAAATGACTTGAAGCAAATACCATAAAATCTAATAGGGAAACTTCCGAGAATTCCCTGATCCAGAAAATGCCATCAGAGGTTTGGGTCTTGGTTGATGCAAAAGACTGAGAAGGTATGAGAGAGAGAGAGAGAGAGAGAGAGAGAGAGAGAGAGGAAGCACACTAGTGAATAAAGTGAGCTGAAATTTTAAACATTCGCTCCTAATGTCTTCAAATTCTAGTCGTAAACCTGCCTATATGGGTTTTTAGTGAAAGTGTAATTTGCAAAGCAAGTTTATGCTAAATAGTTCACTCTGTGTCCGCCTGTATTTTCCTTCATTTTTTTTTAAATTCAGTCCGGGTTAACACTAATAGCCCAAACAAAATACGAGAGAACTGACTTATTCATTGATTAGCCTTTTTTCGAAAATCCTAATTGGTTACCCCCAACAAAGCATACCGTCAAAAGTTGTTGTTCATGCGACTGTTTCTATCAAGTGACCACCAAGACCTGCATTTGTTTCGTTCTTTCTTTCTTCTGCGACTGTTGGCTCTTTACTCGCTTATAAGGACCAGATAATGATCAAGTGTTTGGTGATTCTAGAAATGGGGATCAGCTCGTGCACACCGAGTCCACTCTTTTTAATAGCTCAATAGCTCAATAGCTCAGCGGGTAGAGATGGCCAAGGCTACTGCTAAGCTGTTGTTGTTTTTTCTTCTAAACATTCTCTTAGATAAACTAACTTACGATGATGGAGAGCTTCATCAGCCGAACTATTCTATCCATAGCTGATGGTGTTAGGAGTTTTGTGGCTCCATGCCTTTCAAAAGGGCATTAACTTAACGATTGACCATCAAGCTGAGAATTATGCTGCGTGCACACGTCATGTTCAGCAGAAGTCAGACATAAAATGGAAACCATTAGAAAACTCAAATGGTGATGGGCTGGTCACATTGCAAGAATGTCAGTCAACCACTGATCTCCAGTGACCATATACGAAATTGTGGCTTGCAGAAAGTTGGGAAATGACATGATAAATTACAAAACTTTGGAAAGTATTGCCTCCGTGAGCTGGAATTTGAACTCAATTTGCAGATTCCATTTTCCTTTCCACCTAACAGTAAGGCCACCTCGAGTCATCTCTTTAAGATGCAGAATAGAGAAATTGGGTTAGATTTATCAAACCCTGTCCTATTGTTTAATGAAGAGATGTTTTAAAGAAGTTTGAAACGATAACCACCAAAAGGAAGTTTGTTTTGTATTTCCTTTTTTAATCATCTTTCATTGTTTGGTAATCTTCTGCAAGTGAAACCAATTAACTATTTTACACAGCATTGACAATTTAGATGCTATTTTTGTTTGAGTTTAGACATAAGAATTTTTTTTTAATGTTGGATGTGAATTTAGATGTTTTAAATTGAGGTTTAGATTTTTATAGATAATTTCTACAAAATCTTCATTGTTTTGATGAATCAGGTATCATTGATCACATGGTTTTTTCTACTATCATCCCTTTTTGGGAAAATTTGTTTTGGGCATCAACGGTGATTGACTAGATAGAATTTGAATTGAATAAATTATATTGCACGGTATTATTCGTTATATGTATACGTATATATATATATATATATATATATATATATATATATATAAGACTCAACAAATCCTGAGACGGTAAAAACGTAATATTTGGAATAAGAAATTCGTTGTTGACGATAATTCAGATCTAACCCGTCTAAATAGCTGATTACTCCCAACAAAACTATGTAGTATTATCTATTTAATTATATTAGTGTTACTATTATACTTTGAATATGCATTCTTTGTTTTTCTTTCCGGCGAATGTGCTACTTCATTCAATTCTTTTTGTTTGTGATATTTCGGCCTTGCTGGTCAACGCCATTTTCAAACAGAATTAGGAACGTTACAAAATCTTTTGTTGACAATTGTTTGTCATTCTTGTGACGCAATTGTTTTGTCATTCTTCATATGCGATTCCCCCCAAGGAATGTTATAATGCTCCTAATTAAGTTGGAAAACTGCATTGACCAGCGAGGCTGAATTATCATGAATGAAAAAATTCAATAAAGTAGTTGGTCTGCCGAAAAGGAAAAAAAAATCCTAATTAATACTGTGCTACTAATAGTCAATAGTCATCAGTCTTTTATCATCCATCGTCGGACATTGATATTTCCCAGGATTCGCTGGACCCCTCTATCATGGGAGTCACGGAACGAATACTTTCTGAAGTTGTCTAGTTTAGCTCTTCATCTTGTATTCTGTCAGCTTCAGTTTCACACGTGATTTCTGTGGATCCATGTTGTGAGTCGTGATGTCCATCGGTTGTCTGTCATTCTTGCTACATGACCTGCTATTTTATTTTATTACTCGATTCTATGATGTCACAGAATTCTGTTTTTTCCTCAGCATTGTGTGCAGTTTTGTGATCTCGCGATGTGAGGTTCAGAATATGCACGTTGCACAGTTTTCAATTCGAAGGGCCTCTCGTTTGGTCTGGTCTAATGTTTCAGTTCCATAGGTGAATATTGGGAGGATGCATTGATTGTATTTGGGGGGGGGGGTGATGGGATTTCCCTGTTCTTGAAAGTTGAAATCGCTCTACCGACGGCTTGCCATCCTAGAGTGATTCCTCGCTTGATTTTTTTCTTATTTTGAGGATTTCATGGAGATCCATAGCCCTAGGTAGATGTAGTGGTCTAGTTTCTCCAGTTTAACCTTTTCGATTTTGATCGTTATCGTATAAATACGAAGTAAATATTTGATTTGAGTTTGCAAAATGTACGCTTTTATCATGGAAAGCTTGTATCCTGGTCCTCTCCCATTGCAAAATTTCGTCGTATCATATCCTTATAATGAATGTGCTGCTAAAGATATTAAAACAGTTATTTATGCTTTGAAATAACATGCACTGAATAGATTGAGGTATGTGGCCTATTTCTAGATGTTTTTGGCTCAATTTTGGATGTAAACATTTAAAAAGAGTTGGCATCACTGATCTCACGCATGCATACATCTCAGAGCCTGGCTTCTAATCGTAAAACTGGAAAAAATAATCTTCCACTTAATCCGCTTTAATTCTAGATAACCATGAAACATTCAGAGTTCAAGAATTTTTTTTCAAAAAGTTCAAAATAATGAGACAAATTAAATCTAACTGTGCATTTTTACTGCCCTCTGCGAATATAGCTAGGTGGTTAGAGCAAAGGTGACCAAAGTGTACGCCCCAAAGCGCTGAATTTAGTACCCCAGGGGCGCCATGACATATTAGAAAATTCCAGGCGGTTGTAATTTAATGCGCAGGTCCCTGGCCTCAATGACAGGAAATGACATCTAACTGGCATATCACGAATCACCCTATCCCTCCGGGCATTTTTTTTTCTCGAATTCTGACTCAGAAAGCCAATACTCCGTCGGTTATTTACTGACATCAATGCATTATGTAAATAATCTGAACAGACAGCCACTGTTAGGGTTAAAAGAGATTCGGATAGATTAGAGAAAAATGATGTATCGTATTTTCCGGCATATAAGACACACCTTTTGTCTAAGTTCTGTCTCTGAAGGTGGACGCTTTATCCAGTATTTCTCAAACGTTTCAGCGATATGCAAATAATGTAAACGGTCAGCCAATGCAGGAGTTAATGTAGATTCGAATAGACAAGAGCTGAATGATATAACCTGATAATGTGTAGACTATAGAGATCAAGGGAAAATCAGTTAACTTGAAGACAGGTTTAGGTAATGAGAGCTGTATAACCAAAGAGAAAATCTGTGAAGAAAGTAATATATTGGAGGGAAAAAAAGGATCTTGGTATATAGTGAACAATTACGTGATTCATGAAACAAATTCATCATTGAGCAGCAAAATTCTAACTGATCTAATTTTAGATTCTTGTTGATGCTTGGATTATTAGAGTAGTTTTTTCCCGTGTGTTAAACATGTAAGATTAATCCCAGGATCGTCTCGAAGCTATTCTGGCTTGAATTCAAATTCAACTCATACCTATCACAAATCCAACCTGTGTACCTACCACAAACTGTGAACTTTGTGGTACAAAACGATACTCACATTCACCCCCTCCACCAACATACGCACCTAGCTAACCCCCCAAAATTTAAGCGAATTCCAGTATGCAGATCCTGCTTCATAACTGACGTAGATATTTTCTACCAATACCAGAAGACGTTTCGATCTTATTTAACAGAAAGGATTTGGAATGTTGATTTTGAAACCAAGCAGGCAGGGTCTTCCTTTCCAAAAAAAAAATCAGTGCGAAACAATCTTTCATGCACAATATCTCCATATCATACTAAGCTAAGATCTGGAAATGCAGGGACGTAACAAGAGAAAAATGCCAGTTGGCTGGGGGCAATAGATAATGTTTTTTTTGGGGGGGTGAGGTATTTGGTAACTAGACCAAATGCAGCAGGGGGTTTCGAATTTCTGATCATTTCAGGGCCAAAATTCCTTGCATTTCAGCAGTTAGAGATGATAAAATTCATGAATCTCAGCAGTATAATAATTGCATAAAATCATATTAATTTGGTTTCCAGGCAAACGCTCGGTAATTCTGCAATTCCGAGCATAAGAATGGTTGATAATTGCAGAATTCATTTCAAAATGGTTTACGCCCACTTTCATCTGAGCATTTTATCTTTTTTGTGCGTGTGTTTGTTAATGTTCCATCGCTCTTGGCTCTACCGTTTTGTCTACCGACTCAAAATTGGGCATCGGTATTACACTTGACCCCTTCTAAATATTTTTTGGATTTTGGGGAAAATAGCTTTTTTAAGCTTTTTGGGCCTTGGTTTGATAATAACATTCTGATTCTTCAGCATTTAGATATATCTAAATCTTGTTTTTGTTTTTTCACACTATTTAAGATTATTTTTTCTTATTGGGAAACACCAGTGATGTCATGAATAGAAATTATTCTGATCCTATTTATTCTTTGGTGGAATTTTTCGAAATCGGACGAGGACTGCCCCCTTAAAAGATGGGCGCAACATGATCTTCTTACCTAGTTTTTGCTCCATTCGCCATAGCGATATATCTTGCTAACCTTAATAAGTATCTAAGGTGTACTACCTGGGATGGTGTTGGGGTAAAGGAGGCAAAATCCCCCAAAAAAAATTGGGGGCAAATCAAGCCCTTCGCCGCCCTCAACCAGAGTGTTCCCATACACTCATGGTGAGTATCAATTATACTTTGAATTACTAAGAAATCTCACATAAGAATATAAATAGACTGAAAAGATTTATTGATCTTCGAACAAAGTAACGCCGTTGTTTCACTTCAATCTTTGAAAAAAACTTTTCGATTTAATATTGGCACGTCTCAAAAATGTAGCTTTTAATCGTCTCTTCAAAAGGATTTACTGTTTGAACTTCCGTTGTTTTTCAAAGCGTTGCGCTGATAGCATATAAATAAAAATAAAAACTTCACCAAGAATGAAAGTGCAGTTATTAATTCTTTTGTTTTATCAAAAACAAATATATACAGGTCTGGTTAGTCACTCAAAAGAAACTGTCACGTGATCAACATCTTTTGGCACCATGACGTGTTGGAGGTGATCAATTATAAGAATAGAAAAATGAGCGATAATCGATGGATAATTTATCTCTCTATCATCTTTTGTTGGACAGTGATCATTTTTAAAAAGTGTAAATTTTCAGAAAATTTTTCAAAAAATGAAAATGCTGCCGGTCACAAATCAGGGACCAATTAAGCCTAAATGTGCTTTGAACTCCAAATAAAAACTTATCTAAGATGGTTTTCAAAAATCAAAAAATACGTTTTTTCTAGACATAATAAGGAGTAAATGTTTTAATTTTCTGCCCTTTATCTCCACCGATACAGTTCGTACGCGTGATACATACATAGCTAATCTATGTTGACAGTCGTGGTTGACGGTTCCCAATACCCGTGCGCTCGTGCGTGTGTATGTCTTTATTTACTGTTTTTCGTTTGTTTTTTTTTTGCTTTTTGCCTGTCTGCCAATTTTTGAAAGTGTTATAAAGAATTTTTGTTTTATGTACTATATTTTCGGGTTTAATATTTGGACTTCTCGAAATAAAGCTTTTAATCGTCAGATCAAAAAATGTAGTTTGAATTTTTGTTGCTTTTTAATTTCATCTACTGGTAGCATATAGATAAAACGAGTGAGACAAGAAAGGAGTTGTCTTCATTAGAAACCGTGAACCAAAACTGTCATCAAGACTATCAACATAGGTTCTTTCAGTTTTCATGCCTGTCTTGCTGGCCGTGTATGTATATACGTATGTATTTATCTTGAGTACAGCCCACACCAATGGTGCTGAGGGATTGAAAGTTTAAACATTTATTCCTTATCAAATAAGCTTTTTTAATTGGGGGTCAATTTGCAATGTAATTTTACGCTAAATTGATCCCTATTTTGTGCTCGAAAGTATTTACGATTGTTGTTTTTTTAATAATGACTTTTCAAGGATCATTGTCTAACAAAGGATGACTCGAGTAACTCATTCATTTATTATCTCTTTTTCCCAATCTTTTTAATTGAAAACGCTGCATGCTTTCGAAAGACTTTAGTTGCTCGACGGTTTCTATTTAGTGACGAACCAGAACGGTTACTTTTATTGTTTTAATGAAAACACACACTTGTTTTGTGTGTGTGTGTGTGTGTGTGTGCGTTTATGTGTATGTGTGTGTGTTTCTGTGCGTGCCTGTGTGTGTGTTTATGTGTGCGTGTGTGTGTGTGTGTTTCTGTGCGTGCGTGCGTGTGTGTGTTTCTGTGCGTGTGTGTGTTTCTGTGCGTGTGTGTGTTTCTGTGCGTGTGTGTGTTTCTGTGCATGTGTGTGTTTCTGTGCGTGTGTGTGTGTATGTTTCTGCGTGTGTGTGTGTGTATGTTTATGTGCGTGCGTACGTATGTGTGTGTGTGTGCGTGTGTATGTGTTTTCTTGATACATTCCTTTTTCACCCGTCTGAGAAATTTTGAAAGCCTCTTAAAAGATTTCAATTGTATCATAATTTTTTAGTGTTTGCCTTCCGACATTTTGAAAGAACGTGAAAATTGTCTGATCAATACACAAGGGGGAAAGGTAAACATGATCTTATCGGGTGATTAAAACCGAGACTCAGCAACTGCCTCGCGTCGACTCAGCCACAAAACCACTGCCCAATGCACTTATTCAATTATCAGTCCTTTCTGTCTGCCTCCCAGGTAACCCCATGGAAGAACACTGATACAAACAACGAGCCTGGTAGCCCTAAGGTCGAACTCTACTCCATCTTTTATCCCGACCGAAGAATATTACTGCAACTCTCGTATTGTATATACAACAAAAAAGTTATTGAAGGATCGTTCCTTTAGAACGAGTGTCTTCATTCATTAGAATGAAAAAAGAAAAAAACTTGCGTATCTGTGAGATAATTCTTCGTAGATATGTGATATTAATGCACTTATTAGCCCTTTCTGTATGCCCACCAGACTCCACCCCTGAAACAACACTGATATATATATATATATATATATATATATATATATATATATATATATATATATATATATATATATATATATATATAAAAGAAGCTTGGCAGCTTTAGCTCAGTCGGTAAGATAGCCGGATACCAATCACTTGATCAGATCATAATAGGGAAATAGCAAGTACATTAAAGACTGTATTTGTTTGAATGAAATAAGCCCTTAAGTATTTGTAAAATACATTTTCTCATATGGGTAAGACTTGCCTAATAAGCTCAGCCGGTAAGACATCAACATATTGCACATTTGATAGTGATTTCAAATTACAGGCGGGGTAACTTTTACACGTTTGGCGAGGATTGTACTTTTTACACGCTTGGCGAGGATTGTACTTGTTCTTGTTGAAAACAAAGCCAATCCAGTTTTTGTACTGGAGTTTGATAAGATAAACTTAATGTTGCAGCAGAATCTATCGTTTTGAGGAGATCGAAGCAATTCTAGTCAAGAAATTCAAATATTGTCACTTGCATTCTACAATGCCTCTTGGCAATCATATTAAAAAGTAAGGTTCGCAAATTGAAAAACACAGCATACAAAATCAAAATTACGGCAAACATTTTCTTTAAAATATGGCATCCAAACTGAAAAATGCGGCTTGCAAATCGATAAATACGTTCAGTAAATCTATAGAAAGCGAATTAAATATGGTATGCAAATTAGATAACACAACATGCAAATTAAATAGAAAAATGAACTGAATATATGATACGAATAATCACATATATATAGTAACAGCAAATGTATAGAGTATCTTTATTGTTTTCAATAAGACATTCTAATTTGTATATCAATTGGTCTTTCTCAGATATCAGCAGCTGCAGCAACTTTTCAGCGTCCGTCGTTGGATATAGGCCTTTCCTAAGATTCGACAGACCACTGTATAATAGGATTTGCGGGGCCAATGCTTTCTGGCTTTACATTGCATAAAGAGAAAATAAATGTGAATTTTCACACTCTATTGAAATTCGTGCTCGACTAATTCTAAGCTTTCCCATTTCAGAGGCCAACGTAAAATCAATTCCCTGTTGAGAATAAACGGTTTCTTTAAATCCATTCTAAATACAAATGTTTTATTCCCAGTACGTTTTTACCATAAGAAAATAGTTTAAACGATTTTATCATTCACAATATATATTTTTAAGATCGTATCCTCCATTTAAAAACAAGGGCAGACTCTGTTCAAAATCTGCAACGTTTTTTGCTTGTTTGGATATTTGTCTGACATTATTGACAAAATAACAGAATTTCATTAAAATATCAGTTAACATTTGATTTTAGCGTTGATAGAAAAGACCGTCTATTCCCAGCAGGGGTTTGATCTTACATTGGTCCCTGAAATAGAAAAATAGAATTAGGTCTCCTGAATAGAGATGCCAATACGTTGTGCACATTTTACAGAGTATCTTCTTGTTGAGCTCCCCAGGATTCACCTGACATCTTTACCGCAAATACTGAAAAAGTAAATAACCTCATTCTGTCTAAATAATCATGACATCTTATTTTCTGCTCGTCGCGGTTTCACACGCTGGTGATCCATGTTACGATCAGAGTTCTTCAGACATTGTTATATCTTTAACTCCTGTTTTTATTCTCTGATATACTATTTTATCCTGCATTCTAACCATGTGATGTTGAGCATGATACATTCTTGGGCACGTTGCATGGTTCTCAGGTTACGAACCGATCGTTTTGTTGCAGTCTATGCTTCAGTTACATAGGTATATATCGGGGATGCGTTGGTTGTAGACCTCCCTTTTCAAAACTAATGCCATCATTTCGTCATGGAATGTTGAGCTTGCTTTACCGAAACCCTGTCAACTTGGAGACATTTTTGTCCCGGGTAAATGTGGCGGTTTACTTTCGTTGGCTCTGTGTTTTCAATTTTCGTCATTCTCACTTTGTCCTCAACATGTTTGTTTCATATGACATTCCTTTTACTTAACTTTATATGAAGACCTGCTTTCTTGCTTTCTTCATTCAGTTCATCTAACATTATCTGAAGTTCATGAAGGTTCTTGGCAAACAGGATTATGAAGTCAGAAAATCTTATGTTGCTTAGGTATTCGCCATCAATTATGACTCATTAATTTATCCAGTCTGCATTTTGCTTTCGATGCTAGCTGTAGACAGTAAAATACAATCAGGATTATAGCTTGATCTTTCTTACTTCTACTTCTAGATTTTGCCGAGTCTCTATGTATGCAATCATTATAGCAGAATTCTTCAAGTTACGGGTCAAGAACCATTATTGGGTCGAAAATGTAGATAAATTAATTAATGAAAAGTAATTGTAGAGACTTTGGTGACAATGAAATAATTAGGATTTGAATTTGAATATATTTGATAATTTCATTATCACCTTTGTCTGCCTTTAAACCTCAGTACTAATTCGCCATCGCAGTCAGTAATTGAACAACTGCAGCGTCAGACTTATTGGTCATGTGAAAGACAATTTGTCCGAAAAATAAATATGGTTAGAATGAATTCTATTTATAAGATCACTGGCGTTTTCCACTGGAAAACATCAAATATACAGTTTTAAAAAAACATCAAGATTTTGGAGAATCTGGATCAGTGGTTCTTGACCTTTTTTCTTCTCTGTTGAACCTTTTCAGATATTTGTATTGGCTGACCATGATTTTCGACAAATCATGTAATAAAGTTATAAGTATCTATTTATACTTTTAGAGTTAGCACATACAAAAAAGAAATTCAGAAAAGTGGTATGATTTAATTTCTAAATTAGGAAATCATTATCTGATGGAAACATCTGATAGTTTTGAATAAAACCCAACGACGATCCTGATATTGATCAGATTTTCAGAATTTATCAATATCAGGTTCAATATTTGGTAAACAGTCTCGTTACCTATTTTACTTATTTGCGACCATCTCATGAATTGAATTACAATTTCATGGCTAAACTCAATCCCGAATATCGACTTAACAGATTAAAAAGCTGCCTGTTATTCACTGTAACTTTTTCGAAAGGGAAATCAAAGGAGCTGTCCTAAACCAAACTACCATATTTCTGGGCAGACAAAAACTTCTTAACAAAGCATACAAAAATGTATGGAGGGAAAGTGAAGAATGGACAATCCCATCATCATCATCTGTCTTTTAACGTCTAATCTTGGACTCAGACCTTCCCCAGGATTCGCCACACTTCTCAATCATGGGCGTTGCAGAACCAGTACTTTCCGAATTTGTCTAGCTCGTCTCCCCATCTAATATTCTGCCTGCCTCAGTTGCACATGTGATCTCGGGGGATCCATATCGTGAGTCGCAATGTCCATCGGTTGTCTGCCATTCTTGCAACATGGCAAGCCCACTGCCATTTGAGATTTCTAATGGATTCTACGATGTCACTGACTCTTGTCTTTTCCCAAATGTACTGTGCTATCTTGTGGTCTCTCCATGTGAGGCCCAGCATTATTCTTTCACGTGCACGTTGCATTATTCTCAATTCGCAGATCTGTCTCTTGGTTAGGTTCCATGTTTCAGCTCGATAAGTGACTATTGGGAGGATGCATTGGTTACATCAAAGAATGCAGATCTCAATCCGATCAAAAATCTTTACAGAGGGCTGAAACTCTCAACTAATGAGTGTAAAAGATTTATAGATTGAAACATGAAGGATTTAGAGGCAGACATCATTGCCAAAGGCCGTGCAAAACATGAATGAAGGATGCTTTTATTCATCATCATTATCATCATCATCATCATCATCAGTCTTTTAACATCTGCCATTGGACATAAACCTTCCCCAGGATTCGCCAGACCTTTCTATCATGAGAGTCACGGAGTCAATACTCTCTGAACTTGTTTACTCCGTCTCCCCATCTTGTATTCTTGTATGAGGTTCCGTTTTTCAGCACCATAGGTGACTATCGAGAAGTTGTTTATCCTTCTTTTTAGGATTAATAGAATCTTGTTTTTGAAGGTTGAGCATACTCTGTCGGAGGCTTGCCATCCTACTATGGTTCTTCGCTTGATTTCTTCATCTTTAGAGGGTTTCATGGAGATTTGTAATCATAGACAGAATTCTACTTCTCCCAGTTTTACATTTTCGATTTTAGTTGTTGCGGTCTTATTGTCCTCGTAATATAATCTAATTCTTCTTTGGAATTACTTCATGTATATTGAAACATATTGTGTTTTTTTGATGGTACAAAATTAGTACATTTCATTTATTTCTGAAGACATTTCGCAGATTATACACAAAAATCGAAAGTACCAATAATGCTTTCCAGAATTGTGATCTGTGAAATCTTTCGATTTCAAAATTTTACGTTATTCATAAATCGTTCTTCCAAGTAGTTTTGGAACAGAAATTTTATGTACGAATGTTTCATTTTCTCTGTTGGGAAGTTTTAGTATTAAGGAGTAAAAGGTTTTTCCCATTTGAGAAAGATTTATGAATAACATACAATTTTAGATTTTCTCCTCAGGACGCAGAAAGTCTTACAACAAAGGCGTTTTCCATTCTAATAAATATTGAAATAACGGATTGGTTAAAAAAGAATTGCTTTTTCTTGTTATCTAAAATGTTGATGCTTATCTTTGGAATAAACTATTGTTTTATTATGTTCAGGTAATACATCATTTTCGAACGTGAATCCTGCTTCATATTATTCAACAACAATCTCTTTACACTATTTATTCTGGTTTATTTGAGGCTATCGAATCAAAGATGGAAGAAGCAAATTTAAACAATTTTGTTGCATAAGTCCCAAGTTGCAAGACAATTTCTTCCTAAAAAATAATGTAATAGAGTGTCTGCTGGATATCAGAAATTGGGTGTTGGGTAAAAAAAATAGAATATAACCACTGATCTAAACGTTTAGAACGTATATACTGTATACAAGCAAAAAAAAAAAACCAAACACGTACGTCCATAGAATTCTATGACTTGTTCAAAACAATGCTCGAAGATTTGTTGCACGTGTGACGAAAGTATTAAACACCAACTATCCCTTTGAGATTCCACAGAGCCGTCAGGTGGGCGCTACCGCCCCCCGGCGAGTATCATTGATCTAAATGTCATCCCCACTGGAAACATCTAAAAAAAAACAAGAGTGAAACGAACATCTAGATTCTGGATTCCATAAATGTTATCCATAAACCTATCAAAATAAGCCCCCCCCCCCCGCTAAAATTCAAAAAAAGTTTTTTTTTTCGTCCAGAAACGAAAAAATGAATTTCCAGATGGGGTCTTGTGGAAGAATTGATGCCAATTTTCAAGTTTGTTGACGTATCGCCTTGAGAGCTGGAACACACAAACATACACACACACGTTTAAAAAGGCTTGGAATCATTCACCACCTTTGATGGCTACGGTTATTCAATAGTATCCTCTAACAACAGCAGAAGTTTAATGAGAGAGAGAAGGGGGCAGAGAAAGGAGGGTTAGTCAAAACATGATTCATACGCGTACAGTACGATGAATAATTACAACACATCTTTGCCTTTGAAACGAAGACGAGTTTAATTGCTATGAACTTTAACCGCCTTGAGAGATTCTCCTATTTAGTTGCATTAGGTCTGTGTCCTGAAATTAAGTTAAAATGGATCGTTTATTATACGTCGGTCGGTCATGAGGTTATTACCTAAAATGAAACTGGATTGAATTAGAGGGAATGATAACTGTTAAGTATTTGTTTTAAAAATCATACCGATGACGTCACTGGTTGCATGAACAGTATATACAAAGAATACATTTAAGAATATAGGGAAAACGCAAAATACGAAAATACGCGATAATACGTTGATTACGCAAGTATACGGAATAGGTGAAATTATAATCTGTAAATAATTTAACAATATCAATTGATAAATTTGATGTATTTGTTCTAGAAATTATAATCATAACATTAGGGGTTACATGAATAACGAGTGTATTATGTAGGATGTCCATAAGGCTCGATCGATTAATCATTATATGGGGTATTGTCGGACTATTTCTCTCGACTATTTCTCACTGCCTTTTTTGGGTACATTTTTTCCCTTCTAGAACCAAGTACAATCATTCGTACAATCCGTGTAACATAGAGAAGACATATGTATAAGAAACTGTCAACCAAAACTGTCGACATAGTTAAGGGATACTGTCTTATTTGCTATCAATGTTTGAATGTTCTTCACGCAGAGGTCGCACCAATCGAGTTTGAAGGCTAAAAATTTAAACATTCACTATTTATTACGTCGAAGAAAAGTTTGTTTTTTTTTCTTGACCACCCATCTTAAATAGGTTTTCAGATTAGTGTTCAATATACAATGTGAGTTTATGCAGGATTGGTCGCTTTTTGTCCTTACAAAGGTTCATGCCTGATTTTTTTATTATAGTTCGGGCCTCTCAGTGATCACTGCCCAACAAAAGACGAGAAAATTAACTTTGATCACCATTCAAATTTTTAATTGATCATCCCTAACAACGTATACTACCAAAGATGGTAACGTGAAAGTTTCTATTGAGTGACTAATCAGGCCTGCTGTTTTTATTCTTCTCCTCCTCCTTCCTTCCAGAATTTGCCGAGTCTTTAAATTTGTAATCATTAACATAGATCATGATTAGGACGTTTTTGTTCCAGGAACCGTACTCGTGACATCAGAGATTACATGAACATCTAGTATTTCCTACGGAGTGTCCATAAAGTCCCTACCTATGTGGCTTAGTCAGACTATTACTTTCGTCTTTGTTGCTCATTTATTCTCAACATTTATTCTCAACTGTTTCCTCCGGCCATATTCGGGCATTCTTTCTTGAAACAGATGCAATGACGGAAGCACACTCGTTTAACGAAATTCAGACGGCGCTTGTCTATTTTGGTTCAAAAATGAAATCTGAAATAGATAGAGACTTTATGGACATCCTGTAAAATAGCAATTTCCACTTTCGTGAATAAATAATTTTATTTGCTTCGGTTTTCTGAATATTTTATAGCTCCCCGCTGAGTTTCTGCGACAAAACACGAGCTCCGGATGGGAGTGAGGAGGAGAGAGAGACAAATAAAGAGGGATAGAGAGAGAGAGAAAAATTAAGATAGACGCAAAGAGAGAGACAGTCAGACAGAGAGAGACTGTATCTTTCTGTGTATTGGTAAGTGCATGAATCTGTGTGTGTGTAAGTGAGCGTATGTTTGTATGCATTTCTGTGCATGTGTGTATACATGTGTGTATGTGTGTGTACGTGTGTGTGTGTGTGTTTGCTAGTTCATGTGTTTTCATGAGTGTGTTTGTATGCGCGTCCGTGAGTGTGTGTGTGCATGTGATGGTGAATTCATGTGTATATGAAGTTTTGGGTATATAGGTGCGTGTTTTTGTGTATGTGTGTATACATGTGCTTGTGTATGTCTCTATATGTGTATGAGAGCTAGTGTGAGTCTGTGAGTCCGTATGCCAATGTGTGCATGGATGTGTATCTGTTCGTGTGTGTGTGTGTGTGTGTGGATGTGTGTGTGTGTGTGTGTGTGTGCCACTGCAGCCTTTCTATGGCTGTGTGTTTACGTGCATCTTGCCTGGAGAGTCCAAAAAATGTCGCAACTGCGTTTAAAAAGATTTAATATGAAACTGTTCATTTTCATATTTTTTTTTTCTTGTCTTTTTCTCCCATTTTGACAGCTGCTTTTACCGTAATGGAAACTTTGGGCCTGATTTCATTTTTAATGCAAAAGCAATTCTTTTCTTGTTTTCTTCTTCTTTCAATTTGATTTATTTTTCTTTTTGGAATGGTTTTAAAATGTTCCATCCTTCATCGACGGCCAGAGAATGCTTTGTTGAAAACCGTCAACGGAAACTGTCACCAAAACCATCAAAATGGTTTACTTCAGTTTTCAAGTTGGTCTGGCTTGCTTGCTATGTACGTACGGGCCATACAAATGGAGCAAAAGGGCTGACAATGTAAACACCCAGTTCTTACTATGTCTTGTGTTTTTAGTTTTTTATTTCTTATTTCATCTTTTAAAATACCACCGCCCAAATAGGTTTTTCAGTGTGGGTTTAATTTGCAACGTAAGATTATGTTAAATTGGTCATTTAGTTTGCGTTTGGTAGCGTTCACTCTCGTTTTTTGAATATCAACCCCAAGCAAAAGGCAAGAGAAGTAATTTATTCATCTATCATCCTTTTTCCGATTTATTAATTGATCACACCCAATGTGGCATGCTGTCAAAAGACGTTGGTCATGCGACGGTTTCTGTTGAGTGACTAACCAGTCTTTTGTGATCTTTAAAGAGAATACAAATGATGCCCAACTTCGACTTTAACCAAAGCAATCTGGAAAAGTACATTTATAATTCCTTTTTAGTGTTGGTGAACGTCCATGAGATCGAACGTTATTTTTAATTAAGTTGATAATACTGATATGAATATGCATTATCTGAATTGATATCTTCATCATATGGATCCAGCATTTTGGCCAGTGCTTACTTTGGTCTTCTTATATATATATATATATATATATATATATATATATATATATATATAAGCAAATACAATATGAACCCAATATCTTTTTTTATAAGATATTGCATGTTATTCAATATCTGGAAACTTCATTCAAGTGTGGCTCTTTCTTTACTTCTTTCTGATATATATACATATATAGTTTGATTTTGCGTATTTATTGAGATATTCCATATTTTAGAAAAGTATCATTACAGGTAGAAACAATGATTCAATAAAAAAGAACATATAATAATTTTGAAAATAACAGGCCAAGTTGTTGTGAAATGTGATGTCCAGCGATTGTCTGACATTCGCATCCAGCACATCTGATCTGATCTAGACTTCTCAAATGAAATAGATCCCTTTTGACCTTGAATTTCCTCTAATTAATCTCCAATCAACTTACACACACTGACATTGATACCTAAAACATCAGCTATTGGACATGGATTCGTTTATGACCTCCTTCACTTGGATGCAAGTATTCTTTGGGACTTGACAAATATCTTTGTTCAGCCACTAACTGTATTAAGAATCATCACAACCTAGCGCATCACATACAACTTATAAATACACCATTTCTTGTGTGATCTTGACTTTTCTTGAAGAAGCCAAATTGAGCGAAGCGTTCGAATAAAAGAATCATATGTAGAGCAACTCTTCTGATATTGTCATTTCACTTTCGTATCGTCGGACTAACCTAATCTATACCAATACGTTGATCTTATTTTCATTAGCACATCTCTTTTGGTCCCCTGTACAAAATTTAAGATTCATAGCAACATAAGAATTCTAGTATGCGGTTTACACAGATATATGCATATATATATATGTGTGTGTGTGTGTGTGTGTGTGTGTGTGCGTGTGAGTGTGTGTGAGTGGATGTTAGACCTTGCACCTAAGTGTATCTCTGTTAATGCAAGTTTATCAACCCAACTCCGTGCTCGTGCATGTATGCAAATAAATTCATGTATATATATATATATGAATATGTTTGTATTCACACACACTTAATCGAAAGCACACACACACGCAATATATATATATATATACATATATATATATATATATATATATGTGTGTGTGTGTGTGTGTGCGTGTGCGTGTGTGTGTGCGTGTGTGTGGTGTACGTGGATGTTAGACCTGGTGCCTAGGTGAATCTCGGTGAATCCAAGCTTATCTACCTAACTCTGTATATGCGCGTACACACGCGCATATATATATTTATATATATATATATATATATATATATATATATATATATATATATATATATATATATATATATATATGCTTATATATGTGTGTTTTATAAGTACCGGTGTAATGAAGATAAAGCAAATGTATAAATAAGTGGAAGAAATTATTTTTTTCTTTCATGTTATTATTGTCAGTTGACAGATATTTTTCGGCAAAGTACCATCATCGGTGTGAAGTAAAAAGATGAGAAAGAAAACAGTTTAGTTATGGATGTCTTGAGATGAAGATAGAGTGAGGGATGAAAATAAGGGTTATCCCTCCCCTGTTTGACAAGGGGTGTAGCAGAGAGAGAAGTGGCCTTTTCCTTTATCAATGCGTATCTGACTAAATGTGTGAGTGTCTAATTTCGATAAGAGAAGTGTAAAGAAGGAACGAGGAAAAGGAGGGAAGAGATAGGTCCGTTATATTGGGTTGATGATCAGCAAAAAAAGTATGGTGGAATGGGTAGAAAATATAATGTTGAGTGTATGAGTGTATGGGGGAGTGATTAGTAAAATGGGTAAAGGAAAGAGGTAGAATTAAAATGTACAGGACTCATGCAGTATGTGTTTAGAAAGTCTTGGAGCGTACACAATGTGCGTAGCAGTAGAAGTGGGATGTGGAAACTTAAGGTTTTCTAAATGTTGATAAAGGAATAAAAAGGTAGAACGGAAAACAGGAATCAACGGGTATATATATATATATATATATATATATATATATATATATATATATATATATATATATAGTGATGGGAGATCAGTTGTTTTCGCTACAAAACATAAACTGTAGCACCTAATAACAACTATAGTCAGGAGGGCCTGATTGGTTTTTTCATTTTATATACTCTTACCAGAAAACTAAACCCTAAAAATATAGGACTATTCTGGGCTGGTTATATGCTAATCGTAGGAAGTAACAACATGCAAAAACGCAAAGATTTTTTAAATTCATCAATAAAGAAATCAAAGAATTGAACTTTAAAGTTGAAGCCATCGTGAAAAAATTATATTTTTTATGTCAATTTCAATATACATGATAAGAGCCACAAACCACACAGGAACATTCTGAAGATACATATATTAACGCAAAATTTAATCACCCAAACGAAGCATTAAAAATATCCCTAAATAAATAGAAGGTAAGTATTCATCAATCAAAATAATATTCAACAATGTTAGAAATAAATATACTAAAGCATTAAAGGACAACAATTTTACGGAAACATACTTTAAATACGACAAATAAGTAAAAGCCAATAGATTAAAACATTACTTCAACAAAAAAAGGAAAATCATCTGGTATAAACTGCAATACAACCTACGAGTGAGAACCAACATAGGGAAAATATTCTTCAAACAAATAGAAAAACACTTCTCTCGAGCAACCCACTGGGTAAAATATTTTAAAAGAACAAACTGAAAATTAGTGATAGTTGTACAAATAACTTTCATGTATTCATAACAAAACATAATGATAGAGTAATAAGAAACAATATTAGAAGAGAAAATATAAATAAACCACATTGCAATTGTACAAACAAAACAGATGCCCTTTGCAAAACAAATCTCTCGAATCAAATATCATATACCAAGCTGAAATATCAACCCAAGAGAAACTCTCAGTAGCAAAATGATATACAGGAATATCTAATACATCCTTTGAACTAAGATTAGCAAACGACAAATGCAATAACGATATATAACACATTACTAGAAACTAACTGGCAGCAATCTCATACCAAAATTAAATGAGAAATATTAAAACAAACACACATATGCCAGAGCATCAAAACCCCATGTTATCTATGCTTAAATGAGAAATTTGAAATCCTCACCTTTAACAAAAAAGAACAAAAAATATTAAATAGAAAAAATGAAGTAGCGTTAAAAGGCCAGAACCGCTCGAAATTTGTTATAAAACATAATTCAACACCTTGCATACGGGTATACAAAAATATACCACCGTAGCTATCTTATTCTTCTCGTTATTATTAATAATAGTCATAGCAGCATTACCATTAACATTATTATTGCTTTATACCGTGGCCACTCTAAGACCAACCCAATTACTTTTTCATAATCATCTTAGATAAATAGAAACGATTCCGACCTAGAATATAAAAAGAATTAAACATAAACAACTAAGGTAATGTAAAAGTGAACCCCAACACTGGGGAGCTAATAAAAGTAAGAATAGAATACTTCCTGAGAGGAAACGTACTACAAAGAGCTGATGGTTTAACAACACACAGATAAAGAAAGTGTCCACAACATCCCCTGTCAATTTATAACCAGCAGACAGTAATCTATCTCCATTCTGTAAAAAAAAGCTCCTATTACTTCCTAAATAAGGATGAAAAAAATAATCATTCGCCTGAAGAAGCCCAACAAGGCAAAAAATGTATTTGTGTAGCGAATGCTTTATTTCATCATAAAATAAGCTATACTCTAACTTAATGTTTAATGCTAAATGTATCGCGCACTTAATGAAATAAACCCATCACACATCGAATATTGCATCATATTGTATTACTGATTTGTACTTTGTAAATGCAGATGCACACATATATCATACACACCCACATACATACCACACTGATACATGAACATATATATATATCCAGCAATGAGTAATGGTATGATGTATGCGCAGTGAAAATGTGCATTTGATGAGGTGAGATGAAGTGCCCCCATTGTCAGTTGGAAAATGTGTAAAACGTGTTCTTGATGGGAAGAGTTAATTATTGTTAGGGTGGTTTAATTTACTATTAAACCAATTGGGCAATAGCGTATACGCGAAGATCGTCCATATGTCTTTATGTGTCACTAATATCTCTGTGTTTCTGTGCGGAATGTATTTAACTATTATAACTACGATGATGAGCTCATGTCTCCACGTTATATATATATATATATATATATATATATATATATATATATATATATATATATATATATATATATATATTGTCAGCGGAGAATGATGCAATCAAAAGGAGAACGGAAAGAAAATATTTGTGCATAATTTGGCACAGAAGAGTCCACCGACCTTTGTTGTTATCCCTGGGTGATTTATTGGGTGCATACAGACTAGAGACGGACTCATTACGTTGGCTTGGTTGCCTTGTTGACTGGATAGGAAGAAGATTAGCTTTTAATCCCGGCCGGAAGGTTACAAGGTACGCGTAGGATTATTTCCCAAAGGAAATCGTTTCAAAATCGGACGAAGACGAAATTGGTGAATCCTTTCAAATTAAGATGAATATAGACAATGAGATAGATCTTCTTGCTGCTTTTGTTAGAAAGATAAGCCTTGTTGCTATTGGCACAGGGACATCAACGAAGAATTTGAAAAAAAATCATTTGTAATCTTCCATTCTTTTGCTATGAAGCAATGATTATTGAGTCTGCTTTAAAGACAATTGTTACTGTCATAAATACTTGGACGCTCATTGTACCGGGCTAAGCTTAGTAAACAAGCCTGGCTGCGACAGGATTAAACTCAACTCCAACTTCTATTTCGATTGAAGTTGATTACTGCAACCTTTATAGTTTAAATATGATAAACGAAAACTATCTAAAGATATTTTTCTTTAGTATAAATGTATTTATTTAATAGAATGGACAAGCCTTTGCTGATTTCTGAGATAAATTTTCGTAGATATGTAAGGCTCATCAGATTTGTTCAGTCGTTTTGAAAGCTGCCTGTTAATCACTTACTCGTGATTTCCGATCAGTGTTGGGGAATAGTAACTTTATAAATGCATTCATTGATTAGAATAGAATTATCTCTTGCGTATTTTAACATAAACAAGCCTGGTCAGTTTGCAAGCCTGTTCAGTTTAGCTCAGTTGGTAGGAGAGTCGCCTGCAAATCACTTGACCCAGATTCCAAATCACACTGGGAAATGTTAATTTGGTTATCATGACGGTATATACGGACAGTGAGTAATTTCCTACTGAATTAGGTGAGGATTGTTTTTGTTCTTGTCCTTATTTGAAGAAAAACTGAGTCTAGTCCAGACTTGGACTGAAGTTTTGTTTTTTTAAGTCTCCTCTATGCCTGCTTTGCGGTGGGTATGGATTTTTTGCTGATCTCGGCTGTTGGTGTTCAAACCCCGGTAAAGATCAGGGCTTCAACGTCTGATTTTCTAAGTAGGAATGTCCTTCCTACCTAGACGACTGGTATAACACAATCTTCTCACCTCATTTCCGTCCATATGATCTTGCTACATACTAAACTCACATTCGTAAATACCTCCTTTTGATTTACTTATTATAATCATGAATGATACTACCCACCAGTCATTCTTATCAAGATCAGCATATTCCAAAGAAAGTGATTGCAGTAAGCTGCTCCATCTAGTCAACTTTTGCTTAATGTTAAAAGTCAGTTATTGCTATCTAAAAGACTCTGTGCCCCTATAAGTAAAATTAGTGTTCTGCCTTGTAATTGAAACAGCTGCATATTTTACAGAGCCAAGTTAGCTGTTGGTGTTCAAACGAAGGCAAAGCCTAAATTTCCCAGTACCGATTTTCGAAACATGTAGATTACCCCTCAATTAGAAGTCTGGTGCTACACATTTTCCCACCTCTATCCCCCATCAGTTAACCTAGTGGCGTACTTAAATCAACGTACATTATCGAATTCCAGTAAAATGTGTGGAGTCGACTCTGTTTCCCTACTGTAACAAGAACAGCAACAACAGGAACGATCCTCACCAAAAATAGGGTGTTAATCGATGTGTGGAATCCATATTCCCCTAACATGATTTAAACTCGCGACCAACTGATTCCCTAGAGGCTGTTTTACGGACTGAGCTAAACTGAGAAATCTTGGATCTCAACGAAAATGTATCATACAGGTAGGTACCGAGGAGCTTTTCATCCAGATAAATAAATAAAGACATTTCCTCAACAAATATATATTTTTGTATTTCTTTATTTTATATAAACGTACTGTTCGCGACTAGTGACTTTGTGCGAGATGAAGCAACTTTGAGTAAGGAAAACTGTTAAACATGATCACCAATTAAATCAATGACCGCTCAGGAACGCCAGGCACTGTAAACGACTAGTGGCATTGTGTCATTGAGTGTAGCTAGAAGAAGAAGAGCATCACTCCAAATTGAATCTTAGATAAATAATCGTATAGAAATTCCAGATCCCGTATGCAACTACTGACCTTGTGCCATACTGATTGAAGCTTAGTAAATAAACTAAATATACATCTATATAGACATGCTATGTGACAGTCAAATCATTACCGTGGGCACTGAAGGTGAACAGCATTAAACTTGATCAGTAATAAGATGGGTGACACTAGGTACTATGAAAAACATGTGACTTTTTGCCAAAATAAGTTACGCTGATAAAGAAATCATCGGTGAATATTGGGAAAAGTTCCACTCTCAGAATGGATATGAGTGTTTCTGGAATTGATCTTTCTTACGCACTGCAGGAGTTTTGACTTACTAACGCTCCAATTACTAATCAGTGCGTAGATTGGTAAATTCCCAATATTTTGTCATTCGTAAATCAGCGTCGCGACACAGAGATCAAGTTCGATATTGATTCCTTGTCTTAAATGCTTGACCCTGTTAGACGTTTAAAATATTCTGAATTGAGAAACGCCTCTTGTGCAGTAGAATTCTGATAATAGCAATGCAAGGATTCGGTTTTGATTTAGTACAGCGAATTCTTTACAATTCCAATGACGTATACAATGGCGAATATCAAGGAATCAATAGAAACTTGTGGACTGAAGGTTCAAGACGTTTCATGGACGACACCAACATCCAGACGAGACAATATATAAAAACCAGGAAGGAAAAATCATATCTGCACAATGAGTCAATATAATTGTAAAAAACATTCTTTTTTTTTCTAAACTGAAAATATATATATATATATATTACCATATAATTAAAATTATATTTTCATGGTGGCACAAAATAGCTATTTTCAGTGGCATGAACCGACATGTAACTGAACTATTTACAATAAGTTTATTCAATTTTGCTACTGCATTAACAATCTTCCGTCTAATTTATGTTGAAATATTCTTGTTCAGTATTCTTCAAGTTTTTACAATCATATTAATATATTGTGCAGGTATGAATTTTTTCTACCTGGTCATGTTTTCTTTAATTTTGATATGAACACATCCTCAACTACAACAACTGTTTTTTTGTTATTTTTTTTCTAAGTAGATTGCGTGGCGGATTCGAACCACCAATCCCTTGATTACTAAATGAACGTATTAACCAATACACCACGGAGAATTACATCAAAATCAATTGGGGATGTTATAATTTGGGGGGGGGAGTCTTTTTTTCGAAATGCTCCTCATTTCCAATACTAAAATTTGTTTTGTTTTACTTTTCAAATATTCGTTGGGTTAAATTAAGCATATATGGAAAGTTTGGTGTAATTCGCGTCTACGTTTCAGGCGTGCATTATCTGTATTGCATTTGAATTGAAAAAAAAGTCCTTAAAAGCTCATATGATGTGTTTTTCAGAGCAATTACCGTGAGTCAGTGTGATTTTATAAAAAGTCAATCACAATATAGGTGTCTACAAATTGGCCTGAATCTTATCAGAATTGTTCCTGTTTTACATTAAGGACAGAGCGTTAAACGCGTCTACCCGATTCGCCAAGGAACGTAACTGATAGAATAAAATTTTATTTCATGACGTAATGATAATGCTACATTTAAAGTACGAATAAGTAATGATAATGAAATAAAAAAATCCGTCTTTTGTCAACAGAAAACTGTTCTCCAAACTCAATTCAATGCAAATTTCTTATAAAAAATGCTATGTGCATCCATATATATTTCGTATATGCCGTTTTTTGGAGGTACTTGTAAACGAGTACTTAATACACAGGATAATGACTGCTTTGAATGTATCAAACAAGGACGGACTCATTTTATCGATGTATTTTTTTTTTTGTATACGTCAGGTTTTACAAGTTTCCTTCGCTATTGGAGAGTAAAGATTTCGTATAAAAAACACAATGCGAAGAGGCAATTACCATTAATTCATATCAAAAACTTTTGGAGCATCCTCAAACACCATCAAATGGTAATGATGGTATGTTAGGCTGAGTCTTAATAAGTGTGGGTGTAGGAGGGAGAGAAAGGTAGAGGATTTGATATTCTTGTATAATGCTTGTACTTGTTAATTAATTTGGGAGTAAATTAAGTAATATTATGCATTTATAGAACATTTATCATCCACTTTGGAAAAACAAAAATGAAAACTCCATTCCAAACTCTAATCCTAATCCATGGAAATCATAATTTTAAAAAATGTTTTTACGGATAGCTGCTTCTATTGATGGCGATAACTTGAGCGACCTCAACTGGCAAGACTGATTTTATAAAATAAATAGTTGATTTAAAAAATACATCGTAGTTTACAAAAAACAGTTCTCGATGCACAATAAGGTATCTTCCGTATTCTATTCTCTTTCTTGTGGTTTTGGAGCGTCCATTTTTTACAGTTTACAAAAATATTTTTTAAATCCCAAGTTGATGTCCCTGTGCCAGATTTGTAAGTTCACGAATCACTACTCAGTTCCGTAGACAAAGGACCTGATTGCTCTATTCATATGTAGGCTTATAATACCCCTCGTTAGGGCACCCTTTATGATAGGAACCTATGAATTACTTCAAGTCGATTCTTTTTCAACTTGCTAGATTGCCTTTGTGTATCCACAATTATGAATGTACCAGCGCACGATGATTTAGTTCCTCATATATTGAATATGATAGTGACTAGCCATCACAGTCAATAACTGAACTACTGTAGCGTCAGAATTTGAAGTCGAGTAAAAATAATTCCATCAAAGGAAAAATAAGGTTAGAATAAATTCTATTTATGTCATCACTGTCGTTTTCTACAACAAAACACTTGAAAAGAGGTAAAAAAAAGAAAACAAAAAAAAACATTTAGAACTATCTAGATTTAGAAAAATCTAGATTTTATAGATAAATCCGTCAAAATAAGTGCTGACAATTTTCATGTCTGTAGACAAAACGGTATGGCCATGAGTGCTGGGACGCACACACACACATACTCATGAACAAACACACACAAAGAAGGATAAAACCTGCAGCCATCTTTGGTGGCTACGGTTGTTCAACAATTTCTTTTATTTATGAGGGTGACAGTCTTATCCTTTTTGCATTTTATTTTTTCAAATTTCTTCAGTGACTCATTAATCATTTTCCACGAAAGAAGTGTGTATTCAGATTAGGTTCCATGAAAGAATAGCTTATTTGAGAAGATTCACGCAATCACCTTCCCCGCCTCAACATACGATGACTTATTTCCGCTTGCCCAAGTCAATCTGAACTAAAAAAAAGTTGTCGCCCCTGTTTTATAAAGGATTTCTACGATCACCCGTTTCTTGGCTGAAAGTGGAATTCCAAATTTAGATATTATTTGAGTCTGTTTCATTTCAACTTCAGGTTGACCAACAATTTGCATCCGTCAAACTCTGATATTTCCGGAGATCTGGAATATGTAACATGGTGTAATTCTGTCAAATTCCAGTCAAAATCTGGAGTTGACTTTGTTTTTCTACCGTAACTACTAGAACAAGAACAATCCTCATCAAATTTCCCAAGTATGAGCAACAAGAACAAGAGCAGTCCTAACCGAATTTAGCGAGGTAAACTCTTTGCCGTCTGTTTTTCCCATTGCGTTGAACAAATCTATATATAAAATTAACATTTCCATACCGGGATTTGAAATCATAACCAAGTGAACCGAAAGCGTTGCTTTTACCAACTAAGCCCACGTTTATACTAAAATATATATTTTTAAATAATTTTATATTCATTTTATATACAATACAATAGTTGCAGTAATCATCTTCATATGAAGTAGAAGTAGAAGTAATGTTTGGTCCAGCAACAGCCAAGCCTGTCCAATTATTTAAATGAAAAGAAAATTAATTTTCAAATTTGAGTTTTGGCTGAGGCTGCTTACGATCTCTTTGCAGGGACGCTCTTCGGAAAGATATGAAACCACTTGCCCCCCTCCGACACACACGCACTACAGGTGAATAGCTAGGTAGTTCCTAAGCCAAGTTAACATATGTGGAAGGTTGGGTATCAGGCCGGTCTTTGGATGCTTAATACCCGATGATTGTAACAGAAACAATGAATAATTTTCCATTGAACATATCCTGTTGCGTTCGGAAAGGAGAGAACTTCGCCCAATATCTCTAGCAACATAGGAAGGAATTATTATTCTTGGTACTGTCGAGTTTGAATTTTTGGGGATCAGCGTTTCTCGAGAAATCTAATGCTTCCTGAATACTCAATAATTGTCTATTGTACGAAATTGATATTCCCTAGATATATTAGTAGGCGCCCGGTGCAGTGAAATGTCGAGTTTTGAGCTTTTCTGGTCAGCGGTTCTCGAGGAATCACATGAAAATGAACAAAAAACTTACTGATTATAAATCTTTTTTATAGATTTCAATTTAGATATAGAATATCTTAATTGGCGATAAATGTAAATTTTGATACTGGATATCTGAATTGGCTACATGGATCAGAAGAATCTGAGATACATTGAAGCCGTAGTTTAGTACGACAGACAAAAAATTATTTCACGTGACTATTATAGCAGGCTAACACGAACATTATTAAGTTCGTTACTTCCCAAACATACACTTTGGGAATGGGCACTGCCTTACTTATTTTGATTTACAGAGAAAACAACAATTCAAAAAAGACAATTAAAAGACCAAATATATAATTGGGTACGAGAGGAAATTTAGGTTGGTCAAGTGGATGAACAGCAGAGGGACTTGGCGAGCGGAGTTCAAACCCTGGCTAGGACAGTTCGTGATCCGTTCGTAGAATTCTGGTGTTTATCGTCTATTTTACACATCGCACACGGGCCAAGTAAAAAGTAATACGTCGTTTTGAACCTGAGGAGGGTCTACTTACTTATATTGTTCGGGAATCTGGAATTCGCATTCTTTTTTGACATTTCAAAGAGAAAAAAACATCTTATAATCTATTCATGCGACGAACAACCCATGCAGAACGTTGCCGAAAAGCTCTTTGCATACCAGCGCGAAAGACTGTAAACTTTCAAGCGTGTATTTGCCTAACAAGCATATGGGTCGCCCGGGTTGAGAGCAGACATCTATACAAAGGTTAGGCATAGAAAGTGCATGAAACCAGAGAATGTATGGAAAAATAAGTGCTTTCCACTCTGCTTGGCAAAGGAAAATCGATTTTTGGTCTGGAGAAAGCGAACAAAACCAGCGCTGTATCTCAGGTTGCTGCCCCCACCCCCTTTGCCTCCCCGAACCAACCAACCACATCGCCGTAAATGGACGACGCCATCGATTTGCTGGTCGGTTTTTTTTTCTACCCTTTAAATGTCGGCCGAGTTTGGTCGGTGAAATGGCAGTATGAAAGACACTTCCACGAACAATAAGTATATCTATATTATTTTTATCTATCTATCTATCGTTCTATCTATCTATCGTTCTATCTATCTATCTATCTATCCATCTATCAATCAGTGCATTTATGAAATGTATCTATCTACTGACACTGCCACGAACCATAAGTATATCTATATTCTTTTTATTTTTCTATCTATCCGTCTATCTATCTATCTATCTATCTATCTATATATATATATCCATCTATGTATCTATCTATCTATCTATCTATCTAACTATCTATCTATCAGTGCATTTATGTAATGTATCTATCTACTGATACTGCAACGAACCATAAGTATATCTATATTCTTTTTCTTTTTCTATCTATCCGTCTATCTATCTATCTATCTATCTATCTATCTATCTATCTATCTATCTCTATATATATATGCATTTATGTAATATATTTATCTATTGACACTGCATCGAACAAAACTATACCGATATTCATTTCTATATCTATCCGTCTATCTGAAGACACTGAATCAACAATACATACACACACACACACACACACATATATATATATATATGCATATATATATATATATATATATATATATATATATATATGATTTGCATGTTAATGTATATAGGCGTGAGTATGCATATCTGTATATACATGTATGTGTGAGTGTGAAACAACTGGCTCTGTCTGTTTGAAACTGTGTCCCACCATAATCATTGGCACCGTGAGACTGGATACAAAGTTAAATATATATATATATATATATATATATATATATATATATACATATATATATATATATATATATATATATATATAATGTGTGTGTGTGTGTGTGTGCGCGCGTGTGTGTGTATTTGTGCGCGTGCATGTGTGTGTATGTGTGTGTGTTATAAGTATAATGCATAGGATGAGAGATATAACCAAACGCAAAATGATAAAGGAGTTGCTGAAAAAAAGATTAAAAGCGCTTATTGATATCTTCGTTATTTCTTCATATTCTGGCACTAACAAAATGTTCTAATGATCTAAACAAAAGAAAATCCAAAGCAGTTGCGTAGATGATGAGCAAGAGTCATTGCCCCCTCAGGGCACAGTCTTCAAATGTGGCGTCTGTTCAACAAATTGTAACTGTTTACTTCCCCAGTACGATAACTGTTGTATATCATTATTTCTATTGGTACTTTTTTTTTTCTTACTTTACTGCATAGGGTGGAAAGAACTTTCTGGACTCAATACTTCATTAGACTGACCTCCCAGTGTTTTGAACTGTGTGTTCAGTCTCCTGTGATTCCAAAGGTTCTGCGTCTTCTGACTCTGGAGGATGGGGGTCAAACTTCCCAGCATAATGACTTGATTTTCTTCTGGATATTTCTTCACTCTCGGCCTTGCATTGTCACTTTTCCTGTTCACTAAATCTGCACAACGTTTCGACTGCTGAACCCTCAGACCTGCCTCGGGTGTCAGTCCTGTTTAGAAGCTCAAAGGCACAAGCAGCAGATGTGACATGAATGGAAGAGGGAGTGAATACACCAGGGCCTCAGAACAATGTTGAATGAGGTTCTATTGGTGTAATCGGTAACATCTCGGACGATAAAATCAGCGACACGAGTTCGAATTCACTTTATTCGTGGACAATGAAATTTTAGAGTTATGCTTCCTCCAGGGGCAAGTGATTCATAACGGATAATACATGTCAGGTTTCACCAAATGCATAAAAAAAACTATTTGTGGATGAAGTCCTGCCGTGGTATCTGAACAATTGCCCCGGACGATAATTCTCTCTGGATAATTTCCCTCTGGGCAATTACCCCTAAGACAACATGCTACACATTCGTTTTGTGAGAGCTCTTCGAATTCCTCTGAACTTTTAAAGAACAATTACGTATTGATCCGTTCAGTTGGTATAATACCCGGTAGCTGTCGCCGAAAGAATCGCAGTAGGAGTTCACTATAATCCTAGAATAAAATGTCCCTCTACTTTGATGTTCAAAGTAGTTGCCGGATTAGGGGTGGGGCAGATTAAAAGATTGATCGGATTAAGTTAAATGGGTTGCCGGTTAATGCGTGCAGTTCTACGGAACAGGAGTTAATTCCTACAGGACCACGATTATCGTTAGGCGTAAATCAGACCGGCGTAAAAACAGAACGAAACTTGGAAACAGAATTTAGGTAATGAAAACTGAGCCGGAGGGAAAAAATTAGGTAACGAAAGTCATATGGTGGAAGGGAAAACATTGATTTCCTGATATATAGTGAACCACTAACGCAATTCACAATTATAAGGCATTTTGATTATTGACTCCTTTGTCCCTAACTTTGCTTGGTGGGTGCATAATCTACGTTTTCAATATTTTTTGCGTAGAAAGGATTCATCTTCCACTTTTTTTTCGACTGTTATGCCTTTGTTCATGTCGGTCATCAATTTTAAGAACTGTCGATCAAAATTGTTGAGATAGGTTCCTCCGATTATCAAATGAATCTGACTGCATTACAGACTGCACACCAATGGAGTTAAAAGTTTAAAAACTTGAATGTTTATTTGGTATGCAAAGATGAATAAAGTAGACCACTACTTCTTCCTGAGACAACAAATCGCCATGAAATCCTCAACAGAAGAAATCAAGAGAGGAATCACTCTAGATTCGCAAGCTTTCGGTAGAGCCAGCTCATCCTTCAAGAACAAGAAGACTCCATTAATCCTAAGAAGAAGGGCCTGCAACAAAGCATCATCCCGACAGCCACCGATTGAGATCAAACGTGAAACCTAACCATAAGATTGACCCTTGGACTGAGAACCATACAACATGCACAAGAGAGAATCATGCTCAACATAACACGGAGAGATTACAAGATTACAGAAGTACATTGAAGGAACAGAGTAATCAGAGACATCATAGAAACAATCAGAAAACTTAAATGGAAATGAGCTGTCGATGTTGTAAGAATGCAAGGAAAAGTTCGACATCACAATTCACAAGATGGACCTCAAGAGATCATATGCAAAAATTTGATCAGCAAAATCTTGAATGGCAAGACGACTTAGACAAGTTCAAAAAGTATTGTCACAATGATGCCAATGACAGATAGGTTCAGTGAATCTTGGGAAAAGTCTATGTCCAAGACAACATTTGGGGTTTTTAAAGAATTCTCCTCCTAAAAGGGGTTTAGTATATAATAAGGGTTAAAATTACAATATAAGCTTTTGCTAGATTATCTCCAAAGTTTGTTACTGTTTTGTTTTGTTTTTTATTGAAAATTCCAAATTTATCAGTGATCCCAGCCAGACAGAGACGCAAAAATAGTTTATTCATTGATCACCCTTTTTTCTCCATTTTTTTAATTGATCACCCTAACATGACATGCTACCAAAAGATATTGATAACATGATGGCTTCTATTGAGTGATTAACCAGGCGTATTTTTTTTTTAGGGCGAATTCTTCACTTTTTTGTCAGGTTCTTTTCAAAATTCCGTCTGCAGATTTTATTTTATTTTATCTTGAAAAAAAAGAAAATGTCTGCTGGGAAAAGAACTTTCAATAGATTTATATTAAGACGGTCTTTTTGTTTGATGAGACGTTCACAATCATTGTCTTTCGACTCTGCGATAGGAAAATGGTCGAATATGCGATGTGGCGTGACGGTTATCTGCGCAGAATCGGAAAAATGAGTTCGTATGTTCACTTAGCATTGAATTAATGGATGGTTTCCGTTTTATCTCTACAGAGAATGATACGTCCCCTCCAGGGCACATGCCTGGGCGTAGCGTACGGAGATCATGGCATGTCTAGTCGTCAGGATCCACCTAGCTGATGAAGTCCCGAGGAAAGCAGAGATTGAAATATCTGGAATCTGTTTGGCTGCAGGAATTGCCGGAAAGACGTCAAATTGTGTGTCAAACCGTTTTAAGGGAGGCTCCACTCTTGTTTGGAATCAGTTGTCCTTCTCCTAGACTGGTTGCCTTCTTGAAGCTAGAAAACCTAATCTTTCTTACTATTTTACCCATAGCTGGTGGATATGGGATCATGCCTTTCCAAAGGGTATTAGCGCAAATTGAACATAATCAGACCGATTGGAATATGAATTAGGGTCGCCGATTCCATTGTCCGAGGCGCTACCTACTACGTCAATTGCACCTCACGAAGCATTGATCCTCACTTTTGTTTTTGAGGCTGGGGGAATGCGCTTCCTCTCCCCTATACTTTAGCCCCGCTGCTTGTGCCTTTGAGAACAGACATCCAAGGTAGGTCTGAAGATACACCGGCCGAAACGTTGTCATAATAAAAATGAAGAAATTGTTCCGAATGTAACAATATACAGTGTTTACAACACATTACTTATAAGAATCCCGAATAGTAAAGATTATAAATTTCTTATTAGATATTACCAATTTAAAACTTCATCTCAATTTGTAGTTGTTTCTCAACTTTGGGCCATTGTTCCAAATTTGATAAAAGAGAATTATGTATTACAATACTTGATGCAATGCTCTATCCATAAGGAGCCACACATACAAATCAATGTGCTTAATTGTATGATTGAATGACTGTCCAATTTCTATTATAACCTAAAATCATTATGGATTGGTCTATGTGAAATACAATAACACTGCTAAGAATAACAATTATGGGGTTGAAATAAAACGAGATAAGCTATTGCAACATAACAATACATAATACGTCATAGAATCGCTTAATGTATGAAATTAAAACTGAAGAAAAAATAGTGTGGCAGTGATTGAAAGAAATGTTTACAAAAACTTTAAATTTTAATACTTGAATTATTAAAAGTGATATAGCATTGGATTTGTCAGGACTGATTCATACATAAATGAAGCTGTCGTTTTTTACAGGCATATGCTAGTATTAATAATACATAAATATTACAATTGAAATTGTCCGAGAGTGTCATGATGTGGTTAACCTTCTTACCGAGATTACAAAACTAAAGTATTGTATGAAGACACCAATGTGGCGAAAAAAAGAGACCGATCAAATAAGCGCCTAATGTTCACGAAGGGTTCAGTGTGTGTATGTGGATGTGAGTGTGTGTGTGTGTGTGTGTGTGTGTGTGTGTGTGTGTGTGTGTGTGTGTGTGTGTGCATCAAAGGGAAAGAAAACAGAATGAAATTTAAAGGACAAAGGTCGGAGAATCGCCAGAAATATAAATTTATATACATAATACTTATATTCTCAATATTATTATGCTTCAAATATTGGGCACTTCTACTATAAAAAACCAATTCGTGTCATTATTATTTGAATGATTGAATTATTATTTGAATATATATATATATATATATATATATATATATATATATATATATATATATGTGTGTGTGTATGTGTGCGTGTGTGTGTGTGTATGCATGCGTGTGTGTGTGCGTGTGCATCAAAGGAAAAGAAAACAGAATGAAATTAAAAGAACAAAGGTTGGAGAATTGCAGGAAATATAAATTTATATACATGTGATATATATATATATATATATATATATATATATATATATATATATATATATGTATAAAATACTTATATTCTTACCATTATTATCCTATAAACATTGAGCACTTTTATTATAAAAACCACTTCGTATCATTATTTTTTGAATATTTGAATTATCATTTGAATATATATATAAATATATGTGTGTGTGTGTGTGTGTGTATGTGTGTGCGTGTGTGTGTGTGTGTGTACGATAATAGTTGGAGAAGTTCAGCAATAAAGGGTTGAATAGGTTTAAGAAAAAAATGGAAAAAATAAAGCCAAACTTTTTCGGTAATGGTTTTGAAATATAATAGTTTTTAATAAACCTTAACCGGTTCGGTACAAATCTTCAGAAGGCAAATGTGATTCTTCATTTGCCCCCCCCCCCCCGAAGACACGTACGAAACCGGTTAAGGCTTGTTAAGAATATATATATATATATATATATATATATATATATATATATATATATATATATATATATATATGTGTATATATATGTATATATATATATATATATATATATATATATATGTGTGTGTATATATATGTATATATATGTATATATATATATATATATATATATATATATGTGTGTGTATATATATGTATATATATGTATATATATATATATATATATATATATATATATGTGTGTGTATATATATGTATATATATATATATATATATATATATATATATATATATATATGTGTGTGTATATATATGTATATATATATATATATATATATATATATATATATATATATATATATATGTCTATCTATATATATACGTGTGAGTGTGTGTGTATGTACAAATAGTAAACTGCACTGTTATTATGACCAGGGACTGTCTACTCAAGTTCGATATTGACTGTGATGATATTTGGAGGAGTTGCACTGAACAGTAGTTCTCAAAATAACCTTGTAAACCAGTTGTCTTATAATTCAGTAAAATGATGATCTATGAGATAACGTGTATCAATATGCGTCTATTATTTCATTGTAGTTACAACCAAATTGCTTTAGATTCACTGCATTGTGTTTTGAAATTGAGCAAAAATGGACCCAAATAGAATTCAATTATAATTCGTAATTTTTATTTTTTCTGGTGAATTGAAGAATTACGTAATTATTGATAAAAAATGTTCGATTTAAAACAAGATTTAAAATTAAGTATGTGTACGATAGAAACATTTTTTTCAATGTTCTGTTTAGTCAGTTTAATAGCGAAAGGAAAAGCAAAAATAACATCATCAACAGAACTTTGTATATGCCAATGCACTATCTATAGAAAACCTATCCAAACTGCAAAAAAATGTTTTTCAGAGTAAGTCCAATAGTTTGTTTATGTAACTCACTGAAACTGAGACTATAAAGGTTGCTTAAATTTTAAGAAATTTCAAGATAATCATCTTTTTTAAAAATACTCTCGGAAAAATATTTTTAATAATTTCAGTATATAAACAAATTATGCTATAATTGTTGCGTTTTTTCTATCTAAACCATAATCATAAGAAATAAAGATAGCTTACTTTATACAAAATAGATTATACATACTTTGAAGTGAAGAAAATATTTCAAATGTTAGTATTTTTGCACAATAGACTAACCAGGAATTGGAATCAATTAGGAGTTTTCTGAGAACGATTTTATCTGTCCTAATCGAGATGAAGATGTTGTATTCATATATCATTCACATCAATTTAAACTTGATTAATCCATAAAAGATTTCGGTCGCCAAAATAACACTAAGCTTTTGTGTTCGTACGATCGTAAAGTTAAGTTTATACCTAAATGTGTGATCGTCTTGGAATATCAAGTGCTGTTAGCAGCTGACTTGGCATACCCGATAGCCATACTGGTCTCCAAACGCATTGAACTCTTTTTCTTTGGAGGCCGAGAAGGGCGTGAAACACTTCTGCCTTACTAAGCACCCACGCATAGCAGCAGAGCAAGCTGTTCACACATTGTCAGCATTGGCCGTCAGGGACCCCCAGACGTATCATTTAGCTATCAACTCGCATTTTATTATATGATATATGCATATCATGAATGTTCCCTTGTGCGTGTATATTAAGGGCTGTTTTTCTCCGCCAAGTGACCTCTCGACTTTATACTGATCAGTTCAATTTTCTAATCATTATTCATTCAGAGCGTGTCTTCCTTTGCAACTTACCTGAACATTATTCTTTATAAACAGAGGAAAAATTGATAATTTAGGAATACTTTGAACAGTGCGCTTTGATTAATGCAAGTTTTGAGGTAGTACGGTTAAGGTATTGCTGTACGAATTAATGTAACCCAATATGAGCTGGAAAAATGCACAGTAAATTTATAATGAGACCTTAAACAGTTTTTTTTGTTGATGTAGTAGGGTTAAGACATTGCAGTACAAATTATTGTAAACAAGTATAATCTGAAAAATGCACCTTGAATTATAACTAAATTGAAACAGTGCGTTTCTAAACAGAAGAGGAAATTTTCGAATGAATTAACTTCACTAATCAAGGTATGCCAGTACTATTCTATGTATAAAAAAGTTTCATTTTTAGATGCACTAGCATCCATAGCATCGGTTACCGTCTCTGATTGACATGCTAAATGTGTGTTACGTTACTTGATCAATGTTATACCAAAATATGAGTAACTTTGTTTTCTCAGTGTTGCTAATTTGGATGTTTTAATCTAAAACTAGATGTTTTTGGTAGCATCTAGGTGTCAGAAAGTGTTATTTAGACGACTTTTAATTAATCTATTTGTATTTTCATCTAATTCATATTAATAGAGTAAGTAATATTTTTATTTAATTTATAGTAATGAAATGAAATATATCTTAAATAAATTATGTAATATTTTAGTAGAAACAATGTTCAAAATTGAAGTCATATTTCATTTAATTTATTGCCAATACGTAATATATTTCCAAGATTCTGGTTTTTAGATCTGGAGAATCTTGAGATGTTGTTAGACTCAATTTTTGACGTTATCTTGGAAATAGAGTTGGCTACTCTTATCTTCACACAAGAAAATAACAAGCGCATTCATGATCTGATATCCGGGTGTTTTTTCATGGTGGTGGACTGCAGGAACATAGGGTGTGCAAATAAAAGCTGAAAGGACTCCATCAAGGAAAACCCAATGTGTAGCAGCATCCTTGTAAATGAGCTGGAGTCTCGTGCTAAGGACAGAGCCCAATGATGCAGAACAGCACACGTGAAAGGAACCGATGAGAACTGATCACAATCGCCAGAGAACCCTGAAATTGCTCATTATCCATATCACGGCACTCGAGTACCCCTGCTGCCCCTGTGTGTGTGCTCTAAGAATCGACATGTCAGTCACATTCTTGTCCACTGATGACTGCACGGACACAGAGATCATTAAAACGGTGATCAGCCATCTTGGTTGTGTTGCCTTGATCCCCGATTGTCAAAGAGATAGGGACATACTGTGAAAACTGTACATGACCTGGATAACCATTTACCCAACCAGGCAACAGTCCATGAATCCCAGACGCGCACGTTACAATTTTTTCAGAAATTGAATCCAAAATAAGATCAAACAAACAATGAAGCAATTTTTAAGTCTCCCCAAGAGTGCATAAAACCCTTTCATATATCATGTAAGTAGATGATTGAGTGAGAAGGAGGGAGAGAGGGTGCTGATGTGACTCACACGGACTCAGTTACTCTTATGTAGCTCAGCACATGGAGCTATGATTCTATCTCCCTTTTCCGAATGATCCATGGTGTAACATACCGTACATAGGCAAACCGTACTTTGATTAATTGGTCTCAATTTTTACTCGCGTACGATGAATTTGCATCAAGCGATTCATCTAATTTGGGATCTAACTACAATTTATCTACAATTGTAAACTATTTGTCTGTATGTCTGTGTGTACCACGATTGCTCAACAACTGGCATTTGTGCACGGAAGAGGATGACGTTCTTTGCACGTCTGCTCATCATGGCTGCAGCACAGGATGAAACGAAATACGCAACATTCATGACAGGATTCAAAATTGAAGCTTAACTTTTTTTCTTCGGCCGACCAAGAATAGATAGTCTTCGACTGGAGACTAAACAAAATCCTCACCCAGTGAGGGAGAGAGAGAATGTCCTTCTAGTGCCAGCGACCAGGGTTAGCGTCAGCCCGTAGACCCTGGTGCTCTCTGCCTGCCTACTCTAGTGGTCTCTGCTGCACTTTCTACCATGTCTATTCTGCCTACTTCGGTGACCAAATTTTCGTCTCGTTTTTAAAGGCAAGGGTCACTTTTCTTATGATATCTCTCTTACTAAATTAACTTGCCCTCTTCTTTTACCTGATACCGAAACTTGATAATCATCCATCCTTTTCTTCCCTATTTTTCCTCCCCTGCTTTCTTTCGTTTCTCACGCAACTAAACTGACAATATGTCTTTCCTACTTCTGCTGTTGAAATTTTTCTACACCGTCTCAGTTCTATCATCCTCTTTTCGCTTCCTTTCTGCTATTGTCTTCTCAATTAAGTGGCTGTGACTGGGTATCAATCTGCAGGGATTCCAAGCGACCATGCTTTATCTTGTCAATGAATCTACTTACGGTGTTTCTATAGTCAATTTGACGTCAGAAAAGGGTTAATCTCTATCTTATTTTTGATCAAGTATTTATGAATAACATCACATATACTCTGGCCAAAAGGGTCCTCAACGAAAAATACTATTTTGAAAACTAAAATGAAATATTTAAGATTAAAATCAAATATTCGATTAAAGAGTCCCATCAGCCCTCATATTGTAACACATGAAGTTGACATGAGTCATTTGACAACACACCAGGCAGAGCAGTGGCGAGTTTGAAGGTTATTGGATCAGTAGATCTCGAGATATCAGATAAAAATAAATTTTAAAAATATAAATCGTACATATTTTCTTATAGTTTCTATCAATCATCTACTTTGGCTTTCGCTGTTTAGAATTACCTAAATTCAGATATAAAGAATCTGAATCGGCAACAGTGGAGAAAAGTAATGGAAATACTTCGAAACCGTAGCTTGAACAATGGACAGAAAATTTTACGTGGATATTATAGTAAGCTGCTCTACACACTATTAAGTTCCGTCCTTTCCTTTTCTTTAGTAGTCGATGATGTCCTAATGATTACAAAGGATGATATCAAAGAAACTAAATAATCACATATGTAAAGAAAAAGAGTGCCCATAGTTTCCCTTATTCAGTAATTTCGCGTTGTTGGCCTGTCTTAAGTATCACCGAATTTTGAAATATTTATCCAGGTTATTGTCGTGAATATAAACGAAATCTTCACCATAAACAAAGGCTTTATTCATCTTTAGACTGGGATTCGAGAAGTTACAATAATCAGTGTCAGTGCTTTTGTAGACACCATGGATTATTCCATATTTTCCTCTTAAGGGTCAACTAGGAAGACGGTTTAATAAACTTCATCTAATTCGATATCGATCCCATTGGGATCTATGGGACTATTCAAGGGATAGACACGTTCCAGAGGTTCGAAAGAGGTCGATATATGCTAGGGGAAGGGTTCTTGAATATTTGGTATGTTTTGCATCTTTTGACTTATCTCCTTGGTTACTTTACTATTCATTTCTTGATTATCTCCCATTTTCGATATACAATTATATACCATGGATCTGGTGAGTTTTTTTTTTTAAAGTTTAGTACATTTTTGGCTATTCCTTTTGGCAGCCCTTCCTGGGATTCGATGAAGGAACAAAGATTCCATGAAAGGGTTGATGGTCTGAAGCAAAATTGAAGCAAGCTAATCCTGTCGGTCGTCGTCACTGGGTTTGATTCTCATCAGATCTCTCGTTGTATGTATCAGATAAATATAATATATATACAACAATTACGATTTAATCTCCTTTTCATTGCATCTAGAACTTGGACAAGTAATGCTTTGATTCCATGTTATTTTGTATTGATTAATAGGAGATTTCGTCTAATTTAGTGGACTTTTTTTTATTGAAGCTTTATCGTTTATAGCTGTCGTTAAGCATCGGCAAAAATTGCCCTTTCATTCGTTACCAACAGTAACTTCAAAATTATTGCTTCACTTTACAAAAGCCTCGTGTTTCCAATGTGCCTGTTCCGAAAAGACAATCTGTACTTTCCAGATCATCAAAGACCTGGGGTCAAAAATGAAAACTGATCGTGGCAAGCGGGGGTCGTGGCAAGCTTCCCATCAACTATACAGTAGGACGCCTTGTTAGTCACTCAATAGAAACTGTCATGTGGCCAACATCTTTTGGCAGCATGCTGTGTTGGCGGTGATCTCTATAAAAAACGGGGGAAAAGGTGATCAATGAATAAGTTAATTCACTCGGATTTTGTTGGCCAGTGATCACTAAAAAAAGTCTGAATTAAAAAAACATGTATGAATGCCAGTGGGAACAAACTAAGGGATCAGTTTAAAGAAAACTTACATCGTAAATTGATCCCCTTTTGAAACCTATTCAGATGGAAGTTTCGAAAAATAAAATAGATAAAGGTGTGGTCTGAATGTGGGCTGCATACTTCTTCACATTAGTAGCTAACCAGCCAGCCAAACCAACTTGAAAACCAAAGAAACCTATATTGACAGTTGTAGTGACAGTTTCGGTTGATGGTTTCTAATAGTATTGTTGATTGGAAATGACGAGTGAGGGGCCAGGGTGAGCATTCGAAAGAAAATCACAATCGATATATCTTCTATTGAAATGATGTCATCAGTCATGTCTGATATGAAGGGAAGTAATTTTGATCCTTCGACGCCCCCATAACAGACGTTTTTTGATTATGGTCAGGAAATGAATCGGACTGATCAATTTTCTATGGAAGAATTTTGAATGTAATAATCTCTGAGCGTTTGCCGGTGAAGCATCGATATATCATTTACGGGCCTCATGTGAAGTCTGTTTGATAAGTATCCAGCCATTTTAAATATCTCGAAAACTGTCTGCCAGGCCTCGATGTAATTTGGCTACCGATTCGAGAGGACCTTACTGCACATTTACGAGCTGACACTCTCTCGGGACGTCACTCAGTCGGCAGTGAGACAATGGCTACTTGTGCACTGTGCGACCGTTGACGTGCAGTCACGTGCAGTTTTTTTTTTCATTTTGTGCAAAACATTGCATCACTCGGGTTATGTCATCTTTCCCCTCATTCCGTATTTAGCTTCTGCAACTTTCAGCCTCTCATCGGTTGAAGGGAAGCGAATTCAGACCGTAGAATAAATCAAGGAGAAAACAACGAAGCAGCTGATTCATAATGGCTGATATAACTAGAGGTGTTCCAGATTAATGATCAAATAAAATAATGATTGTATCAATTTCATTATTCGCACAAAGCATTTTCAGTTAAGATAAAGTGTTGCCACCTTGAATAATATTTATATGGAATGATATGAGCCTCATTGAAAAATGCCAAACTTATCCAATACCTCATTTATATCTAAAAACAACTCCTTGTATCTATGTGTAACAGGAAATCTCTAAATTTAGATATAAAATATCTTAAACTGCAAGGCTGATCATGACTTTGATATCTTTGGTTCTTCCTCAATAAAAGAAGACCTTTCAAGGTCATGTAAACAAACCTTGAAAAGAAAAAAGGTTTCGTTCTTGGATACATCAACACAGTCGCCTCTGAAGATCATGCGACCAGAAATCTTTTGGGATATTTATTTCTGCTCAGTCTACCCCTGATAACGATTCAGTTGAATATTCTTTTTTAACCAAAAAAAAGAGAGAGAGAAAATGTAACAGAAGATTTTTTCCATCTCGATCAGCGGTCGAGGAAGCTATGCTGGAGAGAGAAAGAAAAGGATAAAGAGAGAGAGAGGGAGAGAGAGAGAGAGGGGGGAGACTGAGTCGATTAGTCAAGTTGAATCTCACTGGCCACTTCAAAATATACTATGAAAATAACTTTGAATTTAGACGCTATCAATGATTTTAACTTTTTTACTGGTAAGGTTGTCAAACGGATTATTCCACGCACAAAAACTGAATCAGTCAATATTAACAATTCTCTCTTCACTTATCGCTCGAATGGAAATCATTACTTTGATTTAATGATCATTGATCTGTCTCCTGGCGTCATGTACAGCCATAACGAAATGTTCAACGCCTGACGCACAGACAGTCATCTATGTTAATCATATATTGAGTGAACACCAAAGGACAGCGGACTGGTCACTACAAATCTGTTCTATTACAAACTAGACATACATTGCATATTAACCAAAACTGGCGCCCAAAGTGTCAAAACAGCTTTCTTCACTTTCCAAGTTGTTCCAGCTGGTTTAGCGTTCAGGTTGTGCCAATGGAATTAGAGGGTTATAAATTTCGACTTCCACACATAATAACTAAAAAAAAAGGGGGGGTTATTTCGTTTTCTGAAAATTCCCTCCTCCCACAAATAGGTCCTTCAGCGTATAGGTCACGCCAATGGAATTAAAGGGCTGAAATTTTCGAATTTTACATATTAAAACTAAAAAAAAAGAGTTATTTCATTTTCTGAAGGTTCTTTCTCCCTCAAATAGTTTTCCAGCGTACAGGTCACGCCAATAAAATCAAAGGGCTGATTTTTTTTTTTTTTTACTATTACACATTAAAACTAAAAAAAAAGGGTTATTTTAATTTCTGAAGGTTCTTTTCTCCCTCAAATAGATTTTCAGCGTACATGTCATGCCGATGGAATTACAGGGTTGAAATTTTCGACTTTTACGCATTATAACTAAGAAAAAAAAATTATTTTGTTTCCTGAAAATTCCCTCTTCCCTCAAATAGGTGTTTAATAAAGGTTTCCATATGCAATGTAAGTTTATGCTAAACTGATTTCTTACTTTATGTCCAGCAGCATTCACGTTTGTTTGTTTTTGTTGTTCTGTTTTTTTTAATTCCGACTTTTTTGTTGATTACTGCCCAAAAAAAGACGGGAAAAGTAACTTATTCACTGATATTCTTCCAATAACGTATGCTGTAGAAGGACATTGGTCATTTGATTGTAGAAGATGGCAATCATAATTGACAACATAACTAACAACATAAGTTCCTCCAATTTTCAAGGTGGTCTAGCTGACCGGCTGGCCTGTTGTCTATGTATGTATGCATCATACTTACGGGCTGCTTAATTGGAGCTAGGGGTATGAAATATTTTCTTTTTATCATACATACAGAAATCTTTTTTCGCTATTTGAAAATCCACTCTTAAATAGGATTTTAGTTGAGCAGTGAGACTATTTGCAATGTAAGTTTCTGCTAAGTTTATTACTTACTTTGTGTCCGACAGCATTCACTTTTTTTTATTGAAAATTCAGACTTTTTTTACTGATCGTTGTTCAACAAAAGGTGAGAGAAGTATTTTTTTCATTATTTGCCCTCCTTTTTCCATTTTCTAATTGATCACTCCCAACTTGCTACGTTGCCAAAAGACGTTTGTCATATGACAGTTTACATTATGTGACTAACTAGACCTGTTTTCTTTCTTTCTTTTTTTCTTCGATTTTTTTTTTTTTTTTTTGTGAAGCGTATGGACATTACTGCTTCTTGGTTAGGTTCCATGTTTCAGCTCCATAAGTGACTATTGGGAGGATGCATTGGTTGTATGAGAAGCATGCAACGTGCACATGAGAGAATCATGCCCAACCTTACATGGCGAGAGATCACAAGACAGCACAGTATATTAGGAAGAAAACTGGAGTCAGAGACATCATAGAATCTATTAGAAAACTCAAATGACAATAGGCAGGCCATGTTGCAAGAATGACAGACAACCAATGGACATCACGACTCAAAACATGGATCCCCAGAGATCCCCAGAGATCACATGCGAAACTGAGGCCGACAAAATACAAGATGGAGAGATGAACTGGACAAATTTAGAGAATACAGGCTCTGCAATGCCCATGATAGAGAAGTGTGGAGAATCTTGGGGAAGGTCTATGTCCAACGATGGGTGTTAAAAGACTGGTGATGATGATGATGATGATGATCGACATTACACCCTGGTTCTAAGCGGAAATGCTGGGGTACAACACTTTGATGGACAAGGATATTTTGACACATAGCTTCCCACGTTCGAATATTGGCCCTGTGTCACATCTCATCAGAGAGGGACGACAGGCAAATGCAACTATATATAGGATAAGGCTGGCTGATGCAAGGTAATACTATGTTCTAAATTCTATCCTGATACAAGATGATGACTGATACTTTTGTATTGTTCATATGATGAATTGAAAATATATGAAAATCTATCATGTACATCAAAGGAATTCATGTATAAAAACAATACACAGGACGGACCTACATTTGTAAGAATTTGAAATTTGAAGGGTTTTTTCAGTTTTCAATATTCAAAATTTAAACCTTCTAATAACACTGAAACCAAGAGAAAAAAAAGAAATATCCATTTTCTTTATTCATTGTATGAAAATATACTTTGGTGTAAAAAGGTCTTGATTTTTAGAAAAAAATAAACGTACCTGAATAATTCATTTTCTGTAATATCTAAGGCTTGTCAATCTAGCTCAGTCAGCTTGCAATCAGTTGGTCCTAAGTTCAAATAACATTAGAAGAATGTTGCTTTTATATAATGGTTTACAACCTTCGTTTTGATGTGAATCGTTCTTGTTGTTCTTGTAAAGGTGAGGAAACAAAAACAGCTCCAGACTTTGTACTAGATTTCGAGAAAAAGGTTTTGCCTCAATCTTCCAAGTCGGAAAGACCAGCATACCTTCTCTGAAAATCAGCATTCAGAATCCTTGCATTTAACCTTGTCTCAAATACAGACAACTGGAATCAATTGTAAATTCACAACTAACACATCAATCAGGTCTAGCTATGTGATAATCTTAGCTTCATCTGATGAAGACTGCAGTCATGGGGCGCCAAGTGAGAATCGAAATCACTATAATAATAATAATAATGTTCCTCGAGACCAGATGGTTGATCGTTTCTTGAAAAAGAGACAACCTATTGATCCAGATGAATTCCTAGAAAAAGTCGGATTTTGGACATTTTTGACACCCTTAAGATCTTTATTGAACATTCCTAGATGATTATATAGGCGGAGGCATTTTTTTAATGGTATTTTCCCAAGATGGCTACCAAATCACAGTCACCGAAATATTCATCTTTGATTTCTCCAAAATCGATATATCCGTTCGATCGAGGATTAAAAACTAAGAAGTGGACACGTAAGAAGTGTCTATCCATCGATTTGGCACTTTGAACTTTCAGAAACCGGTTGGGTAACGTTGTAGCCTGCTTTTACTCCCTGTTGTTGAAACATTACGATGATCCCAATTTGTACATTCCTGCTACGTAGAATGGACACAGATTGATTCCTGCTGGTGTTGATGACATAGCAGATTTTGCATTTTTCCTACCTGACGATGAGCTGAGCCTGGTACAGCACAATGCCAATGAATTTGCAATGTCTTAAAAGGATCGGATGTTCTTTGAGAACATCAATTCGTTGAAAAACCTGGACCTGCTTTTTGTAGACAAAATAAAGAGTAAACCTTTAATTATTCAACCGTCGAGTTCCATCGTTGAGGCCTGTGCGTGTATTGTAACATGATGCACGAGTTATGCATAAGAAAACAGAACGAATGGTCAAGTTTAAGTTTTGATTATTGGATAACTAAAAAGACCAATTTTTTTCTCAATGTGTATGAACGTTACCGATCACAAACTGATGGAGCAATTTAGCATAAACATCTGCTGTGAATTGAGCTCCAAACCCTAAAAAAAACAAAGAAAAAACGCCTTTCCTTGACATAATGAATATAACCATTGAAACGTTCAGCCTTTTAGATCCATCGGTGTGACCTGTGCAGATATTGTAACACAATGCACTACTTGTGCATATATAAACAGAACATGCAGTCGACGGGATGACAGAATGAGTGAGAAGTTTAGTTTAACTTTTGAACGCAAACGTTTTATTCCTTCAATACTTAAGTATTAGCGTATCAAAACCCCACATCGTCAAAAGGAGGTATATAAAAGAGAGAAAATAAGACATCATATGGCTACTTCTGTACGCCTAATCAAACAAGTGCACGTTGCTAGCCAGGGACACAGCCTTGTGGCCTACCTTAGTAACTCTACTCCCAACTCTGTCACTATCAGGTTATACTTAACAGGCAGTCTTCTTTTCCCTCTACATCTCTTTCTTTCCTTGTCTCTATGGTCGTAATAATTTCATCTTTGGCTTTCCGCCTTCGCATTGAATTTTAATCGATCCCGTTTTTTCACCTTTTCATATCTGTCCAACGTTTCATCAAGATCAAATTCATATGTTATTACAATCTGTTTAGCTACTTTCTCTTATCTGTTTTCTCATTTTCACTTTCTTTTTTCACCCAAGCATTAATATTTTAACGACTTTGTTTAAGGGCAACCGGATGGGAGTATACCACCAGAAGTCATTATCTTTTCGTAGAAGTCCAACGATCGGGATTTTGACCCATTATGGTCAAGTACTATTGTCCCCTCGGTCAACAAAGCATACACCTTGTACTCATGAAACAACAACTATACATATATATAGGTAAAATCTCGCACAAGGTAAATAGAAATAGGAAGATTGTCTTACGTCAAGTGGGGGAGATCTCATCTACCTGCCTTGAAAATCAACATTCGACATCCTAGTTTTCACTAGAGCTCATACCACTGGCATCGATCAGAAATATGCTACCATCTAGGTTATCCTTCGATTGTTTTAACTTATTAATCTTGGGTACTTTATGGGTAGCAAGATGGTCACGGAAATCATTACTTCCGCGTAATGAGATTGATCCTCAGTGGGTGACTCATGAACCAAAACGAAGCCACCCATAGTAAATGGCTATATTTACTGGCCTTACCTTATTCTATCACCAGGCCAAGCAGTGCTGATGAGGTCAGAAAGAGCGTGCTGCTGCAGTCACCAGATATTTGTTCCCTTGTAAATAAATATTCAATATCTTGGTTTTTTACTTAGGCCTGAACACGGCCACTTGACGCCAATTTATCTGTATGCAAATATTCATCACACTACGCAGGCTGAATGACCGAACTTCTAGAGAATTATCAAAGGGTAAATTGTTAATTTCATTGATCCGGTCATTAAGATTTAAAAAGGGAATATTAGACTGAAATATCAGTACACCCAATTATTTCTGTGCTTGAATAACTTGAAATGGAATGAGCAATTGTTTAATACTCCTTTTCACCTTCGTTTTTCCTTGTGTTTGTGAACATATATATATATATATATATATATATGTGTGTGTGTGTGTGTGTGTGTGTGTGTAGATGGATATGTGTGTCTGTTCATTCAATATCAACGAAAACACTTGGTTGCATAGGGCTAAGGTGCTCTAGTTCTCGCTTCAAAGTACTCCCCCTTAGATCTCACACGCTTAATCAAGCATCCTCCCACTTCTGGAAACAGTCTGTAAAGTTTTTTTTTTCGGGGTTGTTAATAGCTGACTAATTGCGTTCTCCATATTTTCGTTCCTGGTCTTACACTCCAATAAGAAGAGCCTAGTCACTGGGAGGGGACCATCAGACCAGAGTGGTGCGAAACGAGAATTCAAACCATCTCTCGTTCGTTCACTGTGAATACAACGGACATACTATACACAAGCCTACCCCATGGTATCCCACAGCCGACTGAGTAACCAACGGAAGAGTGTCTGTTCATACAAACATAAAAGTAAAGTCCTTTCTGATCAGTTGCCAAGTTGCATGAAGACTGCGCAACCGGTCTGTGAGATATTCAAAATAACTTGATGCTTTCTGCATTGACCTCTTACATGTATGTATGTATTTCTGTATTCGGATTGTGTGTATGCATGTTTGTGTACGTATGCATGTGTATGTGTTAGGGGAGTGGCGGCTCTGGCAGAGTGCTACAAAGACTTGCTTTTGCCTCAGCGTCATCATAACTTTCTCCTTCAAAGGGAAATGATAATTTGGTTATCAGTTCACAAAGCATCTATAATTAACACGAAAATCAATGCAGCCCTCTCCGGCTTCTTCCAAATATCATCCTGGCAATTTGTCTTTGCAAGAAACAAGATTCATTTGGCATATTATGGCTTGCTTCGAAACAATCGTCGCTTTCAACCTTTCTAATGTCACAACCTATCTTCGACTGTAGACAAATCAATAAGTAATAAATCACGTGAATGACTCCCATCCTAACAACGAGCGTATGGAGAAATATTAATATTTGCTCTGTTCACGATTCTGGATATGCGGGCGGAGTAACGGCTGCTGGTGTCGATATTGGAACTGGCTAGTCGGGTTCAAACTCCGGTTGGGGCTGTTCATGTTAACTATGCATTATTTCCCTTGGGGATGACATCATTTCTCTCCAAGCCAGGACCTTGCGTTTGTCGACAACCAATCTGATATCAAATCAGGTGTGCAAAAATATCTCCTGCCTTGTACGGTTCCAGGGCAAGGCGTGACATCTATAAGCCTTCCTCTGATACCTTTGTGGTTAGGAACACCAAAGCTGTCAGACAAAGAATACGTGCACATAATAGCTGGCTTCGGAACAATTTGTTTTCGATCTTTCCTGGGTCACAATGTATCTGAAATATGGACGAACCAATAAGTTATAAATCATATGCATGTCTTGCATCCTAACGACGAGCGGCTGGAGAATTGCTAATATTCAATATCTTCAGTATTACTAACTAGAAATCACTCAGAGAGCGCATACTTCAGCCAATGCAATTGTCTCCCAAAACTGAATAGAATTCAGTTCATATATAGCTGTAATTTAGGAGGATTGACAGCAAAAAAAAAAGATTCCTGGTTTCACCTCATAATATAATCAATTCATCCTAAGCCAGTGACCCTGCGTTCCACAAAGTGTCATTGTAATCCACTGAATAAATCTAAAGTATTGACATAGAGAAGGACAGATCGATTGGTAGACACGAACGAACACATCCACGTCTCACAGCCGAATTTATTTTCTTTTTTAGAATTCAACGCTTTGCATTTTTTTTTAGTTTTTTTATTCTATATTCATGATTTCTGACGAGATGTCTCCAAGTTTCTCACGGATATGTTTCAACTATTTCTTGCAAAAATATTCAGTTTTGTGTGTTTTGAGGTGGTAACTTTCATTTAATTTCGACAAATTTCGACATTTCCGGTTTTTTAAATCATCTTCTGGAAAAATCGATCCCCTTCTAAATCGTATATAATAAAGTTGTTGAGGAAGATATCTTTTGCCTTGTAATGTTTATATATGGGGTATAACATACTGAGAGACACCGGCTGCAGTAATATTTTTTTGACAAATTGATTGTATCATGTAAATATTGAAGAAATATATAATGTAAATATTGTATAATATATCCTATAAATATTGTATAAATATCATATATAGATATTGTGTAAATATATTTTGTAAATATATTATCGTATAAATATATTGTGTAAATATTGTGTAAATATATAATGTAAATACTATGTATCTATATCATGCAAATATTGCGTAATTATATCATGTAAATATAGTGTAAATATATCATGTGAATATTTTGTAAATATATCATATACATATTGTTTAAATATATCATGTGAATATTGTATGAGTTTATCAGGAAAATATTTTGTGAATATATTATATTAATATTGTCTGAATATATCATATAAATATTGTCTGAATATATCTTGTAAATATTGTGTGAATATATTATATTAATATTATCTGAATATATATAAATATTGTCTGAATATATCTTGTGAATATTGTGTGAATATATCATGTTGATATTGTGGAAATGTATTGTTTAAAAATCATGTAAATATATCATGTTGATATTATGTAAATATATCATGTACATATTGTGTAAATATATCATGTTAATATTGTATGAGTATATCATGTAAATATTGTGTGAATGTATCATATACATATTGTGTAAATATATCGTGTAAATATCGTTTAAGCATATCATGTAAATATTCTCTAAATATATCTGGTAAGTATTGTGTAAATATATCATGTATATATTGTGTAAATGTATCATGTAAATCTTGTATAAAGATTTTCAATTTCCGGGTCTGTCTCGGTTAAGTTCTGTTTCAGCTACATAAATGACCATAAGGAGGATAAGGAGGTTGTATACCCTTCATTTTAGGATTGATGAGATCTTCTTGCTTTCAAAGTTTGAGCTTGCTCTGCCAAAGATTAGCCATCCTAGTGTGATTCTTCGCTTGATTTTTTCGTCTTTTGTGGATATCATTGAGATTCTTTGTCATAGGTAAATGTAGTGGTCTACTTTCCCCAGTTCTGTGTCCTCGATTCTGTTCTTAATGTTATTATTGCCGACGTTGTTGTGGCAAATGACCGTTGTTTTCCTGATGTTCATGTTTCTTTCTTCGTTTAGTCCATATAGCATTAGTTGGAGGTCGTGTAAGTTTTCTGAAAAAAGGGCAATGTCGTCTGCAAATGATATTGTTCAGATATTCGCCGTCTATATGATTCCTTTATTTTCCCAGTCTAGTCTTCTGAAAGTCATCTTGACGCAGGCTGTACAGAGTTTGGGTGAGCTAGTATCACTTTGTCTTACCCCTTTTTTGAAAGGGTTCCGAGGCTTTATGTAGTCTGTTAAAGGAGCTGCCGTGACTGTATATATGTTGCAACACTTCAACATTTACTGGATCAATACTTTGTAAAGTGATGGCCTCCATGACTTTAGGGATTTCCACTGAGTCGAAGGCCTTTTTAGTGTTGATAAATGCTACAGCGAGTGGTAGCTTATATTCTGCTGATTAATCGAATGCAGGTGGTCCATTGTCGAGTTGCTCCTTCTAGAGCCAGCTTGCTCTCGGGGTTTGTTTTCATCTAGTGTTTCTGTGATTCGGTTGGTCATGTTTTTTGTCAAAACTTTGGATATGTAGTTGAGTAGGATTATAAGTCTGTAGTTGTTGAGATGTTTTTGGCTTCTTTTTTCATATAAAAACATTATAATTGCAGAGTTCCGATCATCTCGGAATTCATTTTGTTTTAAGCTCAAGTTGAAAAGGATAACCAGATTGCTGATGATGATCTTACCTGCTTTACAAAATAGGTCGATGGTGATGCTGTCTGGTCCGGAGACCCTTCTTTTCTTTGTCTGTTTGATGGCTTATTTCATCTCCCTTGGGGTTACTTTATGGAAATCTTCGAGTTGAATGCCGGCGTCATTATGTAAATACTGTGTGAATATATTGTATAAATATTGTGTAAATATATCACGTAAATATTGTATAGACATATCATGTGAACATTGTATAAATATATCCTGTAAATATTGCATAACATACCATGTGAATATTGTGTAAATATCATGTAAATATTACGTAAATATATTATGTAAATATTGTGTAAATTTATCACGTAAATATTGTATAAATATATCAAAAATAGAATAATAAGATATTATCTCATAGATAAGATTTGGGGGTTAGAAAAACTTTGAATTTGTTCAGTGCTGAAAAAATTTCAAATTTAGTTGAATCTCCTCTCTCATTTGTTAACCGATCTTTATAAAACAAATGGTATTTTGTAGGGAAATTTGTTGACAAAACACTGTAAAAGTACTTCTTTGATTTTTTCAAATCTCTTTTTAAATAATCCAAAATTTGATATATATTTTATTTCCCCCCAATACCCACCCCACTTGATTTCTTGTGCTTTTTACCACAAACTCGCCCCAGAAAAATAATCTAAAAATATATTTGAATGATGTATATGGATTACGAATCTCTGTTTTTCACCAAAGTTCGAAAAATTCTCCCTCAAAAATACCCCCGAATTACCCAAAATTTAAGAAATAAAACCAAACAAAAACAAAGCAAGGAATAAAATGAATAAGATTTGTTTTTCAAGGGAATCAAATATGATAAAAACAAATTTGAACATTACAGGCGTCCAGAACAAAGGGATCTATTAGATGTGATGTAGTTCTATGTAGTGTTGTAACACAATATTTTTATCATAAATTCCACTAGTTTTTACTTTCATCGTTTTTTGTTTGTTTGTTGCTTTTTTTTTGTTGATTTATATCACAACTTTCACTTGGACTGGTCGTAAGGAGTCAGATTAATTGAATGAAATAAGCTTTTGGAGCCACGTGGCCGAAAAGTTAAAGGCAACCACGCGTCAAGTGGACTCGTTCTTGTAAGAGGATTCTTTGTTTGCTCCTCACAGTGGGTTAACTCCTATTTTCAGTCAAACTGTTTAGTTGTTGCCGCAGAATGACGTCCCTAGTCAGTTGCGATAAAAATAAGCAACGTACAATCAAGATGAGAGTAAAAATTGAGGAAAATCGATAATGAAAATTTCTACACCGTCTATAATTTAGAGAAGGGTCATTACCATTCAAAGATTTTTTTTCAGGCGATTGTGCTTATTGTTTATGTTTTAACCTCAATGTTTTGGCCGATCCATCATACGGCCTTTTCCAGATGTGCTATCCGAATGTGTTGGTGGTACACACATTTCTCCAATGGGAGTAACGCTATAAAGATCTATACAGGAGAAAGTGGCGGTCCTCTCTAAGTTCGACTTGATGGGCAAGAAAACTGTTGGAAACTGAGAAAAATCAAGGGAGCAGCCTACATCAACATGTCAACTGAGTGTATAAGACAGACAAGTGCTGATATCAGACTGGTGTGGCCTCTGGTACTCAACACGGTCAAGGTACGTAAATACAGGTCTAACGAGGAAAAAAAGAAGTTATCACCCAAACGCAACATTGTAACGTTTCTACCATTGGAAAACTCTGTTTACCACCATCAAAGTCGGGTAGTACACCAGAAAGAGGCCGTAGAGTGGATCAGCCGGAATGTCAACAATAAGGAGCTCAAACGTCGGGAAAAAATGGAAAAGCATTATGCAATGACTCTTTTTGGTCAATGATGCTTGCACCAATCCTGGCCCCTGCCAACCACTTTCTTCATGATCTTCAGTGCATTTATGTAATAAAATTATTGCCAGACTTCCAAGTTGGAGGATTGAGTTGACATTATTTTCCTACCGTGACAAAAACAACAACAACAATCTCCACCTGATTCGGGGCAGTGAACTCTTCCCTGTTTTCCTAGCCCAAATTGATATACAAGACTTTAAAAAAAAACACCCAGAGAGCACATAACTCTCCACCGTCATCAGGGGGAGTACTTTGATCTGCCTAAAAATTTAATCACCTTTTTTTTGTGTCATTACTTATACTTCCGCAAAAAGTAATTGAAATTCATCGAGTCTTTTAGGAGATACCTTGTCAACAGACGGACGGAAAGATCTGACCGAATACATGAATAGCTCTCCAACTCCGTCGGCAGAGGTAAATTGACATTTCCTTTTTCTAGTTTGGAATCAAAACCATGTGATTGGTAGGTGATTCTCTTACCGACTGAGCTAAAGTGACATGTCTCTAAAAATGATCTCCATTGACTTTTGCTTTTTAGAAATATCTAAACACTGAAGAGAAGTAACCTAATACACCTAAGCCATAACTTTCGTACGCTGGACAATTATAACAGACTGATTAACAAATCACAGAATCATATCCCTTCTGAATATGCACTTTTGAAACATGTACGGCCGAGTTTTTTTAACGTTTGATATTTTTTGAGCTGAAATGTAAATGAACAGTTAGTACGATGTTTTTTTCATTCTTATAGTATTCTATCCACGACGCCGGTCGATATTCCAGGATAATTTTTTTTTTACTTGGATATGTTTTAGATTTTATATATATGTATTTATCTTCCTACGTGAAACTCTTATTGTGAACAACATCGTTCCCTTGAGGGACAAAGTATTTCCCGTTTTATTTATTACAGACTAATAGATCTGGAGCGTTTACATTAATATATTGTATTGTCATGTTTCACTTTACTTACCTACCTTTCCTTCCCCCGTCCCCTCCCTCATTCTTCTTGGTCTCTTGCTTCCCCTCCTCCTTTCTCTTTCTTCTCTATCTCTTTTCTCTCCTCTTTTTCTCTTCCATTAGTTTATCTTGTTTTGGTCTTGTTTGCCGACGACGACGACGACGACGACGACTTCTTGCTCTTGTTCTTCTTCTTCATCTTGTTCTTCTTCTTGTTCTTCTTCTCCTTCTTCTTCTTCGTTTGTCTTCGATTTTCTTTCTTTTTCCTCTTCTTTTTTTCTTCTTTCTTTCATCTATCTCCTCTCCTTTTCTTCTTCTTTGCATGACTAACAAGCGTCTACCAACACTTTTTTTCTCCGCTAACTTCTCTTCCTTCTCTCTCTCTCTCTCTCTCTTTCTCTCTCTCTCTCCATGTCTTCTTTTCTTCTGCTTGTCTTTATCTTTCTTCTCCCCCATATTTACATCCAGTTGTCTTTTCTGTTCTTTTCTTCCCTCTCCTCTTCTCCTGTTTCTTCTCAATTTTGCCTTTCTATCTCTTCTCTTCTCCTTTATATCTCTCTTTCTGTTCATCTATCGTTTTCATTGTTCATATGTATGTACGTGTTTATGTTGCGTGTGTGTGGCATGTGATGTGTTTGTATATGCGAATATGGCGTGTGCATGTGTGTGTGTGTGTGTATATGTGTGCATATGTGTGTATGCGTGTGTCAAGTGTTTGCATGTAGAGTGTTTGTATGTGTATGTGTTTGCTTATGTGTATATGGGTACGTGTATTCATGTTCTATATCTTTCACTCTTTATTTCTTTTTCCTTTTCTTCATTTTCATCTCTCTCTCTCTCTCTCTCTCTCTCTCTCTTCTTCTTCTTCTTCTTCTTCTTCTTCCATCTCCGTCCTCTGTGGTCTTTTCTCTCTTTTTTTTTCTCTCTTCCCTCCTTTCTTTATTATTTACTTCTTTCCTTCACTTCTTTTCTATCCTTATTTTCCTCCCCTCTCGCTTTATTTCCATCTTTTTTCTTTCGTTTCCATTATACCCTCCTTTCTTTCCGTATTTCTTCTTCTTCTTCTTCTTCTTCTTCTTCTTCTTCTTCTTCTTCTTCTTCTTCTTCTTCTTCTGTTTGGTTGTGGAAAACTGTCAACCAAGCCTGTCACTAAAACTGTCTACATAGGTTTCTTCAGTTTTTAAGTCGGTCGGACTGGCTTGATGGCTGACTGGCTATGAATGTATCACGCATTCAAGCTGTGACATTATTATGTCCAAAGAAACTTCTTTTTCATATCTTTCTATTTACAAGGTATGTTTATGCTAAATCGATACCTAGTTCGTGCCCGGCATTCACATGTTTTTGAAAATTCTTACATTTTCTGCGATACAAGAAAAGGCAAAAGAAGTAGCATGCTCATGGTCACCTCTTTTTTTTTCTTCTTGTAATTGATCATCCCTAACATGGAAAAGTGACGGTTTCTATTGACTGACTAACCAGACCTGTTTTCTTGATTCTTCTTTTTTTCTTTTTTTTTTCTTTTTTTTTTTTTTGCATTTGAATCCTGTCTGCAATTATCTCGGTTCATATCGCGTGCATTCATTTATTCACTCCTCGGGGCGTCTTCTCTTCCTGTTCGTTCGCTACAGAGCATCGCACGTGTGAAAACCATTTAATGCAGAACTATTTTAACCAAAGATTACAATGCTCTCCAATGCATGCACATAGGAAACAAGTAGATTCTTATTCTCTGTCTATTAAAGTCTTCTATTTCCATCATTATTTTCACCTTTTCGTGTAAGACATACTTTACCTAAGTATATTTTCCACCTCTTTCCCGGCGACTCCTCTTTTACGCATGCGTGCCTATCCATACCTATATCTATCAATCTATCTATCCATGTGTATTCTGATGAGCCAAAATATCATGACGACTGGCATCTTGCGCAAACGATAGATATTGTCTCGTAATAACTGCGCATGTCAGAGTCAGGGATATCTAAATAGATGAGCATACTTCAAGCACTTAATTTTGATGAGTTCAGTGTCGCATGGATAGGACTGCAGACAATAGAACGACATTGTAGTATCCCCTCCGGGTGTATATGGAGAATCCGAGACCACAACTCGTCAGAATGCGCCTCTGTGATTCGCTGGAGCAGTCAAGAAAGGGACATAGAGCAATATGTCTGGCATTAGCTTGGCTACAAAGCTGCTGGAGAGACGTCGAATCGTCTTATTGGGGTCGCCACACCCTGGTTTGAAATTTCAGTTGTCCTTCTCGTAGACTGGTTAACTTCCCGAAGCACAAAGCTCAATCAGCCCTGCTATTTTGCGCATAGATAAGGGAGAAGAGATGGATTCATGCCGTTCCTAACAGAAACAGTCCCGGCTGGAGTTTGAACCTAGCTTGCCGATTCCATTGGCTGCGTCTGATGGGACAGGACGAAACGAGAACTCTATTGTTCGGGTCAGAGGACTAAGTCCAATCATTTTCTGAATGACATGGCTAATGAGGTGCTCACGGTTGGGGCGGATTCATTTATTTGCACCTTAGACTGCAAAGGTGACAATGTCGAAATGAATGATCAGATTAAAGGTTGGATCCGGCTAGTGCAGTCACAGGTTGGAAGAGTCCCTGAGTCCCAGCGACTGATGTCTCTCAGGTCGTACCCTGAGCATACTGGAAGAAAATCAGATGTCGGGACCAGGAGGAATCCCGATCAACTCTCCAGCCCGATGACTTCAAAGTAAAGTAACCAACCAGCAGTGATCCAAGGAGGGAGAGTCATTAGCTGCAACTAAGAATTAAGTAGCCAAGATATATCTACACAAGAAATGAACTGAAGCTTTTTTCTCGCCAAGTATTCACCAGCAAAACGGCTAATATGGTTCAATTCAGATAAAGAAAGATAACAGGTTGAAGGAAGAATACGTCACTACATACAGTACATTGATCCTTGTTGTGTCTGGCGTTGCGTAGCTGCGGGCAAGTCAAAGTACCTTTGCTAATCAATGCCCATCGCTAACAGCGTCTTCAATGGACACGCATGCGTCGGAATCGAACCTTGGATCAATAGATCAAGAAGGTCAACTGATCTGATGACTCTGGCCTTTTCCTGGATAAGGTGGACAGCAGAATACGTGTCCGTTGTTATTTAGGGAAGCGATGGCATTGTGAGAAAACAAAAAGATAATAGAACCTGTGTGATAGTTTGGGCATGTTTGTCGAATTGTTGAATATAATGGAAACGTGTGCGCCTGGTTCACAGTAATTTGAAACTCGTATTATCATAAACGAAAGAATTGCACAAACATTCCTATATACAACTGACACGGGTCAAAAACACTAATTCAAATCATACACAATTCTTTCCACCCACAGTTCAAATTCACTTAAAAGGGATGTCTCCTTATTTTCTCCCTTTATTTGATTCTTTGAATAAGTCCAGACAAAGGGCGAAATGTCAGGATGAAAATTTCAATAATTTTAAAACAAAACTTCCAATATTGTCATTCATGCGTATGTGTGTGTCCGTGTGTATGTTTGTGTGTATATGTTTGTGTGTGTATGTTTGTGTCTGTGTGTGCGTGTGTGTCTTTCTCCACTCCCTCTTTGCTTCTTCTTTCTCTTTTCTCCCCTCTCTTTTTCTCCATTCTTCCCCTTGTATACTACTCTTCATTCTCGCTGTTTTCTGGGTTTTCTTTTTTCTCTTGGTCAGCCATTTTTTCTTTGTAATCGAATCTTCTAAAATACCACGCTGTGACCTTTTGTCACCTCTGTTGTACAATTAGGTGAAACATTCAGAATAATTTCCATACACCGTGTCTTTACAACAACAACAACAACAAAAAATGAATGATTAAAAAAATATACATCAACCGAATTTCTTCTCGCAATACACAAGAGATCTAATCCGAACGGGGTCAATGGCTCTTTTTTTCTCTGGTTCCATCTTCAAAATACATCAAAGAGAATTTTGGAAAATCAGACATCATTATTATTGATACAAGCATTCAATTTCCGGTTCTTTACTTTCAAATAATGAAAATAATATTGTTATATTTCTTCCGTCTAAATGATAATGAAAATGAAAGTGAAAGTAAAATTACTTCGGGCGCTTAGCAGAGAGCAATATATTTACACTTATAACATCACGTTATCCAAATCGAATTGATATTGTGTGTCGGATCGAATGCTGTTGTCGCTTACGATAGCATCGAATCTCCAGGTGGTAGGAGTGAGGGTAGAATAAGTAAGTAGTGCCTTCACGCTGGATACGCCTTCAGCTGTCCGTGCTTAGATCTCACATAATATTACTACTTATTCGGGCCAGTTTGTAATATTTGAAAGAGACTGAGAAGCGACAAACACCAGAAAAGGTGTAACTTACTACGCCCTTGCACTATTTTAAGCTGGAAAAAGATATGAATTCATGCATTCATAAAAGGCATTAGTATCAAATGGCCACCACTGCCCTTGCCTGAGTTTGAACTCGGCTCGCCAAGTCAATCCTTTGTACCCTGCACACATATGCTACTGGTACAGTGTGAAAAAAAAAAGATTATAGATGAGAAAAACGCTTTTTGAATCAATGGGTACGGTTTTGGTTATACTTCCGCCGGAAAAACAAGAAATCAACCCGAAAGAGATATCCACAGCTTGCATGAACGAGTCATTGAAAACCATGTGTGTACCAGAAGTTATTCTCTAAGATATTATCAAAATATAAGATGCTTTGATTACAAGCTTATCTTCAGATGGATATAACTTTGTCTCTCTCTGTCGTAACTCCGTTTCCTATGTGCCTTCAGTTTTTCACGTGCTGATTTCCAAGGCTGGCAGGTTTTTTTCTACTTTCCTCGCTCTCTAAAAACAAACTTTTGTAATCCGGAACGACGTAAAGCAATTACCATTGATTTAAATAGGAATTTCTTGAGTGTTCTCAGATCCATGAAAATGACCTTCAACGTATGTCAGTTTCATGCCGCAGTTATTGGGTTAAGAACAAAAATAACTCGTAGGAAAGAGGTATGACATAAGGGGTGGTAAGATATAGGGAAAAGACAACTGGAAGAAGAAGAAGAAGAAGAAGAAGAAGATGATGATGATGAGGAATAATCAAGAAGATACTAATTAAGTAATTAAATGAGTGGAAGACTAAATGAACAAAAGACAATTTCCTGTTTAATGAAGCTATACATAATAATTAACATCCATTACCATGACTCAGTTCTTTGTCAGCTGACTGAAAGTGAAAGTGAAACAGCCAATTCTATCTGCTTCTGTTTTTAACAATCACATCCCGATGCTTCTGGGCAAAAAAAGATATATACAATAATCAGCGGACAACTCTTCCGACGGACAAAAGAACAATAATTAATAAAAACGATGTGAATATATTTGGGATCTTATATAAACAAGTCTAGTTAATCATTTAATAGAAACCGTCAAGTAATCAATGTCTCTCAGCAGCATATGAAAAGTGGGAAAAAAATGATTAATGAATGAATGGGTTACTTCTCTCGCCTTTTGTTCAGTGATAATCATGAAAAAAAAAGTCCGATTTTGTTCTCAAAAAACAAGCATGAACATTTCCGGGCCCAACTTTAGAGACCAATTAGGCATAATCTTACATTGTTAATTAACCCCACCACTAAAAACTGATTTTTTTTTAGAGGGTTGCTTTCTGCACACGTGACTCATACACATATCCCTACTCAGAGACATACATACATTGTGACCCAGCCATGTAGAATCACTCAAAAACTGAAGAATCCAATGTTGACAGGTTTTGTTTAGTTTTGTCATGGAAAATGCATTATATATGCATATGTCAATATGAAATTATGCATATATTGATATAAGCCATGCATATCTATTGTAATAACGTTTCACATGTACTTGCACACCTATTTTTTGTCCGTCACAACCTAAAGAGACTTGACTTACTCAGTACCTTTTCTAATGGCCACGTATATTAAACGTGATAATCCTTCTTTTCTGGCTAAATTTTACATTTTTTCGCCTGCTAACTTTATAGCTGAAAATGTTATGCACGCTCCAAAATTCATACAAATGCTCCAAAAAGTATAAATATGGGGAAGGGTTGAGGTTAGTTGGACGATCCAGTTGCAGATCAACGATGACTCATGCTTGATTTTTTGTTGGACTTTTCGCACTATTTTTGGATTGATATTTTAGATTTGAAAAACAGTGTCACAGGGCGAGAACAACGACGTTGATGACGCGTATGTGAGATTTTTAGCTGAAAACTTAGCTGGGAATGGAAAATCTTGCCATTTTTAGTCATCAAGAGGAGTAAAATTTAGAAATCTTTACGTTGTCGTACTTTAAGGACATGGAGCCAAGGATGACTTGAAACGCAAAGTGCTTCATTATATCTCATGAGTGCCGTCATCTTCTACGGAAATATATAGATATATACTATTTCTAAGATTCAACCTAGCAAAAACAGATGCAGGAGAGACTCGAACCTGTGTCCAGTCGAGACAATACAAGCATGTTTTTTTTCTTTCATCTTCATAGGGAAACAGGTCTGGTTAGTCATTCAATAGAAACCAGCATGTCATCAACGTCGTTTGGTAGCATGCTATGTTGGGAGTGATCAATTGAATAAGGGATGATCAATAATTAAATTATTTCTCTCGCCTTTTTTTGAGCACATTGATCACATGTGATCTCTCGAGATTCTAACTCTCAAATAGACAATCGGGTACAAATTAGTGACAAATTTAGCATAAACTTAAATTGTAAATCGACTCCCCTATTCCACAGTGCAAAGAAAAAACCGTTTTTTCTAGATATAATTGGAAGTAATTATTGAAATTTTTAGCCCTCTAGATCAATAAATGCAGCCTGTATACGCCATACATGCATACATAGTTGGATACATAGATAGATACATAAATAACTAGCTATTTAGCCAAATAAATTTGAAAAAAAAACTATGTTGATCATTATTAGTTTTAGGCTGATCATTTTTGATAGATTTTTCCGCAAAAACAGTAACTTATAAAAAGTACTTCCCTGTAGTATTTGAACAAGCAGAGATCTTGGGGTTTTTTTTGGCCCACGGTTGCCAGGATCATTAAGGATTTGGAACAGGTTAGGGTCCTCTAAATCAAGCTACTATTTTGCCAATTCTTGTGTATGACAAGATTTCAGAAGGATAAAAAAACTTTTTTTTTTATTTAACAATTCAATTTTATTATAAAAAAACATTCGTCCAGAAACTTGATATTCAGGGCTACAAAACATAACTAAATGCATTCCTTGTTATGCTGAATGCAAAACTATTTGGTTCTTCGTGTGTAATGTCCATGCTTTCAACCCTCAGAACAAAACAAACGGAAACGAAATCTCAATTTGTTCAATTATTTATGACATGTATTGTATATTGCTGACATAATATTTTATATACATGTTTGTATATATGGACAGATAAATATTTACAAAACATGTTTGAAGGGCACAAAGTTATAAGAGAGATAACCATGATAGGATCATTGTGTTATGGTAATCTTCTGAATGGGGATAGCATCAACATTATTTATCAATAAATCCGATTTTACCCCTTCTTTCTCCCTTTCTTTCCGTCTTTCTCACCCCCACTCCCTCTCTCTCTCTCTCTCTCTCTCTCTCTCTCTCTCTCTCGCATACACACACAAACGCATACCCAAACACGTGCTCAAAGAAACTATCAATGGCACACAAGTATTGTCTCTTCAAATAAAAGGATTCCTTTCATTCCTTTGAAGTTAAGACTTAGACTTCGTTCAGATCTCCTTTGAATCCCTGACGTATTCCACTTTCTGTTTTTATTATAATAACTTTTTTTTTATTATAATTCATCAAAGAGTTTCTCGATGGATTTCTTTGAAAAACTCTCACATCTTCTTACTAAGGTAAATGTTTTTTTTCCATGCCTCTGCCATCTTCCTATTCGTTGTTATCAATATAGACATCGTGTACATACATTGGCGCATCAACATCCTTAGGTTGATCGTGGTTTCATATTCGTGAGGAGCACTGACTTCCAGGGGCGCTGGAACAACACGCACATCTGCTGCTCCCCTGCCCTATTGGCACCGGATCAGCTAGGGTAGCTGTATGCCCTGTATGAGAAATGCTGAATCAAATATTTATACATATCTTCTTCGGAAGTTTCGTTTTGGAGCACAATCCTAATTTTGTGATCCAGTCTTTTGTGTCCTTTGGCTCAAGTTCAAAGTGTGATTTCTCTTCTCACGCCAACAAAACATAGCAATAATTTGTTGTTCTCAATTTTGAACGTTATAATGATTGTTATACTTTCGTGGACTCTCGGGGTCAGCGCCCCTGACTTGGGGACCACTCCTTGCCCACTTGCTATAACCTTTTATCCTCACAGTAAAAAATATATGTCATAAAAAGCCTTTCCTGAAAAGCTGTTCCAACTTTCCCAAATTGTTTCCAGTATCCCTGCAGACTTTCTCCCTGGGTCTTCGTGACTCCAATTCAATCATATCCCCTTTTTGCTCAGCTCCCCACTGTCCAATTCAACATCCCATGGACATCGTCTTCATCTATTCCCAATCCAGTTCATTCCCCTGTTTGAACACATTGTCTGTATTGTTTCTAACATGAATTTTAGTTGGCCTGAGAGGCTTTTCAATCTAACTCAGTCACTAAGATACACGGCTCTCAATCACTTGGAGTTCAAATCACGGCAAGTGATACAATTCTATAAGATTTTCTTGTCAATCTTATTATTTATTCTTACTGTACAAAAAAAAACCCAGGGCTGGATCATGTAAAGTTTTTTGCAGGCTTGTGGCCTTATCTTGGTTCATTTTCCTTTTTCTTTTTCTTTTTTTTTGGTGAGGGGAGAGGATTCGACACGAGTGACTTGCCCCTATTTTCAAACATAAACAAAAAGCAAATGGCGGCCAATACAACTGATTGAGTTTAACAAGAATGTTTTTTGTTCCTCCACCCTCACCAGAAAGGACCCCTCAATGCATCAGTTTCAGACAACCACGGATTTTTGACACAAATTACAGCCAACCCATGCGACCAGGGAGACAAGCGTTTTTACGTCCCGATGATAGAAGAAATACACTCATTCATCACCTGAAGACGGCCGTAGGCTACAACGACCGGAACGTTGAGAACCAAGATGAAGACAAGAGTCTGCAAAAAAAAATAAAATGATATTCCCTCATCTAAAAAAAAAATCAGACAGAAATTTAAGGACTGGAGTTTGATGCTTCTTGGCGTGAATGGTCCACAATTTAACAATAACTGCAAGGATTTTCCAGAGACTGTTGATCAGCGGCCAACAATGTGGTGGGCCAATCGTCGGTGTCCAGTGATAGAGTGGTTGATCGTGATTCAATCTACCAAGGACTTCAATCATATCAAAGACTTCAAAAATGTCCCAAAGTTCCTCTATGCTGAGTACCGAGTACAAAGACTGAGAAACCTCTCCCGAGGCTAAGAGGTTACGGCCAAATTAGATTGGTTACACCGGTTCTCGTAAAATCACATCGAAGTTATGCAGCTTTGAGCCTCATCAGTATTTAGATAAGTGACCATTGGGGAATCCCAGGTACTCCAATCTGAACGAAGCTTAGACAAGCCTGGCATAACCAACTTGATGTAATCAAAAGTGACCATAACAATATGTGACACAAATGTATAGAATCTCGTTAATCTTGGAACGCAAATCCATCACCTCCCAAAAAAAAACAGGCTCCTTCCACACATCACCGGTCTCGGCAAAACAAATTCTGTAACAACATAGACAATGCTTATGACGATCATCGATACACAGCCGGTTAATCATTTCACTGGCATTCCTGGATTTTTTTTCACCTGCTAACACTATTGATCCTATGATAGATGGAATTCCTACACTTTCCTTCCCGCTGGAACGAGACATAAACAAACACGTCTACATATCGACAAACACGAGCTTGGCATAAATGATCACAACACTACACACACACACACACACACACACCATATGACCGAAACATTTATACATAAAGATCCCCACCACGAATGAATGAAACACCATATACCTATACATTACAATCCACCGCTCATGACCATGGCAACAGGATCCTAGATGAATTCCGATCACTTGGACATGTACGCACACGGAGAACATTACACTATATTTATGATAACCGTAAATGGCCCGCGTTACCCTTTCCCCAGCGTGAAGATTACAATGATTAATGACAACCCCTGCATAATTAATATCCACAGTTCAGTACATATGTCGGTTTATGTCAATACGTTTTTGTTCATTTTCCCTGATGACACTTGTAAATAAGCAAAACATGTAAGATCTCTTATGAATTGTTCGTGTGTTAAAACAATTTCAATTTTATTTCCATATCAGTCAAGTATTATTATTGCACACATACACATATATATGATTATAAATTGCATTATATTATAGCGAAATTTATTTCAGATGATCGTTATTACACGAAAATGGGGCTGCTGAAGGAATCGAAGCTGCGATAGTAAGATAGAAGCGGCTATCCTATCAATTGCTGGTTTGATTCCTACAGCAGCCCTACTTTCTTTAATAGTTTAACCTGTTCACGTTGTTCAGGCCAAATGATACATTCGCCGTGTAATGACGGGAGATCATTTCAAATAAGAGTTTCGGTATAATACAACGCAATTCGTAATAATTCTGTGGTATCATATATATCCATTTCTCAATGATATATATATATATATATATATATATGAGTTACTTGTATTTTATATATGTGGATTAACATTGATTCGGCTTAATTTGCATCATATTTCATTAATTAATGGAAATTTATTGATATATTGATATTGTTCCTATATTTTTGAAAATTTACTCATTATGATTCAAATTCTAATTATCTTTGCAAATTAACCAAATTAACCATAAATTATAAATACTTTAGTACCATTTTCTTCATTTGAATTAATGCTTTTTTTACAGGTGTTATCTTTAAAAAGAAAGTCCAAGAGAGAAGGAAAAGAATGTTGTTAAATTTTCAACAATCATACGATCTTTACATTGTTGTGCTTGGGGAGAAATTAGAATCCTAAATCCTCAAAATACTTTAAAAACCGCATACAACCGTGTTCTACATGACATTTGTTTCGCTGAGGTTCATCTGGAAGCGAACTTTCTTGCTTTCTTCATTTAGTTCGTCAAGCATTATCTAGAGATCATGAAGTTTCTTTGCAAAGTGGACCATGCCGAGAGAAAATCTTAAGTTACTTTGGTATTCGCCGTCGATTCTGTTTCTTTTGTGTTTCCTACTCAGGTTTCAGAAGATCATCTCATTCGTGTGAGCTGATATCTCTTTGTCTCGCTCATTTTCCTCGTTGAAAGAGCTCAGAGTCTTGATGTAGGCTGATAGAGAATCTGTTATGTTGATAAATGTGTTGCAATACTCTGGCATATACAGGAGTCTACACCTTGTTGTACAGTGGATGGCATTCTACATCTTGCTGTTTTCTCTTTTAGTTTGTTTACTGAATGGAGATGGTCGATGGTTGAGTAGCTTTTTCTGAAGCTAGCTTGTTTCCATGGTTAGTTTTACATCTAGCGTTTTGGTTATTTGGGTGGTAATCACTTCAGTGATAGTAGGCTTATTGCCCTGTAGTCAATTATGATCGTGGTGTTTCAATCTTCTGTGTTTTAACTTTGTTGAATACATAAGTTGAAGAGAATAGCTAGTTTCGTAATTATGTCTTTTCCTGTTTTTTGAGTGGGTTGATGGTGATGGTATTGGATTCGGGGGCTTTTGTTTGTTTGATGGCTTGCTTCACTTCCAAGTAACTTCTTGGGAATAATCGAATTAAGTTCTCTCAGCTTGTATATTTGTTCATTTTTCTGCATGTTGGAGACAAAGACACAACGATCAAGATCAAAAACGCAGAGCTGAAAGAAGTAGACCCCTACATCTACCTAGGACAACTATTCTCCATGATTTTTTTTTTAATCTAAGAATCACACTAGGCTGGAAAGCTTTTGGTAGAGCAAACTCAACTTTCAAAAACACAAAAAACATCCTACTCCTACAAAGAAAGATATTCAACCAATACATCCTCCCGGTAGTCATCTATAGAGTTGAAATCTAGCCAAAAGATTGACCCTCAAACTGAGAACCATACAACGTGCACATGCTTAACCTCACATGGAGATATCCTGAGACAATGTATTTCACAAAAGACAGGAGTCCGAGATATCATGAAAACTATAACAAAACTCAAATGGCAATGGGCTGAACATGTCGCAAGAATGTCAGACAACCGTTTGACATCAAGATTCAAAATGTGAAGCTCCAAACATCATAAGCAAAATGGCAGCCGACAGAAAGTAAGATGGTATGACGAGCTAGACAAATGCCAAAAATACTGGCTCTGCGATCCCTTCGGGAGGGTCTATATCCAACAGCGGATGCTAAAAGGCGGCTGCTGCTGTTGATGATGATGATGATGATGATGATGATGATGATGATGATGATGATGATGATATACTCGTGTACAGGTCGAGTTTTGAAGACTAAACTTTTGCCAAAAAATTTGGGTCCGACCTGCACATGAGTGATACTTATGTAAGATTAAAATTCACATAAAATGAGAATTACTAAGAGCAGTTTTTTTCTTAAAAAATGAAAGATATTTAATGCTTACTGTCAGCAAATAATAAGCAAATAAAATATGTCCGTACCTCACATAAATGAATCACCGTACCCAGTGCATGTACCAGAACTATTTATCCAAAAACGTATCTAAATTATCTAAAGAGGATAGATTTTTTTTTATCTAGAATGATCTTTAATGAATATTAATTAGCAAAAGTTTCGCCTATTGGTGGACCAAATGATCGTGAAAACCAAAAAAATCAGAAGTGCGTGGAGACTGACATAGACAAAAAGAAGAATCTTTAGTTGCCGTGGTACACCATTAGTGATGTTATAATCATTTGATATCCCAATTATCAACGGAAAGACGTGCAAAGACTTCATGTTGTAAGATATCCTTAGTTCAACTCGAAAATATAGGTTCGGGACTGCAATAATTAAATACAGGATCGACCTATGCACAATGCATATCATAAATAAATCACCACAAATCAAAGGTCGACCCACACACAAGATCAACAACACGGTAAGGAGAAAATGTTTAAATGCCAAAAAACTAATGAAAGGTATATTTTTCAACTTACAGCTTCGATATAGCATACTTACGCTAAGTTATATTAAAACAAGAACCACAAGTTCAACGATGCATCCACTGTCCGTGGTAGTAACAGAAGGGGTGGAGAAAATGGAGCAAGTAGTCTTTCTTTAAGTCAATATATTTTCATGCTTTTGAAATATTGTCTTTCTGACCGTTTTGTATCTTTAGATGTTTTAATACACATGATAAAATTCAACCCTCTGGAGTTTTATGTATTGATATCCATACAAAAATATTCTGATAGTATTATCTTCAATAAGAATTGCAGAAAATGTCTGGCCTTTTTTGATATAAAAATGCAGATATCGGACATTCTATTACGATATCGTAGCAGCTGGTTAAAAAAAATGATCAGAAGAGATGTTCTTTAAATGACATCACACCTCTCCAAGCGTAATAGTAGCTGATAAATAAAACACACAACCCTCTTCCTTCGTCTCTCTGTTGTTTAACGTTATCGGAAGAAACCAACCGAAAAGTGTCTTTCTGAGATGTATTTGGACGCATCTAAAAAAAAATCCCGCCTGCCTTTATCGGGGAGTAAACAGATGTACAGCTTATGTACGAGATAAGCTCAGGTGAGTGAGTAAATTATTTAGAAACTTTTTTCATAAGCAATGTAAAAGATAAGAACGTCATACTCAATGACACTCCAGGTGCATAAAAACATATGGCGGTATTAATTTCGCAGATTGGTGTAGTGACAGTGCCTTATTAATGGCGTCCCCCGGGGCGGAGATGTTTACCATGCTTCAATCGATGTTCTCGGTACGAATCAATTATCTCCCTTGATTTCAGGTTTTCACAAGTCAACTGCTGCAGTCTCGTTGCATACGTGAGAGCTCATGAACATTTTCATCGACACCCTTCCATCGGTTTGGGCAGGGGAAACTATTTGAAAACGTCCAGGACCCCCAATGGAAGCTTTGTAAAGGATGTTTTCTTGGGGGGGGGACTGGGGGCAGCAGTTTTTTGCGCTTGCTCGGTGGACACTCTTGAGACAGAGTCCATCTCATGATCTTTTGATAGTTATAAAGGATTTGTGGGTGCTGCTCCCACAGTCAACCTTTTGGTATCGAGATGTGGCCCCCTGGCTTCAACTAAGGGTCATCAGCAAAACAGGTTTGTACACTTTTCAAGCTCGTTTTTTCTTTTCCGATTTAGAAAACTCCAACCAAAACTGCCGTCCCAAAAACTCATTACGTCTGAAAAAAAACAGCTTAGAGTGTACTCAATTAGCCGCTGAATGCATAAGAAAATTCGTCCCATGAAATGTTTTCCACGCTCATCGTTAGAATGAATTGAACCCACTAACCATTACATGATGAATTGAACCCGCTAACCATTACATGATGAATTGAACGAGTTAACCATTACACCATCCAAGAGGACCGATGCTACTGCCTGGGGGTTGACCTAAAAGTTCGCACCATACAGCTGAGCGTAAGGGGAAAAAAGATAAACTTATTTGAGAAATATGAGTTATTCTTGTAATCTAATTTTGTAGCTTATGATTTGCGGTTTATCCTAATTATCTCGATATATATAGAGAGAGATATATCTATATACATAGACTATTTGAAAATTTAATTACTCAGCTAAATTGCTTTTTTACGGGCGCATCCGCAAAATCTTGAGAAAACACGATATGTGTCAATAAAAATGTCCGTAACCTCTTAAGTAAGAAAAAAAAAACTACAGCAGTTGATTTGTGTAAACCTGAAGTCAAGGGAGATAATGATTTGTACTCAGTAGTGGATTACGTCATGCAACTCCCAAGATGGATGCTTCTTGGTGATCTTTAGATCATTGAAGGTTTTTACCGACTGAGTTCCAGTGGTTGAATCAGTTTGTGCAGATTTAGGCTACATGGATGTGGGTTCAAATCCAACCCGAGGCTCATTTCTTCATTTTTTGATCGTCGCTGTTGTTTTGCTCACTATTGTAAGTAATTCAGACCGGGCGAAATTCATTTGAAATATTTAAAATGGTTCTAAACCCAAACAAAACATGTTAATGTAATGAACAGCTTCATTTTTTTACAACAAATCTTGCTTTCCACATCGTCATTTCAACACCATCCTTTCGAATGAAATAAATTGAATCTTATCAAAACACTGATCATATGTATATAAAATGTCATAATTTTTTAAAAATTTTTACTTATATTTTTAGTTTTTAAGGCTTCATAGACTGTACATATATCTATCTATCTATCTATATCTATCTATCTACATATCTATATCTATATATATATATATATATGCATATATATCTATATCTATCTATCTATCTATATATATATATATATATATATATATATATATATATATATAGTATATGTGGTACAAATCAGGCTAGCAGAATAACATAATATAATCATATATCAATAATATAAAGCCACTTCTGAAATGTAATGGATTTATTTCATAGAGTGCTCGATACATACAACTTTTTACTCTTGAAGTTAAGTTGTTTTTGAGTAGAGCTGGAAGCTGGAAATAAATAATAGAATGTGGATTCGCTACACAAACTAGCTCATGTTTCTGCCCTCTTCGGGCCTCATCCGAACAGGGCAGAAACATGAGCTAATTTGTGTTGCGAATCCACATTCTACTATCTATTATATATATATATATATATATATATATATATATATATATATATATATATATATATATATATATATAATGCAAACCTATTTTCTCCACATTACATTACAATCTTCCATGTATAAACTACTCTCTGCATACACTCAAGATGAAAGCTAAGCACGCGAACAAGCAGCTTTCAGAAGTGATTATTTTGTCATCCACGTACTGTATATCAGCTGTTCGGGGAGGAAGAAACAAGAACAGAATGCAACAAACCACTTTGATTAGCCTCTGCACACCATGAAGAAAGCATTCGACTCAGAAGAACACGTGACCGTCTTCTACGCAACCTGACAGCATAAAGATGCAAGCGTGATAAAGATTGGAAAAGGACTGAGACAAGGGGATACGATCTTAGCCTGATCTGTTTATAGCAAGCCTTGAACGTACGTTTCGGGTAACTGATCGGGGAAGTAAACATAGATAGAGAACATCTGGAGCGATTACGATTTGCTGACAACGTTGCTCTAATATCAGAAACATCAGATGTGTTACAAACATCGAACGGTCTTTTGTCAGAGTGCTTAAAGCATGAACACAATGAAATCAACGATCAATGTGTGATAACAGCTTTGTCTTATGGGAGTGAAACATGGAAAATAGCAAAGATCGTTCGAAAACGAACCGACTTTCGTGTAAAACTCGACGGAAAAAGCAATGCTAGGAATAACTCTCCGAGATAGAAATAGAACGCAATTGAACCAAGCACATACCAAGCTAGAAGATGCTATATATACTATTAGGCGATGAAAATGGAGATGGACAGGACGAAAGAGAAGAATGATGATTTACGAATAAGTTTGTAATCAATTTATTATGATCTCCGTGGATATGACTGTCAGCCAATTGTTGTTGTCATTTTGGCACTTTTAGCACTACATTCAGCGCTTAAGCATTTTTCTCGCCTTTTGTTTGGCAGTGATCAATAACAAAATCCTACGTTGTAGACTGGACCCCACAAAAAAGCTATTTAGACGATGGGGGATTTTTACATACATACAGAGCCAGCCAGATCTACTTAAAATACCCTATTTTGTTCGTTTGGATGACTGTTTGGGTTTTCAAAAATATTTGAACTTACCTGTGAATTCAATAAAAAGATTGTAAAATAAAATAGTCAAATACCAATTTTTTTCTATGAATTTCAGAGTTGAACCTTGTGATTTTCGCTTTTATTTTCTATCCTCTGGGCTATCACTTCGTATCCTCAATTTTCGTTGAGATCAAAATCAACCATTTTGGTTTAATAATAACTTTCCATTCTCAGCTTGAAAAAAATAAATTAGGAACATCAGTTTTTTTTTTACTTATTCTGATCATGATGTTCTTTTGTATCCCCCAGCATGTTGTTTTGAATTAAAGTGTACTTATTATAGCGAACGAAATAATTGGCCATAGAGGTTCCTGCTCTCAATAGGAATACGTATTACTTCGATGCAGCACTAGGAAGATAGTCTGGTCGGGTAATTGGTTTTACTTACCTATTTGTAGTGGATTACAAAGGCACTAATGTGATTGCTATGCCCGGATGATATAGAGGGAAAAAACAGGAAGAGAAAAACAATATTTGTAACCCAGAATTTTTTGGTTAATTTTATGTTTACTTCAAGTTTTCTTTCTGTCATGAATATCAAGCTTGCCAAATGACTAGCCTATTTTTGTTTTGGATAAGACATGTTTCGTCTTCAACAACATCTCGTGGTTGAGTTGTGGTTAACATGGTAATCTAGCCGACCATTAATACTGTGGTGAGTTCAATCCTCACTAGCACTCCATCCTTATGGTTTTGTGCAGTATTAAGTTACGCTTAGCAAATATTGATGGTTGCTTCGCTGTGGAGCATTGGTTAGCAATGTAGTATCGCTGACTAAACCTCTGCAATGGGTTTGATTCCATAACACATACTTCTGATCTTGAAGCCGAGTAAGTTCAAATTGAGTGGCATGCAATTGATTGATGAGGATGCCGTGTTGTGGGGTAATGGTTAACAATCCTTATGGGATAGTGACATAACGGGAATCTGTAGCCTTCTTTACCATCTAATGAGACGAATATGATTTAAAAACCTCTTTTAAGAGAAAATCATCTATTTTCCCCATCTCTCCTTAAGAGCGAAATCACAGTTTTACCAAAACATTTATAAAAGCAAGTTGTACGATGTTGAAAAAACAAACGGGTTATATGAATGTCTAAAACAATGCCTTTGAGAAAAATATGGAAAATAACACTTATCAATTAGCGAAAAAAAAGGGGTCTGGTTAATCACTCTATAGAAATCAGCCCGAATACTTCGGGTCATAAAATAAGTACCTATTTAGCATGAACTCACATTGTTAATTGATTTCCCACCACTAAACACCTATTTTGGAAAGGAATTTTCAAAAAGCGGACACTTTTTTCGTGTAAGTATTTTTCAGCCCTTTAGCTCTATTTGTGCAGTCGGTACGCGCGATACATACATAGATAGCCAGTCAAACCTACAGAAACACTTAAGAAACCCAAGTTGATGATGACAGTTTTCTTATACTGTACATTGTTGGAGAAATAGGTTACATATATGTGCAAGAACAATGACTTCAAGAAAATGTTCCCAAAAAGACAAACAACACGCCACTAAAGTCAATAATTGAACAATCGTAGCCTCAAAATTTGAAATCATCTAAAAGAAATTCGATCGGAGAATAAATATGATCAAAATAAATTCTATTTATAATGCCAGTAGCATCTTCCACAAAAAAAACCCTAAAATAGGGTGGGAAAAAAAAACAGAAATATCTACATTCCGGGGCATCTAGATGTTATTTTCACTGGAACACATCTAATACTTACAAGTCTGACATATGAACGAAAGTCTATTATACAGATACACACGGGCTTATTCTATTCTAATAAATGGATACATTCATACAAAATTGTTTTACATTTTTTTTTACTTATTATATATACAATATTTGGTGTGCAAATCATGGGGAGTGATGGGCCATGCCCTGCCACGCTGGCCCATGACGTGTTAGAGGGGGTCTGGTGGATTGTCCACTGTGGGTCAGTGGCCTAAGAGCTCCATCGGCTCTTGATACACATCCCAACTGTTCTTGTAAGTCGAGAATGGATGTTCAGGGCAACGGAAAAAATTTTTTTTACACAATTCGATCCATTTTCCGAATAATTCCATGCGTAAGGATCTCTTTCTTTCTATCTCCAACCTGTTTGGGTCAGTGAGGCAGCACTGGAGCATACCTCTCCCTTATATATAAAGTTTTTAACTTAAATAAAGTCCACTAACGTTCAAGTTTAAAAACACAATTGCAACAGCATTGTATACAAATTTTTCACAAAGATCATCACCAACCGAATCACAAAAACACTCGATGAAAACCAGCCACGTGAACAAGCTGGCTTTAGAAGAAGCTACTCGACCATGGACCACCTGCACTCGATAAATCAGCTGAAAGAAAAAGCAGCTGAGTATCAACTACCACTTGCCGTAGCATTTATCGACTTCAAAAAGGCGTTCGACTCAGTAAAAATCCCTAAGGTCATGGAGGCCATCAGTCGGCAAGGTGTAGATCCAGTATATGTTGAAGTGTTGAAACATATATACAATCACGGCAGCTAATTTATCAGGCTACATAAAGACTCGGACCCCTTCCAGCTCCAGAAAGGAGTAAGACAAGGTGATACCAGCTCACCTAAACTCTTCACAGCCTGCCTCGAGATGATCTTCAGAAGGCTAGACTGGGAGAGTAAAGGAATTAAAATAGTCGGTGAGTATCTGAGCAACCTCAGATTCGCAGACGACATAGCCCTTTTTGCAGAGAACCTACATGACCTCCAACTAATGATAGATGAACTAAATGAAGAGAGCAAGAAAGTCGGCCTACACATGAACTTCAGCAAGAAGAAGATCATATGCAACAACCACATTGGAGATAAAAGCACTAAGATCAAAATCGAGGACATAGAACTCGAGAAAGTAGACCACTACATCTACCTAGGATAACGATTCTCCATGAGACCCTCAAAAGTAGAAGAAATCAAGCGAAGAATCACACTAGGATGGCAAGCCTTTAGCAGAGCTAGCTCAACCTTTAAAAAAAAATAAGATCCCATTGATCCTAAAGAGGAGGGTGTATAACCAATGCATCCTCCCAATAGTCACTTATGGAGCTGAAAGATGGAACTTAACCAAGAGACAGACCCGTAAATTGAGAACCATGCAACGTGCACATGAACGAATAATGCTGGGCCTCACATAGAGAGACCAGAAAACAGCACAGTACATCTGGGAAAAGACAAGGGTTAGGGACATCACAGAATACATTAAAAATCTCAAATGGCAGTGGGCTGGCCATGTTGTAAGAATGGCCGACAATCGATGGACATCACAACTCACAACATGGATCCCCCGAGACCACATGCGCAACTGAGGCCGGCAAAATGTTAGATGGAGAGACGAGCTAGACAAGTTCAGGTAGTACTCGCTCCGTGACGCCCACGATAGGGAAGTGTGGCAAATCCTGGGGAAGGTCTATGTCCAACGACAGACGCTAAAAGACTGATGATGATGATGATGATGATGATGATGATGATGATGATGATACAATACAAGATGTCCGTAATTATCTTCCGTCGGAAAAACAGTAGAGTATGACCATGCAGCAGACAGTCATGTTTTCGTATTTTTTTTTTTTGAATTTTGATTTCATTACTCTATCAGACCTTTCTTAAAAATATATATTAATCATAATATACTCTCTTATATATATATATATATATATATATATATATATATATATATATATATATATATATATATATAACTCAAGTCCAAGTGTGGAGTCGACAAGAATAATATTCACCGAGTTTTGCGGAATAAAAGTTAACATTTTTACCGTGATTCGAAAGCCCAACCAACTGACAAGTCTTTCATGTATACGAAATTTATCCTACAGGTATGCAAAGACTTATACCATTCTCATGAATAAATACATTATCAAGATTGTTTTTTTGTCTCAATTCGTTATATATACAACAGAAATCTTTCAGTAATCATATTCAGTCTGAATAGAATTTGGAATGGAGTTTGACCCTGTAGCCCCCAGTCTCGTTATTTTTCATACTTTTTTTTCTTTCATTTGATATCATCAGTTGTGGATTATGGATCGTAAGCGATGGATGAAAACAAAACTGCTCTAACCAAGCCAAGTTGAAATCTCAAGTACAAATGCGAAATATATAACCCTGCGGCTACGAGCGCAAGAAGAAAAACGAATATATTTACTTATGTTTCTTCATTTTGTGAAGACCTGAAAGCAGATGGGCATAGCACAGAATGTTGGCATTCCATTAACTGCTCGACTGGATTTGTGAAACAGCAACACATTCGATGCCAACTACTACACCTAGCCGCCTGTTTATGTAGTTATTTTTTACCGCTAGATTCCGTGAGGTTTTGGCTGACAACCTGGAGCGCCCTCTACCAATTTGTATCTGAGATATGCGATTCTCGTAAGAGGTGAAAAGGGAAAAAGAAGCGAATTACCAAATTCTTTACTCTCTCGAATTTCGCTCCAGGAATCAGTTGAAGAAAATTCCCTTGGATGTTTATATTTTTCATTTTATTTATTCTTTTCTTTCGCTGATATTACTCTTTAAACTGTTGGTTTTCGTTTATATTTCAACGGCAACAATAAACGAACGAGATAATCAAATCTAACGTAGCAGCAATAGAAATTTTGACGCAGGATCTGCCATGAACAATTTTGCACTCTATTCACAGACTTACTAAAAACGTTGCCAATTCAAATATAGTTATACCTTGATTAGTGTGATTAATTGGTTCGAAAAAATTTCTGCACTGTTTTAACCAGCGGTTTTCAACATCTTATTCTGATTTCGTGAGTTTGTTTTCTCTCCAGCTTGTACTTAGTTACATTGATTAGTATAAAAATACCATAACCGTACCTAAACCTTCACTAATCCAAACTGCACTATACCAGGTATATCTGTCGTTTGTTTGGTTTTTTTATTTCAATTTATCAAACTTGGAAATCATTTCTAAATCAGACAACCCTCAATCTCAAGTAGCAACGCTGGACTCCAAAGTTGGAAAGAGAAACACTTAAATTGAAAAAACTCGTAAATTCAAAAAATTAATGAAGAAAAAAATCTAAATTGGCAGCGGTGCATAGAAGTCTATCGAAGAAGCAACGAGGGATACAACACAGTATTTGAAAAAAAAAATCACCAATGAGCCAGTGGTGTCAGTGTTAAAAGTATGGACAATCGATTTGGCGACACCGTTTACGATCCGGTCGCACTTCTGACCTTGGCAGAATCATCTCTTCCGCTGAGTAAAAAATCTGTCCAGCTTTTGGAGGTAACCATTCTTGGGAAAGAACAACTTTGAATTTAAAACCATACGGGAGTTGATCATATCGCAGACTGTTAGCATTCCATTAGCTACTCAACTGGATTCGTGAAACAACACATTTGACACCAACCAGTCATTTTTTACCGACAGATTCCGGGAGGTTTTGGCTGACAACCTGAAGCTCCCTCTACCGTTTTCTAGCTCTTCACAACTGCTGAGATATGCGAAGGGAGAAAAAAAAAGAAATTACCAAATTCTTCACACTCTCAAATTTCGCATATCTCCGCTGAGATATAACTCTTTAAACTGTTGGTTTTCGTTTATATTTCAACGGCTACAATAAACGAACGAGATAATCAAATCTAACGTAACAGCAATAGAAAGATAGAAGCTGTATCTGCCATTGATAATTTTGCCCTCTATTTACTGACTTACAACCAGACTCACCACATTAGATTCTTTTTCAATATTACAAATCTAGTAGTCACTCACGAATCTGAAAGACACTCAAATTGGCAACACTGCACTTGCAAATCCAAAATATTGAAACAAAAGAATATCTAAGTCAATTACGCTGCTCACGGGTCTATCAGGGAATAAAAAAAGATTGACACAGGATCTTTCATAAAATATTGCACCCACAATTCACTGACTTACAAGAAGCATTACCATTTCAGATATTTTTCATCAATTACAACAAAATTGCCGACACCGAACTCGCCAATTCAAACCATTTGATGAAATATCACCTAAATTGATAAAGCTGGACTCGGAAGTTCGGCACATTGAATGAAAAACATATCTTGATCTGCAAAGCTGCTTATAAATTTATAAATGAGGTTATGAGCAAATAGTACACCGTATTTGTAATAGTTCCATTCGCTTTTGGGGGCCACCAGGGTGCAACTGGTGCGTAAGGGGGTAACAGTATGGACAATGGATTTGTCCAGACCATTTAAATTCACTTCACACTTCCGAACTTAGTAAAAATTTGATGAAAGCATATCTCTATCTCTCTTCACCAGTAAGATAGTTGTCAATCTAGCTTTGAGGGGCAACCATTCTCAAAGAAGGACAACTTCAAAACTAAACAGGAATTGATCTCAGCGTACAAAGTTAGCATTCCATTAAGTGCTCGACTGGATTTGTGAAACAGCAACACATTCGTTGCCAACAACTACATCTTGCTGCCTGTTTATGTGTTTGTTTGTTTTTACCAGCAGATTCCATGAGGTTTTAACTGACAACCTGAAGCGTTGTCTACCACTTTCTTGCTCTTCACAACTGCTGTGATATGCACTAATAGTAAGAGGCTGACGTAGGGGAAAAAAAACGAATTAGCAAATTATTTACCCTCTCAAATTTCGCTCCAGGAATTCCTCGGGTGTTGTTGATGTTTTTGGGGTTTTTTTTTTTTCATTTCATATCTATTTTTTCTGTCGGTATTACACTTTAAATTGATGTTTTTCGTTTATATTTCATCGGCTACAATAAACAATCGAGAAAATCGAATCTGATGTAACAGCAATTGAAAGTTAAACGCGAGATTTGCTCGGGACAATTTCGCCCTCTATTCCCCAACTCACAAGCACCGTCACCACATTCATTTTTTTTCCAAATATTATAAATCTAGATGTCACTCACAAATTCAAAAAACATTTGAATTGACAACACTAGACTCTAAATGAAAGAAATTTGCTACGCTGCTTACAAAGGAATAGAAAGTTTAACGCAGGATCTGCCATGAACAATTTTGCCCACTGTTTACTTACTTAGAAGATGCGTTACCAATTTAGATAATTTTTATCAACTGGCAACACTGGACTCACAATTTCAAAACATTAAATTAGAAGGCTGCATACAAGTTCATCAATAAAGTGCGAAGGGGATAGTAGATCTTATTAGTAATGGCTTCATTCATTTATTTCGGCTACATAGAGAGATCAGAAGACAGCACAGTACATCCAGGAAAAGACAAGAGTCAGGGACATTACAGAATCCATTAAAAATCTCAAATGGCAGTGGACTGGCCATGTTGCAAGAATAGCGGACAACCGATTGACATCACGACTCACGACATGGATCCACCGAGATCACATGCACAACTGAGGCTGGTTGGATATTAGATGGAGAGTCGAGCTAGACGAATTCAGAAAGTTCTGGTTCTGCGACGCCCATGATAGAGAATTGTGATGAATCATGGGAAGGTTAATGTCTAACGACGGACGTTGAAAGACTGATGACGATGATTTTCGGATAAGGATCCATTTGATCTCACAACTAAACCGGATTGGATCATAGCTTTGAATGTTAACATTCCATTGACTGGTCGATTGGAGAACTGAAACAGCAACATATTAGATGCCAACTACAACACTTTGCTGCCTGTTCATGTAGTTATTTTTTACCGCTAGATTTCGTAAGATATGGGCTGACAACCTGAAGCGCTCTCAACCATTCCCTCACTCTTCACAACTGCTGGGTTACGCGCTAATCGTAAGAAGAGAACACAGAGGGGGAAAACAAATTACCAAATTTACTTTCTTGATTCTCGCTCTAAGAATCAGTTGAAGAGAACTTCCTCAGTTGTTTTGTTTTTTCTTTCATTCTATTCCTATTTTCTCTTTAAACTTGATTTTCATTTATATTTCAACGACTGCAATAAACGAACGAGATAATCAAATCTAAGGTAACAGCTATAGAAAGTTAGGATTTGCCAAACACTATTTCGCCCGGTATTCGCTAAACACATCGAGTTGCAAATTTATATATATTTCGCCCCCAGTATTGAAAGGTTGATGATTATCATCTTCTATGGGTGACGTCGACGTCTTCTACTTTTACTCAATCCGATGTTTCCGTTATTCCTAAATATATTCCAATGGAATGTTTGTATATAAGTTTGTAGAGAGAACTTGCCTACGGGGTAGTAAGTTGTAGTTTATTCGGATGTGTTTTGGGGGGGTGCATTTTAGATTCAAAATGTTTTTATGATTGTGAAATTTCTCAAATCTTGACTGATTTTGCTGAAATTTTGCTGAAATTTCGACGAAACTCTACAAATTAAAAAAAAAATGTTGAGTTCCAGTGGATCCGATTGTTTGTTTGTTTTCGCTCTTTTGTTGTTTTTTTTGTTTGTTTTTTTTGGCATTTTAGGAGCAAAACGTTTTTATGAATGTGAAATTTCTCAAATCTTGACTGATTTTTGCTGAAATCTTGCTGAAATTTTGAGGAAACACGACAAATTAAAGGAAAATGCTGAGTTCCAGTGGATCCGATTGTTTGTTTATTTTCAGTTTTTTATTAGTTTTTTGTTTTTATATACATATATATATATATATATATATATATATATATATATATATATATATATATATATATATATATATATATATATATGTAAATAACCTTATGCCACCATGCAAAAAAAATTGTAATCTTAGGAATTGCTGAGCCGATGAGAATTTCAACTGTTTTCTGCAAAGGGAATTTTATACTTTGAAAGTTTTTTTTTGTTTTCTTTGTTTTGTTTTTGTTGTTTTGTTTTTTTTCAATGTTCTGAATTCAGAAATTGCCCCTAACTTTGGAAATTTGAAGAAAAATATTTGAATCGTCAACACTGGACTCTCAAATTCAAAAAGTTAAACGAGAAAAATATATAAATTGGCAACGCTGTTCACAAGTCCATCACCAATGCAAGAGGGAAATGGGACATCATATTTGTAATAATCTGGTCATTTGGGCCAGTGGTGTGAGGGTTAATAATGCAGACAATAGATTTGGCAAGACCGTTTACGTTCCTTTCGCAGACTTGACCTTGGTAAAGGCATAAATCTATCTGTTCTCCCCTACTTAAGAATAAAATAGCAGGTGTTCTAGCTTTGGAAGGCAACCAGTGTAGATGAAGGACAACTCTGAATTCAAAACAAAGCGGGAGTGGATCTCAGCGTAGAATGTTAGCATTCCATTAACTGCTCGACTGGATTTGTGAAACAGTAACACATTCGATGCCAACTACTACACCTAGCCGCCTGCTTATGTAGTTATCTTTTACCAGCAGATTCCGTGAGGTTTTGGCTGACAACCTGGAGCGCCCTCTCTCATTTTCTAGCCTGTCCCAACTGCTGAGATACGCAATAATCGTAAGAGGCAAAAAGAAAACAAAAAGAATTACCAAATTTTTTAGTCTCTTCAATTTGCTTCAGGAATCAGGTAGAGAAAATTTTTTTGGATGCTTTTTTTTTCTTTCATTGTGTTTCTTCTCTCCACGGATATTACTCTTTAAGCCGTTAATTTTTTGTTTCTATTCCAACAGCTACAATCTACGAACGGGATTAATAAAATCTAACGTAATAGCAGTGAATAGTTGGACATAGGATCTGCCATTGACAACTATTTAAGTCTGTCAGTAAACTACAGATGGGAATTGTACACTGTATTTGTAATAACTTCCTTCATTTATTTTCCATTCGGTCTGTGCTTACTCACAGGTCATTAAAGAAAGGCATAGATACATCCTTTTGCCGCTTTCCTATCGGCAAAATAGCGGGACAGACTGGGGTCTCTTACAATGTTAGCTAGTTGAAGGACAACTCTGAATTCAAGACAGTCCGACCTTGTCTCAAGCCTCGTTCTGGCACCTCCTGTGTCGAAACTGGTGCCGAACTGTATCGGCTTTGCCCTTCCCTTAGACAACATAGGTGCGTAGAGAGAGGAGGCTTGATGTCTCCCATACAACCTTACCTAAACCTGCAGCCAGGAGAGATGAACGCTAGACTTTCTGGATGCTGATCGCATAGTCTCGCGAGATTCACGGATGCCACCGTCAGTCATGTAACAGGGTTCAGAGAGAAAGTAAAGAACCCTTGTTTAAATGTGATTAAGAAGTGGTTTTAAAACAAATACGTCGAGAGTAAATAAGTTTGCATTTTTTATGAACACAGTTTATTTTATTTTGTGATTTGCCTCCGACAGAAATAAATTAACCAAAACGGAACTAGCAGTAAATTGTAGTATTCTATATTATAGATCTCTCTCTCTCCCCCCCTCTCTCTCTCTCTGCATATATATATATATATATATATATATATATATATATATATATATATATATATATATATATATATATATATATATATATATATATATATATATATATATATGTACATAAAGGAATCGATGCCAAGATAATATTCACTGATAGCTTTTCCAGGAAATTGTGAATTAGTGATGTTATTAACAGATTCTGACAAATGAATAAAAGAGAGAGAGAGAGAGATAGGGGGTGAACACATAGATATATATATATATATATCGATAGATAGATAGATAGATAGATAGATAGATAGATAGATATGGACATACAGTAGAACATGCATGCAAAGAGAGAGGGGGAGAGGGCTTTTGATAGAAAGATGCATATATATATATATATATATATATATATATATATATATATATATATATATATATATATATATATATATATATAGATGAAAGTGGGAGAGATATCAATAGATAGACTGTAATACATACATACATACATACATACATACACTAAGAGAGAAATGCGGCGATAGATAGATATGTGGATGGACTTTAAAAGATAGATAGATGTTTACATACATATGTATGTTGAGTGGGTTGATAGATAGATAGATAGATAGATACATACATATATACATACATACATACAGATAGAAGGATATATATATATACATATATATATATATATATATATATATATATATATATATATATATATATATATATATATATATATATATTGCAGATAGGTAGATAAATAGATACGATACATACGCATACATTCAAATATGTTGTAGATAGCAAATACCGAATTTGTATTCTCTCTTCTGCGCGAGAATAGCATTCAGGGTTATCGGAAACCTTTCACTGTTGTATCTTGAGGGAGCCGCTGTATATATATATATATATATATATATATATATATATATACAGACTGATAGACGGCAACATCATGATTGAGATCATCTGAGATTAGATTAAGAAAGGTCTGTTCCAGATCTTATCAGAGATCAGTTCTGAGGTAAAGGGAGTAAATGATTACAGCTTCCAGTTTTAAAGTGTACAAACCAATATCAACCAATTCCAGCTTACGAATTCAATTACCTGACTGAGAGTGAATTTTCCATCTAGGGTGCAAAAGAAAGTGTCACCGAGTGCTAGTTACAAACTTACATAGATAGATAGATAGACATGTCTGGTTAGTCACTCAAAAGAAGCCGTGATGTGACCAACGTCTTTTGGTAGCATGCTGTGTTGGGGGTGCTTAATTATGATATTGGAAAAGAGGGGATCATCAATTGATAAGTTACTTTTCGACCACTAAAGGGTTCGAAATTTAAAATTACAAAAAAAAAAAAGAAAAAAAATCAAGTGTTAGTGCTGCCGTACAAAAAATTTACATTGTAAATCCCCGACTAGAGACTTGTTTGAGGGGAATTCTGGAAAAAAAACTGGTATGAAAAATCGGGTATATGTATATAAATTTCCAGATTCTAGCGGTCGGTATGCGCGACACGTATGTACATATCCAGCCAGACCAATTTAAAAACTAATTAAACCAATGTTGACAGTTCTGGTGACTGTTTTTGATGACACTTCTGGTTGAGGTTTTTTAATTGCTACATTGATAGATACTTCGAGGTAACACATCTATCATTAACTGATTAGAAATAGATCTCCTTCGTTTACAGAAAAGTATTGATGTCCAACTCATTTCGATTTATTAATTCCCGTGTTCCGTACCCAAATGGAAAGAGCAACTCAAGGGATAACTTCTAAAGATAGAAAAAGATCTACGAGGACCAAAGAGACGACTACAATTATTATACAAATAATCTAATAACAAAGAGGGAGATTGGCTGGGTACTTAACAAGAACAAATGATTGCAAATGGAACAAATACCAACCAATTGATTCACATTGGACAGTAAACGCAGAAGGAAAAGGCCGGGCTATGGATGAGATAGAAAGGTTTGCCGACAAAACATGGCAGAGACTAGCGCAATTGCAGTCGTCATGGAAGGAGATGTGATACGCTATTGTCCAGGAGTGGACTTACAATGGCTGTTGGTGATAATTAATGTTTTATATCGAAGTAAGGTAAGGTCTCTTTAATAAAACAAAACATTTCTTTATACTTCTATTAACTAAAGTACTTTTTCTGAGATTTGTCGTATCCTAATCCGTATCTAAACAGAAATTTACAGCCAATGATTATTTTGGGGTATTTCCTTAATGGAAACTACCTACGGTATTGCTGATTACAATAATAGCAAGTTATACTTATGAATATCTAGAAGGGAAGATATATTCACCGCCAAATCGTTTAGTTATTTCCGAGAGTCTTACGCTGGAAGGTATTCACAAAATACGCAACGTCTAAAGATTTCAGCTCTTGTTTGAAAATCTGCTCTAGGCAAGTATTTTCTTCAGTGACCAGGCAAGCTGTTGCTTAACTGAAACGTTCCAGCAACAACGAGTTGCTGGCAAAAAAATATGGCTCCAGGCCAAATTCACATACCAAATTCCTTTGACCTACCAAAATAAAGACGTGCATATAATTGGCACAGAGTTAATTGTACGAAAGCTTCCAAATAGTCAGCCCAGCAAAAGCTAAAATGGTGTAATGAATTAACAGCTGGATTCAGTAGTGAGCAGGTTCAGACCGTTGATAATATTGTCATTTGCTTACTTATCTCTGCAAACCAAGTTGGAAGAGGTACACACACACACACACACACACACACACACTATATATATATATATATATATATATATATATATATATATATATATATATATATGGCTGTTCGTCCAAACATTATCTCCAAACGTTCTCAATGAATTTCAATAAAATTTCATTGAAGGCTGGGTCATGATTTCACGGTGGATTAAGGAATTCTGATTGAGGGACAGTTTTCATTTATTTTCATAAATTTATGAGTATTCATTATAGCTTGTTTGTTTGTTTGTCCACACAATAACTCGAAACGTTCTCAATCAGTCTCGATGAAAGTTTTTCTGAATGGTGGGTCAAGGGTTACAGAAGAATTGATTAAATTTGAGATTAGATAGAGGACTTTCTTTTTCGATTTAAATTTTTTATTTTTATATATCTATACGTTTCCACACAAGCTTGTTCGTCCGTACGATATTTCCGAACATTCTGGGTGAATTTCAGAGATATTTTGTTGAAGGGTTAGCCATGATCTGAGGAAGATTTGATCAAATTCTGGAGTAGATCAAGGAATTTCTTTTTGATTGAAAAGGAATTTTTCATATATCTTCTTATATTTGTTTGTTTGCACAATTTCTCCAAACGTTCTCAATAAATCTCATTGACATTCTCGGGGAGGGGACTACACTATTATTTACGAACGAATCGATTAAATGTTTTGGCGATTCTAGGATTTTTTCTCCAGTTGAAAATATTTTTTTCAATTTTTTTATATTTATGAATATTTCTCCATATTGGTTCGTTCACACGATACCTCCAAACGTACCCCTCGAATTACAATGACATTTTGCGGAAGGCTGTACCATGGCTTGAGGGAGAATCGATCGAAGATGGGCTTGGATCCAAAAATTCTTTCTTCTCTGTCGTAATTATCGAATGCACAGTACAATAATGAGAAAGATGAGGAACAAGTTTTGAATTGTCTTTTTGATTATTATTATTATTGTTATTATTATTATTATTATTATTATTATCATTATTATTATTATTATTATTATTGTTGTTGTTATTGTTGTTGTTGTTGTTGAAAAAATTCTGAAAGCTTTTTCGTCAGACACTTATAAAATTTTTTTTTTAATTCGCCAGAAATTGTTTAAATGAGTTCTCCAAAATGTCACGGTTAAAAGCGTATCTTTTTGATTGAGAAATATTTTTTACATTATTTTTCGTTAAATGAAGTCTACAGGAGTTGAGGGCATTTAATGTCCCACAGGACAAACAAACCAACCAATGCACCTTAGCGGACACTGGCAAGAAGAAAAATCATAGAATGCTTTACTAAAAGTTTCTTGTTGATATCTGAATAAAAAATGAGAAGTGTTTGGTTATCAATAAAACTCACTTCAGTCTCGCCCAACGTCGCACTAACAGAGCCTCCGTGGTGGGTCGAACTCACTGTACTAGCTAACTGATCTGCTAGAGAGTGTGCTGATCCTTATCCTGAAGAAGTTGCTTTTTTTTGGTAACATTGATCTTAGTTTTGTCTGGTACAAGGTCACATTGGGGGGGGGGCACCTAATAAGGGTCAAACCCACTACACTAGAGAAGTGGTCTGCAAGACGTGCTTTTTGATCATTGTACCGTAGCAGAAACTCAACGGATAGTGCATCAAGGAACAATGAACGATGGAACAAGAACCATAAGTTCAATGGTGCATCCACCAGCTCTATGTCCGCATGGTATCCTCGATTACTGGCAATCTAGTGACGAACATTTCAGCAAGGGAATTCTTAGCAAAATCCAATAGTTAGTAACTATTCAATTAGTTTAAACAATCTCGATAGCCGAGGGAACTGAAGAGAGAGAAAGAGATGAAGAGAAAAAGAGAGAATTGAAACCCCAAATTATCAAGACCTACGTCCTTCGTGATTGGTTTTCCCAAGCAAACGGAGAGGGGGGAAAAGAGATGGAGGAGAAGATTGGTACACTTGATTGACCCGACGGTCTTACCTAGATTTCTAATTAGTCCAAAAAGTCGCAAATCTTTCCTCCCTCCGTGGGAAAAGAAAAAGATGAGGGAGAAAAAAGAAAAGAGGAAGAGACTGGGGCAGCGTATGATTGGGTTACTCAATATAAGATGATTCCCGATTTCAAAGGAATTCAAAACGAAGAAGTAGCAGAATTACAAGTTGCATCAGTAGTAGCAGTAAGGTGGGGAATGAGAGGATGATGGGGATGATGATGTGGATCGTTCACCCGTAGGTGTACACCAAGTTTCACATCAATCCAACATGATACGACTGAGAAAATTGATATTCAACATATTAGGGACCGACAGACCGATCGATAAATCGACTTAAGTATCTTATAGAGATAGATGGTCATATCTAGAAACTGTATGTGAAATTATTGATATTTTGAAGCAACAAGAAGTTGATGATTTGGTTATCTCTTTCCTGTTGCTAAACTGACGGAGGAACCTTTTATAATTACAAAAATATCGATGTTTCTTTAATAACAGCAAAATCTTACATAATCCATATAATGACTGGACAGAGATGCAGAAGGAAGAAAAAGAGCATGCATGCTGCCTCCATAAATGCTTGCTACAAAACAAAAACTCAATGCTATTTTCACTTCTCACTTTTTTTCTTGTAAAAGTGGGAAAGTGAAATAAAGAGAATTTCCGAAAAGCAAGAAATACCTGTATCGTAGAACTTTGAACGGAGGCTCAAAAACACACTTGATAACCTCATTAACCATTGGGGAAATGTTCTTTTTTTTTTTTTTTGTTTCTTGTTGTTTTGTTTTTTGGGTTCTCTTATCAAGCAAGACTTACAAAAACGTTCACTGAATCGACCTCAAGATTCTCAACAAAACGGGAACAGATTGATTAGTTGCCTGCAAAATAAAAGTGTTTCTCTAACTAGATAATTCTCATATGACTTAGAGTCTCTTGCTACTGCTGAACCAATCAACTGAGCCACGCCCTCAACACGTGAGATTTTACAACGGGAACATTTACGGCAAAAGCTTCATCCGAAAGGAATAGCATTTCTATAATTGGGTTGTTCTAACGAAGTTCTGGTTTGTATAATTTGCTACTGGACAATTCGAACGGGGATTCTGAGCTCGTATGTCAACTATTGATTGAGACGCCTATTAAGTAGACTAGAAAAGGAGCAGCTCATGTAAACGAAAAACTCAGTTCCAGAGAAAGACGGGCACTTTAAAATGCTTTCTAAACAAGATCATAGGCGTACGACTCAGGAGGAAGGGAGACAATTAACCTCCCAAATTTTGGCAAAACTGTAAATTTTCAAGCGAATCAATCGCTCTGCCCTTTTAACCAAAGAGTTCTCATTAGCCCATGGGCACTACCGAGAAGTAGAAATATATCCAGAATAGTTTGTGAGAAGAAATAATGAATTAGTTCCTTGGGCCTCACAAACATATTTGAAGTAGATGAATTTCTCCAGTCGGTCTAGTAAAATGCCTATAGGAATCTTTGCTATCCAGATCTTGAATCATCTGTAATAAGAATATGTAATATGTAATAAGAAAAATAAAATGTACTGGTATAGATTTGCGACAGTATGAGATCAAAGACAGCACTGTTGCATTGTATGTGGTACATCTTGTAGAGTTGAATTGCTTGTGTGTAGAACATCTGGAGGTGCTACGGTCTCCTCGGTTGAACAGCTGGGGTATGTCTTTTGCAAGCGATGCGTCGTGTTTGTCGGAAGACCTTCAGAAGGTAACTTCAAAGGATCTATGTTCTTGCAGACCATTAGTGCAGCATAGAAATGCAACGACACCGCTGTTTCAGTAGATAGTAGATTTTTTATGGGCCGGAGTTTCAAGCAGCAGGCCCAACTTTTATTTTTTTACTCGTACTTAGGACAAGTTATGATAACTGCCAAACTGTAAATTTTTCTGAAAGAATAACCTTATCCTGGACTGCCCTACAAAGCTGAAGGGTTCTAACTGCTTTGCTATTTACTCATAGCTAAGGGGAAAATGGATTGATGCCTTTTCCATAGGCATCAATGCAAAGCAAACATAAGCAACTCCGAACTGAAACTTGAACTCGGTCCACTGATCCCATTTTTGGTACCAGTAATCGATATGCCGCTCCGTACTTCTGGGGATAGAATAAAAATGGCCAAAAAGAATACCGTCGATGATAACATTGTGTACCGTGGTTCTATCTCTGAAGAATTGAAATGCAAGCTTAATGTATTAAAGTGAAATGACAATTTTAGAAGACCCTATACAAATTATTTTTTTAGTTCATTTCAACGTTTCACAAGTACATACTAGCCTTTTCAAGGAAATACAATGGAGAATACATGAGCTTGTGAGTTTATATTGAGACTGTGTCTTGTAGTGGGTGAGAGTAATAAATAATTGAGTGGATTCTGAATTCCACCCACTACAAGACACACACCCTATATTCTGATAAATAAGTACATTCATTTATACTGAAAAATCTTTTTTTAATTCATACATACAATAAAAGAGTTGCCGTAATCATATTCAGTCAGAACAAAAATAGGGGTGGAGCTTGACCCTGCAGAAGACAGGCTCGTTTTATGAATGACTCAAGAGAATTTTAAATGCAGTAAGTTGATCAATGAGAGTATTATTCGAGTGTTATTTTCGTTTCTGTGTCAAATATTTTCTCGTCATGAAGCAATGCATTGTCAAAACAGAAAAGATAACTGAGCTGCCTAGTCACTCAATCGAAACCGATGTTTTGGCAGCATGTCGTATTTGGGTGGTCAATTACAAAATTGGAAAAAGGGGTGATCAATGAATGAGTTACTTATCTTGCCTTTTACGGAAACTGACCACTAAAAAAGTACGAATTTTCGAAAAAACAAAAAAATGTGAATGTCGCCAGACACAAACTAGGGTGCCGAATTTAGCCCAAATTTTCATTGAAAATCGGTGCCCCACAGTAAAAACCTATTTAGTGAGGGTATATTTTTGATAGTTTTCAACCTGATCTAAATTAGATTTTTGTCTTATGTTCACTCGAAACTAAACGCATTTTCATCACAAATCAGCAGGACTGAACCTACAAGACAAGGCTATTCATAATCATGAAACATGCGTCGGAGGCTCAAAGAACTGACTCAGAAATTTCAATTTCTACCCATTTCAAACTACTCTACTGTCAAAATTATTGTGTTCATTTCGAAATTGAATGATGTTCTTTGCTAAGTGCAACGTACATTCTGTCTGTTTCTTTGATTTGAAATATGCTTTTTCCATAGTTCCAAACATGCAGAGATGACAAATCTTCACCATTTTCAATCTTTTCTTGACGGTGAATACACTTCTTCATATGCCCACTTTTTTGCAATTTCAACAGAACTTGAGATGGTATCTTTCTCATCGGACAAGCATACATAGTAATCACAACTACAAGGATAAAATGTTTGATTTGAGACCTGTTACTGACATTGGTTTAAATGGACACACGACAGGAAACTGGAAGTCTCAAAAGGCGTTTTATTCATCAGAGCTAAGCTACCATTTTGGGACAGGATGATATTGAGTTAGCTCGTTGTCAGCAATAGTTTCATTTTTCCGAGTACATAATATTAAAATGAATGCAGAATCCAAAATACATGACATTATAACTGCTTAATTTTGTGTAGTTTAAATAAGATTTTGAAACGATATAAGTCAATTTTGGAAGAAAAAAGTGCACAATAATTTTCCCAGTTCTGTATAAAAGCCAACTTTTTCTGTTGTTTCCTGGCAAATTCCACGTTACTGGTATGAGTTTTGCATAGCGTTTTTTTTAAAAATCATTTCGCGTGTTGTACTTGAAATATTTCTCTCGTCTAATCTGGTATTTCATCCACGACATTTTGGCCGTATACCCTTCGGCTTTTTTCGAGTGTTCTTTGTTCTTCCTCTGTCAAGTGTGTCTTCTTATGTTGATTAGTCCTTGATGGAGACAAATTAGACGGACAAAGACAACCAGAAAAATAGAGATAACACCCGAGAAAAGCCGGAAGGTATACGGCTGAAACATTGTGAAGGAAATGGCAGCAGAGACGAGATTGTTACGTTAATTTTTCTCATTTCTCAGATTGATTTCTACAGGAAATATTCGTCACGATTCTCTCTCGAAGTTTACAATATATGACTCCAACAAGTGACTTAATTCTGTTTCCTCTAGCTAAACTATTCAGAAATCTTTTTTATTTACCACAGCAGCCTCAAGAGCTCTTCACAGGTTCCAGTGCCCCTTGTCAAATAGTGATACAACATGAACTTTTAGACAGAATTCATTTATTATTTGTACTTCGGTCTATGACATCCTTCAAATGAGGATTTCCAAGAGGATATGATTCCAGTTGATAAGGGATGTTTTGGTCATCTTTCTAAAACTAAAATAAATCCGACATTAAATGGTCTTGCAATGGAAATCATTACGACTCGGTCACAAACACAAGATGTGATGCAATGTTCCCTCTGATTTGTTGTTATCGGTGGGCCATAAAACTTCATGTTGTGAAAGTTGTTGTTTTTTTCCCCCGTGGCAAAGGAATTTTTTAATTCCTCATAAGGAATCAACATTTTTTGAAATAAAAACTCGGTAAGCTATCCACAGAATCCGAATTTTTTTGTGCTATGATATCTGGGACATATTGGGAAGTTTTAAATGAGAATAAAAACTTTCTTACTCCAAGACTTTTATAATTATATGATCTGAGTGAATAAATACACTTTGTAATCACGGCTCATGCTCGTGTTACATAAGTATTCACTTTCCTCTAACTCTTCTTGTAAAGACGTTACGTTTTTTTGTTACGTTTTTTTTTTATTACTGTAATGATTACTTTGGCTTTCAAGCGCTTTTGTCGAGTTGGGGAATAAAGCGCTGGGGTTCCCGAGGAAGAGGGCTTTCCATAAAAGCATATATTATTATTATTATTATTATTATTATTATTATTATTATTATTATTATTCCCTTTATGCACTGGTTGCAAGAGGTGCGTCAGTGCACATGCGCAGCTTAGAGGGAGCCGTGTCGATGAGAGAAGCAATCGATAGCGTGATCATACCAAATGGAATTTTTCGATTACATTTTTTCGATGATTTCACGAACGCTGAAATTGTCTTTGGCTCCTTGCCTCGCAGTTACATTGATACAAATCGCTATAGATCATGTATCGAGGAGAACTCACAAAAATTCATTCCCCTGACTTTGATTACATGTGATTGATTTCGTATTTTCTTGTGATGACAGGAAATCATGCCTGGACGGAATCTTCATGATATGAAGAACTTTTGGCTAAGGATTCCAAGACTGGAATTTGATTAAGGACAGGTAATGACTTTCTTTTTCAGAAAAAAGATCCAATTTGTTCGCAACCAATTTCTTCTCGACAAAGAATCAAAGTTTATCGATAATTAGTTTAGGAAAAAAAAAAGTTCTGCTACTAACTTTGATACCAGCATTTAAAAAAATATATACGATCGGCTTGCTTATTAAGATGGTAGATTCAATTCGAACGACTTGCTTTTTTTCTTAGAAACCGTCAATTGAATCTGTCACCAAAACTGTCAACATAGGTTTCTTCAGTTTCCAAGTTGGTCCGGCTGGCTGGCTGGCTATGTATATATGTATCATACGTATGGGCTTCACATATTGAGCTAAGGAGTTGAAAAGTTCAACAATCACTCTTTAATATGTCCACAAAACCTTCCTTATTTTTCGTTTTTTAAAAATTCCCATCCAAACAGGTTTCCCGGGGGCAGTCCAATATGCAATGTAAGTTTATATCGAATTGGTCTTTTGAGTCCGTTTTTTGTGAAAATTCAGACATTTTAGTGGTCACTGCCCAACAAAATTCGAGAGAGGTAACTTATCTGTTGATTGGCTTCTATTCGATTTTTTTAATCAATCACCCTCAACACGGCATGCTGCAAAAGGGAGTTGGTCCCATGACGGTTTCTAGTGAGCTTCTAACCATATCTGTTTTTTTTTATTTCCATTTTTGTTATGTGTTTGTTTGTGCTAATTTGGTATTATCAACATCTTGTCGAATCCATTATGAATTTGTACATTATGCAACCAAACATCAATATTTATTTCCTCATCAACGCATGAGGCCAAATTCAACACGAAATAAAGACCATCATGTTTCGCTACTATTGAACAAACCTATTAATCAAAGATGGCGAAAGGTTCTGTACTATTTTTTTCATATGTGAGCAAGTTTATGAGTGTGCTTGTTTGTTCATTCCAGCACTCCTGGTCATTTCATTTTGTCTACTTAAAATTGGCATCAGTACTCCATTAAACCCCTTCTAAAATTTTTTTTTCCAACAAAGCCTCTTTTCACTCTTTAGGTCTTATTCTGACGTGTTATTTGTTTGCATGTTCCAATGTTCCTGGCCATACCGTTTAGTCTACAGATTTGAAATTAGCGTCAGTACTCCATTAAACCCCTTCTAAAATGTTTTTTTTTAAACAAATCGTCTTTTCACTCATGGGATCTTATTCTGATGTGTTTATTTATTTGCATGCTCCAGTGTTCCTCTGGCCATACCGTTTTGTCTACAGACTTGAAAACTGAAGTCAGTACTCCACTAGCCCCCTGGTTAAAATGCCGTTTTTGATCTTTTGAAACACAGCCTTTTTGGCTTTTTGCACTTTATCCTGTAAATTTTCCAGAATATGTATGTTTTGAGATGATTTTTACTCTGTTTTAGATGTTTTCCAGTGGAAACGCCATTGATGTCATAAATAGAATTTATTCTGAACATATTTATTCTCCGATGGGATTTTTTTCATCATCAGTCTTTTATCGTCCCTTGTTGGACATAGACCTTCCGCTACATTTCTCTAAAATGGGCGTCGCAGAGCCAGTATTTTCTGAATTTGTCTATTTCATCTCTTTATCTTGTATTCTGTCGGGGTCGATTTTGCATGTGATCTCTGGGGATCCATGTTGTGAGTTGTGATATCCATCGGTTATCTGCCATTCTTGAAACATAACCAGCTCATTGCCACTTAGGTTTTCTAGTAGAGTCAATGATACCTCAAATCCCCGTTTTCTTTCTCATATACTGTGCTTTTGACGCTACGGTCTTTCAATTATTGACTCTGATGGCAAGTTATAATTATTTGTTAGAATCATTTTCACAGTTATATTTTTTTGCATTATTTAACTCGATATCATCATTGCAAAAGGTCTGTTTAGTGCAGAGTTTCCCATCAGAGTGGGCCATGGCCCGGTGGGCATCAGAGATTGTCCATTTTTTTTGTTTCTTTATCAGGCGTCTGGCCACACCATTTTCGAGTTGTACCTGATAATTTTGATTCCCAGATTCAGTATTCACGATCTTTGAAAAAACTTTTTTGCATCTCTTCAATTAGTAACTTTCACCGACTCTTGACAACAAGGCGACATGTGTATAATAAGATAAAAACGTCCAAAACTTGTAGCCTGTCAAGTTTGTGCAGAAAATTCAGCGTAACGTCTCTCATTAACATAACTCAAGCTTCAACTGATTCGAGTTATAGTTTCTTTATGTGGCAGATGTCTGCATTGTTTTGTTCTCAATCCCACAAGAAAAATCATCTCAGAAATGCATTTTAATTTCTTTTTTTCCTGGTTATATTGTGATGCGTAATGAAAATTCCGTTGTTTCTTTTTATCAAATAATTTCAAACTGAATAATGATAATAATAACAATAACGACAACAACAACAACAACAATAGCAATGATAATAATAATACCATTCAAGAAGACCGGACTTGGTAATTGTAGACAAAAAAAAGGAAGACCTGCCAAATCGTAGACGTGGCTGTACCTGCAGACCATAGAGTAAAAAGGAAGGAGAGTGAAAAACGGGAAAAATACCAGGATCTAGCAAGAGAATTAAGGAAGATGTGGAACATGAAAGCCAGGGTAGTACCGGTCATAGTGGGCGCACTAAGAACTGTCCCCAAAATGCTGATGGAGAGACTGGAGGAGATCGGGATTAGGGGAAGAATTGAGACTGTACAGACCACAGCACTACTGGGAACTGCACGAATACTGAGGAAGGTGCTAGAGATACAAGTACTGCAACGAATTGTAGCTCTGACATGATAGGTGAGAGAGAGAGGAGGCGTTAGCTGAAGACCTGAGAAGACTTATTGTCACTCAGCCTTCAGCGATAACCACTGGGCAACCGGTGTGAAACTGTAAATCGGAGTATTACTGCGACCTATGAGTACTAGGAGAGGAGGGCTGAAGACTTGAGGAGACTTATTGTCACTCAGCCTTCAGCGGTTACCACCTGGCAACTGGTGTGAGATTGCAAATAATAATAATAATAATAATAATAATGATAATAATAATAATGTATGAATGAACTTTCCCCTCCCCCTGCTACCCTCGTGTATAAATTGGCTGTGCTGCGTTGTCCAGCCAGCATTGGAAGAAAAACAACCGATACAGAGAAGACAGCATCCGACATTTTTTGACAAAAAGGCCATTTTATTTCTCTGGATGAATTCTGTTGACTGACTAACTAACTCAGGCTGATTTTTAAAATTAACTCTGTGATGGTTCTTATTTAATGTCTAAATAATAATAATGATATTAATAATAATAATGCTATTTTGACTACAGGCTGCCCCTGATGATTTTATTCTGGGCTTAGTTAAAGTCTGTGACTATTCTTTCGATTTTAATGATACTTAACGTTTGGCTTTGAGATGAACTCTGTGATTATTTTCGAACATTTTAATGATATTTTACTTTGGTTGATTATTCTTGATATTTTGATGGTATTTTTTACCTCTGAGATGGTTTTCTTTGTAAGTCTGAGAAATTTTCTCCTTTGATGAAATGGCCACTGCCAAGTCGAAAAAGTTGTTTTTTGGACCTGCACGTGGGTAGGTGGAATTAAAATTAAATTTAAAATTAAATTTAAAATTAAATTTACGAATGAGTTGTCCCATAGAAGTATAGAAAAGCAATTCCTTTTCTTTCATGTGAGAGGCAACCCTCGTGTACGTATGTATGAATGAACTTTCCCCTCCCCCTGCTACCCTCGTGTATAAATTGGCTGTGCTGCGTTGTCCAGCCAGGAAGAAAAACAACCGATACAGAGACTTATACTAAGTCAAGACTTGAAACATTTAAGGGAGACATATGATCTTGAATGCATGTAACCCCCCTCTCTTGAACGAGGCTTAGTGTGTTTTTTCTCTTTAGGCCGACAATTAGGTGAATGCCATATCACTAAATAGATATCTCTGCACACCCGAATGGCTTGTCCTTGTGAGGCCATACCCTGGGTGGTAAGAGCTGGTGGGTTACTTCTGAATCACATCGGTCTTAACCAACCCACCAAGGTCTGGCGCTACCTTGAAAGAACCAAAAATCCCAATGATGACATGATCCAAGATCTGTGTGTCGTAACCGGCAGGTGTTCCCTTGTTGGCCACCAGGAGGGACCTGGTCGTCATCCTGTGACTGCTGGCCGAAACTCCGGCTCGTGTACCCTTAATGGCCTTCAGGAGGTACACAGTCATCACACAGCTACTGTTGGCTAAAACTCATATACCACTAATGACACCCAAAGAAGGCGCAGTCCTCACGGAGTGACTGCTATAAAGAACAAGAGAAAGAGATGGACAAGGGAGGAGAATAGACTAGTTATGTATTGTTACTTTAAAAGCAAGCTTTCGGTGCGATCTTATAGAGAGCGTATGCTCCAAATATGGAGGGGAAAATCTGCTGTGGATGTATCGAACCAACGCCTTGCTGACCAAATAAAACAAATCCAAAAGAAGAAATGGCTGTCTGAGACTGAACTACTAGAGATTCTCAATAATGTAGAGAGAGATTCGGGTGACACATCTGAAGAATCCCCCCCAGCACAACTAGTACCAACAACAAAACTGGAAGAATTCCCCATGAGATCCCCACAGTAAACTATGCACCAGAGGGTGACGACGAAACACCAACGGAAGAAGAGAAAACCAAAATACAAGCTTTGAAAGAGATCATGCGAGGAGAGAAAACAACACTCCCCTCCCTAAGAGACAAAGACATAAAGAAAGTCGGAGAAGTGACCGAACAGGTCAACTGCCTCTTACAGCACATAGAAACGAACACCCTCCTAGAACTCAACAACTTAATTTACGCTGGGCCGAAAATGGTAGCACAAAGCTTCACAACACAAGATAGGACCCCGAGCATTAATAGGGAAGAGAAACCCAACTGGGAAAGAAGATTACAAAGGCAGATCTCCAAACTACAGAGAGATGAAGTACTGCTTAGAAATACACCACACACGGACAGACCACGAGTAAGACTTTGGAACAAATACAAGGTAACGCAAAAAGGCATCACAACTGTAGTCGAGGAGTTACACCAGAAAAGACTAGCCAAAGAGGCAAGACTGAAAAGATACAGACTAAGGACGGCCCAATACACACAAAACCGCACATTCCAAAACAATGAGAAAAAGTTTTACCGAGATTTAAATGGGGAAAGAAGGCAGGACATGAAACCAGATGCCACAGAGGCCAAGAACTATTGTAATAGCATATGGGGGCACCCAAAAAGACACAACGTAACACTGCAATGGTTTGGAAACATGAGAAAAGAACTAGAAGATATAGACAAGGGAGAACCAATAGTACTGAATGAAACCACATTGAAACATACTCTTAGGAAAGTAGCCAACTGGAAAGCACCGGGTCCCGACGGGATCCATGGGTATTGGTTCAAAAAATTCACCACGTTACACGGCAGACTCACCCACCTACTCCAAAATTGTCGAAACGAAGGCAAGGCACCAGAATGGATGACTAAAGGCAGAACCACCCTCATCCAAAAAGACCCAGAAAAGGGGAACATAGCAAGCAACCATAGACCAATCACGTGCTTACCACTTATGTGGAAAATCCTGACAGGGCAAATAGCAGAGAATATTCATGTCAATGGATAGAAGGGGACTACTACCAGAAGAACAGAAAGGGTGTAGGATAGGAACCAAAGGGGCAAACAATTTACTCTACATAGACCAGATGATCTTAAGAGAAGTGAGGAAAAGGAGAAAGAATATCGCAATGGGATGGATAGATTACAAAAAAGCGTACGATATGATTCCACATAGCTGGATACTCGAATGCCTTAGAATGTTCAAAATTAGCGAACCAGTGGTTAAATTCATTGGTAATTCGATGGAAGACTGGAAAGTAGATTTGACAGCCGCAGGGGACAAACTAGCAGGTGTAGGGATAAAAAGGGGAATCTTCCAAGGAGACTCGTAGTCCCCACTATTATTTGTTCTAACAATGATACCGCTTAACAGAATCCTGAAAAACAGCAAAGGATACCACTTCTCTAAAACAAAAGGAAAATTCAACTACCTAATGTACATGGACGATATAAAATTGTTTGCAAAAAACAGGGGAGAGCTTGAGACTCTGTTCAAAGAAGTAAGGGAATATAGTGAGGACATAGGAATGGAGTTTAGAATAGAAAAATGTGCAATCATGGTGATGCACAAAGGAAGGCTTTCAATGACTGAAGGAATTGAAACTCCGGACAACAGCAAGATTAGGGCATTGACCACACAAGACCGATACAAGTACCTAGGTGTCCTTGAATGTGACACGATAAAACGGGAAGATATGAAGGAGAAAATAAAGAGAGAATACCTGAGGAGGATAAGGAAAATATTAAAAACCAAATCAAACAGCAGAAATCTAATAAAAGGAATGAACACCTGGGCTGTGTCAGTAGTTAGGTATACAGGACCATTCCTAGGATGGACAAAGGAAGAGCTCCAATCAATGGATAGGCGAACAAGGAAACTTATGACGATGCATAAAGCATTACACCCTAGAGATGATACAGATAGACTATACGTTAAGAGAAAAGAAGGTGGCAGGGGGCTCATCAGCATAGAAGATTGTGTCCAGAAAGGTAAAGTAGTCCTAGAAAGATATGTGCACACAAATAGTGAAGAAATCATAAAGAGCACGAGAGATAGTGCAAAAAGCAATAAAGTAGAAAACAATGGAACAGTACAGCAAACAAGAAAAGAAAGATGGGAAGGGAAAAAATTGTACGGCCAGTTTAAAAGATAGATACAAGATGTAGCAGACGAGAAATCATGGACGTGGTTACGAAAAGGGAACCTTAAGAGAGAAACAGAATCTATCATCATGGCAGCCCAAAACAAAAGCATAAGGACAAACTACATAAAAACAAAAATAGACAGAACACAGACAAACAGCAAATGCCGCATGTGCGGTGAAAGAGATGAGACAGTAAACCACATAACTAGTGAATGTAGTCAACTCGCCCACAAGGAGTATAAGCATAGACACGATAGAGTAGCAGCGATGATACACTGGGAACTAAGCAAACAAATGGGATTCAACCATGTGGAAAAGTGGTATCAGCACGAGCCAGAGGCAGTCTTGGAGAATGACAACCACAAACTACTCTGGGACTTTGAAATCCAAACTGACCACCTCATCCAGGCAAGAAGGCCGGACTTAGTAATAGTAGACAAAAAAAGGAAGGCCTGCCAAATAGTAGACGTTGCTGTACCTGCAGACCATAGAGTAAAAAAGAAGGAGGGTGAAAAACAGGAAAAATACCAGAACCCAACAAGAGAGTTAAATAAGATGTGGAACATAAAAACCAGGGTAGTACCGGTCGTAGTGGGCGCACTAAGAACTGTCCCCAAAATGCTGATGGAGAGACTGGAGGAGATCGCGATTAGGGGAAGGATAGAGACCGTACAGACCACAGCACTACTGGGAACTGCACGGATACTGAGGAAGGTGCTAGAGATATAAGTACTGCAACGAATAGTAGCTCTGTCATGATATGCGAAAGAGAGAGGAGACGTTAGCTGAACACCTGAGGAGACTTATTGTCACTCAGCCTTCAGCGATAACCACTGGGCAACCGGTGTGAAACTGTAAATCGCAGAATTACTGCGACCTATGAGTACTAGGAGAGGAGGGCTGAAGACTTGAGGAGACTTGCTGTCACTCAAACTCCAGCGGTTACCACCAGGCAACTGGTGTGAGATTCCAAATAATAATAATAATAATAATAATAATAATAATAATAATAATAATAACAAACAATACATACCCAAAATATGTAATGAATATCAGCCAGCAATAGAGCACAAAGTATCTGGCTGTCCTAAATTAGCACTGACCGTGTGGCAACTACAGTTCATTGGAGTTCATGCGAAGTAGCAGGTTTCGTAAGAACTGAAAACTGACGGGGGGCATAAACTTGAAACTGCAGGGAACCGAAAATTAAAATTACTTTTTAACTTCAGCACCATCAGTGACACAATGATCACAGCTAGATGGCCAGACATTGTCATGATCGATAAAGAAGACAATCTAGCTATATTGATTGATATTGATGATGCCATTGTACAAAAGAGAAGTAGAAAGAATGGACGAAGTGACTTGAAGATAGAACTGCAAAAATTATGGGAAAATCGAATAAAACGGTACCAATCATTATGGGAACATTGAGAACAGTAACTACATAATCCGAGAAAGTATCGTCTGAAACTGAACACCAAGGACATTAGCATTAACCAAATGCAAAAAGGTGTACTTTTGAAAGCATCAAATATAATCAGGAGTCATGTAGTCGATCTTGAGTTTGGGACGAAAGGCAAGGCAACTCCACTATTACCTTTGGAGGATTTTCCAACTAGGTGGTTACCGCTGGAGGTCGAGTGATCGCAAGTCTTCTAAAGTCTTGAGCCTTCCTCTAATCAGTGACTCTGCACTTGGAAGAGAAAATTGGCAGTTTTTATTGAGATTTCTCAAAACTTTTCTTGCTATGATTTACATTAGGATAGGCATATTACACCCAATGGGCCACATTGCAAAACGAGTCGAGAAACACTAGCATAGTGTAACAAAGTCCCAAAATGTGTAACACCCAGTTACTCCGAAGAGTAACAAATAGTCATCTAAAAGAGTAGTTTTCTCAAATTATTGAATGATCAACCCAAGGGTGATTTTTGAATTATTATTATCAAGTAAAAATTCCTCTATGGGCGTCTCCGTAAACAGTTTCCATTGGAAATGCGTATTCAACATTAGAAAGTACATTTTTTCAAGTTATAAAAATGTGTGGAATTTCTAACAAAAAAAATCTAAATTAGAGAAGAAAAAAAAACACCTATAAAACATTTGGAGAATTTAGGTGATATTGATTAACCCGTCAAAATACGGCCCTAAAGGTCAAAAGAGCCTTTTCCCCATAAATCCCAGAAATCATTTTTAGAAGGTGTGTAATGGAGTGCTGATGCCAATTTTCAAGTCTGTAAACAAAACTCTATGGCCAGGAGCGCTGGACAGCACAAATACATAAACGTGCAAACGTTGAAGCATACGCACATATCCTTTTTAAAGGGATAGAACCCTCTGCCATCTCTGGTACTTATGTTTGTTCAACTTGATGAAGAAAATTACAAGCTCACCAACAAAGAGATTACTAGGCAGAGTGAATTAAATTATTTTGGAGTGTGTGTGTGTGTGTGTGTGTGTGTGTGTAGATGAGGAAGAGACTACAAGAGTAATTAAACACTATGTTTTTTTATGTGTCAATTTGTTCCACTGCTCTTGGCCATACCGTTTTGTCAAAAGACTTGAAAATTGGCTCCTAGTTTACTTTAGATATTTTTAGAATGTGCAGAAAAGGTTAATCGAATGAAACATTTAAAAAAGGCGATGATTTAGGCTTTTTGGTCATGATAAGAATGAATTGGGTATAAAAATATACCCAAGGGAGAATGAGATGGAAAAAAGCCTAGCTGCTGCAGGGTCAAACTCCACTCCAACTTCTATTCCAACTCGAGATGATTACTGCGACTTTTACATTGTATATACAAGAAAATGAAAAGATATGTATTTTTAGATGTGTCCACGCATCTCAAAAAGACGCTTTTCGGTCGGTCGAACGGTCGGTCGGTTGTTTCTGGTCAAATTAATTAATAGGAAAAGGTGCAATGTCATTAAAAGATACGAAGTCATCAAAAGAACATCTATTTCGATCATTTTTCTTATACCATCAGCTATGATGTCATAATGAAATGTACAGTTATCATATTTTCGTATTTCAAAAAAGCCAAAAGTGACCCCCCATAACCATCTACAATTTTTTTGAGAGTATTGCACGCAGGATATTTCCATATCACAGTATTTTACAAGTATGAGAATCAATTGACTAACAAAAAGACTATTTGCCATTCATCATCATCCTGCCCCTGCAGTTACGAGCGCAGACGGTGGATGTATTGTTGAACTTATGGTTCTTGTTCTAGTATATATGTATTTAATTAGAAGAATGAAATACGCTCTTGCGTATTTCTAATATTGATAGTAGTAGATATGTAAGACTTGACAACTTATCTCAGCCAGTAAGAGGCATGACAACCAGTCAGTTGGTTTTGATTTCAGATCACGTTAAATGAATGCAAATTTTTAATCCTCAATATTTGGTGAGGATTGTTCTTGTTGTTGTTACGGTAGAAAAAAAACAAAGTCAACCCAAGGTTTAGACTGGAGTTTGATAATAATCAGAAAACTTGAGGGGATGTAATCATAGCTGAATGTGTTTTGTGATGGAAGGTGAATGACGCTGAAATGATTCAAGAAAGGAAATAAAACACTACAGTGAATTGCTAAACCACTGCTCTACGGCAGGCGTCATATTTGCTTTTTAAATGATCTTTTTTTTTTTAATGATTTGCTTTTTTGGTGGTTCCACTCATCTCAATGAGACACTTTTCGGTCAGTCGATTTGTCTGTCTGTTAAACATCCGAAATAGGAAGGAAAGAAAAGTTGCAATGTTATCAAAGATGTGACATCATTAAAAAAAAAAAAAAGCAAATGTTATGACTTCATTATAGAATGTACGGGTTTGGCATCTTTATATTTGAAGAAGCCAAAAAAAGCTGAAAAAAACGCAAAAATAGCCATTTACGATTTACATATAAAATGATACTCTCGGAATACTTCCATATCACAATGTTTTACAAGTATGAGAATCAAATGACACAAAAAAACTCCTCTTATTGATCTTTTTGCTACTACCACCATTGACAGTGGACGCATCATTGAACATATGGTTCTTTTTTTAAAGTAGAAGACGAATAATCTCGTTAGTTGACCATTAAACATACATTGAATGACTTGGGAAGGAATTCATGATCAAAATACCGAAAACCTTACAAATAATGGATCCGATAAATTTCATTTCCGTACAGGAAATTACAGAGAAATTTCCTTGCTTTAAAATGAACAAAGAAATAAGAAAGAGAGTCATAAAACTTAAACTAAGAAGACGTGTCAATAGAAATATGCAGAGTTATTACCAGACGAACCATACGGTATTATATACAAAGTACGAAGTTTATATATATATATATATATATATATAGTTTATAATATTTTTGATAGATTTTTTTCCGTTGTTGATGATATTTAATCACAGGGCTCAATATTTATCAAAGCAAATAAAGCCATTGATATATGAAATTTATAAGAATTTTCACCTGGTATATGTCAATATTCCGTGCCTAAAGCTGAATAGTGCATTAAGCACGAAATGTTGACATATATCGGGTTAATATTCTTGTAAATTTTATTTCATGTATATATATATATATATATATATATATATATATATATATGTATGTGTGTGTGTGTATGTGTGTGTGTGCATGTCAGTGCATGCATGTGTGCGTGTTTGTATGTGTGTGACAGAATGGACAATCTATGTCCGATAGAAGGTGATAAAGACATTTGAGTATTAACTATAGACCGCATAAATAAATCGAGAAAATGATCGTCGTTAGCTCAGATGGTAAGAACAGAGCGGCATTTAAACGGTTTCCTAGGTGGATGCAGTGTTGAGTCCCCGCACGACACTCATTTCCTGCATTCATTTATGAGGTCTAGGTCTGTTCGATTTGCTAGTCGGTTAACACCGATGCCAGACAGAATATGATTCCTACTCAAATGTTTTTTTTTGTAATCACCACAAATAGAATAGAAGAACAAATAACTTGACCAAAAGTAGATGTAACTGTAGAAACAAAAACACATGCCCCGTAAACAATGAAACAGCTCAAATAAAACTAGTAAATATAGTTCATAACATACATATAATCACAATCCAACGGCTTAATACTACCACTAATTAAGCCATACCTCGACTTACTGTCATCTAGGCATCCAATCATCAATTTAATACAAATCCTTTCTCTTCCCTGAATAACTACGATTAATTGGATCCGAATACAGTTTTGATATCAAACCATTCATTAAGGCGACATAATAATAATAATAATAATAATAATAATAATAATAATAATAATAATAATAATAATAATAATAATAATAATGAACATACACACATACTCAAAATATGGAGGACAGAATCCGCCGTAGAGGTTATAAGCCAACGTCTGGCTGATCAAGTAAAACAAACTTTGAAGGACAATCGGCTCTCAGAGACAAAACTACAAAAGTTCTGCGATGAAATAGAAAAAGATGTCAGGAATTTACCCGAAGAAGAACTTCTTGACACATGCAACAGAGTAAATGACAAAATTGAAAGAAACTCAAACAAACAAAAAATCCCTGAAGAAAGGCATACACCACAGAGAGAGAGAGAGAGAGAGAGAGAGAGAGAGAGTCACCAACATCTTGACGGAGGAAGAGAAAGCTCAGATACTAACTTTTGAAAGAAATTATGCAAGAAGAGAAAATGACACTGCCAACTCTCAGAGACAATGACAGGAAGGAACTAAAAGAAGCCACCAAACAAGTCAACTGCCTCCTAAAGCATATCGAAACGAACAGCCTATCAGAGGTCGACAACCTAATCCATGTTGGAGCATAAATGGTAACGGAGCTCTTCCCAAGACAAGAAAGAACTCTAGATTATAATGGGAAGGAAAAACCCAACTTGGAAACAAGATTTAACAGATAAAACTCACAACTTTGGAGAAATTTAGTACTACTGAGAATTGCATCACACATGAACTGACCACATATAAGTCTTTAGGACAAATACAAGATGAGACAAAAAAGTATCCCAAAGGAAGTGGAAGAAATACAAAAGGAAAAACTGGCCAAAGAGGCAAGACTGAAGAGATATTGACAAAGGACTGTCTAATACACACTGAACCATATATTTTAAAACAACGAAAGAAAGTTTTAACACGGTTTGAACAGAAAAAGATGACGAAACATAAAGCCGGATACCAAAGAGACAAAGAACGTCCGGGACAGTATATGGGGACAACCAAAAAGACACAACGAAGGCCCAGAATGGTTATAGAGCGTGAAAAGCGAACTCAAGGGCACAGACATTGGAGAACCCATAGTCTTGAATGAAACCATATTGAAACACGCTCTCAAAAAATAGCCAACTGGAGAGCACCAGGATCTGATGGGGCTCACGGATATAATTTAAAGATTAAAGATTTAAGAAATTCACCTTACTACACGACAGGCTCACTCGCCAACTCCAAAGTTGCCTAAATGAATCTGAAATCCCAGAATGGATGACCAGAGACGGAACCACCCTTGTCCAAAACGACCCTGAAAAGGGGACCTGGTGAGCAATTATAGACAAATGGGTGAAAAATCCTGACTTGACAAATAGTGAAGAATATATATATATATATATATATATATATATATATATGGAAAGGAGATAACTATTACCAGAAGAATAGAAAGGATGCAGGAGAGGGGCCTGGGAAGCAAATGACTTGCTCTTCATCAAGCAGATAATCTTAAAAGAGGTAAGAAAAAGGAAAAATAACATTGCAATGGGATAGATAAAATACAAAAAAGTGTGCGACATGATTCTGCTCAGCTTGATATTCGAATACCTTAGAATGTTCAAGATCAGTGAACCAGTGGTGAGATTCATTGCAAACTCTATGAAAAACTTGAAAGTAAACTTGACAGCCACAGTAAAAAAAATAGCAGAGGTAAGTATAAAAAGGGGAATTTTCAAAGGAGATACGCTTTATCCACTATTATTTGTTCTAACTATGATACCACTCAATAGAATCCTGAAAAACAGCAAAGGATACTATTTCTCCAGACACACAATTGCCGAAGGAATCGGACAGGAAGATCAGAGTACTGGCCGCATAAGACTGATACAAATACCTGGGAGTTCTTGAATGTGACACGATAAAACGGGAAGAAATGAAGGAGAAAAAAGAGCTATTAGATTAGGAGCATGAGGGGAATATTAAAGTCTAAACAAAACTGCAGTAGCCTTATAAAAGGAATGGACACATGGGCTGTATTAGTAGTAAGATACACAGGACCATTCATCGGATGGACGAAAGGAGAGCTCCAGTCAATGGACCGGCGAACAAGGAAGCTTATGACAATGCACCAAGTCAAACACCCCAGAGACGACACAGATAGAGCGTATGTGAAGAGAAAGAAGGCTGCAGAGGGCTCATTAGCAAACAAGAATGTGTCCAGAGGACCAAAGCAGGTCAACAAAAGTATGTGTGAACAAACAGTGAATACATCATAAAGAATGCCCGAAGCAGTGCGATATACAACAAAAAAAGTAGAAAACAATGGAGCAGCACAGCAAACAAGGAGAGAAAAATGGGAGCAGAAGAAACAAATAGAAAGTTTAAAAGACAGATACAAGATGTTGTAGATGAGAGATCACGGACATGGTTACGGATAGGAAACCTGAAGTGAAAAACAGAATTGCTCATCATGGCAGCCCAAAACAAATGCATCAGAACAAACTTTATCAAAACAAAAATCGACAGAACACTGACAAACAGCAAGTGCCGCCAATGTGGGGAAAGGGATGAGACCGAAAACCACATAACTAATGAACATAATCAACTCGTCCAGAAGGAGTATAAACACAGACACGATAGGGTAGCAACAATGATAGATTGGGAACTGAGTGAACGATTGGATTTAACCATGCGGAAACTTAGCACCGGCACAAACTGGAGACAGCTGTGGAGAATGAAAACCACAAATTACTTTGGGACTTTGACATCTAAACTGACCACGCCATCCAAGCGAGAAAACCAGCCCTGATGATTGGGGACAAGAAGAGCAGAACCTACTAAATAATTGACGTGGCTGTGCCTGCAGACCACAGAGTGAATTGGGAAGGAAATGAAACATTGGAAAAAGACCAAGATCTGGTAAGAGAACCGAAGGTATGAAACATGAAAGTCAGAAAAATGACAATAATAGTAGATGTACTCGGAAGCGTACCAAAGACACTGAAGACGAGATTGGAGGAACTTGGGGTAAAAGGACGGACTGAAACTGTGCAGACCACAGCACTGCTTGGGACTGTATGACTACTGACAAAAGTTCTAGAAATATGAGATCTACGACCCCCTGCTGTTAGCAGTAGCCTAACAGAGGAGGAATGAGGGGAGAAAATGGTGATCAAGTTACAAACCACAGCACCACTGTGATAGGTCACGGAGATATGAGTGGGGAGCTGGAGACCTGAGGATACTTACTGTCACTCAGTCTCCAGCGGTAACCACCAGGCAACTGGTGTGAAAATGCAAATAATAATAATAATAATAATAACAATAATAATAATAATAATACACAAGATAGGAACCCGAGCATTAATAGGGAAGAGAAACCCAACTAGGAGAGAAGATTACAAAGGCAGATCTCCCAACTACAGAGAGATGAAGTACTGCTTAGAAATACACCACACACGGACAGACCACGAGTAAGACTTTATAACAAATACAAGGTAACGCAAAATGGCATCGCAACTGTAGTCGAAGAGTTACACCAGAAAAGACTAGCCAAAGAGGCAAGACTAAAAAGATACAGACTAAGAACGGCCCAATACACTCAAAACCGCACATTCCAAAACAATGAGAAGAAGTTTTACCAAGATTTAAATGGGGAAAGAAGGCAGGACATAAAACCAGATGCCACAGAGGCCAAGAACTATTGGAATAGCATATGGGGGCACCCAAAAAGACACAACGTAACACTGCAATGGTTAGGAAACATGAGAAAAAAACTAGAAGATATAGACAAGGGAGAACCAATAGTACTGAATGAAACCACATTGAAACATACTCTTAGGAAAGTAGCCAACTGGAAAGCACCGGGTCCCGACGGGATCCATGGGTATTGGTTCAAAAAATTCTCCACGTTACACGGCAGACTCACTCACCTACTCCAAATTTGTCTAAAAGAAGGCAAAGCACCAGAATGGATGACTAAAGGCAGAACCACCCTCATCCAAAAAGACCCAGAAAAGGGGGAACATAGCAAGCAACTATAGACCAATCACGTGCTTACCACTTATGTGGAAAATCCTGACCGGGAAAATAGCAGAGAGAATATACATGTCAATGGATAGAAGGGGACTACTACCAGAAGAACAGAAAGGGTGTAGGATAGGAACCAAAGGGGCAAACGATTTACTCTACATAGACCAGATGATCTTAAGAGAAGTAAGGAAAAGGAGAAAGAATATCGTAATGGGATGGATAGATAACGAAAAGGCATACGATATGATTCCACATAGCTGGATACTCGAATGCCTTAGAATGTTCAAAATTAGCGAACCAGTGGTTAAATTCATTGGTAATTCAATGGAAGACTGGAAAGTAGATTTGACAGCCGTAGGGGACAAACTAGCCGAGGTAGTGATAAAAAGGGGAATCTTCCAAGGAGACTCGTAGTCCCCACTATTATTTGTTTTAACAATGATACCGCTTAACAGAATCCTGAAAAACAGCAAAGGATACCACTTCTCTAAAACAAAAGGAAAGGTCAACTACTTAATGTACATGGACTATATTAAATTGTTCGCAAAAAACAGGGGAGAGCTTGAGACTCTGTTCAACGAAGTAAGGGAATATAGTGAGGACATAGGAATGGAGTTTAGAATAGAAAAATGCGCAATCATGGTGATGCACAAAGGAAGGCTTTCAATGACTGAGGGAATTGAACTCCTGGACAACAGCAAGATTAGGGCATTGACTGCACAAGACCGATACAAGTACCTAGGTGTCCTTGAATGTGACACGATAAAACGGGAAGATATGAAGGAGAAAATAAAGAGAGAATACCTCAGAAGGATAAAGGAAATATTAGAAACCAAATTAAACAGCAGAAATCTAATAAAAGGAATGAACACCTGGGCTGTGTCAGTAGTTAGGTATACAGGACCATTCCTAGGATGGACAAAGGAAGAGCTCCAATCAATGGATAGGTGAACAAGGAAACTTATGACGATGCATAAAGCATTACACCCTAGGGATGATACGGATAGACTATACGTTAAGAGAAAAGAAGGTGGTAGGGGGCTCATCAGCATAGAAGATTGTGTCCAGGGAGCTAAAACAGTCTTAGAAAGATATGTGCACACAAATAGTGAAGAAATCATAAAGAGCGCGAGAGATAGTGCAACAAACAATAAAGTAGAAAACAATGGAACAGTACAGCAAACAAGAAAAGAAAGATGGGAAGGGAAAAAATTGTACGGCCAGTTTAAAAGACGGATACAAGATATAGCAGACGAGAAATCATGGACGTGGTTACAAAAGGGGAACCTTAAGAGAGAAACAGAATCGCTCATCATGGCAGCCCAAAACAAAAGCATAAGGACAAACTACATATAAACAAAAATAGACGGAACACAGACAAATAGCAAATGCCGCATGTGCGGTGAAAGAGATGAGACAGTAAACCACATAACTAGTGAATGTAGTCAACTCGCCCAGAAGGAGTATAAGCATAGACACGATAGAGTAGCAACGATGATACACTGGGAACTAAGTAAACAAATGGGATTCAACCATGTGGAAAAGTGGTATCAGCACAAGCCAGAGGCAGTTTTGGAGAATGACAACCACAAACTACTGTGGGACTTTGACATCCAAACTGACCACCTCATCCAGGTAAGAAGACCGGACTTAGTAATAGTAGACAAAAAAAGGAAGACCTGCCAAATAGTTGACGTTGCTGTACCTGCAGACCATAGAGTGAAAAAGAAGGAGGATGAAAAAAGGGAAAAATACCAGGACCTAGCAAGGGAGTTAAGGAAAATGTGGAACATGAAAACCAGGGTAGTACCGGTCATAGTGGGCGCACTAAGAACTGTCCCCAAAACGCTGAGGGAGAGACTGGAGGAGATCGGGATTAGGGGGAGGATAGAGACCATACAGACCACAGCACTACTGGGAACTGCACGGATACTGAGGAAGGTGCTAGAGATATAAGTACTGCAACGAATAGTAGCTCTGTCATGATATGCGAAAGAGGGAGGAGACGTTAGCTGAAGACCTGAGGAGACTTATAGTCACTCAGCCTTCAGCGATAACCACTGGGCAACCGGTGTGAAACTGTAAATCGTAGAATTACTGCGACCTATGAGTACTAGGAGAGGAGGGCTGGAGACTTGAGGAGACTTGCTGTCACTCAAACTCCAGCGGTTACCACCAGGCAACTGGTGTGAGATTCCAAATAATAATAATAATAATAATAATAATAATAATAATAATAATAATAATGATAATGATAGTCTCAAAAAATGGAAATTTGAAGTTCAACCTACGACAATTGTAATAAGGGCCCATGCACTAATGTTTAAAAAAATCATAAAAGTAAAAATGATTAATCATAATCAATTTTTTTTTAAAATAATTCAAACTAAATACTGACATACCAAAACTATACAAAAAATGATTATGGGTAAACAAATATACACACATGCACATACATACCACATACACATATGTTACATACGTAAACACACATTATCCTACGGTAAAAAAAAGCACCTACTTCTATATGACACACACAACGAAATACGCTTACAAACCACTCCAACCATGAGATCTCTGATGATAACATCACATCAACACAATAACCTGGAAAAAACAAACAGAATACGAAGAAAGCATTTCGGCTAAGAAATTAACCAGAACCAAGGACGGACCAAGCCATTCCCCGGTATTGGGCTTACATTGAAATACCGTATCGTATTTTTCTTAATTTTTTTTTTTGTCTATTACTATCTTTGCTCTGACAGGAACTTATCTTGTGACTCAGGTTTTACTTCAAATCCATCGAGCACTCTTACTGACTTGCTGATGATTTGGGAAAAATTATCACTACTGAAATACTATATATCTGTTCATCCATATATATATATATATATATATATATATATGTGTGTGTGTGTGTGTGTGTGTGTGTGCATCCAGGTCTATAAAACTCAGAGTGTATCTGCATATATGTAGTGAGTGATGACACCTTGATACTCAACCCTCTCCAGGGAAATATGCAAGTAATGTTAGACCAGAGGTTCCAATGAGGTGGATAGGTTACAGTTCGGAAGATGCTATGCTCGAGCAGTATTCTGATATAGGTGCATTACCTAGGAAAGAGACACTTCCCCACTAATCACACATCTTAGAGGGAACTCCATTGGTGCATAGGGAAATTTCTGCCAATCCCACAAAACTCTACCCAGGGGTTAAAGTGGGCTAGCCTATTGTACACTTCGGGGTGTAATCTAGGCTAGTCCAGTTTATACTGCATGGTATATAACTTGCAAGTCTATTTCATACCCCCACCTAGGTCAGATTATACCCTGGAGTATAAAACAGTACAGCTGTATGAAGTCTGTGTGTGTGTGTTAGTCGTATGTATTTGTATGTGTGTGCATATTTGACATTTTATGTATATAAAGCATGCTTGTAAATGGGTGCATCACATGTGTGTATATGGTAAGCATGTTTAGGTGCGTATTAAGCAAGTGTATATAAGTGTGTGTGTGTGCATGTATTTGTCATATGTGTGTACATGCATGCAGGTTAGTTTGTGGTGTGTTTGTGTATGTGTGTGTATAGCAAGTGTATATGTGTGTTTTTGGCGTGTATGTGTGTATGAGTGTGCGTATGTGGCATCTGTGTAAGTGTGCTTCCCTATGTAAGTTGTATGTATGTCGTATATATGTGCATGTATGTATGTGTGCATGCACGTGGTATGCGTGTGTGTGTGCATGTGTATGTGACATGTGTGTAGTATATAGTACCGAGATTGGCCAATCAATACAGTCACTAACGTATCGTGCTAGCTTTAATCTGAAGAGCTTGACAGACTATGCATTATATCTTGAGAATGAGTCAGAGTGCTTCAGTTTTGTGATCAGTGTTTGTGAGTCGCAGAAAATTTACCGACATCGATTTACCGACAACAATTCACCGACAACGATTAACCTACAACTTACCGACAACAAATCAAACTTTTAAAAAAGCTCAGGAATCAAAAGAAATTTACGGAAACGAAAAGAAAAGATTGGATGATCGTTTGGTAGAGGGCCTATTCCATGAAAAAATGAATGGGAAATCTTGATAAATGTTTTTGAATATTAAAAAACTAATAAATATCTTATAACTTTAAAAAGATAATCAGTGTTTATATCTATGCTAACGTTACTTTTAAATTTACAATGGTTGAAGGAAGAATAAAATTATATCACAGCTTACATCAACCAGAACTTGACTGAGTAGACGTCACAACCCATATATTCCCTGGAAAATAAAACTGAATATTCGCGTTCGATTGCTCATAACCTTGCTTTTGAAATAGATACAAGCAAAACCTGTGAGTTGAATTTAAAGTTTTCTAAATGTTCCAGTTTAAACAGAATTGTTTATTAATTAATAAAAGAGCATTTATCTATAACTTACTTTTAAAACTTAAATTGTACGTATCTTAACTTTTGTTTGCGAATAAGTGTTTTATAAATCAATTTTAAAATCTTTTATCACTATGTATATAAATCACCCCCCAAAATTAAATTCTATGTATTCTACGTATCTTGAGTTTTTTTAGCATGAATAAACGTTGTCTGGAATTCATTTTGAAAACCTTATACAACTTGCACCTGAAACATGAATTCGGTATCTTACTGTTTAAAGAGCTGTTTTTGACCTTGAATTAAATTAACAGCAATAATTCATAAGTATGTCAAAACATAAACAATCTTTCATTACACAACACATTCCTGACGTTTTACTTTTCTATGTCTATTGTTGCTGTTTCTTCATCACATTTTCAGACAATACATTTTCAGGCATTGAATCTAACAACTAAAGAAAAGAATGGGCTTTAAGTAGATGAATAGATAGATAATTTACCAATTTCATCTCAATTTCTGATTTAGAAAAACAAGTAAAAATTAAGTTGAAGAGAGCTAATAGAAGTGTAAGATCAAATAATGATATACAATTCATTACCATCAAAAAGGAAATATAATCATCTGAAATTGATTGAAACAAAAAACATTTGGAAACTGAAATTACTCTGAACTACGACGTGAAAAATTAGTTGACCAAAACTTGTTCAAACTGAAGGATACCCCGTAAATTTCAATTTTCTTTTCGAAAAAAAGCAGGAGTGTTTGTTTGTGAAATTCGTTTTGTTTTATTTCATAATTCTATTTTATTTTTACTTTCTCTGCAATTACTGTATCTTGATAAATATTTATCGGCAAATTGTTATTATCAGAAAATCGTTATCGGTAAAGTGCCGTTGTTGAATATCAGCGAAAAATAAAATCAGAATTTGATACTGTATTCTCGATCTGAGTGTAGGGACATAATCAGCAGTAGCAGCAGCAGTAGCATCAGTCCATCGTTAAACATAAACCTTTCCTATGATTAGTTTGACCTCTCTATCATGGGCATCGCAGAGCCAGTACTTTCTGAATTTATCTAGCTCGTCACACCATCATACTATCTGTCGGCCACAGACTCGCGCCTGATTTCTGGGGATCTATGATGTGAGTCATGATATCCAGCGGTTGTCTGACATTCTTGCAATGGGTCCAAACCATTTCTATTTGAGATTTTGAACAGTTTTTTTATGATGTCTAGGAGTCCTGTATTTTCTCTGATATACTACGTGGTATTATAATATCTCCCTGTGAGGTTGAGCATAATACTCTCATGTTGCATGGTTCTCAGTCTGAGGGTCAATTTTCTGGATAAGTCCCATGTTTCAGCTCCATAGGTGACTATCGGAAGGATACATTGGTCTTAAACCCTTCTTTTTAGGACGAGTGGGATTTTTTTCGTTCTTGGGGGTCAAGATTTCTCTACCGAAAGCTTACCAACCTAGCACGATTCTGTTGATTTCTTCGTTTTTCGCTGACTTGGCTGGCCCACTTTTACCCAGGGTACATTTTGGACAGGGAGTATATTTTGGTTTGTTACACCAGGATCTTGTGTGTATGAAGCGGACGTGCTAACGATCACACTATCTGAACGGACAAATTGGTGAATGATTCACTCAAGGTTGAATGAAAGTATTCTGGGAGGCATGAAACTATAGACAAGAATGATAGTTAGATGATTAGGTTAATTAACACAGGTATCTCTATTTTTCTACGCTTAAAAAAGTTTTATCTGATAAACATAGACAATAAGGAAACATTGTTTCTGAGAATCTAATTCTAAGTTTTCTTGTTTACTCACTTGACTTGATGTTAACTAAAACGAAGATAATGATTTTTTCTGAGCTCTTATCAATCTCAGTTTTCTCAACATATTAGAAAATGTAAACCGAAGTCATCAGATGTTCTGTTTGTGATGAAGTTTATGCTAAATTTGTCCCTAGTTTGTGCCCGCTCGTTTTTGAAAATTCCGACTTATTAATGATTACTGCCCAACAAAAGGTGAGAGGATTATGATTGATCACCCCAACACAGCATGCTAGTAAATGTCATTGGTCACGTGACGATATCTATTGAATGACTAACTAAACGTGTTTTAAGATGTAAAAAAAAAACGGGAATTAAATAAACATTTAAAAAATATATTTATATTTTTTGCTCGTGATACAATATTAATGATGCATACGATTATACACGAGCAAAACAAGACGAAAATGATTAAAAAGATGAGGACAGGTGATTGCTAGTGAATGATATTTTGTGATAAAGCCTTGTGTTAGCCCATGTGAATTCAACACAGCTCACAGTGAAGAAAGGAAATAAAAAACAATTTGGCTTTCCTGGATGTTGTAATGATATTCAAAATATCTTTTTTTTTTAAATGATCAAAAGAAACAGTCACAAAATTTATAAAGTACACAGCAAAAAATAAATACAAGAAAGAACTTCTTCTCTCGAAGAATAATAAACTGAAACATACTAGTACAGCGTGACCTAACAACAATAATAATGTAAACAGTGAAAAATTTCAAGACGGAATACGACAAAAACACAACTCATAGAGAAAAAGTAAACAACTTCAACAAAGGTGAGATACGAGAAGGAACACAAGATCATACATATGCATCATTCCAACTCGCAAATTTTTCATGCGTTTTCATGTGATTTTCTAATAACTCGAAGAAACCATTGCTTCGAAATGTCCTTACTCTGTCAGTCGATATTTGCCGGACATCATTAGCACTTCTATTCCAACTATATAAACAGGATAAAGAAAAACAGGATCGCCCGTTGCTAAGATCTGTCACAAGTTGCTACCAAGTCACGTAACAAAAAGAGATGGTAAGCAAAAAGTTAGTTTTTTTTAAATACCTGCCCAATGAATAACTACCCTGTGAGTGAGTGAGTCATATTTACCACAAGATCAGATTCGAGAAGGATCCGATTAAAAACGAATAAACTTTCAAGAGCTTGCAAGAATCGCTGGCACATCACTTCAAAACAGATGTTCACCTCAATTTGAGAAAAAACTAATGGGATCAAAATGTAGAACTCGGGCCCATAAAATTGATCAAAAGTCAAAAGTAGAAGTGTTTAGGTTACATTGCAATTAAAATTAATTCTATTTAATCAAAAGAGGGATCAAATGTAGAATTCAGATCTGTTTAATTACATAAAAGATAGGTCTGTTGAATCACCCAATAGAAACCATTACGTGACCAGCATCTTTTAGCAGTACACCATGTTGAGTGCGATGAGGGGTGATCAATTAATAAGATACTACACTTGCCATCTCTTTGGACTGCGATCACTAAAAATCTGAATTATCAAAAAATAGGCGAGTACATAATAGTGATTAATTTGGCAAAAACTTATATTGTAAATTAAACGTCCCTATAAAAACCAGATCAAGTTGGGATAAAAAGATTTTTTTTAGGAACCATCATCATCATCATCATCAGTCTTTCAACATCCGTTGTTGGACATATATCATGGGCGTCGCGGAGCCAGTACTATGTAAATTTGTCTAACCCGTCTCTCCATCTATTGCTCTGCTGGTCTCGGTTGTACATGTGATCTCTGGGGATCCATGTCGTGTCACGATGTCCATTGGTTGTCTGCCATTCTTGCAACATGACCAGCCCATTGCCATTTGAGTTTTTTAATGGATTCTATGATGTCTCGGACTCCTGTCTTCTCCCTGATGTATTATGCTGTCTTTTAATCCCCCCATGTGAGGTTGACCATAAATCTCTCATGTGCACGTTGCATGGTTTTCGATTTGCAGGTCTGTCACTTGGTTAAGTTCCATGTTTCGGCTCCATAAGTGACTATTGAGAGGTTACATTGGTTGTATATCCTTCTTCATAAGATTAATGGGATCTTCTTGTTTTTAAAGGTTAAGCTTGCTCTATTAAAGGCTTGCCATCCTGGGGTGATTCTTTGCTTGATTTCTCCTTTTCTCGGTCATCTATTGCGAATAAATCTTCCGCCTTTGGGAGACATCAGTGGAATTAGGTTCAATCCTCAAGCATTCTTGATGCTGGCTATACACGTATTACATACATACATGCGTATATGCATACATAGCTCGTTAGCAGGACTGACTTGAAAATTGAAGAAACCTATGCGGACAATTTTGGCCGGCGATTTCTAAATATTGTGAATGAATATTACATTTCATCGTAGTTTCGATTGAATTTAATAAAATTTTCATAACGATGTAATCTGAAAATTCAAACAAATATAAAGTTAGAGTGTATATAATTGTTCAGGTACATTTATAGAATTCCTGGTGAGAAATGAAGTGTCTTTCAATAGAATGTGATAATGTCTTGTTGAACACGGCTTAGAAATATACGCAATATACCAATGGTCGGACGCCTGTTTTAAGATGGACAAAATCTGAAGTAATTTGGATGTTGCACCTTAAACAATTCAAGTCTATGATTCAATTGTCAATTGCGAAACAACCAGTAATTTTAAACGTCCTTTTCTTCCAGATTTTTCTGATTGATTTTACAGCGCAGGAGAGACTGTACAATTTGTCACGTTGAGGCGGTTATACTTCGGAATTCTTTGTAAATATCGCACTGTATCTATTTAACATAACCGTATCTATTTAATATTTAACAATAAACTTATGTGTAATCGGCCGTGTACGACTTTCTGTCTGCTCACCTGTCCGTCTTTCTTCGAAGGGTGACCAATGGTGTCGGGTACAGTCGGTTAAATTTTCAGTTTGTCCAATTTTCCTTTTCTGATTGAGAGATATTTTCCACTTTTTTTTCTTATATTTATGCATATGCTTACGACTGTCCACACGATATCTCCGAAAGTTCTGAATGAGTTTCAATTAACTTTTGTTGAGGGGTTGTCAATTGGCCTCGGAATAAGTGATAAAATCTCGATGCAGATCCACATTCAATTACTTTCCTTGACAATGATGTTCACAGAGGTATGTGCTCTTCGATGCTTTCTACTTAATAATAATGTGTAGTGTTTAATCATTCATCTTAAATATTTATTAAATAACCGTGGCAATCAAAGTTGGCAAAGGTTTCTATCCCTTTTTATACGCACCATACCGTTTTGTCTATAGACCTGGAAATAGGCATCAGTACTCCACTTCTAAAAAATGTTTTCATTCTTGGGGAAAGGAGCTTTTTTGATCTTCTAGGGGCATTATTCTGGTAGTTTAATTAACAATATGTAGATTATCTAGAATCTATATTTTTTTCGCTCTATTTCAGATGTTTTCCGGTGGAAAACTCCAGTGATGTCATAAATAGAATTTATTCTGACCATATTTGTTCTCTGATTGAATTATTTTTGATGTGACGGCAAATTCTGATACTATGGTCGTCCAATTATCGACTGTGATGGTAAGTTTAATATTTGTTTAATTCAGGTTTCTAACAGTCCTAAGGCTCTAAATATATTGGAGATGTATAACTAGTGGGTCAGAGGTGTGTTATTAAATCGTTATTACCTGACCTCTGTCGGTCCGGCAAAATGAACAATCCTATACGGATCTGAAACCGTCAGTGCTGGAAAATTGATGACATACCTATACTACCTTACAAAATAAATCTGAAACAGAGCCAGCATTTATATAATTTGGGAGGCAAGCCAAATTTAGCGCAAGTGCCAGATTTATGGAGCCCCTGGTGAGAAATGAACTCAGACAACAAGAGCCCCGAAGACTGGCCTGTTAACCATCATTTCAAAACAGATTCACATTTTATGATAACCGAGGCGAAGCAAACCGGTGTATGTTGGAGTGAATCAGTGAAATAAGGCCAGATTCATAGAGTTCCTGGTGAGAAAAGAGCTCATAACAGCGGGGAACATACGCTCGTTAACCATTGCTTCAAAATAGATAGACATCTTATAAAAGCCGGAACAAATGCAATATCCAACATTGACACAAGGTGAGACTTATGGAGCTCCTAGATAGGAGCTAACTCACTCACAAGAGCCTTGAAGACTGGCTCGTGACCCGTCACTTAAAAGCAGATGCCCATTTTATGATAACCGAAGTGAACAAACTGGTACATAATTGTTGGTGTAAACCAACTGAGACACATTGCTAGATGTTTGGCGCTCCTGGAACGAGATCACAATAGCGTGAAACATTGGCTCGTTCACCATAGCTTCAAAACAGATTCCCTTTTTATGATAACCGAAGCAAAGCAAACATGTACGAACATATGTAGCCATTTGATCCCAACCAAACAAAAATTGTTTACCTTGGGTAATGATGCCTTAGTCCGCTTCAAAATACTCCTCTTGGGGCCTTGCACACTTATCTCACTGTCACTTTCACTTTTTGAAGCAGTCTGCAAAGTCCCCTACCGGGATTTCCATCTGCCATTACTTTACTGTGTTCTCTCTGATCTCATAGGCAGCCTTCAGGAAATACAAGGAGTCACAGGGAGTCTCAAAAGAGGAATGGCTGGGCGTCTGACAGACTGAGATGATGTGATGTTTTGCAAAGGAAAGGGAACATGCACGAGAAATCGAAAATAAATCCTTTGGTGAATTTGTCGGTCACACAGTACGCAAGCTCACAGAATGGCTCCTCACTGCTCATTGAGTAACTCCAGGGGAGACTGCTTGTTCATGCATGCGTGGCAAGGTTTCCTCTGATTGGACGACAAGTTATATCAAGGCCACGCAACCAGTTCTCGACATCTTGAAGAAAAAAATTATCGAATACTTCCCTCACAGACCTTGTCACGTGAACGCTGAGCTGAAACTTTTGTACAGTGCGAGGTTTATGATGCCCCTGGTGTGAAACGAACTCACTCGCAAAAGTTTGGATGATTGGCTTCCTCAACCCTCACTTGAAAAACAGGCTCACACTTTTGAAATCTGATGCGCAGCCAAGTAATTGGTCCATTGTTTATTGTATCGAGCAAAACATACTCACATAGCAACAGGACGGGGGCGTTTATTATTGTTCAACGGTACAATATCAAAACCTAGATCTAGCGGTTAGTTATCAACGTAGCGAGGTTATGTAAACGTGAATAAGTTTCAGCTTTGACCTGTTCGCTCTTAGTGAGTTGTCTTCGTATTGTAGAAATTAATACAAAAAAAAAGTTGTCATGGAGGCTGGGAAAAAGGTGTCGTTGGCAATTAGCCGACATATCTCGTTCCGTTAACGTCTATGGACGCAGTCAACAGGATATTGCAGACTATCTTGGCTATTTGGTTGCCAGGAAGTACGAAGAAGTGAACGCGATGAAAACACATGTAAAGACTCGGTAATCCTTTCTTACACAGTCCTAAAATACGGTGGTATAAGTTGGCTCTGAAATGGCTTAATTTGGCTAGATTTCCCTACTCCAGCTGGCTGAAAATGTTACGCTCCAAATTCTTTTCGCATTTTGATAAGTTGGTTTAAAGTGTTATTTCTTCCTACTTTCATCGTTTCTTTTTCGTTTTTTGTTTTTTACATAGAGTGGGTAATTTTGAAAAAAGAAGTATTCCTTCTTCACTCACTCTCTCTATCCTTCTTTTCTTATGGATGCTATGAACTGATTCAAATTTGGTCTGAAAGAAAAATCTTTCCTCATTTATGAAATAATGAACAATAAGTAAGTAAGACTGAAAATTAAATATATATTTTTTGGCTACTCTGTGCTCTATTTTCGGTGCTTTTTCGTAGCTATCTAGATAGCATCTAGCAACCCTGGCGTTAGATGCACGTTTATTTTTTCTTCATGCAAGTTTGGAACATGACTGAAGAAGAGAAAATATAAGAGAAAAAATGAACGATGCCTGGTTCTAGTTCATATTTTATATACGACCGTGTTTCGTATATAGTTTACACTTAAGTTTAATTCATTGGAGGTTTGAGGATTCAAAGAGCAAATGAACGAAGACTTGAAAATAATGCAGAAAAATATTTTCATCAAATTCATCCCATTTTTACAGTTGGTGTGCTGCGTTAGATAAATTCTTTTTTTAGTGTGTCATCATACAATAAAAAACCCTATTTTAATGTGTCATGGGAATAGCATCGCATTTGTTTAGGGTGTTACAGACAAGAAATATACAAATAAACGTGTAGTATTATTATAGTATTCACGCACAGAAACGCCCACTTATCTTTGTGTATAAATGAACATCAAACATTTGAGTCAATGTTTGAGGAAAGCAGAGACAATGCCATCAATGCATAAGGGGAGCGGTGGGTGACAGTTGTTTTATATAATATAATTATAAATTAAAATCCTTCTTCTAAAACCATTACAGAATTTTCCACGGGCATTAGTGCAAATTGATCGTGAAAGCCTCAGCTTGAAATGGAACTCAGTCCGTCGATTCAGTTTTTTTTTGGGGGGGGACCGTTATGCCACTCCACTCTTCCCAAAAGTAGGATTGAATAAGCAGAATGCAGAGAGCATACTAAAATGCTAGTAAAGTATGGCGCAGGAAGATTCATATCTTTTCATTCTTAATCAGATTTTTTAAAGATTGTTAATGAAATATGAAATACAGAAACAAGGTGCATGTAATTAGCTTATCTGTTAAATTCCTGCTATTTCAAACTTCATAAATTCTTACTTTTTCAATAACATTCTGCATAACATTCTGAAGCATAACTTGAACTAAGCCACTCATTTCTTCCTGGGTATTATTCTTCAGTTCCTGGGGAGTTTGGTAACATATACCCTATGCTTAAAACAACCCCAAACAAAATGCTTGTAGCTGTTAAATCCAATGGATCTCCATCGATTCCGATACTGGTATTTATTGATTCAAATAACAAGAATATATGTTGACATTTTTGATCGATGGTACTCAAAATGGTAAAATACTGTCAATTGAGTTCGTTGCTCAAGTATGTACTTTTCCATATCTGAGAAGACAAAAACAAAGAATACTGAAATGGAAAAAATAAGAAAAATGTTTTTAAACCTTATGCGACTTTTGCGCTACCCTGTATGAGACGTAAACATAGCAGAGCATTACATCTGGGAAGTATTTTGTCTAAGAAGAAGAGTTTCATTGAAAATGTTTTCTATCAGAACTAGATTGCTCAAGATGGTTACCGCACATAAAAAGATGGCGTCTATATTACGGTTCCTTTCACTAAAGATCAGCAACACACTGCTTTGTACGTATAGATGTGTCTCACTTTACAAAAGTTTGCTTTCCACCACATTTATGGACGTAAGGTGCAGCTTAGATAAGTCAAGTATTGCAGCGAATCCTCAAGATCTTTTCCTCAACGCATATGGCGTGAAACAGGATTGTGTTAAAGCTTCCTCACTATTTCCAATATCCATTAATGCTGGCTTAGTGCCCGTTCAAAAGTTGCATATTCGAAAGGAGCTGGACTTCATGGTATGTGGGACAGCCTGCAATAATTCTCATGCAAAATAATTTTCTGTCTGTCGTACGAAACTGCGACTTTGAAGTATTTTGGCTACTTCTCTTCAGTGTTTCCAATTTGGATATTCTGTATCAAAATTTAGGTAATTCTTCCCTTTTTTTTTTCCTTCATTTATTCTTATTAGATTTCTCAAAAGAAAAAAACTTCAAATACGAAATTGCTCTGACTTGCATATTGAATGATATATCTGGCGAATGTCAACTTGGTAAAATGGACAGTTGTTGAGTAATCACGATGCACGCACACACACACACACACATACATAAACAGAGGTATTTCTTTAATTGTAGTTATCTGATGTTGAAACAGGCTACATAAGGAATGGCTGTACGGGACAACGTGCATATACGTTCGTGTCCAAATTGATACTTGTTAGATTTGAAGCAACACCAAACCAACACTAAGACTACGTTGCAGCTGGTCAAGAAGTTTCTGTTCGTGGGTGACGTAGCTCTAGTTGATCACACAAATTCGATCCTGCAACGGTTAACGCCTTGCTTTGCAGCGGCAAGAAAACTCATCGGCTTGGAAGTCAGTCTGAAGAAAATGGTCAACATCCTCCCTCAATCTGCATTTGGACTTGGGTAGCAGCCACCTTCCATCATCATTCTTTTGACAAAGCAGCAAAAGTTTCAGAATTTCACACCCCAGGGATCTGTCATATCCTCTGACGCTCAGTGGAACCAAGAGATAGACCAGTGTTTCTTGAATTCACCCAAGGGTGAATGAAATCATTTCGTGATTGAATGAAAGGTGAATGAAACATGAAGGGTGGAAGACCTTCTCAACTCATGTATTTATAATATTGATTTTCTTAAATTTTTTCTTTTGTAATCATGTACAATGAAAAAAAAAACAAATATTTCTAATCATCTGATTCCAAGTTGAAAGAACGTTGTTTGGAAGATTCATGTTAACTGGAAAAATTCTAGCAATTTTTGTGTTAATCTTTTGATCAATCATAGTTTTCTTTAAATATTTTAGGGTTTTTAAATACATGAATAAGATAAACACTAAAGGGATGAATTATTGCTCATAGTACAAAATAAACAGATATTATGCATGAAGGAGAATGCAATGAAAATAATTAAAAACATAAGGACATTCATGGGCTATTGAGATTTTGTAATTAAGATTTGAGGGTGAATGTCATTGAAATAGATTAAGAAATTCTGAGAGAGAAAATGAACTTGGGAATGCAAACAAATACATTAGTAGATTGCACAAACATTTCGGGATGCCAGACATCCTCCAGCCGCCGAGAAAAAATCTCTGATCAATGTGGTCCACGCCAGTCATCAACGGGCTTGTAATAGACGTTGAATCCTCTCTAAAATCATCGTTCACAAGGCCAAGCTATGATGTATATATTGTTTGTATAGCATTTTATATTTACCTGTGGGAATCAATTTGCCCTTTCTTATTGAAAAACATGAACTAAAACTGTTACCAAAACTATCAATAAAGGTTTCTATAGGTTATAACTGGCATGGCTGGCTGGCTGGCTGGCTGGCTATGAAAGTATGACGCGTATAGGTAGCACCAGTGGAGCTAAAGGGCTGAAGATTTAAACATTTACCCTTTATTATGCCGATAAAAAAACCTCTTTCAAAAACCCCAGGTTTTTGGTGGGGGTTCAATTTACAATGTACGTTTATGCTGAATTGAATCCCTTAGTCTATGTCTGCCTATTTTTTGAAAGTTAAGACCTTTTTAGTCATCACCGTCCAACAGAAAGAGAGAGAAGTAACTTATTCACTTTTTCAATTTTTAATTGGTCACCCCCAACATGACATGCTGCCCGCAGACTTTGATCATATGACGGTTTATGCTTAAAAACTAACCAGACCTGTTTTTATCTTTTGCTTATTTCGCCAAATAATGCCTAATTTGTTTTTCAGGTCGATGTTTGTATGCATTTTGCCAAAATACACACACACACACGCACACACACACACATATATATATATATATATATATATATATATATATATATATATATATATATATATATATGTATAAAAAGCAGTAATAGATGATCCCACCATCATACTCGTTAGTTTCCGGCAGTACGACGGAACAAAGACTTTTGAGCTGAAATATACATTCCTCTCGTTTAATGGAAAGGCGGGAACTGCGCCTCGGCCCGACCGAGTTGACATCATGGCGGATGTGGTGCAGCACGGTAGGAATGAAATAACCTCAAACCCAAATGTTTTTAGGTCACGAGTCGAGAGAGCCGGAAGTTCTGTTATGTGAGAGACAGAAAACGAAAGGAAATTATCTTTCCATTTACTGAATTGGCCTTATTGGCTGAACCGGGGAGAATTGCAAGTAATGACAGACTGAGTAACCTTTTCGTCTCACAAGACAGTCCAATTGAACTTATTCCTTGCTGATTGATCAAGGAATAGTTGTTTAATACTACTCATTCCAAGTTTGATTCCGTCTTATCGAATAATTATAGCCTCATAAATGTCCCGACCAACCAGCCAAAGGGCTACAGTTTTTCTCTCTCTGTCTGTCTGTTTGTCTCTATGGGTGCATGGTTGATGCATGTGTGTGTGTGTGTGTGTGCGTGTGCATGTGTAGGTGCGTGTGTGTATGCACGTGTGTGTATGTGTGTGTGAGCACGTGTGTGTGTCAGGGCAATCCAGGTTATTCGGGGTTGGGGCTATAACATATATATATATATATATATATATGTATATATATATGTATGTATGTATATATATATATATATATATATATATATATATATATATATATATATATATATATATATATATATATATATATATGTATATATATATACTGTATATGTGTACACCCAAACTTATTATTTAAAAACGTTTCTGTGTTTTTTGTTGTTGTTTGTTTTTGTTGTTTTGTTTTGTTTTGTTTTGTTGTTTTGTTTTGTTTTGTTTTGTTTTCAAAAAAATGTTTTATTTTCTAGAAACGATTTGTTTAGGTAAGAAAAATACAATGTTTGGATAATTTTAGATAATCTTTTAGATACTGAGTTCTGGGTTCATGCACAGACCCCGGTGAATCGTTAATGCGAGGAACCGATATTATTGCAGCAATTTAAATGAAAATGGTTACTATCATTATTCTCTTACTAATTTGATACCATGTTATTGTTGCTGTTGCTTTTTATATCGAGCATTTTTATTCATATAATTCGATTACAAATTTGATTATTGTTTTTGCTTTTTGGGTAAAAAAATATCCATCTTATTGTTTCAATTCAAATGAAGCGTGTTCGATATCAGTATTCAGTTACTATTTGATACCCACTTTATAATTGTTACATTTTGGCATTCTTTTGTTTTGTGTACTCATAACCTTTGATTCTTTTTTTATATCTCTGTGAAAAATTTTCACTGAAGTGTTTTCATTCATTTTGATTTTGCTCTTTTGTGCATCCGTATTTGCTTTTGACTTTGGTTAAAACGGGAAAGAAATGCTAAAACCGAACAGTTAGTTGCTTATCATCAGTCCCTACGAAGATGCTCATTTCTCGTCTTTCGCCCATTAACTATTTCGACTACTTGCTTGAATTACTGCCAGAAAATAGATCTGTAAACAACAGATTCCTCTCAATTGGAATACGTATGCATTATGTGTAAAAGTATCCGATACATTTCGAAAATAGTTCTCTTAACACCCTTATACGGCTTCAAATTTGACAGAATTCTGACCTAAAAATTCTGATTTCAGTACATAATTTCTCAATGTTGAAATTTCTTTCAATGTTTTGTTTTTTTTTTTAATTCATTTTTGTTTCTTGTTTTTTGTGGTTTTCAATCTCTGGTCTATATTCTATCAATATTGAACCAGTATAATGATGCCATAATGGACTTTTTAAAAAATGTATTGGACACTTTTTGCACTTGATAAAACGATGTTGATTTCAGTCAAAAATTTATCTGGAATAATCACTAATCATACTTAATTTAGAAAACATTGAATTCCCATTAAATGATTTAGTAACAATTTATCATTTAATAGCTAACCTGTGCCGTCAAAGATAACTTCATAAATGATATATGTGGATATACACGTTGCATTTTATAGATGTAGATTATTTGCATAGCAGTCAGCTTGGCGAATAGCCTTCTATACACATTGCATTCTATAGACGTGGATAATAAAGATTTGTATTGCAGCAAGATTGGTGAATAGTTTTCTATACACATTGCATTTTATATACGTGGATAATAGAGATTTGTATTGGAGTGAGCTAGGACGATAGTTTTTTATATACATTGCATTCCATGTACATGGATAATAGAGATTTGCATAGAAATCAGCTTAGAGAATAACCTTCTATACATATTGCATTTTATAGACGTGGATAATAAAGATTAGCACTGCAGTGAGCTTGAGGAATAGCCTTCCATTCACGCTGCATTTTATGTAGGTGGATAACAGAGATTTGCATGACAATGTGTTCGAAGAATAGCATTCGAAACATATTTTTATTATTTGTGCTTTTGTCACTTTTTCTATTTTCTATTACTCTTTGAATACAGCATTTTTATTCCGTCATAGAGACATATAATTCTATTTTACTACGTTAATTTCGTCTTTTGTCGAGACAGAATACAAACACGTATGGTTAATCTGGGCAAGTGCATTTAGCGACGTGCCCTTAATATGAGTTAATTGAGTTTTTACACAAATTGACGGCTTTAATTTTGTAATAAGTTTTGTAAAACCTAAACAATTATAACAAAAATTTATGTTATTTTGAAGAGACCTTCTTTTGTGAGAAACTGTTTTAATTACACCAACTCACGAAAACTGCTCTGAAAAAAGCTGCAATCAGATTTTTAGGAAATTTTTACTTCGAATGTGATACCGTGCAATGCACGCCCAAACCGTAGAAGTTAATTACACTTTCCACATCCACTCAATTCAACCCCGTAAATACACACACATATATATAAATATACACGTATACACCTATTTATATATATTTATACATATATATATATATATCTTTACATATATATATGTATATTTATACACAAATATATACACATATATAGTTATATATATACATACTCATATATATATACATAAACACATACGTGCATATATATATATATATATATATATATATGAATACATATATGTACCTACACACACATATACATATATACGTAGACTTAAATGAGATGAGAATTTCAAGTGTGAACAGTTATTTGGTCCCCTTGCATTACCAGAGGCTGACTAGTTCATTGGTAGGAGTAACACTACGTTGAAGCGGCTACCCTATCGGTCGCTGCTTTGATTCCTGCAGCAGCCCCATGCACACACACACACACACACACACACACTCACACACACACACACACACACACACATATATATATATATATATATATATATATGTATATAAGTATGTGTGTGTGTATATATATATATATATATATATATATATATATAAGGAATGATACGGACTCAGGAGTAAAAGTATATGTAAAGAACATTTGGTAAACAATCAAGTTATAATGAAATTATTAGTATGCTATACATCTTCAGCAGTATGTGTGTTCCTTTTAGTGCTTGAAAGTTTCTTTAGAAATCTGATTTAGCATCAGGTGTTATATATATATATATATATATATATAGTTACATGGTGGACAACTGATGATCCCAACGAGAGACAATTTATACATTACCCTAGCAACAAAGTATAGCGGGAACAGGGAAAAAAAAAACACTGAGAAAAATTACACAAATTGCATTGGTAGATATTGGAAAATAATTGACTGAAGTGACATAAAAAATCTATTGAAAAAGTTTTTTATGTTTAGTTTTTAAAGTTGAAAAGCTTTCTTGACTATATATATATATGTGTGTGTGTGTGTATGTTTGATATTGTGCAATACACGCTCAAACTGTCAAAGTCAATTACACTTTCCATATCTACTCAATTTGCCCCTGTGAATGTATACATATATACATGTATATATCCTCTGATTCAACTCTGCCAAGGAATGTACATGTACATATGTATATATAATATACATATATACATACATGCACACACACATATAACTATATATATACACAGTATATGTGGTACAAATCAGGCTAGCAATATAACATAATACAATAATATATCAATAATATACAGTCACTTCTGAAATGTAATGGATTTATTTCATAGAGTGCTCGATACATACAACATTTTACTCATGAAGTTGAGTTGTTTTAGAGTAGAGCTGGAAATAAATAGTAGAATGTGGATTTGCTACACAAACTAGCTCATGTTTCTGCCCTCTTTGGGCCTCATATATACATATATATATATATATGTGTGTGTGTGTGTGTGTGTGTTTGTGTGTGTGTGTGTGTGTGTATTTAAGACATATTTGGTCCGACATAAAGAATAATAAATTGCGTTATATTACATAGAACTCATTTGAAATTATCTCCTGTCGTTACACAGTTAACATATCATTCAGCTTAGACAACGTAAATAGAATAAACAATTAGAAAATAATGGAACAGCTGCAGAAATCGAACCTACCAATGATAGAGTAGTTGCTTCAATGTTGCGTTGCTCTAACCATCGAGCTGGACAGCCGCCGGTAACGCAAAGGCCAAGTAACTGCTTTCAACCCGAGATCTCAAGTTGTTATCTCTTTCAAAGCGACAGACCTGTATTCAAGAGATTGAAATATGGAGTCCAACAGAATGAATTATGAATTGCGTTATATTATATAAAAATTTATTTGAAATTATTTCCTTTTCCACGGTTATTATGTCATTCAATTTGAACAATGTACCAAATGATCCCATCACTGAATACCAAAACATTATAACTCACTCCTTAACAGATGCACAGCAATAACATTATAGATTTTTTAAAAATCAGTAAATATACTTAAGCCCACTTCGACGAAACCTACTTGGTTTTACCTCCTTCCAAGAAAACACCTATCAAATAACCCAGATAGACCAGTCAATTCTTCCACTAACCTCCACACCGCCAAATCTAAGCTACAAAAGTTGAATCCTACATACGAGACACCACTGACTTCTCAAAGAAAGTCAAACGTATCTAAACAATTCCAGAAAAAAACATTTCTAGTTACAATGGACGTCAAATCCCTATATTCTAAGCATGTAAAGGCATTCAAGCCCTCAAAAAGTCCTTAAAAGAACAACTAAAGAATCCAAAACAGAAACGAAAACCACTCTTATGCAACACATTCTCGCCCTCAATAGTTTCAATCTTAACAATAAGCACTTCCTCAAGATGAAAGGCCGTGCCATGGGCACAATGACGGCCCCTTCTCCGCCAACATCTTCATGGGTAAATTTAAAGAGACTTGCATCCACCCAGAGATAGACAAAGACTGTGTCTTCTCTGTTTGATATATATATGATATTCTTTTACATATATACAGGAGTTGAAGCCGAATCAGAGGAATTATTTACACACATAAACTCTACACATGACTCTGTATTTGACTATGAAAAATCCACTGATTCTAGAGCCTTCCTAGACACCTGCATATAAATGGATAACAATAGAAACTTCCAGACAACCCCCGATACCTAAACCTAATGACACCCTCAACTACGATCACTTTGAATCGGCCCCAGCCAAAACACATGGAAAAAAACTACTATTTTCACATCCATTTGGAATTAGAAAAATTTGCCTTACAGGTAGTGAACTTAACAAACACAACTAAAACTTACTTCAGCACTTCACTAAACGAGGATATTCATTGACGATACAAATAACCAAATAAAAAAGACAACTACAATACCCTCGAAAGAAAGGCTCATACTCTCTAGCAAAAATAAACCCGGCTGCATATCATTCATAACTACCTTCAACTACACACTCCCTACTCCGTCAGATATAATCGATAAAAGATGGGATATACTTACACTCAAAACAAAACTCTAAAGAAATGTTCCAAGAATCATGTGACCCAAACACATTAAAGACATAATAAGCAGTAACACACACTATAATAAATAAAGTCTCATATAACACCATCCCTAAAACCGTGAAATTCTCCCAACATTGCAACAAAAGAAATAATCTATGCTGCAACCACCTTAAGCACACCAATACCTTCACTAGTTCTACTACCACTATCAAAACTATATATATACATTTAACTTAGTGTCGTTTTTAAACATTGAACTCAACAGAAAGCCCGAATATATATATATATATATATATATATATATATATATATATATATATATATATATATATATATATATATATATATATATATATATATATATATATATATATATATATATATATATATCTACTAAGATGTTATGAGCGTTATAGCAGCTACCTAATCAGTCACAGGTTCGATTTCCACAGCAGACCCATTTTCTTCCATTGTTTATTCTATTTACACTGTCTAACCAAGTGACACATCCTGCGTGTAATAATGCGAGGTCGTTACAAATATCATAATACATTCATAATTATTATGTCAGATTACAAATCCAGTTCTCAATAATTAATGCATGCAACAAGAGTTATTGAGTCGGAAATGAGAAAGATTTCAAAAGTCTGGCACAAATGATTTACACACAACTATTAATTACCTCTTTTTCATGTGGCTCGATTGGTTAGTGTATGCATTTTGTAATTGAGAGATTAGTAGTTCGAATCTACCTGGGAACTACTTTTTTCAGAAAAATATCATTTAAAATAGACCGTTTCTCTAAAAATTCTTCGTAAACTGAAATGGTGTAAAGCGAAGGAGCACGTACCATTAAAACATATAGGGAAAAATTGAGAGTCCCCAGTTGTAAAAAATGGTGAGCATGGTATCTTTGGAGGTCATAGTGGTTTGAGATACAGGAGACAGAGGAGAGAGGTAAAGAAGGTGCACTGCTTTTATAATGGCTTGCTACAAAACAGAAGCTCAACATTTCTTTCGTTTTTCGCCCATTTGCAGGAAAGTGAAAGAGTGGCGTAAAGCGAATTTTCGAAAAGCGGGAACTAACTGTATTTCAATACTATTACATATTTTTTAAAGAAAAGGAAGTAAAAAAAATGTCAAGGTGGAAGGGTCCATTGTTTAGAATAGTGGGTAAGAGATATTCTCATCAGCAAACCTATTCCTAAAAATTAAAGAGTCCGTGGTAAAAAAAACGGTGAACCAACAAAATCTCACTGTTCAATAGATAAGTAAATTCATAGGAGGATGGAAGGAATATAGTTCCATCACTGTGTTTTGAAATTACCTCAAGAAATTGTTCACCAACATCGCGAAAATTCGGCTATTTCCCTTTATTCCAGTGGTTAGGGTCTGCGTGTGCGCTAACCGTCACTTCTCAAAATTTTCTCAAGAAATTGTTCACCATTCTTGGAGAAATTGGGCAAATAGAAATATTGTCAAATTACTTGTGGGTGATTTGATAAGGGGGGGGATGTCCAGCTCATTCTTTTTTTAAGAAGCTAGGTTCTGTGTCAGGGCAGACTCCAACCTCATAAAGATTACATTGGGATATTGTTTACTGAAACCCGGCAAATAGACTTATTGTCAAAATACCATCAGGTGATTATTTTCCTTTTTTTTCCTCAAGAAGTTGGGGTCTGCATCCGCACAAGTGAAAGTTAGAATTCAGTTGCACGGCTTATGAAGAGGACTAATTTCGAAGCAAACCAAGTACTTTTTTGTCATTGCTTTTCAAAAATGTCTTGTTGGAAGAGATATATGTATTCACTTATATTTGTCTTTTTTTCCCACTCAATAACATTTTCTATCAGTAGCAGCAGCAGCAGTAGCAGCCTTTGAGCGTCTGTTGTTTGACATGGACCTTCCCCGAGATTTGCCAAACTTCTCTTTCGTTGGGACCGCGGAACCAATTCTTTTTGAACCTATCTAATTCATCCTGACATCTTATATTCTTCCGGCAACAGTTTTGCGTATGAAATCAGGGGATCCACACTGTTTGTCGAAATGTCCGGTGATAGACTGATAGCCAAACTATTGCTGTTCGAGTTTTCTTTTTGATTCTGTGATGTCTGTGACTCCGGTTGTTTCTCCAATGTACTGTGGTATCTTGTGATCTCTCTTCATATGATTTTGAGTATGATTCTTTCCTGTAAACGTTGTATGAATCTCCGTTGGTGGGTCAATGTTTGGGTTAGATTCAGCTCCATTGGAGACTATCGAGAGGATCCATTGGTTGTCTATTCTTCTTTTTAGGACATATTGGATATTCTTGTTCTTGAAGGCTGGAAAGCTTATCAACCTACAGTGATTCTTTGCTCGATTTCTTCTTCTTCTTTGGATTAGTTCACGGAGATTTGTCGTCTTGGGTAGATGTAGTGGTCTACTTTCTCCAGTTTTGCGTTTTCGAATTCGATTGCTGTTTCTTTGTCCTCGAAATGTTGTACATTACATTTGTTTTACTGAATTTCACGCGGTGACCAACTTTCTTGGTCTTTTCATCCAATTCGTCTCGCATTATTTGGAGATCATGGAGGTTTTGAGCGAAAAAAACAACACTTGAAGCCCAAGGAACAAACAAAAAGTTAAAAAAAACTTGCACAGTATAATCAAACGTTCAATCTTTACCCAACACGTCCGACCTGTTCAACTATTTACCTTGCCAACCGACATTTTGTTCGCTATAATAAACGGGAATAACTCTCCAAAGAAAGCCATCAATCATCTTGAGTCGCCATCGATGTTTTCACGCACCTATTCACAGGATATCAACACCATATTAACAGCAACAAGAGAACTGTCATCCTTTTTGTCACAACATTGTCGCTTTCCATTCTTGTTAATAGCAGCTTCGTATCAATCGGAAGTGAAACCTATTAGGAACTACAGCAAACACGCCATTATCTCATTTCGGAAGACATTGTTCCGTTAAATAGAGTTTATCGCCAAACGAAGTCTAATTGGACATTAAATTATCACTTTGTGTTGGTTTTTACACACGAATAGTTGTGACAGCTGCCTTGCAATGAAACTCTCGAGTTGGTTTTGTTTTCTTACCGTAACAACAACGATCTACACAAACTTCAGAGGAATAATTTCTCACTCTTTGTCACATCAACTCAAGTCAAACCGATATATAAAATCAACACTGCTGTACCGTGATCGAGGTCGCAACTAAGTGATCGGTAGGCAGCTATCTTACCGACTAAGCCAAACTGACAAGTCCTATATATCTACGAAAATTTATGTTACAATTACGTAAGGACTTTCATTCTAATAAATACATTTGTGCTAAAAAAATATTGTTCTGTCTATCATATATATATATATATATATATATATATATATATATATATATATATATATATATGTATATGTATATATATGTATATATATATATATATATATATATATATATATATATATATATATAATACCAAAACTGCTGAAATTATTTTCAGTTGGAATGAAAATAGGAGTAGAGTTTAACCTTGCATCAGAGAGTTTTGTCTCCATATCATCTGCCCCTTTCTAACACGGGTGATAAAAACAACAGCAGTAAGATGAATGGTTAGCCCCCCAAAAAAATATTATGAAAATACTCCATCACTGAATACAAATAACTTTCATCAATCCTCACTGGTTGCTCAATATGGGTGACCTTGTGCCTTACTACGTTATCTTCAGTAAATACCTTGAGTAACACAACGAATTCCGTCGGTAGAAAAAAAAGAAAAGCATGGTGAATTCGCACCAACCATTTCAACTTGGTATACGAAGACAAGGTTTCGGCTTTAATTATAACTTCCAACTGACATTACTGTTACTTCACCATTTAAATTCAATCATTTCCTCTTTTTCATTGATTTCTTGCCAGGATGTTTACTCGCTCCCCCACAGCGATAAGTTTGACATTAAATCAAGTTTAGGGTGGGGTCATGGCCTGGCCTAAGAATCACGCTTGCTGCGAAACTAGTATAGCTGAGACATTAGTGCAAGTTAAACTTGATCACCGGACAAGTTATTATTGTTGTTACTATTATTATTATTATTATTATTATTATTATTATTATTATTATCATCATCATCATCACTATTATTATTATTATTATTATTATTATTATTATTATTATTATTATTATTATTATTATTATTATTATTTCGGAATCTCACACCAGTTGCCTGGTGGTAACCGCTGGAGTTTGAGTGACAGCAAGTCTCCTCAAGTCTCCAGCCCTCCTCTCCTAGTACTCATAGGTCGCAGTAATTCTACGATTTACAGTTTCACACCGGTTGCCCAGTGGTTATCGCTGAAGGCTGAGTGACGATAAGTCTCCTCAGGTCCTCAGCTAACGTCTCCTCCCTCTTTCGCATATCATGACAGAGCTACTATTCGTTGCAGTACTTATATCTCTAGCACCTTCCTCAGTATCCGTGCAGTTCCAAGTAGCGCTGTGGTCTGTACGGTCTCTATCCTCCCCCTAATCCCGATCTCCTCCAGTCTCTCCCTCAGCGTTTTGGGGACAGTTCCTAGTGCTCCCACTATGACCGGTACTACCCTGGTTTTCATTCGATGATTTATTCTAAATATTTCAAGTAGCTTAATTTCAATAGTGTTTCAATGTGTCATTAGACATAAAGTCTTGATAGCTTCCATGATGTAATCTTCATTTTTATGTCACAATAGAAATGTTATATGAGATATCGGTCCACCCCACCCCCACCCCCATCCCTTTCATATTATCTCTTGGCCATGAATGTATCAGATTAGGGAAAGTCCACTATAGACATTACGCTACATCAGGAACGTGAATGTCGCAAATGAACTAAATAAGTAAAGTAATTTGCACATATGCCTATTATATGTTTAGATGATGAGCATGATGATGATGATGATGATTAGCATCATCATTATAATTATGAATTCTTACCAGTTGAAAAAAATATTTCCACGAAATTGATCCAGTCATAAGACCAAACAAAAGATAAAAATTTGCTTTATGACGTAAATGAGTAACCATAATTCACAAACAATCCTTTTGCGGTGCAATGTTTTTTTCCTTTCCGTCTCGCGTAAAGATCAGAGTTAACATGTAAGTGATAAACTGTGTCTATTTGTAAGATTTCTTTTCATATTCTGAAAGATGTAAATTTCTTAAGCTTGAACAGACAACGCCCTCAATATTAAAATTCATGATTAAGGGAATGGTCTATTTACGGATTAAAACCCTTCGAAGAATTAAGTCGTATTCATTCAAGAGTTCTGATTTTTTTAAACTTTAAAATAATTGTTAGGAATAAGTAAGATAAAACATTATATCACTGCCATGATGAATTTTGTGAATTTCGAATGGCTAAAAGTGGCTACTAGGTAGATTTACTGATGTAGGCGAAAAAATTGTTTAACTAACGAATAATTGGGAGATTAGAAAAAATTATCCCAGATGTACTTACTAACCTTAAACCAAAACCTACCTACTAATCCTAGCCCTAAACCTCCCTGATACCTTAACCCCAAACCTCTCTACTAAATCTAATTTCAAACCTACCAACTAATCCTAACCCCAAACCCACCTACTAAACTTAATCACAGACCTACCTACCAACGTTAACCAGATACCTACCTACCAACCCCAAGCCTACCTACTAACCCAAACATCCATCCTACCTGCTAATCATAACTGCATGTTGTATTGGCTACAAATGTTTTTCTTTTAGATAAAAAGTAACGTTATTTTAGTTCTATCATATACCAGAATGTTCTGTCTATCTTTCGTAGATTTGCTTTTCTTTTTTTATGCGCCATTTTTAACACCAGGTGTGCGGATAAATTTTCAAAATAAGAATAAGAGGATACACAAATGATTAACAGAACATTCCAGACTGCCAATAAGTACATTATCATCAGCTGCTGCAGTGTCCTTTTAGCGTTGGACATAGACACCCCAAGATTTGGCCGGCCTATCTATCATGGCCGTCACGGGGCCAATACTTTCTAAACTTGTCTGGTTCGTCACTTTAAGACGAGCTTCAAGAACAAATAAATCCCATCAATTCTAAGAAAAAGGGTATACACCCTCCCGATAGTCACCTATGAAGCTGAAATATCGAATCTAATCAGAAGATCGGCTTCCAAACTGATAATCATCCACAGTATATAAGGATAAAAACAGGTGTCAGAGATCCCATATAATCCATAGGGAAACTCGAACGACAACCAATGGATATCACGACTCACACCATGGATCTCCAGAGATCATATGCAGATCTGTGGCCGTAAAAATTCAAGATGGCGTGACTATTTAGACAAGTGCATAAAGTATTGGTTCAGCGACTCCCTTGAGTGGTGTGGCGAACCCTGGAGGAGGTTCGTTACCAACGATAGACACTAAAAGGATGATGATGATGATGATGATGATGATGATGTATAAGAGAGCTAGGGCAAGACCAATACTGCATAAATCCAAAAAGGTGGTCATGAGATTTTAAAAATCCGAATCCAGAATTTGATTTTTGATTTGATTTAGCGCAATGTTTTTAAAAGGCGCTGATTACGTTTTTATGTCAAGCTCTTAAAATATACACTGTTTTAGATATGTAAGTACTGTTTCTATATTTGTTGAGCTTTAAATATAGTATATTAACACCACACATCTCTATTAGACGCTTTTCGACTGGTCTGTCGGTTTTACTTACGTTAAATATCAGAATTAGGGAGGAATGAAGATGATGTTACTAAATGGTATGGTGTCATTAGGATGTGCAGCGTCATAAAAGGTGTGATGCATTGAAAAGAAAGCTATTCTCATCATTTTTTGCCAGCTGCTAATGAGGCCGTAATAGAAAGAAAGCTAAAAAATCGCTAAAAAAAACCGTCAAAAATGGCCACTTACAATCTTTATTGAAAAGGATCCGTGTTAGAGAATTGTTTGAATACGAGTGAGACTATTTGCTCTTCATCTTCCACTTTCTTCCACTACTATTACCACGGGTGGTTCTTGCAGATACATCACAAGTCAGTTTTCATAGGCACGCTCTACTTTCCTGGGTACATGTTTGAAATAAATTCACTAAAACATTGTCGATATTTTCCAAATGAGATAACTTCTCAAGGATAGACGTATTTACACTGGTTTGTGTGGAGACACAGTGTCAGAAATGGCAAAGAAAAACCATACAATCATTTTTTATCATGAGTTCTTAAGATAATCATATCCATTTTAGAGTTACAGATATGAAAAAATATCTAACTTTTTTAAGTCTCAACCTCAAACTTAACCCTAACCCTAACTTGAAACACTAATCCTTATACTAACACTAACTCCTAGATCATATTCTTCGGGGTTGAATTTCATAAAATACAGCTTCAAGAGTTCAAAATTGTCTGCTTTCATTTAATAGTTCAACTGCAGCAGCGTCTTATTGTGTCAGCTGCGAAGTTATCCCCCTGGCAAAATATCAACATACAATTCCGAACAATAGCCGAGACCTCTATTTGCCTTCAAATCCCAAGTGTCACGTCCAAAATCTTATGATGGCAAAACAAAGTTAAAAATAAGTCAGAAAAGTATGAGGCAACTCAAATACAAGAACAGCTGACGAGAAGCAGAGACATTCATTACGGAGAAATTCCAACTGTTCGTTCCTATAGCAACAAATCTAGGCAATAAGCAAAAACATCCTCAAAGGGGCGTAGGAAAAAAAAAGCAATTAGTCCGGCTGAATAATTGGCCACCAATGCAGAAACGCTTGTGAACAAACCTCTACTTCCTTTACGTCATTTCCGCTCTCCTTCTTAACCGTCAGTAGCATCATCTTTGTTTGGGTACTTGTGCACCTGTCAAGGCGAGTGACGCGCTCGGTGAAAACTCCAGTTTCTGCCGAAGAGAAATCGAAGAGAAAGAACGAAAATGAAGACTCGTTAACTTTACGGGATAATTGGTTTAAAAGCGACTTACTGAAATATTTTTCTAAGAGATTGTTTTAACAACTTGTACACTTTCAAAATTGACAGAATTTGAACCAAGTAGTTCTGATCTTTATACATAACTTTAGACTGTTTAATATTGTTAGACACAGTCAACCAAAACCGTCATCAGATGTTTGTTCAGTTTTCAAGTCAGTCTGGATGGATGATTTCATATGTATGTATGTATGTATGTATGTATCCCGCGCCAAGCTGAGCCAATAGAACTAGAGGACTAAAAATTTAAACATTCACCCCTTATTATCTCTACAAAGAACGTTTTTCTTTTTTGTGTGTTCTCTAATTCCCCCATCCGATAGTTAGTGTGTTTTTTCAATGGGGGTTCAGTTAACAATGTGAGCTTATGCTGAATCGTCCCCTATTTTGTGCCCGCTTATTTTTTTCTTGAAAATCCAGCCTTTTTAGAGATCACTGCCCAACAAAAGATGAGAGAAGTAACTGATTCGTTGATCATCGCCACCACAGCATGCTGCAAAAAGACGTTGGTCACGTGACGGTCCATATTGAGTGACTAACCGGATTTCAATTTTGTTTCGAATATATTTGTCGTTGTTTTTTTTTTTTCATTTCATAATCTTTGTTAGAAATTCTGTCAATTTTGAAGGAGTACAAGAATATCAAGATAAACTTTCTGAAATATATCGGAAATACATTGAACTTAATACAACTCCACTTTCAGCTAAAAGAAATAGGGGGAAAAAAAGAAATCAAAAATGAAAAAAATCTACAAACTTCAAGAGATAATCCGCCAAAAAGCATCTCGTATGAGTTTCCGTCGTGAATTAGTTGAAATAGTTCCCATACACTGGCTATGGCATCAGCTACCCCTACCCTGGATTCACATATCTTGTTTCTCTATCTTCGAGGTTTTTGCCATATTTGAAATTGACTTGGAGGTGACAAGCACCCAAAGTAGTTTCACTCACTTCAGTAAATGCTATACTCGTAGCTATGGGAGGAAGAGACAGTTCATGCCTTTCCTAGGAGCATTAGTGCCAGTGACATTTTCAGTCGGAGTTTGAACCTCGCCAAACTTCCTCCATTTTTATCAGCTGTAGTTGTTCTTTCCATAAACACGTTGAAGTACAAACACAGCTCATATCTCATATAACGAACTGATCATTGGTAGAATAACCATTTGGCTAAGCAGGCTTAAAAGTCAACTGAAACGAAAGAAAACACTTTTTAAATGGCACACATTTAATGACTCATAGCGTTAAAAATCGTATTCGATCTTTTTTTCTCGATATATTCTCACATACGGCTAGAAAATCAATCGAAGTGTTCACCTGAACAAAAAGAGACGGTAAGTATATATGACTTACGCCCCTCTGTGACGTCATGGATGCTTTTCCAATCATCATCATCATCATTAGCCTTTGTCTTCTTCACTAAAGCAAATGACTCGTACTTGTTTACGTTACGAATTATATAGTGAGTCCATAGTCCTTAGTTTTTGTTACCATATGCTATTATTACTGAAATAATTAAGCAAGATGTTATACATGTTTATTCAAAATACGTTTATTTTTATTTAAATAGCTAATGTATCGTTAAAAACTCTCAAATAATCCCCATATCTATTTCTAGTTGTAGGCGACCCTAGGAGTGTAAATAAATATATTCATTAATGATCGCATTCCACTCACAATAGGGAATTTAAAACATATTAAAATTATTCTGTATCAAAATCTGTCTGAAATTATACGATATTGTTTTGAATTAATTGTTCACTTTTAGTGACATAACAATGTGAACTTTTCTTGGTCAGTATAGACATTATAGAACAAAAACATTTGGGCATTTGTGATTATTGTGGTCACATTTTTTTCGAGTGGTTCCATTTTTCAAAAGAAATTGCGATTGATTTTTCTGTGCTTTCAATCCATGAGACTTTGTTCTCCTTGGAGAATTTGTCAGTTTTGAAAAAAGTTGATTTTGAGTTCACAGAAAATCGACTTCAGGAATGTTGTCTGAATCATTATTGAAAAAGTCTGCCATATTATGATCAACTCTGATGTTGTACGTTAGAACGATTAGTCATGTAATAAGTATTTGAATATCGATTTTTACTGATCAATATTGCAGAGATTAGTTGGCTATGAAATAATTGAGGGTTCACTATGAGGTTTGTAGGTAACAAAGAAATGAAATGTAAAGCAAAAATACATACTGTAATCTGCTTCAGTTGACCTTTAAGCCTTGGGGTCTGGAAAGGAGGAAGCCAAATAGTTTAGTAGAGTGCACAAGTATTTGTACCAACGTGACTAAAATGAAAAATAATACATGGACAGGCCTGGTCAGTCACTCATCAGAAACCGTCACATGACTGACATCTTTTTGGCAGCAGGCTATGTAGGGGATGATTAACTAAGAAATTGGAAAAAGTAAATGTTTAATGAATAGGTTACTCTTTGCATTTTCTTAGGCAGTGCTAACTGAAAAAGCACGATTCTTAGAAAGTGAAATACGCATGCGCTCAAACACAAAGGCATCAATTTAGTTTTAAATGAATCGTGAATTGATCTCCTTCCGACTCTAAAAGTCAAATGGGGGGGGGGCATTCAAAAGAATAACAAGGAAAACGTTTTTCTAGACATAATGAGGCGTAAATGTTAGGATATTCAGCCGTATATGTAGATACCTGGCAAGCCAGACCCACTGAGAAACTGGAGAATGATTACAAGTTGAAAAGACAATATGATAGAGAGAACAAAATCTTACTTTTTCAACAAAAAACGCTGTCTATCATATCAAAACATAAGCAAAGTTCCCCAAAGAGGATTCCGGTATGCTTTCAGCAGAGTACTCTACCTAACATTGCGCTTCCAATAGTATCAAATTTAGCGATTTACGTTCTGACAAAATTTTTTTTCCTACCGGACAAATTATCTACTTTTATTTATTTACACGACTGATTTCATCTATCTTATTCTCTCTTTTTTTTCTATCTCTCTCAATCACTTTAACTCTCTGTCTCTCTCTCTCTCTGTCTCTCTCTCTCTCTGTCTGTCTCTCTCTCTCTCTCTCTCTCTGTCTCGCTCGCTGGCTCATATATATATATATATATGTATATATATATATATATATATAACCTAAGCCCAACAACAGTGATTAAACTGGTCTGATGTGAGTAGCGGTGATTATAATTGTGCAACTGCATTGTACTTATAAAATACTGAGAATATAATGTTGCTTTGCATTTTATTGTTCAGGATTTTCTAAATATAATTAGGTAAGAATGGAAAATAATTCTTGAAAAGTCCAATACATAAAGATGGGCAAACTGCCTAATGTTTCTGTTTATACATACATACATACATACACACACACACACATACATATATATATATATATATATATATATATATATGTGTGTGTGTGTGTGTGTGTGTGTGTGTGCGTGCGTGCGTGTGTGTGTGTGTGTGTGTATCTTCAGAATCATTATCCATTTTCACTTAGAGAGATGAATATGTAAATACGTATAAATATAAATATATATCAAATATTTGGATATAAATAATATATGTATATTTATTTAAATATATAAAGATAATTATATATATATATATATATATATATATCATCATCATCATCATCAATCTGTTAGTGTCTGTCGTTGGATATAGGCCTTCCCCAAAATTATTCAGATCTCTCTATGATGGGCATCGCCGAGCCAGTACTCCCTGAATTTATCTAGCTTGTCACGTCATCTTTCAGTTGTCCACAGCTCTGCACTTGATCTACAGGATTCATGATGTGAGGCGTAATTTCCAATGGTTGTTTGGCATTCATGCAAAATGCCCAGCCCATTGCCATTTGAGTTTTATGCTGCTTTATTTCATAATTTTTACCTCTGTGAAAAAATGCACACAAACACACTTGGAAGATATACATAGATTAATGACTCTTTCCCTCTCTCAATCTTCTTTTCGATTTCTCTTCCTCTCTCTAAGCGTGTGTGTGTGTGCGTGATTATATTTGTTCTTGCATCTTTGTGCGGGCGTTTGTATTTTTTGTGTGTGTTTATGTATGTAAGTGTTAGATGTTTACGTGTATGTGCTTGTATGAGAGTTTTTGAGTATTTGTCTTTTGTATATGTGCTTCTTATTATTTGAGTACATGTGAGTGTTTTCATGTGTATGCTTATATGCACGTAGGTGTTCGTTTCTCTTGGTGTATGTGAGTATATTTATATGTGCGTTCCCGAGTGTTTGTGTGCATGTGTGTACTTTGTGTATATGTGTGTGAAAGTGTGTGAGTTTCCTAATGGTTGTGTACACGTGTATGGTTTTATGTGTATGTGTGTGTGGTTTAGGGGGTTTTATGTGTATGCATGCGTGTGTATGTGTGCACGTATGTGATAGTGTATGTGATGTGTGCGTCTTTGTATCTGTGCGTGAGTCTTTGCGCGTCGGACACTCCCCCGTTATTCGCTTATGATTCACAGAAGTGGAGAACCATTTCTTCTCAGAGATGAACACACTGATAAAAATGATGTTTCCAGAGATGTTAATTTGGAATATGTTTACTCTAACATTCATTCCAAGGCCATCCGAATAAATTTGTACATTCACTCGTCTACGAACGACTGCAGCTGAATTTCTTAAGTGCCCGTTTGTTTAGTCAGGGCTAAAAACAACGTATTTGCTTCTATTTTTATTTTATGCTGAGTGCTAAAAATGATAATTTTCGAAAATTCCATTTGTTTTCAACTCCAATATCAGAAATGAAGATTTATTCATACACACATGTAGTCAAGTGCTTTGTAAGAAAGAGTTTCATAAACTAATTCAGTGTCATTCACATTCCAGTCTTTGTTACATAATTTCATTCACCCGTGACTAAATTTCCTAACATTTTTCATTATTTTCATCTTATTCTCTCGAGTATGATTTTATACGTAATTGGTTTTGTACGATGAACAGAAAGTATAAATTAACATGACTAAAATATCTTGAGTGTTTATTTTATTCCTCTTAAGAATAGGTAAAGAAAACTGAGATCGACAAAAAATAACAAAATTTTTGTAAAAGATTTTCTTTCTAGTTTACATACATCTAGCAAACAATAGTCATAGAACATAGTATTAGATTATATTTTTTTAGAAATAATGTTTCTTATCGTACATGTTTATCATAAAAATTACTTTTTTAAGGACAAAACAATATACGTATCTTAGTAAATTAAGTCTTCTACCTATCATGATCAATTCAGATTTCATTTCACCCCGTAGCTTCTTTCGACCCAAAAATAATTCAATTCACCCTTGAGTGAATCATTCTCAAGTTCAACCAAGCACTGTTGTAGAAAAGAATTTCTGCTCTATTTTCAAGTTCCGGGCTATTGTTACTTTTCCAGTTTTAAAATTGACACAGGTTCAGAGGATCATTGTTAGTACTTTTGAGTCTGGTATTCGGGTTTGTCCGTCATCAACGTCTATTATTCTGCTGTTGTAATTGCAACCATTTTAAATCGAGGCATCTCAAAATTTTATTCCATGAATGATCCAGACGAGTATCCCCTTTTTTGTTGTTTTTATCGCTAGAGTTAGACGAGTGTAGTTCCTGGCCTTCTTTATATTGCCTGAAATTCGAAGATAAAGCATCATAACTTTATTATTTATTCGGACTAGTTCTCTCATATTTGCTGTTTTCATCGCTAGATTCCGAATCCTCAGCTCTTTGGTTTTTCTAGTATATTCCGAATTTCTCAAATAAAGCATCATTAATATTTCACGTATTTTATTTTCCTTCATCACTATATTTCGAATCGTGTGAACGTTGACAATCCGAGTATAGTCTGAATTTCTCATAAAGAAAACATTATTATAATTCCATGTGTCCCTGTCTTCTCAGTTTTGGTCATTCCACTGCGAATAATGTTTCTGCTGGTCTTCTCATTAATATCGGAAGCACTGGCACAAGTCAATACAATTATTTCTTGGACTATTCCGACTAAAACTCTCGTTGAACACCGTGAAGCAGATTTGTCACCATAACTGCCAAACTTGGTTTCTTCAGTTCAACTTGTTGGCTAGGTATGTATGTGTGGATCACACGTATAGGCCGGACCGATGGAACCAGAGGACTGAAAATTTAAACGTTTACTCCTTATGTCTACAACAAACATTTTGACTCTAACGCCCCCCTCCATAAATAGATTTTTAGTTGGGATTTGTGAGGGGGAGGTCCGGTTAGAATGGAATTTTATGCTGTATTGTTTTCTGGTTTGCGTTCCCTTTGCTCTTTGTCAATTCAGACTTTTTAGTGATTACCGCCCAACATAATGGGAGAGTAGTAACTTATTCATTGATTCCAAATGTTTCAGTTGATCACCTCCATGTCGACATGCTGCCAAAAGAATTTGGTCACAAAGACGCTTTCTATTGAGTGACAAACCGGTTTCTCTTTTTATTAGATTTAAATGTATAATTTTCTGCCTTTTCTGAATCTGGCCTCTGCGGAGAAATATTAGACGTTTGACATCCGGTCCAGTCAATGTAAAACAACTTCCGGTTGTCTCTATTCTCATATCATTTTGGGTCTGCATCAATTCAATAGATATCGTCTCAAGTTCGGATGTTGATGTGAAACTTTTGCTTGTGACTTAGTAGAAAGAGGTTCAGTTATCTCGAATGTTTTGCTCATTGCCTTGGATTTTCGAGTGACTTATTTCTAAATCCTCCTGAACCACTTTTGAGCGATACAGTCACTAAATTCACTTCACTAAATACTGTACATATTTCACTGACTGCTTCTGCAGCTTTTGTTCCAAGTTTGAATTCAGACAGCAGTCAAGTTCCCGTGACCATTTTTTAGTGTTCATCTTGATTTCGCCCGTCGGTATACTTTCTTGAAGGTTACTCGGTAGCAAACGGTGTGTGTAGGTTACATATTACTGGGAATGCTTATGAATAGTCAGTTTTTGATCGGTTGTCTTTTTCAAGCCGATAAAACAAGTCTGAAAGTTAGACCATAGATGCACAAATTCTTTTCATGCATGGTTATATAGCAGGGGCAATGCTACCAATGTTACATATCTTTATTATGTAAAAATTTGACTTCAATTTTCAACATTTATTTCATCAAAACATTACTTATTTGATAACTATGATATAAATTATGATATTGCTCATCTTTTTAAAAAAAGCATCTAAATAGCAATTAATCTCGATCAAAATTGGCAACACTAAGCATGGGATGTAACTCACATTTTGGTGTGTCAGTTAGTCGGTCATACTAATCGGTGCTAGAGACGCTAGTACATCTAAAAAGAGAAAATCAGGAATGGCTTTTTGTGTTATCTTTTCAAATAGTTATTTTGTTCCAACTGCGTAGGACTCGAAATGAAGGCCAACGACGTCAGTATATTTCTGGTCTGTCAACAGCAGCTTTTTCGTCGTGTGTGGGTGTAGAAATATTAAGTATTCTTCCACCCCAGGACTTTACGTTTGAGATCTAGCAAATATTTACTGAAAACCATAAAATTATACGGATATTACAATTGTCGGTGGGTCTATCTCCACAACAAGGGTTTAAGTCCGAAGTCCGGCAGAAAACACATTTCTCTTATAGCAATTGTTATATGGGGGTGGCCAGCCCGTGCAGATATCTGAAAAGGGCGCTGCAGGAGAGAAGGTTATATCCATTGATCTAGACGTTTAAAATAAGTCTAAAATGCAAATATCAAATGTAAATAGGCCAGGAGAGACAAATGCTTCTATAAAGTGCTTTGACTTGTTTCAAGTTTTGTTGCACGTGTGATAAAAAAAAAAAAGTTGAATGAACTAACTACCCTGTTAAATCCTGAACATCTGCCACCCCTTTAAGAGTTCACAGCACGCACACAGGTGTGCATTACCGCCCACATTGAGAATCGCTGTTCTACAAGGATGAGAAATCGTTCGGATTCGATCTTAATCTTTGAGAAAAAGATAAAATGGGAAACGTGACAGAAAGAAGCACTGAATGAACTTGATTTTAAAGATTTTATTTTTCAGATACTCATGTATCCTCTCTCCCCCCCCTCTCTCTCTCTCTCTCTCTCTCTCTCTCTCTCTCTCTCTCTCCTATGAATCCTTTACTGACTCGGAAACACGATCCAAACCGTGCTAAATAGCAATTTCGAGTGAAATACTGAATTAACTTTGTTAGCCTTTCCCCCAAATCGATGTCGCTATCGAAGTGCGAGGAACGGAAAAGTAAAAGCAATCACAATATCATCGAACGCATTTCTCCAAATTTTAGATGCGCTAGCATCTCTAGCACCGATCATCATCACTGACTGACATAGCGAAATGCTAGTTGCGTCCTTTGCCCGGTGATGACAATACGGATATAACCAATTTACGTCAATTTGCTCAGACACCGATGTGTATGTTTTTTCATCTAAATCTAGATATTTTCACGCGCATTTAGATGTCAGAAATTGCAATTAGGAAACCGTCAACCAAACCTGTCATCATGGGTTTCTTCAGTTTTTTAGTCGGTTTGGCTGGCTATGCTTGTATGTATGTTTCATGCGTATAGGGTGCATCAGTGGAGCTAGATGGCTGAAATTTACTCCTTATTATGTTTACCAAAAACATTTTTTCTTTTTTCTTTAAACACAACCTCCCAATAAGCTTTTTCATTTGAGGGTCAATTTGCTATGTAAGTTTATGCTGAATTGGTTCTTTTTGTGTTTTTTTTAATCTTTTACTTTTTAGTAATTCCCGCCCAACAAAAGGCGAAAAAGGTAACTGATTCATTGATCTGTCCTTCTTTATTTATTTTTCAATAGAACATATGTTGGAAATTAAATCACATTTTGTCTATAATTTGAATGTGTTATGTAATGTATTTCCTAGATTACAGACATACATAAGATGAATCTCTATGTTTTTAGGTGTTTTTGTCCAAATTTTAGTAGTAAACTTGGGAAAAAGTTGGCAACTCCGCCCTTGCCAGATCACACAAGGAAAAATCAAGCGCATCTATGATCTGACCTTCGGGCTTGTTTTAAAAACTGAAATAAACGGTTGAAAGCGTTAACTGTTTTATCCCAGCGATTGTGAGATCAGCTCCATTTCTCTGACGTGTTGAAAATTGCATTGACACAGATAAGCGTAGAATGTGGCGAATGGCATTAGAAATTAGGGATAATCAATAAAAAAAATTATCAGAATCGGAATCTTGAAAGCGTGACTATTAAGTTAAGAGCTGTTGTATGGAAGCTTCAAAGTGAAAACACGTGAAATGAAATTCACATGGACTTCCGTGCCAAATATGTAGAAAACCAAGTGAGTAAAATGCCACAGACATTTACTCAGCCTGGTTTCTCTTTACTTCTTTCAGGGTCATCTAGCCAATGTAAAACAGGCCATTCAGGCGCCGTCGTCATCGTCATCATCATCTTCTTCTTCTTCTTCTTCTTCTTCTTCTTCTTCTTCTTCTTCTTCTTCTTCTTCTTCTTCTTCTTCTTCCTTATTATTATTATCATTTTTATTATTGTTGTTGTTTGTTATTATTATTATTATTATTATTATTATTATTATTATTATTATTATTATTATTATCCCCTGGTGGTTACCGCTGGGGACTGACTGAGTGACAGCCAATCTCCTCAAGTCTCCAGCCCTCCTCTCCACACTCTCCTAGTCCACAGCGGTACTGTGGTTTACAGTTTCACACCGGTTGCCTGGTGGTTATTGCTGAAGGCTGAGTGACTGTATGTCTCCTCAGGACTTCAGCTCTCCTCTCATCTCATCTTTCCCTCACCTATCGGAGCAGTGCTGTGGTTCGTACCTCAGGCACATATCGTTTTTCCTCCTCTGTTTAGCTACTGCTAACAGCTTGGATCGTAGATGTCATATTTCTTGCGCTTTCCCCAGTATTCATGCAGTCCCTAGTAGTGCTGTGATCTGAACTGTTTCCACCCTTCCTTTTACTCCTAGTTCTTAAATCCTGCCTTCAGTGTCTTTGGTACAGTTCCGAGTGCACCTATTATTACTGGTATTACCCTGACTTTTATGTTCCACAACTTTTTCAGTTTTCTTGTCAGATCCTAGTATTTTTCAAGTTTTTCATTCTCTTTCCTCTTTATTCTATGATCCGCAGTTACGGTCACAGTTTTGCTCTTCTTGTCAACGATTACTAGGTCCAGTCTTCTCGCTTGGATGAGATGGTCAGTTTGGACGTCAAAGTCCCAAAGTAATTTATGGTTTCCATTCTCCAGGGCTTTCTCCAGTTTGTGCTGGTATCACTTTAGTTAAAACCCGTTCAGTTATTCCGTAACCAGTGTATCACTGTTGCTACTCTATCATGTCTTAGTTTATACTCCTTTTGGGAAACTTGACTACATTCACTAGTTATGTTGTTTACGGGCTCATCTTTTTCCCCATATAGGCGGCGCTTACTGTTTGTCTATGTCCTGAAGATTTTTCTTTAGATTTAGTTTGTTCTGATGCATTAGTTTTGGGCCGCCATGATGAGCGATTCTGTATCTCTTTTCAGGTTTCCTTTTTGTAACCATGTCCATGATTTCTTGTCCGTCACATCCTGTATCTGTCTTTTAAATTCTCTGTTTAGTTTCTTCTACTCTCAATTTTCTGCCCTTGTTTGCTGTGCTGCTCCATTGTTTTCTACTTTTTCATATTTCGTTGCACTGCTCCGGGCACTCTTTGTGATGTTTTCACTGTTTGTTTGCACATACTTTTGTAGACCTGCTTTGGCCCTCTGGACACAGTCCTGTATGCTGAAGAGTCCTCTGCTGCCTTCTTATCACTTCACATACAACCTATCGGTGTCATTTCTTGGGTGTAAGGCTTTGTGCATTGGCATAAGCTCCCTTGTTTGCCAGTTCATTAATTGGAGCTTTCCATTTGTCCACCCAAGGACTGGTCCTGTGTATCTTACTACCGATACAGCCGATGTGTTCATTCCTTTTATAAGGTTACTGCTGTTCAGTTTGGTCTCCAATATTTTCCTTATCCTCCTAAGGTATTCTCTTCTTATTTTCTCTTTCATTCCTTTCCGTCTTATCGTGTCACATTCGAGAAGTCACAGGAATTGGTATCAGCCTTGTGTGGTCAGTGCTCTACTCAGTCCCTCGATTCCATTTCCCATGCCGGTAAACGTTACTTCACCCTGTGACCCCAGTCCGATTTTCATTAATAAATGAAACCCCATGAAATCCCCATAATATGCAAAAGCTCAGCTATATTTTCTGCTTTCTTCAATCTTTTGGATACACTACTTTTTTTGCTGACTAAAAACTCAGTTCCTGGGGGTTAGTTTGGGGTCAATCTTAAGTAGCATTTTGATCTTGGAGAATCAAAACATTCCAATCTCGCTCTCTCCTGGTATATCCGACCAGTCAAGTCAAATTTTTGTAATTTTTCCCGATACTAGTACTGTCAAAAGTTTTAAATAAGAAGAAAAAAATGACAAAATAGAGTATACGTTTCGGGCGCTTTTAAAGGTTAGGGGTTAGGGTAAAGTTAGGATTGATGTTTTCGTTTTCGTGGTGGGGACGAACAAAAAGACAGTAAATTCGGATGGGAGGGCAACAACAAAAAAAAAATGAATGCTGATTATCATTTTTTCTTTTTAGGGTTCCGTACTTCAAGATAATTGCCGTTAACTGTTGATGCAGATCAACGAACAAAATCCATTTTTTTGTTCTTCAGGGATCATTATTAGGATGTTTGGTGAATTATTATAATGTGTTTCACTGTTATAAATCATAAACTAACCAACTAGGACAAGGCCAGAATTAAATGATACCAAACGACTTCTGGATTTAGTTCCTCATCTCTTCTATTCGACAGTATGTAGCTTGTAGTAAGATAGTGAAATTTGACCCAGTAGAGGATAGATAATTTAAAGAATTAAAAAAATGGACCTTTTTTTTTAAATTTTCGACCGGAAATCGAAAATTTTCCTTCCTGTTGGGGTGCTGTCTTTGATGATGATGCTGATTACATTATTGATAAATAGTATTTTCTTAAACTTCACCGGCATTTGTTTTCATCCCGACCCTGGAATTAAGTAATTACTTTTTGGACAAAAAAAAATACACGATTACTTCTCAAACACGAAAATACGTGATTACTTTCTGAACGCAAAAACATGTATTTTTTTTCTGAACACAGAAATACGTAATTACTTTCCGAACATGGAAATACGGAGTTACTCACCGAACACAAAAATACGTAATTATTATCCGAACAAGAAAATACTCTATCATTTACGTAAAAGTAACGTGTTTTTGTGTTCAAAAATTACTTTTCAAACACGAGGATACACAATTATTTTCGGAACACGAAAATAGGTAACTATTATCCGAACAAGGAAATACGTAATTACTTTTCGAACACGAAAATACTTAATCACTCACGTATAATAACGTAATTACTCTTTGAGCACAAAAATATCTTATTACTTTACGAAAACGAAAATACGTTATTACTTTCCAAATACCTTAATATCTGTTGTCATTAACTCATTCCGTTGTGAATGTTTAATTTGTTTGGGTTTTTTTCAGCTTGTTGAATAAATAAGAAAGGAAACAAAACAAGACCCAGCCGGCGATCATTCAATCAAGATGGAAGATTATTTCCCAAGATGCAATCGCCCTCCTGGTATGATGGCAATGCATATAAGAGAATATTGTCCGCGATGTTTTCGTGTCCGTCCCACAAAGGAGCATTTCACCTTTCGCGTGTTTTTGTGTTCATACTGCGGCTTTTGTTGCCCAACTGAATATATCAAAGTAGCTTTCATATGTGCAACCTGCCTTCCAGTATGCCGTCAATTTCCAGTCGTTCTCAACTATCTGGCCAGGACTGGAATCCAAAATTGCTGTTGCTGTGACCACTGTGGTCTACCCGTTGGTCACGATGAAGGAATTCATGCCAGGTGATCAGAATTATTACTTTTGATTAAAAATAAATGTCTCAATTCCAGTGTTATGTCGGATCCTTTCGTACTCTTCTTGTTTGTCACAATGGCGACCGGGATTTGATCATCTAATGTTGAGATTAGCAGACTTGGATACACTGAGTTGCAATCGATTTTCCTTCCAACCTTATTATATCAATGGTCCGCCCACGATCCGTCTTATGGTCTCCCTTTTTTGATTTTTTGTTTTTTGTTTTTCATTCATTTATTTACATTCCTACAATAGTTAAATTGCTGATTAAGAAGTCTCTTTTTGCAACTATTTTTAGGCAACGATATAACTGTTCTTGTCTGAGTTTTGTTAGACGTAGTGTTTCAACTATTGTATGGGGTTTTGTTGGACCATTTTCTAAATAGAGAAGAGATAAAACACTGGAGAGTCGGACGACTAGAGAGATCTACTCATATGCTAAATTCAAACGATCTGATCAGCAGACCGAGTGTCAATATGAATAATCCGAGGGAACCATCGATTAAGAAGGCACCCCGTCGGCGCAGCCCAAGAAAAATCGTGTAAAAAGTCCTCCAATCAAAGGGGAGTAACTCCCAAAACATAGAATTGAAGAAATCGATAAGAGAAAGCTCCAAAACAAAGTGATCCCAAAAAGGTCGTGACAGGCATAGTCAGGGAAATGAGTGTATTCAACAGGAACTAGTTTGAACATTCTAGAAGGAAAATACCCGGAAAAGGTTGGAGGGTACTTGGCCGAAACGTTGTGACGAAATGAAGAACAAAGACGAAGAAAATAGTCCGACACAGCCACATACACTTTTTGAAAATGAACTGTTTTCTTAAAAACACAGTTTGTAGTTTGTTTTGAAGGAAAAAAACTTGCTTAGAATATAATCTCTCAGGGGAAAAGGACTTTTTCCGCCGTTGAGCGCCCCAAGCTCACCAAAAATTAAGTTGGTTACAAATTAGATTAGTGTCTTTTAACCTCGTGAATGATTCATCCAAGGGCGAATGGAATTCTTTTGGGGGTGAATGAAACTACAGCGTTGAAAGAAGACTGAATTAAACATGGAGAGTGAATGACTTGATTTAATCAGATATTTACATTTTTCTATTTAAAAAAAATGTGCAATGAGAAAACAGTATTTCTAGATTCTAAGACTGTTGTCTGCAAAATTCATGTAAAATAGAAAAATACGATAATTTTTTTGCGTTTATTGTTTTGTTATTCCTAGCTTGTTTTCTCTTACATATTTTTAGGTTGTTCAAAAAAGATGAATAAAATGAATACGTAAAGAATGAAAATATTCATGCATTCCGCTCACGATACAAAATGAATTAAAACAATACAAATTATATTTTAAAGTAGAACAAGGTGAAAATCAAAAACGTTGGAGGATGAGATTTTGCAAAAAAAAAAGAGTCGAGTTCACGCAACATTAAACTAGATTATCTGAGGTAACAAATAAAACCTCTATCAAACAAGTCACATCCTTACAACTGAGTTAATGCATGTAACCAACATTTTTGAGTCGTACGTTTTCGTTTGATTTAACACATGCAAACTGAACTGTTCCAGTCAAATGGTTACAAATGAGATCCTGCATGCAACCGTAATTATCCAAGTCACATCCTCACAATTCAAGTACTGCATGCAACTGCCATTATTCGAGTCAAATCAATCCTCACAGGTTATCTCACATTGCCTGACAAAGCCAAGCTCAGCAGATCAAGATTTGCTTGGTGGATGAGATAGTTGTGTTTTTCCCTATTCTTTTTAGTATTCAGCTTTCGGATCCAGACAAAAGAGAGACGTTCGGAAGCTGATTTCCAAAGTAAGTAGTCTCTCTCCCCAACGCAATCTTTTTATCCTAATATGCTCCTTTGGCCTTATGCCAATCAAAGTCACGCTTAACAAGTCAATGAATGTGAAGTTCAAATCATTCATTCTAAAGTGTAATCACGAACAAAAAGGCTCTCAGTCCATAAACATATGAACAAGCCTGGAAATCAAACCATGGATACGTGAATTCTTTTCTTGTGTAAAGTTCTGGCAAGTTTCTCAACTTTGTTCTCTGATTTATGTACATGAAATTTAGTCAAAAACATCATTAATCACCAACAAAACATCTGGATTTTCTAGATTTATATCTAAAATCTAAGAAATATATTGCAAATTATCATTATTAAATTGAATATAACCTTCATCTTGAATATTTACTTTACTAAATATTACTTAACTTATCAAATATTTTACTTATGTTTTTTAAATTATCAAAATAGCAGTGTGAGTCATCTAGACGCAACCAGATACACCTAGACTTGGATGAAAACATTTAAATTGGTAACACTGAGCAAGGGATGTAACTAATATTTCAGTATGTCAGTCAGTGACAGCGATCGATGCTATATATGCTAGAGCATCTGAAAGTATACAAAGGTGTAAGCATGCAAACTTCTAACGCCTAGTGGATATTTGAGATCAGGAAATATCCGTGATAAAACAATCACTTTACTTGTAGGTATCCGTGAATGTTTAAGCTATACAAATATAATAACAGAGATTCTATTTACTTTACCTCGAAATTGTTTCAATAATATGGATTTAACAAAAAAAAATATCCCCAGAGGTTATCTTGGTTTTGAAAAATCTCTTTTCTATGTTCGTCAACATCTAATCCTTATGAAAGTTTCGTGAAAGTTTAACAGAATAAAGATAGAAGTTACTATGGTGTTGATGATATACGATGAGTTGTTTGCAAGCCATTGTTCTTCGATCAAATTAAAATGTAACTAGAAAAATGAAAGGAGCCGATGCACCGTTGACGGAAGAGTTAACTCGAGCAAAGTTTTATAAGGCTATCAAAGGTTCAAATAAGAGTCCGGTCTGTCGTAGGCCTTTCATTACGATGAGGCTTTGTGGACAAGTTTTCATTAGAAACCGTCAACAAAAGCTGTCACTAAAACTGTCAATGTAGGTTTCTTTGTTCCTATTATTATTCAGACTATCCTCATCTAGGTTGTTTTTCATACAACGTTTCGGCCGTTGTACTCTACGGCCTTCATCAGGTATCATCTGGTAGGTGTGGGGAAGTAACGAACCGAACCCTTCATTTAACCGACAGGGGTATATTGACCGCACTCCCCTCTTGGCATTAGTAGTACTATTACTGTCTCACACTGGGATTGAACCTAGAACCATCAGATTACTTGCAGTAATTTTGTCTGATTCTGTAACCACTACGCTATGTGTCCATGTACAACGGCCGAAACGTTGTATGAAAAACAACCAAGATGAGGATAATCCGAATAATAATAGAAATAATAATAATAATACCTCATCTCAAAAATTCAGAGATAGGTTTCTTTGGTTTTCAAGTTTTTAAGCTGACTGACTTAGCATCGCGCGTACAGGTGTCAGCAGTTGAGCTAAAGGGCTGAAGATTTAAACATTTACTTATTATCATGCTTAGAGGAAACTCTTTTTTGTAAATTCCCATAAAATATGTTTTTAGTGAAGGGGTCAATTCACAACGTAAATTGATCCCTTAATGCGGTTTTGACAGCTTTTGCATTTGCTTTTGGAAAATTCGGGCTTTTTTCAGTAATCACCGCTCAACTGAAGGTGAGAGAAGTAATTTATCCATTGATCACAACTTTTGTTTTTCAATTTTTTAATTAATCATCCCCAACACGACATGCTGTGAAAAGACGTTGGTCAAATGGTGGTTTCCACTGAGCGTGCAAGCAAACCTGTCTTTTGGTTTGTTTGTTTGTTTTTGTTTTGTTTTGTTTTGTTTTTTTTTTGTTTTCTTTTAAAAAAAATTAATGTGTGAACAAGGTGTGTTGGCCTACTTCTGTTAAGATTTTCGAAAGCCAAATTATATAACACCAGTGGAATTCGTGTTAATAATTCCGCTGTATTTCAAGATAAATGTGGAAAGCTTCTAGCCGTAAAATCAATTGATGGAACATCGATTCATAAATCGATGCAAAGAAAGAAAGAAAGACGCTTTTAAAAAGCATCCCACACTGTTAAATGCACGCTGCTGTTCTATCACCTACTCAAATCTTATAGGATCGCGACTTGAAGTAGATTTCTGCTCTCTTTACTTAGATATAATTTCATAAAATATGGAGTGGTTTATTTCCTACTTTGAATCACGCCGAAGAGAAAATGTGTAAGAGAAAGAAATTCGATGCGGAAAATTCGCTTCATCTTTTTTCAAGTGTTATTTCTTAAATAACGTGTCGGCTGCCTTTTTTGTTTCCCCCTTTTAGTTTTTGCTCGCATTTTTAAAATTGGTTTTAAACAAGTCGTGAGAAATTATCGATGTCTTTCACTGCAATCAATATAGAATATTTCAAAGTGCGATACTTAGGCAGGAGTTTTAATTCTTGAATTCATTCAAAGAAAGTAGGATGTCAGCTTGAAGGGAGATAACTCCCGAATAAATTCATCTTCCTCCGACCATTTAGTGTTTTTTTTCTATTATTATTCTAAATTCAATTCACGGTGGAATTCCACCATTTTTTATGATATTCATTAAAGATTTCCACAGTCAATTGAAAACGATCAATTTTATCAGAATCATCATCATCATCATCATCATCATCATCACCACCACCAGTCTTTTAACGTCCGTCGTTGGACATAGACCTTCCCAAGGATCTGCCACATTTCTCAATCATGGGCGTCGCGGAACCAGTATTTTCTGAATCTGATCAGAATCAGTCGGTACAAAGCACATTATTCAGAGTGATCATTCAAAGTAGTTTCCTCGTTATCCTTAGCTTAACTTTATGAGAAGACCTTGTCCCAAAACGATCAAAATAAGCGGCTCCCTCAGTATCTGAAATCCAAGCTTCAATCTTGGCTCGAACCCTGACAGCTGGGGCAAACAGAGAATATGCAACTAGTAAGTATATTCTTTATTGTTTTCAAGTTTCAAAGTGAAACTTTTTTTTTCCGGGCTACTTTACACTTTATGCGAAACTCAAAAGCTGATACAAATACCCTGCTTTCTACGAGCGGCGCCATTGCATGGGTGAATGTACACGACATTCGAACAAAAACGGGGACAAATTAAACATTGACAAGCTTGGCTCCTGCTGGGTCAAACACCATTCGTTTCTGGATATACTTGAGACATGTAAGTCTGGCGTATGCAGTAAGTGAGCTGTCTACTGACCACGTGGTTGGGAATCCAAATCACGGTAGGGAAATGTTAATTTTTATCTTTTTTTTTTAACGTGATGGGAGAAATAACGAAAAGTTTACACCAAAAAATTTATGTGAGGTTTGTTCTTGTTGCTGTTGTTACGACAGAAAAACAGAGTCACCTCTCGAGTCCAATTAGGACTGGAGTATGAAAGTAGGACCCAATCCATAATATTTCGTGAGGGTCCTTCTGTTTTTGTACTTGGCTATCATTTTCAATCAGATCAAAACAAAATGAAGTATTCATAGAATTATATCGATTCAAGTCCTTTATGAATCAATAATCTATCTCTGTGAACCACAACGTATCGAGAGTGTTTATCGATAACCTCAACATAAGCTCAATCTGTGATAATATATGGATTTCAAAAGTCCCCTCAAACCAATAATCTTATACGTCAGAATAAGAACATTAAGTGTAAACATTTTTGGTAGTACTGATTTCAGTTCTGTCGATTCCTCATTTTAAATGAATGGCCAATATTACAACTCTTTAAATGATGCATTGTTATTCCGACCAGTCAGTTCCGAAATATCGACCACCTAGAGTTTGGTGGTTTGAGGATATTAAACATTAAATAGGATAAATTTATTCAATCTACCAGACGAACGTATTATTCAACGGAATTATTGTGATGTTTATGTTCGCAACAATTTTAAGTAGTCGCTTGTTTAGTGTCACTCGTCTCTAATCCCTACACAGTAACATTTCCCCTCTTTGTAGGTAAGTGTTGCGGTAATACAGGAAGTAATCTCAAAAATCGAATTCATTGACTTTTATTAGTATCGATATCGATATTTCTACTTGAAAGCTTTTAACCATATTCATAAAATCGCCTTTTAGAGAATTTATAGTGCCGATATGGTATCTGCTAAATTATGCCTATATTAGGGTCACCATACACACACACACACACACATATATATATATATATATACGTGTGTGTTTGAGTATGGTGACCCTAATATATATATATATATATATATATATATATATATATATTATTGTGTCATCTAAAGATAGCTGTTTCGATGTATTATATCTCTATAGACTTTCCATTATCCCATCGCAGTACCGCGAGGCAGAATTGAAACCTTCACTTCAGACCCGGGGGCCGATATCCTACCACTAGACAACGGAACTTGACAGTCAGTAAGGCTGAATTTAAGCGATATATCTATTTACACAGAAATCCCTCATCCAGGAGAATGTTCTATTCCTACGGAAGAGCATTGCATAAGCTCACAGTGGATGAGTTACCTCACTTAAAGAGTGCTCAACACTGAATAGAGGAGCATTGATATATATAAATATATATATATATATATATATATATATATATATATATATAGATAGATAGATAGATAGATAGATTCAATTTTCTGGAGTTACACTTTGTGATGCTGTAACCGTTACCTTCAAAGAATAGCAATGTTGACTAATCCCCCGAATAAAATCCAAGCGATCATTGTTAATAGTTGCAAACATAAATATCACAATAATCTCGTTAAATAAAATTCCTAAACTGGCATCATGAATAAATCAATTATATATAAATTTGTCAAGTTCTCTAACTTCAGAAACTTAAGGCGACCAGTAATGAGAGTAGTCTGAATTTAACTCCCTAGACGGAAATAAATCCTCAAGCAAATTAGAACACATTTATATAACTTTCTTTGTCTATTCTGACGCAAAATTGTAAGTAATGTCACTAAATTCAAAATTTTGTGACAAATCAGATCCACTACTCATTGGTGGAAGATTTTTGAACTTCATTCAACCATTAGTTTTTTGTTGTTATTTATTTCGGGGGCGGTGAGGGGCTAAAATATCGGGCCCTAGTTAGGATGTACTCATTGTACTCCACTGCTTCAAGTACAACCCTGTCAATAAATACGAACTGACTTATTCCTTTTGGTTGTTTTTTAACACTTCAAACAAAGTTGCATGAGCAACAGCTGCTGCAGCAGAGAATTTAAATTGTATTGGGCAGTTTGGGCAAAGACACTGAAGCAGTTACATTTCCCCTCAAGCTCTCTGCTGATAAAGAAATGGCAGGACAGGAAGTTGAAAATAGACTATTGTCAGCGACAGAGAATAGCTGGGAGGCAAACATGCGTCTCTCCCAGCTGCTGCCAGTTAGAAAACTAGATGAATTAGACAGCAGATTACTGTCCACGTGGGATGACAGAACGATCATCTATGCATGATAGTAATGGACACACGATGCTAATTCCTGGAATTAGCTGTGGAAATTCTCCTTTCTCTACTTCTGTCTATTTGAAACCTTCATTTTCCCTTGTCAAACCTTTGTTCGGCTTTTGTTATCGCGTAATGTTCTCATCCTTATATTCCAGGGGTGGTTCTCGTGATTTAAACGCAGCTGTTAAATTCACAAAAGCAATCTCTTCGGACATAGCTTCCCTGGGTGGTGTGACAGACGCACTTGTAGCTTGTGATATTAGAAGCTGTGAACCAAACCTGTCACCAAAACTCTAAAAATTGGTTTCTTCAGTTTCTTTGTTAGTCCTGCTGGCTATTTATGAATGTATGCATCGTATAAGCCGCACTGATAGAGCTTTGGAGCTGAAAATTTTAACTTTTACCCTTTATTATGTATAGACATTGTTTTAAAATCCTCTCTAAATAAGTTATTAGTGAGGGATCAGTTTGCAATGTACGTTTAAGATAAATTGGTCCCTAACTGTGCCTACAAGCTTTTTGAAACTTTCGGACATTTCAGTGATTACTGTCTGACAAAATGCAAATGTGAAACAACTTATTCGTTGATCATCTCTTCTTCCAATGGTTTGATCGATCATCCCCAACACGGCATGCGGCCTAAAGTCACCTGATAGTTTCTACTGAGGGACCAACTGGACCAAATGTAATTTCATTATATCTATGTTGGTTTTAGAGAAACGCCAGGTAATGATTTTTATTTTTTTTAATTTTCCATTTAATGTTTTGATCGCTTTTAATGTCAGAATTAAAAAAAAACAACTTTTTTCTCCGAATACTTCTCTTCCAACTGAAAAAACATATTGATTGGGTTTCACTTAAATCAAGTAAACACTTAAAACTTTTTTTTATTCAGCACTCGATGGAACAGGTGAGTTTAGTCAATATTTCCAGATGGAGGTGTTGATTGCATTTCATTTGAAAAAGCGCCAGACATCAAACTTAGGTCGTATTACTCGATATTTCGCGGTAGCTTATTCTAGGGCTGCCAAAGTCGGTAAGTTCATCTAAATTTGGTACTTTTTTCCATAATCAGTGCGTTTGGTACCATGTACGAGAGATTTTGTACGTTTGGTACCAAGCTCGAAATATCTGGTACGCTCACACTCAAAATATTTGGTACATTTGGTGCCACTCTCAAAATGTTTGGTACAATGCACGAAATATTTGGGACTTTTTCATTTTCAGACAAAATATTGCTTACGTTGAGTTTTACCAATTATTTCTTGAAATGCCTATTTTTAACTTTTCTTGATGCTGAATCTCCTATTGTTACCCAGTGTCCAATAGTTCCGTTGTTGAAGACCATTCGACAACAACCAGACAGAGAATTGTAGCAAACTAAATAAAACTATTCAAAAGAAACGACGAGAAGACAAAAGCAGATACATGACAGCCATTCATCGTAAGGATTCTCGAACACTCAGGGTTTCAAAGCTATTAACAAAGCCCTCAATACAGCACGGAAACAAATACCTTGTACACTCGAAGAAAATGGATACCACTCGCTGTAACATTTATCGACTTCAAATCGGCCTCGACTCAGTGGGAATTCTCAAGGTCATTTAGACTATCACCCTACAAGTAGTATACGACAAAGTACTGCAACTTATATACAATCACAGTAGATCCTTTATCAGGCTACATAAAGACCCAGGACCCTTTAAGCTCCTAAAAGGGTTGAGACAAGATGACACCAGCTCACCCTATATCTTCACTGCCTGCGTTGAAATGATCTCCTGAGACCCAAAGTGTGAAAATAAAGGAATCTGAATAGATGGCGAATACCAAAGCAACTTCAGATTTGCAGACGACATCGCTGTTTTTGCGGAGAACCTCCACGATCTCCAACTAATGCTAGATGAATTGAATGAAAGAAGCAAGAAAGTCGGCCTTCACATGAACTTCTGGAAAACGGTCATGTGCAACAATCATATCGGAGATAAAGACTTGAGAAAGTAAATCATTACATCAACTTAGGATAACGAATCCCTATGAAATTCTTAATAGAAAAAAATCAAAACGAGAACCAACCTAAGATGACCTGCTGTTGTCAGAGCAAGCTCAGCCTTTAATAATGAGAAAATCTCAATAATCCTAAAAATATATATAACCAATGCATCCTACCGATAGTCACTTATAGAGCTGGAATATGGAACATAATTCAGAGACTGACCCTTAATCTCAGGACCATGGAACGTGCTCATGAAAGAAACTTGCTCAACCTCACTCGGAGAGATCACAAGACAGCGCAATATATTATGGAAAAAAAGGGAGTCTGAAACATCATGCAATCCACTAGAAAACTCAAATAGCAATGGGCTGGTCAAACTGCAAGAATGAAAGACAAACGATGGACATCACGACTCACAACATGGATCCCCAGAAATCACATGCGAAACCGATACCGGCAGAATACGAGATGGAGAGACAAACTAAACAACCTCAGAAAGTATTGGACCCGAGACGCCCATGATAGAGGGAACTGGCAATCCTGGGTGAGGTCCATGTATAATGTTAGATGATAAAAGACTGATGATGAGAGTAACAAGAAACATAATTTCAACGATGCTGTTCACGGTTGTATCAGCGGGCGGAGGGAAGAAAAAGATCAAGAAGTCTTTAATTGAGGCAACTGATTCTTATACTTGTAAAATATTGCAACATGGAAATATTCCAAGAGTATTTTTTTCAATGCACATCGTTAATGGACATTGTTGGTGTTTTCGGGTCTTTTTCCTTTTATTCTTTAAAAACAAAAATGCTGCGCTCATATATTCTATTATGACATCTGAGCAGTCGGTTTCTTATTGATATCATAGCTCATCTTTACTTTCCTATTCCTCTTGTTTAACGTAACCGGAGCAGGGTGACTGAAAACTGTCTTATTAAGAAGTGGACACATCTAAGAAAAAAAATCACGAACGCCTTTGTATGCTTAAAATGTTCCCTCCATGGAAGCCCTCACACGATCTTGATAATAAGATGGAAAAAATGGTGTTTGTTAGATTAGTCAATCTTTATGCAATCAATTTATTTTGGCAGATCACCGGCAGAAGATTAGAAAAATGGCTGATCAATGAATCAGTTACTATTCTCGCCTTGTCTTGGCGATCATCACTAAAAAAGTCAACAACTAAAAAGGCACAATTGCTACCAGATCAGAATACAGGGGGCAAATTTAGCATAATCTTACATTGTAAATTCAACCCCACGCAAAAAAAAACTCATTTAAAAGAAAAATGTTAAAAGAATGTTTTTTTTCTTCCGGACAGCATCGTCATTAGCCAGATCACTCTATCATGGGCGTTGGGGAGTCAGTGTTTTCTGAACTTTTCTATTTTGTCACGCCGTTCTATATATTTTCCGGACATAATTGCGTAAATGATTCGCTGGGTTCAATGTTGTGAGTCTTGGTGTCCATCGGTTGCCTGAAAATTTTGCAACATGGCCAATCAGGTTTACGCTTAGATTTTCAACCATCTAGCTCCATTGGTGCGTTCTGTACACGTGATAATTACCGCCAGTCCAACTCAAAAAATCGAAGAAGCCTATTTTAAAACCTTTGGTGACTGTGTTGGTTGACAGTTTTCATATCATTAAAAAGGACATTGAGAAAGCAGGTTTTTGATTAAAAAGTATTTATTTTCTACTTATATTAGATTTTCAAAATAATACTGACATATAATAGATATCTTATAGGTTGATATAAAGTTACACTAGTTAATTCTTGTGAAAAAAATATTATACTAGGCTGGCGCAAAAATAATTGCAGTTTTCTACCATCACCTTGAACGTAGTATATCTCAGTTCAAAATAAAAGTTGTTAATCGAAATAAGAACTTCCAGAATCAACACACTTTTGCTAACAGGAAACAATTGTGGGAACATAGAATTCTGGGGTCCTTGAACTGATGAATCCTTCGAAAGCGTTCTAGGCTGATGCCTGGATGTTGATGACTTTTCCTTGCAGGAAGTGGTCGAAATACTTGAAAAAAAGAGGTAGTTAGTCGGAGAGAGGTCTGGTGAGTAAGTTGCTTGAGGAAGGGTTTTGTAACTCAGTTTGTTCCATTTCTGGTAGGTCATTCACGTGACATATGACTTTTTCTTTTTCCAGTTTGGTACAGATATCGAACTGTTGGATGGTCAACGTTTGGTTCCCCTGCAATCTCTCAAATTTTATTGTGTGAGTCATCCCAATAATGACCCACGATTCGATGACACCAACCACAGAAGGTCGTCCACGTCATCAATGATCTCGCATCCGATTCTAAATTTTTTAATCTAATGTTGAGTTAGGCGTTTGTATGTTGGCCAAATACTTGATTGAAATTGCGAGCAGTTTCCGCTACTTTACGTTCTATCTTTCAACAAAATTGTTTGAATTCGTTTTTTTCCATCTTTGATTTGACAACCCAAATAAACCATAATAAATGATGAAAACGTTCAGCTTAAATGAATGGAGCAAAATTCACGTTTTGAAATTGCATATTATGGAGGCACTTGAATAATAGCTTATTCTAAAATAAGCATCAAAGCTTAAAATAACAAAACTTGTAATCATTTTTTCCCCAATGATATCAGAATTCCTACAGGACGATTTTAAAAAAATAAAGATGGTTGATTCGTTCAAATAGATGAGTCTAGTTCCTTGTGATAGATAGGGGGTATTTTTATCAGAAAAACAATTTTCTTTAAATAGAACACTCCATTGTTACGTTCAGAGAAGCAGGAAAATCATATTGATCCAATAACCAGGCCTGGCTACGAGCAAAGCGTGTGCCTGCAAAACAGGTGTAGCCAGGCTTTCCGGAAGGTACAGAGAGGCAAAAATTCTCCATTTTCCTTTGAGGACGAATGTACTTTTGGGGGTACTTTAAGCCTGCGGTGAAAAAAATATGGCACCACATCCGAAGCCTAGGCAAATGTCCAAAGTATCTTTGTGCCAAGGGATATTTTCCCTGGACCCCATTTCATCCCCAAATGACGTCATAAATAATGGGTGTAGTCGGTCACGCTAAAAATATCATGACCAGAGGCTACGGACCATAGTTTTTGTGCCAGGGACTCTATTTTTTTCATCTGTTAGTGCAGCGTTGGGGCATTCTTTAGAATCTTTCAAAAAATTGAGTATTAAAGTCCGATAGGTACGGATAATTACAGTAAATAGTTTCAGAAAATTTGATCGGGAATTCATACAAATTAATAACAATGTTTCCATTAAAAATTATTCCCTATACACATGGTAAAAATAGAATTGTCCTGGAAATTTGTCTGGAAACTACTGGCCAAAACCTACAACCACAAATTACCAAATTTGTTATGTAGTTGCTGAATGGGACTGTAAAGTGGCTAATATCATGATTTTTCGACAATTATAATTTAAAGTCCATAAATATTCGTGCGTATCAAGCTTGAATCGAAAATCTAATAAGACCCGTATTAATCAACCGAAGCTCGCAATTGTTGGTATGTTTGGGGTTGAAAAGTCAGTCTAGAACTATTTCATCTTTGTATTTCGTTATTAAAGGGGTAGAATGTGCATCAATTATCGAAAAAAATTGCCTAAGATTGTTGTGCGTAACAAATCAGAAGCTGGGTAATTTTAAAGAATTACTCGTTTTCTTAGTTTATAACATGTAATTTCTTGGTATCCAAATCATTTGAAGAAGACACTTGTAAAATTTGTAACTTTCATTAATTTCTAAATTTTATCGACTGTTCTTTGTGCAGTTGAATTCATTGCCAAATGAGTTGAAATTGATTTTTGTAGCTAAGAATTTTGTTGTGCAAGTGTTTATGATCAAATAAATCTAGTTTCAAAGTGCCTGAAAGCTCGGATTCCTAGCAGAAGAAATAAATAAAAAGTGGAAGAATCAGTCAACATTCAGATATACATACGTTATGTGAAATTCATCCGTAAGATAAACCAAAGTCAGATTAACTTTGTTTGAAGGATTTTGCCATAAATCCTGATTTGGTATGTTGTGTTCTGTAGGGATTCAATGGAATCACTGAAACAAACATTAATCAACCGAAACTCTCTATTCTCGGCTCCCGTAATTATCTTCGGGTGAGGATTCATGCTAGAACCATTTCTTTGGGATTTAGATGGTCGAATGCGGACTTAAATCACTGCATGCTTGCGTGGGCTCCAGATTTGGATGAAATCGCTTTCATAAATTTACCTAATTATACAAAACACATGGAGCTGTATTGTGATAGGGAAGGCGTAGATAATTACAGTAAATAGTTTCTGAAAATTTGATCAGAAATTCGTGCAAATGTTTAATAACAATGTTGAGCGATGTGCGCTAACGACTGTTTATACTCTTTCAAATGCAGAAGAAAAAGTTAGCCCAATTATCGCCTTCAATTTATATGTCTTCCCAGGCACCCTACGATAATTCCCTTTCTGACTCCAGTGTAAATGCATCTAAACAGAACACAACATGAGAACATGGAGCAAACCTTAAGAAATCAGACTCTGATTAGTCACCGAATAGAAACCGTTACGTGACCAACGTCTTTTGACAGCATACCGGGTTGATGCAGTCCTATTAAAACAGTTGAAGAAGGGGTGATGAATAGATACGTTACTTCTCTTGACTTTTGCTGGGCAGTGATCCCTAAAATGTCTGAATTTTTTAACAACAAAAACAGCAAGCTGGCACAAAGTAGGAACTAATTTAGCTTGAATTTGCATTGCTCTCCCCCCCCCCACCGAAATTTGTATGGGGAAATTTAGAAAAAAATAAATAAAAAGAGTTTCCTTGTTGATATAGTAAAGAGTAAATGTTGAAATTTTCAGCCCTCTAGTTACATTGGTGCGGTCAGTATGCTCGATACATAAATAGCCAGCTGGACTAACTTGAAAAACTGAGAGAAACCTATGTTGACACTTTTGGTGACAGTTTTGATGGGCGGTTTCTAATACACACTGCCCTATTGCAAGGAATTCAATATATGGGAAACCACTATGGAAAATATTTCAAAAGCATCCAATAATCATTCGACAAAATCTAAAAAAAGTAACAAGTATGTTTAATATAACGAGATCACCGAACTAATTATCTAATTATTGCCCTATCTAACCCAATTGGAAATAATCTTAAGAGGTTTAATTGCATATTTCAAATACTGCTTCACACCAAAAGTTTTTTCTGCTATCAATAACATCTGTTTAGGATTAATAATATTTCTTTGCAGTCAAGATAATGACTACAACGATCTTTCCCGAACTTCATTGAACGGAATATTCAAGTTAGAAACAGGCAGTTATGGGAACAGCTAACGAAAATGCTAAACTAATAGACAAACAAAAAAACTAAAAATTTGGTGGAAGCAAAGATAACTATTAACCGGTAACTTATTATATCAACTCAGCTTCGGTTCGTTTTTTCGCTTTGGAACCCTCGAAACAGACTGAGAGATGGAACTCCAATACTTTGAAGCATAAACATAAGGCTTTCCAAAAGGTATAGCATGCCAGTAACAGATGATGATCAAGGTATACACAGAGAATAAAATGAACAGATTGAATCAAACATTAGTTTAAATTCTACAAAGAATTTTTCGAAGTTCTACGTCTGAGCTGAAATTTCTGTTCTCTCGATCTGTTATTAAAGGTTTCAGAGCAAAAAAAAACGAATTAAAGCTCAATCATATTTGAAAAAAGAGCGGTTACTGGTTATCTTTGTTTTGCTGACTTTTTAGCTGTTTATCAGTTTAGCGTTTTCAGTTAGCTGTTCCCACCACAGGGGTTCTAAACTTGTTAACTAGAACTATTTTGGATCCTGACTGTTAGCTGTTTCCATCACAGGAAACAATCCACGAGCTGTAAACTTGTTTGCTAAGACTATTCTGGATCCTGACAGTTAGCCGTTCCTACCACAGGAAACAGTCCACGAGTTCTAAACTTATTAGCTAAACTGTTCTGGACCCTGAAAGTGTGGCAATCGATTTCATTTGAAACAGTTTTTATTTGCTATAACTATTTTAGACCCTGACAGTTTGATGTTTCTACTAGAGGAAGCAGTCTACAAATTCTAAACTTGTTCGCTAAAACTATTCTGGATCCAGACAGTTAACTATTCCTACCACAGGAAACAGTCCACGAGTTCTAAACTTATTCGCTAAACTGTTCTGGACCCTGACAGTATGGCAATCGATTTCATTTGAAACAGTTTTTGTAAGTTGCCTGTCTTGATGGAATTCAACACAGCATACATACGGGATCTATGCTCGATTACTTTATGTTAATTCAAAAATATGAAGTTTCTTGCTGTAAACTAAATTGTAGTACTGAAACTAACCCAGTTATGAACTTGGAATATCAGTTTCTACTTCACCTCAAAGAGGCAGGCTTGTACGTTGGATTTAGGATGACAAAATGTACTTCTCAATGAAAGAATTGATAACATAGTATTTTTCAGGGACATAAGTCTTTTAAAAGCAGATGTTACCATAACCAATGTTATTAAGATGACCACTGTCAAAGTAGAAAGATATCTATAATGGCAGCATATTCAATATTTTTTAATTGTGCAATCGAAGTTTTTTCATTTGGTAGATAAGATGAATAGGACGTGTCATTTATCCAGAGGATCGGAAATCTCCATCAATAATGGACTAAAAACATCTTATCTAGAGTGCATAGTTCAACATCAAGGGACGTTGGTCACTATGTAAACAAAATTACAAACTAAGATCTGAAACGGTACTATATAAGTGACCAAAACTTTGGGTTAGTATGTACCACCGTGAAACGTGATTTTTGTTCCTGGGTAGTGAATAAGGTTATCCTTTTACTTACGTGTAAAAGTATAAGAAATAGTTATTATTCCCTTCCAATGCTGCTTTCTGGACCAGGGCAGTGATATTCATATGTAATTGTTTTTCTTTCCATCATCATCATCATCATCTGTCTCTTAACGTCAGTTGTTGGAGACCTTCTCTAGAATTCGCCAAACATCTCTATCGTAAGCGCTACAGAGCCAATACTTTCTGAATTTATCTAGTTCATCCCTCCATCTTCTGTTCTGTCAGCCTTAGTTATGCATGTGACCAGCCACATGATCAGCCCGTTGCCATTTGATTTTTCTAATGGATTCTATGATGTCTCATACCTTTGTTTTTTGCCTGATATATTGTACTGTCTTGTGATCTCTCCATGTAAGGTTGAGCATGACACGCAGCGTCCTTCTCAGTTTACAGTTCAGTCTCTTGGTTAGGTTCTATATTTCAGACCCATAGATGACTATTGGGAAGATGCATTGGTTGTATAGCTTTCTTTTTAGGATTAATGGGATCTTCTTGTTTTTGAAGATCGAGCTTGCTCTGCCAAAGGCTTGCCATCCTAAAGTGATTATTTGTTTGAGGATTTCATAGAGATACTTTGCCCTGTGTAGATGTAGTGGTCTACTTTCTCCAGTTCTGTGTTTTCGAGTTTAATCGTTGTGTTTTTTGTTTTTGTTTTTGTGATTGTTGCACATGACATTTGTTTTGCTGGAGTTTATGTGTTGGCCATTTCTCGCTTTTTTTTTCATTCAGTTCATCTAGCATTTGTTGGAAGTCGTGAGGGTTCTCTGCAAAAATGGCGATGTCGTCTGGAAATTTGAGGTTGCTCAGATATTCGCCGTCTTTTCTGATTCCTTTATATCCTGAAGATCATCTCAAAGCAGGCTGTGAAGAGTTTTGGTGGGCTAGTATCACCTTGTTTTTACCCTCTTTTGGGAAATGAACTCCATTTGATTAAAATATGCAAATTCGTCTGTTGTCCGATTAAAAATAAGCAGATTTCAAGATATCATTGTCCTGGTTACAAAAGCAGCTTGAAGGTAATATTTGTCATTTCTATACTTTTTTAAAATGATGAATCATGAAATAACTCTCATTACGCGGGAACAGAGAAAATATTTTGAAAAAGACATTGTATAGTGTAATCCATCACAGCAGCCTCATATAGACATTACATATATACATATATTACAGAAGAATGAAACAATGAATTAGCTTCAAGCAAGAGGAGTATTTAGACATATCTATAGTTTTAAATGAGGTAGACATAAAATGATATTATCAATAAATAAAAAAAATTCTGCAGAATAATTGTTGTTGTGTTCCTTTATGAAAGCAAGAAAATTGCGTGGAATAATGTCTCGGGCATTTATGCCACATTACTATATAATGTAAACATCTGTATTCAGATCAGACCAGAGTCAGATAATTGTATAATGTGAATCGTCATATAATAATGTATGGATGGATGTGTTCAGCGTAGGGAAGAAAGCCAAAGAAGTGGCCAGATGGTTGTACAATGTTTTGAGCTGAGGGGAAACTAAGCGCGGAATAGTCATGTCGCACTTAAGGGAGTGAACCGTCAGCATTCTTTGTGGTGCCATGCTGTGAACATTCGTGTCTGTGTTACACGCGATTTTTCGTGGCCACGTTCACGTGCTTTTTGGTAACTTCAGGATTGACCCATAAACTTGAAAATTGGGAAATCGGCGACTGATACCCTTGAAATTTTAACCTGGCCTACTGGTGTTTGGAGTGGCTTTCGCTCTTTACGAGTAGTTGAACATCATTGGAAGATGACGAGGGGTCAGGTTGAGCTTCAACGAGCACTACCCCTGAAAATGCCAAAAAAAATGGATGAATTGTGCATCAGAATATTTGGATCATCATCAATGAAGTTGCTAATATCTTCGATGTGTCATTGAGATCAGTTCTCAACGTTTCACGCAAACGACTTGACCTGTGGTGCGATGGGAATTGCATGTTTGAACATACCAGGCCCCATCACAGTGCGTTGTTTTTGTGTCACACCAACACACTTCACACCCGCCTTACTCTCCGATATTTGGCTCACTGCGACTTCTTCCTCTTCCTAAAGGTAAATCTCAAGCTGATCTCCTCTACTGTGTGAGAAAGGCGACACAGTTTTCACACGGCGTAGGAGATCCAGCGCAAATTGCAGATGGTGCTTAGAACTTTTAAAGAGCAGGACTTTCAAGGACTGTTTTAACCGTGAGTGAAACGCCTGGGGCGGTCTATTGCCGCACAAGGTGACTATTTTGAAAAAATGGTCAGTAAATCTTTTTCAAAAAGTACGAAAAAAGCTTTCCATGTTTTGAGTCTCGAAACTTTTTGATCTTGCCCCGTATATAATATTGGTATGACTGAGTTAAGCGTAAAACTGGAAGACAGGCAAATAGTCTGGAAATAATAGGCCTGTATGACAGTTAGATGAACTAAATGAAGAGAGCAAGAAAGTCAGCCTCCACATGAACTTCAGCAAGACGAAGATCATGTGGAACAACCACAATGGAGATAAAAATACTGAGATCAACATCGAGGACACGGAACTGGAGAAAGTAAATCACTACATCTACCGAGGACAACGAATCTCCATGAGACCCTCAAAAGAAGAAGAAACCAAGCGAAGAATCACACTAGGATGGTAAACCTTTGGCAGACCAAGCTCAACCTTCAAACATAAGATGATCCAACTAATCCTGAAAAGAAGGGTGTATAACCAATGCATCCTCCCGATAGTCACTTATGGAGCTGAAACATGGAACGTAACCAAGAGACAGATCTGCAAATTGAGAACTATGCAACGTGCACATGAAAGAATTACGCTGGGCCTCACATGGAGAGACCACAAGACAGCACAGTACATCCAGGAAAAGACAAAAGTCATGAACACCATAGAATCCATTATAAATCTCAAATGGCAGTGGGCTGGCTATGTTGCAAGAATGGTGGACAACCGATGGTCATCACGACTCACGACATGGATCCCTCAAGATCACATGCGGAACCGAGGCTGGTAGAATATTAGATGGAGAGACGAGCTAGACAACACCCACGATAGAGAAGTGTGGCGAATCCTGAGGAAAGTTTATGTCCAACAATGGACGTTAAAAGAATGATGATGATCATGATGATGATCATCATCATCATCATAATGATGATGATCATCATCATCATCATAATGACGATGATCATCATCATCATGATCATGATGATGATCATCATCATCATGATCATGGATCTATAAAATATATTGGGCTATCTATCTTTAGAGAGGAAACCGGTCTAGGAGACGGACAACTTTGATTCCAAACCAAGACGTGGGGACATTCCCAACACCATTTTAATGTTCTTTCAGCAGCTTCTGCAGCCTCGTCGGAAGTATCCCAGAGAAAGAAGATAGAAGATATAGTCGGGTTATTATATAGAAATACAACACTTCATGTCATTTGGTCTGTATGATTGCGTTCAGCATGAAAGGAAAATTAAGGGAGATGGCAGAGTGGTAATATCTGTTTGAATGTGTCCAATAGAGAGGAGAGTCAGAGAAATAGTCAGTCATACTAGGAGATAAGATGGCTGTATAACATGTTTGGATAGAGTTCATTAACCAGCTGAGACCATCGGGGTTTGGGTCTGAAAATCAACGAAGAGTATGAGCAGCTTCACGAAGTCCCCCTTGGTCAACGTACTACACCATGGACACACGTTTAGGGACTCATTTCCTTCTTAATTAAAACAACCAATTATATCCCTACAATTATGGTTGAAACGTGTTGTAATTGATTCTCGTTGGAGCCCCTATGATTTAGATGCATTTTTCTATTCTGATCATTTGGGAACATCACGCAATTAGTATTCTTTTGATCCGTTTTAATGTTTTCTTCAATAGCAGTTTGAGAAGTGGTCGCGAAATCTGATATTCTTTTTATTTTTTGGTTATACCTTTTCTCCCAAATTTTGATATTCTCAAACCTCAATTCTTATTCATTTTTTGTCAAAGAATCGTGAACATTTGTTTCATCATTATGCCCCTTTGATTACGATGTCAGTCAAATGGTTCGAGTATTGGGTTAGGGCAAGGATAAGTGCAGCTTTCCACTGCGAAGTTCGAATCAGGAGATCTCATCTCGGAATAAAATTTATAAATCGAAATATGAACCTTCAGAATCTACACAATTTCTGCTAACTAGTCCATTTATTCTAGATGCAAAGAATTCTGGGTTCCTGGAACCAAAGAAATCGTCGAAGACATTCTGAGTTTCTATCCATTGTCTGAAGACCGTTCCTTGCATGAAGTGGTCGAAATGATGGGAATAGTGGTAGTCGGTCGGGGAGAGAGGTCTTGTGAGTAAGCTGGATGAGGTAGAGTTTCCTATCCTTGTTTGCTCAATTTCTTTAGGGTCATCCGTGCCACATGTGAGCTTTTGTAATTTCCCAATTTGGAGCAAATGTTGAATAACTGTTGAATGGTCAACGTTTAGTTCTTCTGCAACTCCTCAAGTTTTCGAGCGTCCAACTCGTTTATGGTCGTGAATTGGATGTCGTCAATCAGAGAAGAACGTCCACATATTCAATGCTCTCATCACCGTCTCAAAATTTGTGGAGCCAATGTTGAGCTGAACGTTTGTTGACGGTCCCCTGGCCAAATACTTAGCTGATATTGCAAGCAGTTACGTCCCATCTGAAATACGTAATTATTCATCTTTTATTCATTTATTCATCTTTGATTCGGCAGCCTCAAGATCAAGAAAAAAAAAACATCCAGGTTAAATGGACCGAGCGGAATTCACAATTTAAAATGGGAAATCACCTGGACGTAGTTAAATTACAGTTCATTTCAATGAGCGTCAAAATTCAAAATAACCCAAACTGCAGTTCATTTTTGCGCCAACCCAATAGATATTATGAATTTGGTATGTTTTTTTGTTTTTTACATATTGGTACGTTTTAGGCTGCAATATTGGTACGTTTGATAAATTTATTTTGGCAGCCCTTCTCTGCACTCGTGTGGGAAGAGGAAATCTGTATAGACGTTATGTCTCTCAGGTGGAAGCAATTGGCTGATTTTGTGTGTTTTTTCATCTTGAAGCATATCTAGTTGGAGAAGTACTTTTTCATCTGCTGGTGAGACGACGAGTCAACAGGTCTTGTTGATCACCCGATAGAAACCGTCATGTGACCAACGTCTTTTGGCAGCATGTCATGTTGGGGGGTGATCAATTAAAAAAAATTGAAACTGGGTGATCAATTAATAAGTTACGCCTACCGCCTCTTCTTGGGCAGTGATCATTAAAAAAGGGTTGAATCAAAAAAAAAACATGACACAAAATAAGGATCAATTTGGCATAAACTTAGGTTGCAAATTGAGCCCCCACTGAAAAACAATATAGGGGATAATTTTGAATAAAAATGTCTATATTTCTATTCATAATAAGGGATAAATATTGGAATTTTCGGCATTCTATCTTCATTAGTGTGACCTGTACGCATTATACATACATACATAGTTAGCCAGCTAGACCAACTTGAAAACTGGAGAAACCTATGCCGACAGTTTTTGTGATAGTTTTCGTTGACGGTTTCTAATATTCATGCCAAGGTTAAGCAGACTGCATGTGTTAGTTTTCATTTGAAACTCGAATAAAGAGCATAAAAACTTATACTTGAAAAGTGTACTTTATTGTAGCCGGTAGGGTGGGTAATTTTTTGTATTTAACGTGCTTAAAATAGTTCTTGTAGAAGAGATTTTTTTCCTTTCAAGTTTAGGTGCATCTAATAGACCTTCGAACCATCCGGAAATTTGTTGTTTTTTTTTTAAACACAACAAGAACCATAAGTTCAACGATATATGCACTATCCGTAGTGGTAGCAGCAGAAAGTGGAGGAGAAAGATGTAGCGAGAAGTCTTTCTTTGAGTCAATTTATTTTAGCGATATTATGATATGAACATATTCTGCAAGTATTTTTTCAATAAAAATCGCAAATCGGCATTTTGGACGGTATTTGGCCTAGACTCTGTATTTTAGCGAAAAGTTATGGAGGCAATACGCACGGTCTGTCTCTCTTTTCTATACCTAAATCTTCAGCGTTTTACCAATATTTTTGGTCAGGGAACTCTAAAGAATGTTTCCCACATACATCAATGGTAATCACTTCTTTGCTCTACACCATTTCAGCAAGATACTCCAAACTTTTCCTAATTAAGGGGATTTCCCAACATTATCACTGTTATTCATCAGGAAAAAAAGTCTTGTAATGAGATCATTTGGAAATAGGCTCTTAAACTATTGGATTAAGGAATTTATCAAAATTATCATTGCTAATCGGGGTGATCAACATAGTTATCAGATCATCAAATGGAAAAAAATCCACTGCATTAAGTGATTTCTCATACCTACTTTAATCCACATTTGTATACCTCGTGATTAACAACAATCATAGTCAAATGTTGCTTCATATCCTATTGAATTTGAAAGCCTGATTTTATTCGTAGTATACATGAATAATTTACTTGACCCTGGGAAGTCCGAAGTCTACTTGTTTGCAGATGACATAATGGCTTCCATATCATGGAGAACAAGATAAATGCTGTAACCCTTCGGCGAGTAACACAGGGGAGCGATAAGAACCTGCTAGGATCCCTGCCAGATAAATGCAAACATATCCATCTGAGTAAAGGGAGAGATAACACAGACGTACGCTACAATCTGCAAGGCAAAAAGTTCCAAATATATGATCATGAAAAGGACATGGGCTTTATTATTGACAACGAGATTATCTTTGTCTGCCTTGTTAGAGACAAAAAAAGTAAACCCCATGTTTGCTATACTACGACGTTCATTTCAGTTGATAAATTGCATGGACATTTTTTACACTGCACAAATCTCTAGTTAGAACGCACCTCGACTACGCAAGTGTATTTTTCTCGTAAGATGAAAATGGAGTCTGTTCAAAGGTGGAATACTAAGCAACTACCAAATATGAAGAATTCAAAATACCCGGAAGGTTACAAACTCTGTAGCTACTAACACTAAGTATCCTCGTTTCAGAGGTGACATGGTGTCAGAGTTGTTATGATAGAGATGTTCAAGTATCAGGGCTGTATGAAAGATCAACAGTGTGAAAGTTATCGACAGACCTCTCGAATTCTAGGGTTGATGATATGAAAATCTTCCCAAAACTTGTGTAGACTGCAATAAGACGACGCACCTTTTCAGTCCAATCAGTAAAAATTTGGAATTCCCTGCCAGAACATGCTGTTCCAGCAAAGACAATAATCACATTGAAAAAACCACCTGAAGAAAATTTGAGAGATAAAGATTTTGTATGGTAATTATAAGGTGGAAATTAAAATAACTACCGGAAGTTGCAAACAGGAAGTTTGAAATCTGGGAGTCCAGTTAAGATGATTCCTCAGGAGCGTGACTGGAAATGAACTTTAATTAACTCTACTTATAATTGTGTTTCTTCGTCAGCATGAGACACGACACGGTAATCGAATCGTGGAACAGAAATCCATTGAATTTAACAGTTGATATTTTTCTCATCTATTTTAGGCATCACTTGCCTACTTCGTGATCAACAAAAAACCTACCAACCAGCCAGAGGGGTAACTGGGGATTTTAGATTCTGGAGTTGCTCAGCTCTCTGGGGGTCCCCTCCAACATTTAGTGATATCTGATTAAAAGGGATAATTTGCAATATATTGGACATTCATCATCAGTCTTTTAACGTCTGTATTTTGACATAGACCTTCCCCAGGATTTGCCACACCTCTCTATTGTGGGTGTTGCAGAGATATTCACTATCACAAAATTGGTGAAAAATCACCCTGAATACTGAATTATTATTTACGCAATTCATATATATATATATATATATATATATATATATATATATATATATATATATATATATATATATATATTATGGTATTCATATCAGTTGAAATGCTGTAAGTGAACAATAATCTATGAACCTTTTTGCACACATCGGTTGGGGTCCCGGGGGTGTTATTGAATGGGCCCCTCTCTCCCGTTCCGTCAGCTATGCATCTGTGTAGCCAGGTCACTGGGTCAATTGGATAGAGAAACAATCAGATTATATCTCGAACTTCGACTTCTTTCATTGTCTTGCCACATATGTTGAGCTAAATAAGTCAACGGGTCCGGTTATTCACTCGATAGAATCCGTCAAATAACCAACGTCTCTTGGCAGAACGCCGTGTTGGGGGTGATCAGTCGGAAAATTGAAAAATTTGGAAAAGGAATGATCAACGAATCAGTTACTTCTCTCACCTTCTACTGGGCAGTGATCACTAAAAAAAAATTCTGAATTTTCAAAAAAACAAGTGAAAATGTCGCTGGACATAGACTCAGGAACCAAATTAGCATAACCCCACATTCTAAATAGAACCACCCTCTGAAAATCTATCAACGGGTTAAAAACTAAAAAAGACCGTTCTTTTTATGAATAGTAAGGAGTTAATGTTGGAATTTTCAGCCCTCGTTAGTGCGGTCTATAAACGTGATACATACTTATGTTCATACACACATACATAGCCGGTCAGGCAGCAAGTCAGCCAAACCAGCTCAAAAACTGAAAAAAAACTAATTTGACGGTTTTGGTGACACTACTGGTTGACAGTTTCTGATATTGAACGGAAATTCAATGAAGCGCTCGTTGGTCTTAACTTGTGATCGCTATAATTGAATAGCGGTAGCCCCGAGCAAAATAGTGACACACGCGCTTACTTCCCCTTGGCATTTCAATTCCTTAGTTTTATTGTTTGTGAGTCACACGTCTACTTTCTTCTATAAGAATTCTACCAAGCTATGATGGGGCTCTATAGAACTGCAACCATTAAGAAAACGGCTGAATCTAATTTGTCGATAATATACATCAAAAGCCGTCAACCCAAAACTGATATCAAAAGTATTAACGCACGTTTGTATAGTCTTCAAGCTCGACTGCCTGACTGGCCATGTATGTATCACGCGTACAAGTCGCACAAATCGAGCTAGAGGGCTGAATTTTTAAATATTTACTCTCTATTATGTCTAAGATTTTTTTTCTTTGTTTTATAAAAAAAAAACCTCCAATGCTAGATTGGTTTATTGAGGGGTTTCAGTTTGCAATGTAAGTCTATGCTAAATTGGTCCCTTAGTTTGTGTTCGGCAGCATTCACTCTTCATTTTGGAAATTCGGACTTTTTTTAGTGATCATTGTCCAACAAAAGGTCAGAATGGTGACTTAATCTTTTAATTGATCACCCTGAGATGCTGCCAAAAGATACAAGACGCCTGATGATTTCCATTGAGTGGCCAACAAGACTTGTTATATTTTTTGTGAGTCTCACGTGTACTTTCCTCTATAAAGATTCTATCAATTTAAGGTGTTACCTGTTGAAACAACTACCATAAACAACACGATTGTGTCTACCTTGCCAATAACGTCTATCGAACAATAACTTGAAGAAATCCCTGGGTGTGGATGGGTTTACGTGTATGTGTGTGTGTGTGTGTGTGTGTGTGGTGTGTGCACTGCGATTACTCAACAACTGTGCATTTTACCAAGTTGACATCTGCCAGATATATTAGTCAGTACACAAGGTGTCCATTTTGAAGCTGTTTTGATTAGCAGTTCTATAAAAATCTAATAAAGGAGAGTGTTCTAAAAAATACAGATTATAGATGTTTTATCTGAAATTATTGATCAAATTTACACATAAAATATCTTAATTAGTAACCGTGATTATTCAAACCTGCAGTTTCGTACAACAGACGAAAAATCATTTCACGTGACAATATTGGCAGGCTGCTTCACAAACCTTGAATTCCTATCTCTTGTAAGCATAGACATCGTGAACTACCTTAGTATACATTATGAAAGTGATTTTGTTCTTTTCGCTTCTGTGTTTCTGCAATAAATTATAGAAGTATGATGAGCTTTACTTCTTTCGAATGAGAATATCATCTACTCACAGTTTGAGACAATAGACTCTCTCACTTCCCCTTGTTCAGTCAGGTCTTCAATAGAAATTCAAGTATAATTGATGAGGCATTCATTCATTCATTCATTCATGTATTCACACGGTAAATGGCTTTCAAGAAGTGAAATACTTAGTGTTGAAGTCAGAGAATGGAATGAAACCTCTCGGACTCCAAAGACGCACGCGTAAAATTTTTACCAAATGCATTCGGGACTCAAGCACAAACACACACATACGTGCGTGTGTGCGTGTGCGCGCGCTCACCCAAGAGTTGATGATGTTGGCTATATTTTGATCTGGCATTCCCACACTGGGATGGAAAACCAGGAAAAAAAAAACTGTTTTCGTGATTCTTCGACCAACGAATAATGATAACCCTAGGGTCATCATCTGATGGAGGCTTTTTGGTGGAGCAGTTGTTTTGATTTGTTTTTGTTTTTTTTTACAGCAGAATATGCATGAATATATGTATATCTATATATGAATCATAAATTGCATTATATATATATATATATATATATATATATATATATATATATATATATATATATGTATATAACGCAACTTATAATTCATTCTGTCGGACCAAATATGTCCATTTCTCAATGCATTTATATATATATATATATATATATATATATATATATATATATATATAGTTATTGATGTATGTGTGAGTCCATATGTGTATGTATATATAACGATAGAAAAGGATCGACATTAGAGTCGAAAATATCCTACAAGTAATTATGCAAAAAAATGGAGATGACACATAGCGAGATTGAGGGACTACACATTGAGCAAAAAACTTGCAGGACAGTAAACGCAGTAGGAAAAAGTCAGACATAAGATAGAAGGATGCGATAGAAAGGTTTACCGGTAAAATATGGCAGAGATTGGCGTGAATGGGGAAAGGTTTTAACAATAGACTCATAACGGCTGATGCTGATTATATATATATATATATATATATATATAGATAGATAGATAGATAGATAGAGAGAGAGAGAGAGAGAGAGAGAGAGAGAGATCTCATAAGAACTCCTCAAATGGGTAATTATTAGTCATCAATCATGAAAAAATACACGGATAATGACTAGTCCCGAATATGTAGAGCAGCCTACCATAATGTCATGTAAAATCATTTTTCGTTCAAAACTAAGAGTTCGGAGTATTTGGGTCCCTTCTCTTCAGAGTTTTCAAATTTGATACTTTTTTTTCCTTCTAAATCGGGATAATTTTCTTGTTACATATTTTTAAGACTACTGACCCAAACAACCTAAAAACCAACACAACACTGTCTTATATGCTGGCTAATATACCAGGCGAATGTCAAGCCCGCAAAATGGCGATTAACTGCGGTGCACGCGCGAGCACGCACACCTACAGAGATAGATGGACGGAGATTTCCTTGTTGTGAGATAGACATCTTCAGATTTTTAAAGGGTAAACATGAATGATAGACGAGAAAATAGAAAGAATTGGAGTAGAGAGAAAAACAGAATTGAACAAGGAAGGAAAAGGGAAGGAACGTTGGAAGGAACGTTGGAAGGAAGGTAAATGGTATGAAGGATAAAAGAGAGAAAGGAATAATGGTAGAGAATAATGAAGAAAAAAATCGGGGAGAAACCCTGATGAAGGATTGAATGGCAGGAGAGGAAGAAGACCCGAAAACAAATGAGAAATTTGAAAAAAAAAAGAAATTAAAGAAGGAATGACCAAAAGAATAAAGGAAGGAAAACCTGCAGGACGATTGGAAGGAAACAGACGAGTAAGATCGAATTGAAGAAGGGGCCAAATGAAAGAAGGAAAACGTGAAAAAAAAAAGAAGGAAGTAAAACCCCATGGCAGGTGGAAGGAGAGTTGATTTAACCGAAAGAAAAGAATTAAAAAAAACGTAACGGAAGGAAGAAGAGAAAGGGTGACGGGTGGAGGGAAGGAAGGAAAACTTTTAGGAAGGAAATTTGAATGTTTGGAATTATGGACAGACAGACAGAATGAAGTAAAGGCCGAAGGAACGAAGTGGGGGAAAAGAACATCAAAACAAGAAAGGTCGAAAGAAGGACAGACCGGAAAATTGAATGAAAGACGAAGAAAGGAAGGAATGTAGGGGAAGGAAGGGGGAGGAATATAGGCAGGGAGGAAGGAAGGCAGGAAAGGTGTAAGGGGAGGAAGGGGGGAAAGAAGGAAGGTAGTGGAGATGAATTAAGGAGGGAAGAGAGAATGAAGGAGAAAGGAAGGAAGGAAGGAGGAAGAAATGATAGAAGAATGAAACGAACTGACAAATGGAAGAAGGGGAGAAAGAAGCAAGTAACGAAGTAAGGAAGAAAACCAGTAGGGGGAAGGGGGGAAGGAAGTAATTAAGGAAGGAAAGAAGGATGGAAGGAAGGAATCAGAAAACTGTTGCATCTGTTCCTATAATGTTTGTTGCTCAGATAAACCTAACCTAATTTATGACAATTAGTGAAAACGCCTTCCGGCGCTAAACGCATCTGTTGATTGTATCTTAGCTTTGTGCGTGTTAGATTTCACTAGGCTTTTCATTCCTTTTACTGTTTTTTTTTTCCCCTTATTAAAAACTGTCAACCAAAACTGTCATCATAAGTTTCTTCACCTTTCAAGTTGGTCTTGCTGGCTGGTTACGTATGTATGTCTGGACCAATGAAGCTCAAGATTTAAACATTTACTCCGCATAAGGTTTAGAAAAAAAAATGCTTTTGGAGTTTTTTTTTTCTTAGATTACCCCTCCAATTAGGTTTTTAAATGGGGGTTCAGTTTACAAAATAATTTCATGCTAAATCGATCACTCTTTTTTGTCCAGCAGCATTCAAGATTGTTATTTTTTTCTTTCAAATTCAGACATTTTTCGTGATCACTGCCAAACAAGAGGCGAGTAAAGTTACTTATCCATTGATCGACCACTTTTCCAAATCTTTTTTGATATTTGATCACCTCCAACACGGCACGCTGCCAAGAGACGTTGGTCACGGGACGATTTCTACTGAGTGACTAACCAGACTCGTATTTTCCTTTCCTCTTTTTTTTCTAAATTTCCGTTTCTCGGTTTGTCTCCACCGAATATCGTGCAGCGAAATCAAGATGGAAGCAAATCGAATTTCTTCTCACCAAATTTCGTGCTTGCAACTCCAGACGCTTTTCGGAGCGAGCAACTGAGTTGTATATGAGGGTGAATTTCATTCAATAAGTATCCGGGTCGGTAAAACAGAGAGAGAGAGAGAGAGAGAGAGAGAGAGAGAGAGAGAGAGAGAGAGAGAGATTCTTGAGAAACGGAAGACCGCTTGCCTACGGTTGTGCACAAGTGGATTTTTCCTTGTCGAATTATTGTATGAAAGTTTGGTAGGATCACTGCCGGCTGCTACATAAATATTTTCATGGTGAAGATTATAATCTCATTTACTCAGGCCAGTGGTTCATAACCGGGGTGTAAAGGCGTGCAACCCAGGGGTTGAAGGCGTGAATGATTTCAAGACAGAGGCACAAGCCTGCAGGTGGTTAAAAAAAGTGGGTTGTTCTTTGACGAATTATTGGACAGGCGCATCCAGCGCTTTGTCCTTAATATGAGTAAGTTGAATTTTTACGCAAAGCGATTACTTTTGTGAAACTCAATCAATTTTGATAAGAATTATCTCATCTTTTAGAGACCTTTATTGTGAGTAACTTTTTAATCAGGCTGATTCACAAAAATGGCTCTGAGAAAAGTGAAATATAATTTTTTTAGGGAATCTTATCTTCAAATTTGATTTAGAGCAATAAAACGTTGAAATGAATAACTTAGTAACCTTTTAATCACACCGACTGAAGGAAATTGTTCTGGAAACCGCTGAATACATATTTTTAGGGAATTTTTTGTTTTCTTCAAATTTGAAATAACGCGATGCACGCCTAAACCCTAGAAGTGAATCATAACAAACTTTCCATATATTATTTTATTTGACCCTAAGAATGAGGTTACTCTAATTTGTAAATATGTAACTAGATTTTCAGTGTTGGAAATGATTAAGATTTCGAAAGTCTGGCACAAATGAGTTATGTTCAAAAGTATCCTCTTTAGTTTGTGTGTTTCCATGTTGCAGATAATTAGTGCGCTCAATCTGTTATTGATATTTTGGTGGTTCGAAACCATCAATAACTATTTTTTTAAACAATAGTAGTTATAGTTGAGGATGTTGCGCGTACATACTAATGTTAAAGAAAACAGAACCAGTGGGAAAAATGATTACACACAGAATGTTTCAGCATAATTGTAAAAACCGTTTAAGAATACTGAACAAGGATATTTCAACACAAAATTGACGTAAGTATATTAACACAGTGACTAAACTTAACAATATAATTTCACGAATTTCTCTTACATGTGGGTCATCATCATCATCATCATCATCAACATCATCATCATCAGTCTTTTAACATAGACCTTCCCCAAGATTTGCCACATTTCTCTATGATGGGCGTCGCGGAGCCAGTACTTCCTGAACTTATCTAGCTCGTCTCTCCATCTGATATTCTGCCGGGCTCAGTTGCGCATGTGATCTCGGGGGATCCTTGTCGTGAGTCGTGATGTCCATCGGTTATCTGCCATTCTTGCAACATAGCTATCCCACCGCCATTTGAGATTTCTAATGGATTCTATGATGTCCCTGGCTCTTGTCTTTCCTCGGATGCACTGTGCTGTCTTGTGGTCTCTCCATGCATAATTCTTTCATGTGCACGTTGTATGGTTCTCAATTTTAGCCTTTTTTGCGCCACTGCATTATCATTTTCCCGTTTACTTCATGTTATAATTGTGTTATTCAGTATTTTTTTAAAGGTTTTTACAATTATATCAACATGTTGTGCAGATAGGCATTTCATCTTTCGGTTTTAAGAAAATGTAGTTGCATCATTGGCGGATGTTCGACAAATGTCCACATGAGGAAGATGATAACGTCATTCTTTTGAGCCAGTGGTTTTTAATCGGATGAGGGGAATGATGCCCTAACGGAGCGTGAGTGATTTCATAAAGGGGCATAACACAAGTGCGTGTAGAGATTTGGTTCTGATATGAGTGAGTGGAAATTTCACACAAATTGATGACTTTATTTTGTAATAACTCTTGTAAAACTCCATCAGTTCTATTAAGGATTATGTCATCTTGTAGAGACCTTTATCATAGGTAAATTTTTCAATCAGGCTAACTCACAAAAATTGCTCTGTGAAACGGTACATAAAATTTTTTCTGGGAATCCTTTCTCTAAATTTGATACAACATAATAAACCGTAGGCTTGAATTACACCAAACTTTCCGTAAGTACTTAATTGGACCCTGCATTTTTTTTTCCTCAACAAAACAAAAATTCTCCAATTCTTCATTCTTTTTAGTCAGTGTTTCTAACCGGATGGGGGTATCTTCCCCTGAGGGATGTGAGTGATTTTCTTCTTCTTCTTCTTCTTCTTCTTCTTCTTCTTCTTCTTCTTCTTCTTCTTCTTCTTCTTCTTCTTCTTCTTCTTCTTCTTCTTCTTCTTCTTCTTCTTCTTCTTCTTCTTCTTCTTCTTCTTCTTCTTCTTCTTCTTCTTCTTCTTCTTCTTCTTCTTCTTCTTCTTCTTCTTCTTCTTCTTCTTCTTCTTCTTCTTCTTCTTCTTCTTCTTCTTCTTCTTCTTCTTCTTCTTCTTCTTCTTCTTCTTCTTCTTCTTCTTCTTCTTCTTCTTCTTCTTCTTCTTCTTCTTCTTCTTCTTCTTCTTCTTCTTCTTCTTCTTCTTCTTCTTCTTCTTCTTCTTCTTCTTCTTCTTCTTCTTCTTCTTCTTCTTCTTCTTCTTCTTCTTCTTCTTCTTCTTCTTCTTCTTCTTCTTCTTCTTCTTCTTCTTTACCTTTTTAGGTGCCAAAGAGGTGAGATTTTAGTCAGTTTGAATCTCTTCCCAATCTCTGAGCAGTCGATGTTTGAATCAAGATACTATTTCAACTGATACTGTGGACACCATGCAACGTTATTTCAGTTCCTGTGCAGTGAGCGTTTTTGCAATTGCTTATGTGCAAAAATCTAGACTAACATGTATTTGCACAAATTTTATACAAAAGTAAACAAAAAAGGTCAAGAACTGAGTAGTTTTCGAGACTTTGCAATTATACTGTAATTCACTTTTATGAACAAAACTCCAAAATACTATCTCAGATTATGTTTTCGTTATATAATCCTTGATAGTGGCGTTCAAAGACGAGTTTACTTTTGTAGGAGCGCACACCTTACTCTCCTTTATATGCTCCCATGTCTTCTTTGAATTTATCAATATAAGCATCAAGGATGTGAACTTTGAGGGACAGCTTGTTGCTCATTTTACCGTAATTCTTCACTATAATCTCAACCAGCTCCTTGTAGTTTCCAGTATGATTGCCCTGGGGGTTCTAAGGGAATTCTTTACACCTTAGGATATTTTACATTTGTTGTCCAACGAAGAATATTTGCCCCAGGCAGTACTCTGTGGACTCATGCTCAGATGTGCAAGACCTGCAAGTCATATTTTAGCATGTCTTTCGGGGACCCCAAAAAATTCTCAGTTTCTCAGTCTACCTGCAATACAGCAGTGTCAAAATATTGCAATGCGCATTGAAATATAATGAGTATAACTCAGAGTTAATCGGAGACTTCCAGAGGGTGGCATTCCTGATTGGTCCCCAGGCTAGTTTAACCATGTTTCCAAGATATCTTTGTATTTACTAAAACTGGGAGACCCTGGCACACTACCAAAGTCAGGAGTGGCTGTAGCTGCCCCGACTCCATGTAAGGATGGACAATGTCAAGTGAGAACCACTGGTTGACCCCCGGGATGTGTCCATACCGCAACTGCTCATAAAATCAAGCCTTATGGAGCAATCTGACACATCTCTAGTTAAAGAGCTTCCATCTCCAAGTACTTTTCCTAATCTATTTCGGAGAATATTGGCAAATTACAAAATATCTATCTTAGGCAACGTTTCAAGACCATTTTATATATTTCTAATGAATCAGAAAATAGCATTTATTTCCCAGGAACAAAGTGTAAATAGTGTAATCGATCCCAATCTGAAATAACTCTATCTGAGAAGTGACATGCTCATATAGCCTGGTGGGTTCATAGTTAGTAACAATCCACGTGCATCTGCGTGGTCTCTTAGTTGAAACAGGTGTTTAATGGGACATTTTGGACGTTTTGTTTTTCTTCGTCCATTGAACATATATAATCAGAAATATATTCTGCGATATTATCTTGAAGATAAAACAAAATAACTTTGGGACTGGTCATTGAGCTTTTATACTTTTTATTATCAAATGTACCTTGAATGAACAACCGAGCCAAATATTGGGACACCTACCAAGATTGCTACCATCGACATCTTTCAAGAAACCCCAAGCCGAAAACGACTAACCTATCTAAAGGCTAACAGGACGACCAAACCAATGTGGATTGCTAGAACAAAGAATTGGGTCAAAGAGACACAGAAAGAACAAGCTCTTGCCTAAAAACATTGGCCAATTACCGTGTAACTTTGAGAGAGTAGGTTGTACGAGCATTAGTTCCATAGCCGGAAAATGTCCGAGTGAGTAAGCATGGGTTTCCACTACATCTTTCCCCGTGGGGGAGCACATATTCCAGGGGTGGCAAAAGCATATTTCCGATGCTGGGGGTAGGATATACCCGTAATATATCTGAGTGGCAACTCTGTTACATGATACGCGTTCCACCTGCCATTTGTAGTGTAAATAAGTACGACCCACTGTATGATCCAGATGTCAGATGGTGCACTTTACCATTGACAGAGACCTGATCCCAGGTAGTTAGCACCATAAAATGATAATACAGCCTTTTTATATGAGAACACTATCTTGGGATTACGTATAAAAATTGAACAGCGCCATTTTCTTTTATTAACAATGAAGTACTAACTTTCAAACCCCTTTGGTGAGAAGGTCTGATTCAGGGAAGGGTGCTTATGCCCCGTTCACCGAGCAGATACCCATGTGATCAAATGCCAAGTGTTTTCGCATGATGTCATTCAATTTTCTTTTTCTTTAATATCCATGTATCGTAGTCCTAAGTTATCTGAATTTCTTAGATTATTTTTACTATTGATTTTTGAATATTTTTTCTTTCAGCTTGTTGAATTCTTCCACAACCTTAAGGTCGTTACAATTTACGACCGTAAGTAAGCAAAACAAATTGGGAATAAAGAAACTATCTCCATCTGGATTTGAATTCGCATTTTATATGATGATAGCCCGCCTAACAAGGACTTGGTATTTACCGTGTAAGCAACGGTCAATTATCTACCCCGTAGAGAGTAGCGCTGGTGTTCGAGTACGAATGAAAAGCCAGGTTTTCAAATACTACTTTTTCATTTCGGGTATGAAAGTCTTGACATCTTTGAAAATTGGTGCAACACAATCTTCCTAACCTTTTCCCCTGTGGCGTATGTATGATGAATTTAGTGAATATCTTTAGTTTTGATTTCATAAATGAGATACATGATCAGAACGAGTGTCTTTAGGAATGTTTCGACTAAAAACAATATGACTTTAGCTTATTCTGGAAGAAGTCCACAGTTGTGGGTCACCAGCTACGATCGAACCCATTACAGTACCAATGGACTTTTAGACTGCCTTGCTAACCATTGCTCCATGGAAAGGCGAACTGTATTCTATTCAAGAACGAGTTTGCAGTTGTGGGGCGCCAGTGAGTATCGAACCTGCATCACTAGCAATGGTCTCTGAGTCTGCTGAGAACCATCAACCAAAGTATTTTTCGGTCAACAGAGGTTTCCTCAGTTTTTAAGTCGTTCTGCCAGGTTGGTTTTCTATATAAGTATGTGTCACTTGTACTCGTCACAAATAAGTTTTCAATTGATCACTACCGTGATCATGCGACGGTTTCTACTGAGTGACTAACCAAACCTGTCTTGCTACCCATTGCTCTGTGGTGAGGAGCTCTTGAGCTCATTTACGTACAAGACATCACTTGCAAAGCGCTAGCAAAGATCGAACACACTTCCCAGTATTTAAGGTCTGCTAGACTAGCTCACTGACCATTTACCCAGGGTGGGACTCTTGGATGTTTAAGCAAGCATAAGACCACTAATAGAGAACCCTGTGAGATTGAAGCTCACTACACTGGCTAGTCCTGTGAGACTTACTTTCTAATCATCTCTTCCACCGTTGCCTCTCAATTGCTGCAGTTGAAAGGAAGAATTTGTAGATCGAATTATCTCCCTTGACGACAACCTCCTGTCAAACCAACAATAGACTTATTTCTTTCCAACAACTCAATTGATTCACTTCCAATTTCCATAGCTGGAACCAAATCTCATTGGAAATAAGATTAAATTGGGCAGAATGCCTACTGAAATCCCAACACCGTCCCAACCCCAGGGATTGTATAGATCAACAGTTCCCAAAATAGGGTCTGAGGAACCCTAGTCACCCATGTAAGGAAGAAAAATCTTTTTGAAAAAGACAGTGGCACCTTTCATAGCAAAGGACTCTTATAACGAAATTTCTCTCAGTGAGAAGAGCCAATTTTGCTCAAGTGAAAATTTCTAAAAAGTGAAATGCTTTCAATTTGCATGAAATAGAAACTAGGAAATTTCATGAAATTATCCAGAATCATCCTGATTTCGTGTATAAATATCTAGATTCATATCTAGTATCTAGGTTTCCATTTCTTGACAAACAGATGGACGGACACTTGGTGAATTATAATAAGATTATTCATTACATAATTAATGTTTATTGGTGTGTATACATAAAGTGATTAGTATATTATACATTATTTTATCATAATCATCAGCCTTTTTAGCGTTTATCCTTGGACAAAGACTTTCACCAGGATTCATCACACCTTTTTATCATGGGCATTACAGAGCCAGTATTTTTTGAATTTGTCTAGCTCACCACACCATCATACTTCCTGTCGATTACATTTTCACATATGATCACTGAGGATCCACGTTGTGAGTCGTGATGTCCTGCAGTTGTCTGACGTTCTTGCAACATGTCCAGCAAATTGCCATTTGAGTTTTCTAATGGTTTCTATGATATCTCGGACTCCTGTCTTTTCTCTGATGTACTGTTCTGTCTTGTGATCTCTCCGTTTGAGTTGGAGCATGATTCTCTCATGTGCACGACTCTCAGTTTGAGGATCAATTGTTTGGTTAAGATCTATGTTTCTGCTTCATAGGTGACTATCTGGAGGATGCATTGGTTGCATACCTTTCTTTTTAAGACTAAGGGGATTTTCCTCTTCTTGAGAGTCAAACTTACTCTGAAAGCTTGTCAACCTAGTGTGATTCTTTGCTTGATTTGTTTTTCTTGTGAGGATTTTATTGAGATTCGTTGTCCAAGGTAAATGTAGTTGTCTATTCTCTTTGGCTTTGCGTTTTCGATTTTAATCGTTGTGCCTTCGTCAACATGTTTGTTGTACATGACATTCGTTTTTCAGAAGTTCATGTGGAGGCAAACTCCCTTCATTTAGTTCGTCGAGCATTATTTTGAGATTATGAAGGTTATTAGCAAAGACGATAATGTTGCAAATCTGAGGTTTCCATTCTGATTCTTTTGTTTTCCTGATTTTGGTTTTGGAAGATCATCTTAAGGCAGGTTGTGAAGAGCTGGTATCACCTTGTCTCACTCCTTTTTTCAGTCGAAAGGACTCAAAGTTTTTTTTTCAGCCTGATGAGAAGACTGCTGTGTAAGTATATATGTTGCAGTCCTCTGACAAAAACGGGGTCTACACCTTGTACTTATTCATCAATGACTTGGGGCATTTCCATTGAGTGGCAGCCTTTTTTAAAATCAACTAATGCTACAGTGAGTGGCATTCTATATCCTGCTGCTTTCCTTTTAGTTGTTTTACTGAATCGAGATAGTGGGGTAGCTTCTTCTGAAGCCAGCTTGTTTTCTTGGTTGTTTTCATCTAGCTTTTTGGTTACTCGATTGGTGATCACTTTGGTGAAGAGTTTTTGAATGCAGTTGAAAAACTAGGACAGATTCAGATTTACTGACAGTAACTGAACAACCATAGAGTTAGATTTAGACGTCATGTAAAAAAAATTCCATCGGAATATCAATATAAGAATATTATGACACCACTGGCGTTTCCCCCGGAAAACCTATAAAATAGAGATAAAAACATCTCCAAACATCTTGATTCTGTTGAATCTAGATGCTACTTATAAACCTGTCGGAACAAGTACCCGCCAAAAAGCTTCTTTTCCAGAAATAAGAAAAAAAGATATTTAGAAGTGGTGTAGTGGAGTACTGACGCCAAAAACAATATTGCCAGTATCGCTGAAACACAAATAAGTTATTAGACCCACTAGAATGAGGCCTCCAAAAAGTCAGAAAGCTTCTTTTTTTTTTTTTCAAAAAATTAAAATTAGAAAATTTTAGAAAGGGTCTTGTGGAGTAATGATGCCAATTTGAGGTCCATGTACAAGACAGTATGGCTAGAGACACAGGAACAAAAAACAAGTAAACAAACAAGCACATAAACAAACGTCCGAATACATGCACATCTAAAAAAGTATAGAACCTTTTGCCATCTTTGATGACTACGGTCGTTCAACTGAATAAACTGTCTGCCATTGAAACAAATATCAGAGGTATTCGGGAAATCAAATGAAACAGTGTCATTCATTCCATTGACTTTTTCTTTATATATATATATATATATATATATATATATATATATATATATATATATATCAAAATAAATATAGTTTCTGAAAAACGTTGATAGCTAATATTTACATATAAGCTGTTTAAGGGTCGGTACATACTTTTTTAGAACAATGAGGGGCAAGCAGCGAGATGTGGGTTGTGTGCATTTTCTTGCTTACAACTACGTCCGAATGTTTACTATAAAATCAAATGAAACAGACCATGAATTGCTCACTTTGACCCATTGATTTCCCCACGCACATAACATTTCTTTTACATTTGCTTTAAAACATATTTTATATTGTTTACATTCAATTCTCTCCTTTTTCTACCATCATGATCATTATCATGATCATCAGTCTTCAAGCGTCCGTCGTTGGACATGGACTTTCCGCAAGATTCGCCATCTCTATCATGGGCGTTGAGGAGCCAATACTTTCTGAACTTGTCCAGTTCATTATGCAATCTTTTTTTCACCTGACAGTTTCGCATATGATCTCTGGGGATCCACGTTTTGAATCATGATGTCAAGTGGTTGTCTGACTTTTTCGCTACATAACCAGCCATTTTAATTTTTTAACAGATTCCATGATATCTCAGATTCCTGTTTTTTTGTTTTGTTTTTTTCCTCTTATATATTTTGCTGTCTTGTGATCTCTCCATTGATGTTGAATACCTTGCATGTCCCTCAGTTCAAAAAGTAATCTTTTGGTTAGGTTCCATTTTTCGACTTCATAGGTGACTGTCTGGAGGATGCAGTGGTCAACTACATTTCTTTCTAGGACTAGCAGGATTTTCCTGTTCTTGAAGGTTGAACGTGCTCTACCGAAAGCCTGACAACCTGTAATGATTCTTCGCTTTATTCCTTCTTTTGAGAATTTTGTGGAGATTCGTTGCCCTAGGTAGAAGTAGTGGTCTACTTTCTCCAGTTTCTATTCTTTATTGTACTTATCATAAATCATTTTACCTTACTGATGTTTTGTTAGATGCATGTCTTTTCATTCTGCAATTAAGCCCTTCTGTTTATAATTAAATGTTCATATTTTTCATAGAAAAATATGTCTTGCTTGATATATTGACTAGAGCTATATCCAATCAGAAGTAGAGCTACCTACCTACCTACCTACCTACCTAGCTACATACATACATACATACATACATACATACATTACTAAAGGCATAATGAGCATTGCATTTGATATCTCGAGAATCAGATGGGCATTTTAGATTGAATATAAATATCCCTACAAACAACACTTCATTTCAACAGTGACCAAAACTACCCGATTTCTACAAAGAAATATTCATCGGAGAATGCATCTTCCAAGGCCAAAGAAAACCATTAGAGACAATAACTCATTCTCACCGGACTTGAATACTTTTCTAGGCATATCAGAATAGTAACACTGCCCGTTGTTTGTGAGCTGATGGATGACGTGCACAATGTTTGCAGCCAATGAGAATCCACGATGAATTCACCGCCTCAGCATCATTTATTTTCAGACTACTTCCTCTCGTAATTTTTCAGTTGCTCTTTTGAATTGCAACTTTTACTCGAACAGCTCCTTATCAACAATGAGTAAACGCAAATGAAGAGTACAAGAGATTATCAGAATAAAAGGAATGATAATGAGTAATAATGAATGTAAAATTGATAATGATTTTCAATACATTGTTTAATGAAAATAGATCATCCAATCAACATCTTTTGGCAACATGCCATGTTGGGGGTAATCAATAAAAAAAATGGAAATTGGGGAATGATCAATGAATGAATAACTTCTGTCGAATTTTGTTAGGCAGTGATCTGTGAAACACTCAGGATTTTTTTTAAATCGGACCAAAAGTAGGGGAACAATTGAAGAAACCTATATTGACAGTATCGGTTGACGGTTTCTAATATTGGAATCAAAAAAAGTAAAAATGAATGTGAATATACTTTGTATGAGTGAATCACCGTGGCTCGCACGTGTACCAAAACTTATTATCTAAAAAGAAACATCTAAATCATCGAAAAAATAGATTTGTTATCTAAAATCATATTTCTTAAATACCAACGCAAGATTTTGGGTATTGCTGGTCAAAAATGACCAAAGAGGTCAATAAAAGTACTCTGTTGAAAGAAAAGCAGTTTACTCATGCAAATATTCAAGGTTTGAGTCTCAAAAATGTGACCTGGAACGCCCGGACACACACCCAAAGACACCGACGAACAAAGAAAGAAGAATTCGTGGTCCACTTTGCTGGTTGATCGGATGGGACATTTGTAGGGCAACAGTGAATCAATATTAGAATAAAGAGTGTGAAAGTAAATAGAAATAATATGTCTAAAATTGATGAAAAACATTATTTTATAATTGATAAAAATAGATATATTAATGATTCTCTGATGTTATTCTGTTTTTTTCATAGGAGTGTACCATGGGAAGATGGATTCCTAATTCGTTATCGTAATTTCCTGCTCTTGATTTTGGGCTGGACGGCTCATCATTTGAAAGATAAGTAATCGGAAAGATTATATATATATATATATATATATATATATATATATATATATATAAATATATATTATAAATAGAAGGGAGCTGTATAGCTACTTGGGCTAAATGAATAATGATGGTTGCGTTGGAGGGGGCTAAGTGGGTCAAGTAGAATACCAAGTCACAAGTCTATTAGCTTTTTCTATAAATATAAAGGTACAATCTAGAAATAGATCAATTAGTCTGGAAGGCGGAGAGACAGATGGAAAATTCCATGATTCATTATAATACAATTTTTTATCGTCTTTCTCTTTCTCTTTGCGTCCCTTTCTTTTTCAATGTCTTCCTCCCTTTGTCAATCAATGAATTTCGCTAACTCTCGACCTCTGTCACTGTGTATGTCTCTTTCTCTCTCTCTCTCTCTCTCTCTAATACTACTTTATTTGAAAACAATTCTAATAAAAGTGTCGCAGTTTAAATTTGGAAATTGAATAGTGTTCGGTGTATCATAAAATCAAAACAGAGCAATATTTATTCATTACAGAAAATTTGAAAGAGAAACTCTGCAGAGTAGAATACTCTCAGAGAGGAAACATACCACAAAGTTATTATCTATAACTACCAACAAGCACAGCATCCCAACCAAATTAAACAAAAAAATATAAGAAGCAATGACCAACCACTAAACAAAACAAATATGTACGTATGCATATGTATACGTGTATAGATAGATAGAATAAATGTAAACACACACTCAAAAGATGTCACAAGAAAGAATCTAAAATAAACCGAATCATTTGCTTGAAGGAGCCCAAACAGGAGAAAAGCATAAACGTATTTGTGTAGCAAATCCTTACTCCATTATATTCTAGGCTCTACTATAAATCAACTTGATGTTTAATGTTGAATGCATCGAGTATTTTATGCGATAAACCCATCGCACATTGAGTATTGCATTATATTATATTGCATTCCTGATTTTTATTATATATATATATATATATATATATATATATATATATATATATATATATATATATTATTGTATCATCCACAGACAGCTGTTTCGATGAATAACATCTCTTCAGTGTGGCTATAGACTTTTCATTAACCTATCCAGTACCGCAAGCCAGAATTGAAACCTTCATCTCGGACCTGCAGGCCGATATCCTACCTCTTGACTTCGGAACTGGACAGTCAGTAAGGCTGAATTTAAGCGATATATTTGTTTACACAGAAATCCCTCATCCACCAGAGTGCTCTATTCCTATGGAAGAGCATTGCATAAGCTTACAGTGGATGAGTTACCTCGCTGAAAGAGTGCTCAACCCTGAATACAGGAGCATTATTTATTGTGTACATATATATATATATGCCATTCAAATTTCGGGAAATTTGCATTACACGCACAGCTAAGTGTCATCTTTAACTGCTACTCTTTGTGAATAGAACCCTCTTTGAACCAGAGTTTAAGCAGTGCAGCAGGAGATTATGAAAGTGAATCAATAAGTCCGTAGCTCGACAGGTATTCATTTTGTTCTTTGAGTCGCCAAATGTTATAATGAAGTGAAGGCAATGCACTATTCTCGGCATGAGCTGGACATCACTTGTTTCATCGTGGACGTATTTGTACCCCTTTGACTAGTTTTGGCGTGCCTTATTATCAAAGATCTGAACTCAAATGAAACGCTCTCAACAAATTGTCGGGTGATAACATCATAAACCCATTTCATTTTTCGTTTTTATGGTTTTCTGATACGATTAAATATTCTGGCGTCCAATCTCGTGCTGCGTGATATAATTACGCAATATTATGAGTTGAAAGAACACATTCGATTCGAATTCAAAACTCTGATAACGGTGCAAATCGAGACTTGTCAGAATAATTTGTTTAAAAAAATGTTTGTTCAATTCTTATTCAATTTCTATATAACCATTGGATATATATGTATATACATATATATACATATATATATATATATATATATATATATATATATATATATATATATATGTATATATATGTGTGTGTGTGTGTGTGTGTGTGTGTGTGTATTATATCAATCTTCGAAATCGTCAAAGTCTTTTTTAATATAATAAGAGAGTGAATTTAAGTAATACAAGATACATCATCGTTTAAAGACACCCGGGCAGTTCTTCAGATATTACTAACACTTTTCATATTCTTGAAAACATCCTTGTATGATTTCATTGGATAGTGTGGTCTGCTAGGATAGTGTAATGGTTATCAAGTCTGCCTCACAGATAATTCCTGGTATGAGCAAAGGGTGTGGACAACTCTTCATTAGGGCCAATGTTCCTGTGCACCCAGCAGCTGATTGAGTACATCCTAAACTGTATGATTAAGTTGGAACTATCCCTTTGGTGGAGTTTAAGGAATAATCCCTGGTCTCAATCAGACTTGAGACTTGCAAGGATCACTAAGCTGATGCTTGCAATATAAACTGGGACTTCGTCACCGGCAGTTTATTCTACGTTGGGCGTTTTCTCTTGAGGGACGGGATGCTCCAACATCACTCTCTACATGACTTCTATGATTAGGAAGCCGGGACTTGCCATTTATGATGATCTCACCCGGTAGAGATTTTGGGGGTAAGGAAATTTGCCATAAATAGATATCCATTATCACTTGATTTGTGAAAAACAACCCCAAAGGCCGAATTATCATTTATACAAATCCTATATGTACAAATATGTAGTTGTTATTGTATAATGTCAGCAGAAGTATGATTGATGAAGAACTAGAAAGATTTCGAGGGCCCCTTCCCATTGATGTCCCAGGTGGCGAACATTTTCAAATAGCCTTCTTCCGCTCATCAGCGACACCTCTGATTCCTTTCCTGAAAAGAACGTAATTCCCTGCCATATCATGACCTGCATAGAACGATCGATGTGCTAGAAAAACAACCCAAAGGTATTATACATCCTAGGTCATGTCCGTACATAAATAAGTACAAGCGCACTCATCTCAGTGTGTTAGCATGCAGGTGTAGACAATGGAGATGGGTAGTGGTATAGGTCGATAAATATCTGAATAAATAAATAAACAGTATTCCAAGGGAATGAATGAATCACTGCGGCCAACATATGCTTCTTCTTACCCCGTAAATTAAGAAATGGTGGTGGTAGAATCAATTTACCTTGATGGAAATACTACCAGTATGGTTTGAATCATGAATTTATTATTTAAAAAACTTAAGTATGGTTAGTCATGCAATTGGATGATCGATTGAAAAAATTTAAGAAGAGGGGTGATCAATGAAGTTATTTTGATACAATTCAATTTAAAGAAAAAACGTGTATAAATGCAGCTGGGCACAAACTAAGGGACTAATTTGACATAAACTTACATTATGAATTGATCCTACCCCCAATAAGAAAGAAAATATTTTTAATGGTGGGGCTGGTAAAAAACATTTCTCCTACCCAATGAGGGGAGTGTGTGAGCAAAGATTTCTGCTATGAACGGTTAAGGCTGGGCAAAGCCTAATAGATAGATAGATAGATAGATAGATAGATAGACAGATAAATATGGAAACATGTGAATTACCTAAGCCCAGCAACAGTGATTGAGCTGATCTATTGCGGGTAGTAGTGATTAATAACTGAAACATATTGAGAACTAACACCACAATAACAACTAGAAAGCAGTAAAGCGCATACCTTGCCAACGCCATACACGCCATACACTAGCTAAAAACTAAATCACCCACTATTCATAAATAATGATCTACTACGACAAGGTGCCCTGGGCATCTACTAAAAATTTCTTAGTCTGGCATAAGGTCACAGATGTAGGGGCTACTGAACGGAAGCATCTGGTGAGGATCGGACTCATTAAGTAAGTTATGCTCTTCTAAACGAGCTCGCTAACCTTTAACCAGTGAGGCACCCTGAGCTAAAAAATGTCCGGATTTTCGAAAATTAAATGTGAGCGTTGCCAGATGATAACTAAGAGACAAAATTAGCATAAACTGGCATTGTAAATTTACCCTCTTCCCCCAACACATATAATCTTATTTTATGCGGGAAATTCAAAGGAACTAAAAAAAGTACTTGAATATACGTGTCCTGTCTGAATTAGGTACGGATTGGTAAGAAATACGCCTCTTTGGGCCTGCGTACATATACAAACACGAAGATCTGCCATCGCCATCATCATCATCAGTCTTTTAACGTCCGTCATTGAACATAGACCTTCCCCAGGATTCGCCATAATTCCCTATCATGGGTATCACGGAGCCAGTATTTCCTGAATCTGTCAAGTTCATCTCTCCATCTTGTGTTCTGTCGGCCTCAGTTTCTTATGTGATCTCTGGGGATCCATGTTGCGAGATGTGTTGTCTATCGGTTGTCTTTCATTCTTGCAACATGGCCTGCCCATTGCCATTTGAGTCTTTCAATAGTTTCTATGATGACACGAACACTTGTTTTCTTCCTTATGTACTGTGCTGTCTTGTGATCTCTCCATGTGAGGTTGAGCATGATTCTTTCATGTACACGTTGCATACTTCTCAGTTTGCAGGCCTGTCTCTTGGTTAAGTTCCATATTTCAGCTCCATAAGTTACTATCAGGAGAATGCATTGGTTGTATACTCTTCTTTTTAGGATTATTGGGATCATTTTATTTTTGAAGGTTGAGCTTGCTCTGCCAAAGGCTTGTCATCCTAGTGTGATTCTTCGCTTGATTTCATCTTCTTTTGAGGGTCTCATGGAGATTCGTTGTCCTAGGTAGATGTAGTGGTCTACCTCGCTGAGTTTTGCATTTTCTATCTTGACATTATATTCTTATTCTCAACATGATTTTCGTTTTACTGAAGTTCATGTGTAGGCCGACTTTAATGAAGACCTGCCATCCGCTTCCAAAGATGAGTTTTGTTTCCTCGCCAATCGCTGTTGAAGAAAAAAGTAACTAAATATGAAGCATATCTTGAAAACAGAGAACAAGAAACACACGATACATTTTTGATACCGTCATTAATATTGCATTTTTCAGCATTAATTCTTCGATATAATGCAGTTGAGATTTTTGAAAAAAAAGGGGGCATTTATTCATTTCATGTTTCTATAATTTTTCTTTGTTATGTAATTATCATCTGCCGAAATTCTGGAAAGGTCCATTTTCATGATGAATAGTTACGAATAGTTAGAAAAAAAGAGAGAAATGATAAGAAATATTTTCTTTTTAGATTTCAGTATTTGCCGTAATGTATGCAATCGTTTGAGTGAATCAAAATGCTACCGTCTTTGTTAAATGTACTACAGAAATGTGTTGCTTCCAATTTATGCTTTTAATATTTTAGCATTAGTCGTTTTAATAGATATGGAATAAATCATAGAAGAGAGAGAGAGAAAATGCCTGAGGGGTAACGTTTGGGATTGCATTCCGAGGAATATGGTCAGGTTTGAGCAACTTCTTACTTTTTATAAAAAGAAATATAGCAGACACTTTTGTCTCGTTGCCTGGGGCACTTTAAAACTTTTCCACGTGTACTCGTGGTTGTTACTGGTTCTGTCTTTGGTCTTTTATGAGAAAGGGTTCTCAAAATGCCAAATATATGAGAAGATAAAATAACAATATGTTTACTGCTTTTAAAGATGGAATTTTATTATCCGTTTCTCTACCAGGCATTGGCATGCATAATCATATCTCTTCACAGTTTCACATCTGAAATCTTGACAGTTGCAGACAAAAAAGAACCAACGTTTTTCTTACACATCGTGATAGAATTGATTACATGCATACCTTGGGGATTTCGCAGCGAATTGTTATAGTTACCCGACACGACTACGAAACGTGCACCTTTTAGTCTGCAACAGGTGTGCAGCTAGCTGTGTTCATTTCTTCAATCTTCCCTTACTGTTCGATTTCGTCCGACGGGCGTATCAGGGTTCGATACGCAGCCCGTCATCTTATTTTGAGACATCGTTATTTTCGTCTCGCCACTCGTCCCCGTCTTGTAGCTATCATCTCACATATATATATATATATATATATATATATATATATATATAGAGAGAGAGAGAGAGAGAGAGAGAGAGAGAGAGAGAGGGGGGAGTGAGAGAGTGAGTGAGAGGAAGATTTATCTTAGAATTGTAACTCTAATAAAGCCCTGATGAACTTAGATAAAAGTGGAAACAAATGACTGGGTCGCAGCTGCCTGGTTTCTTGGGGCTGTCGATCAATTTCTTTAGGCTAACAACCGTTCAGTGTTGATAGTTTGAAGATAATAAAAATTTTCGAAACATATCTTATCTGGTATTTACCTTAAATTGCTCCTCTTGTATCTCCCAATTAACGCAAGTCTCCTGAGCATCCTTCATCCCCTAAGTATCCTAAGCCTCTCCAAGCTCAAGCGTCTACTGCGTTTTTAGTGTGAACGTATGCTACGGAATCTCCAAAGGTGTGAATCGTCTTTAAATGATGCAATTTTAACAATGTAAGACAAGAAAGTTATCTCCAGTGAAGTAGCTGAAATATCAGGGCTGCTCATCATCACACGTTTTAAAAGCTTTTCGCTACTTGGACACGTCTTTTCTTCCTCTGAGTGAGAGAGCTACCTGTCATCAAATTTAATCAGGTTGTAAACTGTATAAATTCCTTATGGTGTAGGTTTAATGTTGGAGGAACGTTGATAAAGAGGAAGATGAGAATCTCACACTGTTTTCTGCTCTAAAATATTCAATGTCAAAAACAATAAGGGGTTTTCGCTCTGCAGAATCGCCTATTTGATACAGGTCTGTTGACTAATTCCCAAAAGAAGAAGCCACATTTTACTTGGTTTGTCAAGGAAACTGACTAAATTAATTGTCAGAGTCTTACGATACGCTGTTAATGTTATGTAAAGGTAGGTAAAGAGGCAGATAAAAATATAATGTAAGTAGTAATGTCTGAGACTATCAATCTCAAAGAAAATAGATCCTCACAAAGTATTCAACAGACCTGTGCGAGAACCGTAATACTGCAATTATTTCCTAAATACTGGTCTTGGTGCGGGCCTGTTGACTACTTTGTGAAGGGCAAAGCCAACTTTAACTGATACTTTCGTTAGCGATGTAAGTCAGTCTGGTATAATTTCAGCAAATTACATTCTACTTCAAGTAAACACGATATATAACTTCTTAATATTGCACCATTTGTGTTAAGGAGACGTAAGTGAAGCGGTAGATAAAAACCTCATTTAACAATATTGTTCGAGATATACAGAGTAAATGACAAAAAAAAGTTTCGGAAGATTTTCTAGTCGAGCGTTCTAGGTTTGCTGTACCCTGATTCTTGCACAGGTCTGTTGACTACTTTGTGAGGACCAACAGCCTCACTTGATTCGGCTTGCCATGGAATGTCACAAGCTAGGTTCTTACGATATGCTGGTTATGTTAAGTGAGCGTAGGTAAGGAGATGGATAAAAAGCTAATGTAAGACACTCAGTATTTCTGTTTGAAATTATCAATCTCAAAGAAAAAGAATTCTCACCACAGGTTCTCGGTTTTTGTACAGATCTCTTGACTACTTATGAAGGCCGAATCTACCTTTAATTGATAACATTCTTAACAAAATAAGTCAATCAGGTGTGAATTCCACCAATTGCATTCTACTATAAACAAACATATCATATAACACTCTTATAATGTATCGTTATTACAAAGGAAACGTAAGTAAAGAGGCAGATTAAAAGCTCATATAGCAAACTCTGTTTTATTGTCTGAAATATCCAATGTCAAATACGGTTTTCGCACAGGTCCAATGACTACTTTGTGGATGCCATCAGACACATTCTATTCAGTTTTCCAAGGAATCTCACAAAGTTAATGTCCAGATTCTAATGATTGCTGTTTTCTGAGGTTTGTTCTGAATTGAATCTCCTACTATTGATGGTGTGAAACATAGATATGTAAATAAATATGAAAAAATGCTACTAATGTAAGAAAACGTAGATAAAGCGACTGATAGAAAGCTAATGTAACACACTTTTGGTATTACTGTTTGAAACTGCCGCGGATTCAAGGTTTGCTGATTCCCAATTTCAGCATTGGTCTGTTGACTGCGTTATGAAGGCCCAAGTCACCTTTAATTGATGGAATCGTTAGCAATATAATTCAATCGGGAATAAATACAGCCAATTACATTTTACTTCAAGCAAACGTATGACATAACTTTCTAATAGTGTGCCATTAGTGTTAGGGGTACGTAAGTGAAGAGGTAGATGAAAACCTCATATAACACTCTTCGTTTTATAATCTAAGACATGATGATGACGATAAAAAAAAATCGAAAAGATTTCTCACCGTGGATTTTCCGTTTGCTAAATGTTGGTGTTGCAGATGTCTGTTGACTACTTTGTGAGAGCCAAATGCCTCCCTTTATTCGGTTCGTTGCGGAATCTCTGAAAATTTATGGCCAGATTCTTCTGATAGCCGTTATTGGGTTCGATCCACATTGGATCTCTCACTATTGACGTAGTAAAACAACACTTCTATGTTAATAAATGATATGAAAAAATGAATGTGACGCATGTTGAATATCAATGATCGGCCAGATAAAACTGCTGACCTTTGTGAGTGGGTTCCATCTTCATCTGATTTCCCTGTGAAGATACAAAATAGATAGAAAGAATTTGTAAATATATATATATACATTTTGATATAATGTTTTTATCCATAAGAATGAAATAAGCCCTTGAATATTTTCAAGATAAATTTTGTTTTTATGTAAGACTTGCCAGCCTTGCTGCGTCGATAAGAGAGCCGGCTACCAATCAATTGATCATGATTTCAAATCACTGTAGGGAAATGTTCTTTTTATTGTATTCATCTATCATAATGATATAAGGTCTTGCATATTTGTAACATACATTGTCGTCTTTATTTGAGACTTGCCCATTTAAGCGACTACCCCACCGATCAGTTGGTCGTGATTCAAAATCATAAAAAGGAGTGTTTTTTTTTCTTACTCCACCAAATTTGGTGAGGATTCTTCTTATTGTTCTTATTCTTGTAACGCTAGAAAAACAAAAATAACTCCAGACTTTCACAAGAATTTGATGAAGATAAAACACCATATACAACACTTTCGGTTTTATTGTCTGTGATATTCAACGTCAAAGATAATAAAAGCTTTAGGAAAGATTTCTCTCTAGAGCAAAAGAAAGACAGCAGAGAGGATGCAGAAGAAATATGAATGCATTCCTTGTTTTTGTTTTCGAATATGAAACTACGTCATATTAGAATCCGTCAACCAAAACTGTCACAAAAACTATCGACGTAGATTTCTTCAGTTTTCAAGTCGGTCTGTCTGTATGTCTGGCTGTGTACGTACGTATCACTCGTGCAAGCTGTACCAACGGAGCTAGACGGCTGAAAATCGAAACATTTACTCCTTATTATGTCTTTACCTTTACCCCGAGCAATTTTTTAAAAATAAAGCTATCGAATTGGAAACAACGGCAAGAAAACGGAATCAATGAACACTTACAATTACAGAATAATATTTTCTGCTTCAAACACTGCAAATGAGAACTTTTCGAGTCAAAGTAGTTGAAATCTGTCGAATAAAATTCATGAACTATTTTAGTTACACCTCCGAAAAAAGCTTATATTAAATAACTATTTTTCTTGTCGCAAAAGAAGCAAAATGATGGGGTCTTATTGTCAGCCTCTACCGCAGAAAGGAAAACCCTATTTCTAACTCTAACCCAAAACCCTATTCCTAACTCTAACCCTAACCCTAATTTTTTTAGTTAGGTTCCAGATCACGAGAAAAGGATTATCTTGAATATCTTGTTACTTGGGTTCCAGGTAAGTCAAGTTGTCAAATCTTTGCAGCATTGCCTAAAAAAGAGATTAATGTTGTCAAAATCTAAAAATAAGAAAAAGAAATTAGCAAAATGCCACGAAGTATTTGAAGACTTTTCCTTTACTCCCCACCAAACAAAATTTTCATTATCAATGGGAATAAATGTGTTGAGTTCGTTACTTCGCACTCCCGTGTCTCAGGCTCGGAGTTGAAGTTAGGTGTAGGCTATTGGATCTGGTGTTGGGGACTAACGATGAAGACCCAGCATTTTGGAGTTTTTTCGGTGAGAGAAGATGCAATTAATTTTTTTCGTTGCATAATTCTCAGTTTGAGGGCCAATCTTTTGGTTTAATTCCATGTTTTCAACTCTATAAGTAACTATCGGGAAGATGTAACGGTTGCATAACCTTCATAGGACTAATGGGATTTTCTTATTCTTAAAGGTTGCGCTTGCTCACTCTAAAGTTTGTCATCCTCATCGCTTGATTCCTTCGTCTTTTGAGAATTTAATACTTAGTGACATTAGGGAAATACAAAATGATCGAATTGTCGACTGGCCTGCGTGTTCTCCTGATCTAGACCTAATCGAAAATCTTTGGAATATCGTCAAAATCCACTTTGATGCGGGCAGCAACCTATTTTCATCCATTAAATTAGGAGAGCTATATAAACTGTTTGTGAATCCATCTCCCCGGAAGAGATGCTGATTCTAACTTTTTATACGTGCAATAAGCTGCCTAAAAAATCAAAAGATACATTTGAAAATCAGACCATAGATGGCACTAGTTCGATCTTAAGTGCCTTTCGAAGCTCCTTCCTTTAGAAGCCCATCCTTTTCAGTGCTTCCATCAATTATTATTATTCGTCTCAATTTGTTATAGTTCGCTTTGTATGAGGGAGAAGGAATTAATTTTGTTTTTTCCGTTTTTTTTATTTTCATTAGACGAAGTATTATAAATCATAATTTTCTAAATTTTAATGTCTACTTTTTACCGTCATTTTGAGTTTTATTGATTTTTATAGCGACTTTTTCGGTCAGGCCGCAATTTTCTCACTGCCGGAGGGAAATCGGTCTGAGGAGAAAAATTTGCGATAAAAAGCAACTAACGAAATCAAGATGGAGATAAAAAGTTGTCATAGAGTGATTTAGAATAATTATATTAAATCATTTTTGTGATTGGTCATTTTCGTTAATTTCTTTTTCTTCCATCACTACAAATTGGTTCCTTTCAGGTGATTTCATGTACATTGGAACGTATTGAATAATAACATTCTGAATATCTAAGCACTTTTATTCCAGGAATTCTATATCATAACAAGTTTGGCTGTGCTGGGGCCAAACTGCCTTTCTTCATTAAAATCTAAGAAGTTTAACAAGACAGAATTTATTACTCCATGAAATATTATTCCTAAACTACGTGTCCCATTTCAATTCCTTTATTAGTTGTTTCTTTAATAAAAGCTGAATCGAGTGACTGACTTCTTCATCAGTTTGGGGGCCATCATCATCATCCTCGTCATCATCATCATCATCATCATCATCATCATCGTCATCATCAGTCTTTCAACGTCCCTCGTTGGACATAGACCTTCCCCAGGATTCGCCACACTTCTCTATCATGGGCATTGCAGAGCCAGTACTTTCTGGATTCGTCTAGTTCGTCTCTCCATCTGATAATCTGCCAGACTCAGTTGCGCATGCTATCTCTGGGGATCCGTGCTGTGAGTCGTCATGTCCATCGGTTGTCTGCCATTCTTGCAACATGATCAGCCCATTGCTATTTGAGTTTTCTAGTGGATTCTATGATGTCTTGGACTCCCGTTTTCTCCCTGATATATTTTGCTGTCTTATGATCTCTCCATGTGAAGTTGAGCATGATTCTCTCACGTGCACATTGCATGCCTCTCAGTTTGAGGATATGTCTCTTGGATAGGTTCCATGTTTCAGCTCCATAGGTGACTTTCAAGGGGATGCATTGTTTTTATACTTCTTTTTGTATTGTTTTTTTTGATGGTTGAGATTGCTCTGCTAAAGGCTTGCCATCCTTGAGTGATTCTTTGCTTGATTTACGTATGCAACTTTTATTCGTGTCGTCACGATGTCACTGGTTTTGGTGAGGTCGTTGTCATTGTTGTGACAATTGTACATAAAGTCAAAACGCAAGAGCAGGAGTTTGACAGTTCTCAGACGTTGTGATATTCCGTATCAACGTACGTTTGACCGAAATTTAATGACTTTTGGACTATGAGTTTACATCTCCCAACTTTGTTGGCATATATATATATATATATATATATATATATATATATATATATATATATATATATATCCACTAGTGTCTCTATCTATCCGTCTGTGTGTTTGTCTACACAATATTTTCAGAGGTTCTCAATGACATTTTGAGGAAGGGTAGGCCATCAGTTGAGAAAGAATTGATCAGATTTGTGGACAGATCCAGGATTGTTTTTACAATAACCCCTTGCATCCGAGGTATATATAACTGATTCTCGTTCATTCTTTTTACTGACAATGATATGGGCAATGGTATGAGTTCTCTGGGTGCTTCTTAGTTTTAGAATTATTGCATTTTATAGATTCACATCTACTGCTAACGCATCTTACACGTTCTGATGTAAACACGTAGACACGAGAGAATTTTTTTGAAAATAAGACTGACCTCTTCCGCGTCGAACTCCACTCTGAATGCAACTTTCTCAGCCACTAAGCCGAATTTCGAAAGAAAAAGTTTCCTCTATTTATTGAGGGGAGAGTGTGTACAAAATTTCAAGTTTCTACTTTGGACAGTTTGAACTTGAAAGATAGAGGAGAAATAAGAGAAAAAAATATGGCAAAGATAAAAAGGGATATTTTACAAATAATTTTAATCAATAGAATCTGTTTAGCAAAACCAGATAATTATTTCTCTCTTTCTCTCTCTCTCTCTCCATTTTTCCTTTTGTCCTTTTTCTCTCTTTCTCTCTTTCTCAATTTCCTCATCCTTTCTTTCTGATCTTCCTTTGGTTCGTCAATGACGTAGAAATAGAATCTTTCTCTTTTCCCTTCTCTTTCTTTTTTCCACTCTCTCTCTCTCTCTCTCTCTCTCTCTCTCTCTCTCTCTCTCTCTCTCTCTCTCTCTCTACTCCATCTTTTGGAACTTTTCACTTTTCAATCTTAAACCGGATGTCTGAACTTGTCATTGTCGTTATGTGAGGGAAAGAAAGTCAACTCAGTAGGAGTTTAGTAATAACACAGGGATCGTGCAAAAGTGCGTGTGTTTATGAATGAGTTATGTATCTTCCCTGGGGAGAGAGGTTGATTCCCCCTGGATAAGAACCACTGCGCTAGATCGTACCGGAAGTTCTTCTAAGCACGAACATCTATGATCTCCTACCCAACTCCTCTCCGAATCACTCAGTTATCTCCCCTTATTCCGCTCTTGATGGCCGCCTTACCACGTTATCACTTCAACTAAATCGGACAACTAATGTGTGTCGAATCGACAACAGTTGTCACTGTTGGTGGTATTGAACTGTGTCACATTTTCAATGGTAGTATTTTTGGGTTGCAAAGTCGAATTATTGGTGTGCGTGGAAAGTCGAGAACAACGATTCCCAAAGTGGGGGTAATTTCCCCAAAATAGTGATTTTAGTTCTTCTTATTACTGTTATATTGGTTCCACTTTACTTTAAACATTTTTGTACTTGGTTGTTCTTTTTCAATGAAAATATATTGGTTACATTCTCAAATGGTACAAACTGTCTACAAAAACTGTCAACACACATTTCGTCAGTTTTCGAGTTGGTTTGGATGAACAGTTGGCTGCCTAACTGACTGACTGGCTATGTATATATGTATCATGCGTAAAGGCTGCACCAGTTGAGCTAGAAGGTGGAAAATTCAAACATTTACACCTTGTTATGTCTCCAAGAATGGATTTTCTAATTTTCCAAGAGCACTCCTAAATAAGTTGCAATGTGAGTTTATGCTAAATTGACCCTTTAGTTTGAATCTAGCAGCATTTACGCTTGTTTTGTTTTGATTTTTTGAAAATCGGACTTATTAAAGATCACTGCCCAACAAAAGACGAAAGAAACGACGAGAACATTGATCAGCCCCATTCAATTTTTCAATCAATCACTCCCAACTGGACCAATCTAAAAGACGTTGGTCAGGCGGTGGTTTCTCTTGAGTGATTAACCAGACCTTTTTATATTTGTTTTCGATTCACCTCTAACCTTTCATATTTGAATGTTCTTTTCAATGGAAACATGATAGTTACTTCCATAAATGTTATTAATTTGTTAAATTTGTGGTCAATAGACGATACTAAAATGTTTAGGTCCCCTGGTCTTCTGTGAGAGATGCATTATATCTGCTGAAAAGTATTCAGCGGCCTACGTCTAAGGGTACACA
>OY735215.1:6438442-6523442 GCA_963457665.1 Thysanoteuthis rhombus
AAAGGGAAGTGAAGGAGTAAAGAAGAAGTAAAGAAGAAGAAGTAAAAGAAGAGGATAAAGAAAAGAGAAGTAAAGAAGAAGAAAAAGAAGTGAATAAGTAAAGGAGAAGAAGAAGAAGAGGTTAGGAAGAAGAAGGAGGAGGAGGAATGCCGGTAAATATTGCAAAGATATGATTTCTTCAAACATTCATTATGAATGAGTTCAACAAATCGACTTCTCACGCGAAGACAAACAATCCGACAAATATGCAGTTATTTGTTTTTATTATTGATTTCTTCTGAACATGTTTTCTCTTTTCTTCATACAAATATATTCATTGGGATTTATCTGAAGTGTTTGGTATTTTTGGTTAGATTATAAAAATATGCAAAGTCTGTACAGACCAATGGTCCTTCACAGTTAACAAAAATACAATAAACTAAAGTTCGGATTACCGATGGGTTCTCCTCTGGGCGGAGTATTAGCACGCCTTTTCTTCATTTATATATATGTATATATGTATTAAGGAACAATTGGGAATGAGAAAATTTAGGAGTAAAAGTATATTGAGACTTCATTAGGCAATTAATTAATTGACGAATTGATTAATTAATATGCTATACGGGTTTCAGGAAAATTCCCATGTTCGATATCACGCGTGTACCTTTTTGCGATTAAAAGGTCAAATTTCCATAGAAACTAATTTCGCATCAAGTGTATTGCTTTGCAAGTAAAAATGAAAATCAAAAATGAAAATCTACGGTAGGCTCTAGTGGTGAGTCTGGGCTAATTTCTGTACGTGAAGGAATATATGATAGTTTGGTTGGATCTTTCGGTGGATGTAGTAGCAGCAAGTATGGGTGTTTTATGGGTTATTTTGATCAAAGAGGTGGGTATTTTTTAGTGTTGCCACGATTATTGGGAATCTAGGTCATGGTCCAGTGCTAAGCTACTTGGGTACTTGGTAAAGTCCTACAGAGTTCTTGCATGTAGATTTTTATGTGCTGAATTGCTTATAGGTGCATACCAGAATACATAACCTTACAAATAGACTCATGAACATATATATACACACGCACATATAGTGTATATAGGCACATATGCATATATACATGTATACAAATGTATATACTTAACATAACATCTCCCCACATGTATGCATACATCTACAAACACAACACTGAGAAGTGTACAGTGCTATATCATGCGGAAAATTATATTGGGTGGTGCAGAACCCGTGGATTCTTGTCCGTGGATTTCAGTCTGGGTGAGTATTGTATACTTGTAGAAAGTACGTTGGCTTGGGTGTGGGTAAATATAAGTATAAGACAAGGACGTTGCGTGTGAGGATTGGAAAATTTATAAAGTATAACATTATTACTAAGAACGAAAGATCGGGTGGAAATTACTTATCAGTTTTGGTAGATGGATATCACTGGTGGAGTAGAACTGTAGGTGTATCAATGTTATGCCCGTGTATAAGGCGGGCTCTGGTGATAATAGGGATGAAGTATTGGAAATTATTTATATCTTTTTGTGAATATCATCGTTTAGAGAGGTTTTGTCGCAAGTTGTAGTCATGTGTGTAAGGTTCACTATTTGCAGAGCAAATTCTAATTCTAATTGTTTGTGAAAATTGGGGTGTTTATGATGAGCTGATTTAGAGTCAAGGTAGTTGTTGGTGTCCATAGGCTTTGTATAAGGGGTGATCTAAAGGTTTATATTATTATCTATGTACACACAGGTATCTAGAAAGGCTATGGAGTCAGTTGATTTTTCATAGTTAAATTTTATAGAGTCGTGTGTACAATTTATCCGTCTAAAGAATTTCTCTTGTTTGGCTTCAATTCCTGTATATATAAAGAGAATATCATCGATTTATCTAACATAGAAGATGCAGTCTTTGCGAATCTCTGGGTTAATTCAAGTTTCTTTGAATTTATCTATGAAGATTTTGACGAGAAGGAGCTGCGACTGTACCCATGGCACAGCCTTCCAGAAAGTGTCTATTATCAAAATTGAAACTATTGATGTATGTGTTACGTAAAGGTGGTTATTGTTCTCTCCCTAGGTTCCTTCGTGGTTCTATTGTTAAGGGCTTCTATGAAGGCTAGAATACCTTTCTCTTGTTTAATGTTAGAATATAGGGATTAGACGTCCATAATAACAAGAGATGCATTTTTAAGGGATAGTTTTGATATACTTGACTTTGTTCAGGAGGTCAGTGGTATCTCGTATGTGGGATTTAACCGGCGTTGCTAATGGTTGGATGTAATGAAGTACATATTTCGATAGGTTGGTGAAGGAAATGACTGGTTTACCTGGGTTATTTTCTTTGTGGATTTTCGGGAGTAGGGAGAACCCTGTGGCTTTTATGGCTTTAAGTACATCTGATGTTCTTTTATATATAAGGTTATTGTTATGCATCTGTGATAGGGATTGGGTCATCATATCTTGGTATCAAGTGAAGGGGTCGTTAAAGACTGCTTTGTGAAATTCCTTGCTGTTAAGTATTAGCTTCTATCATTAATACCCCAAATAGCAATAGCTCCTCCTTTATTGGTGTTGCTGATAATCGATTCGGTATTATTTTTAAGCTTGTTAAGGGATTATTGTTCTTCAACGGTAAGGTTAATGTTTCGTTGGAACTGTTTTATTGTGATTGTTGGTATAAGTTTTAATGTCCTCTCCAACTGCCAGTTTAAATGTTTGGATTGTTGTATCTATGTTCTTTTGGGTGAATAGGTTGATAGGGTCTTTGAATAGTTCTAAGATACCTCTACCGTAGTTTGATGCACCAAAGTGTGCTCTCGGCCTAATTCTTCCAGAGAAGTCATTAAGGTCATTATTAGGGGTATTTCTCCAGAAGGGTGTGGAGCAGTGACAGAACCATTGGCCTTTATTGAGGAGTTTGAAGATTTCTCTAAATATAGAATTACTAAGCTTTATCACTCCTCCTTCTTGGTCGTTCTTGACTCTAATGATACGTTGCAGCTTTGTGAATATATATATATATATATATATATATATATATATATATATATATATTCACGAAGTCATTCATTCATCCATATATATACATAAATAGATATGTGTGTGTTCTTTGAAACTTTAGACGTTTTTCAAAAAAAGCAGGCACGAAATGATTGACGTACACACATTGCAAAGTGAACCCCCACTAAAAAAAAATTTTTTTTTTTTGGTTTTTTAGAAATCGAAAAAAAATGTTTTATCTAAACATAAGTTATAAATGTTCAAATCTAAGAGGCTCCATCAATGTGGCCTGTACACATAATGATAATTGTAGAGACAATTTATGAGGAACTATATTTCGTCCGGCACCGATGTTGACCAGAAGCAAATCGAACAGCCAGCCTATTAAATCTATCACTCCTCCTTCTTGGTCGTCCTTGACTCTAATGATACGTTGTAGCTTCGTGAATATATACATACTCGTGTGTATATATATATATATATATATATATATTCACTAAGCCAGTCATTCATCCATATATATGTGTGTGTGTGTGTGTGTGTGTGTGTTCTTTGAAACTTTAAACGTTAATGCTGAAAAGGTTTATTCTTTTACTTACTTATACAGTCTCATATCATCTTATGATTTCACGCTATGCAGGTCAATCATTTTCCGATCACTGTCGATGTACTGTTTTCAGGGTATCACGTTTTTTTTATAGATAATTTGATTTTTATTGCTACTTTTATGTTATACGCTCAATTGTACAATGGAGACCGTCAGCTATTTTACTATGGACCTATTTCGGGGATATTGTATTTTTTGAAAATTTTATCTCCAAGTTTTCTAATGCTAGTGGTCAAGTTCTCGACTAGGTTGCGTCTTGAACCATTATAATAACCATCATAATTCACAACTGATAATTGTCCACCTCTGGGCTTTCGGGGGACAGCTCACCTCACTTGAACGCTTGAATCAGCTTGGAACTTGCCGAAATCTGCCAGCAGCTCCAGCTGCTTTGAGACCCAATTTAAAATGATTGCTCACACTTGTCAGAATCTCAATGTTTGCATCTGCCTTTATAAGATCTGGAATAAAAATTACAAGTAATTGGCATCCTCCTGATTGTCACCTATGAAGCTGAAAAATGGGACCTTACCGAGAAAACTGACCTTCAAACTGAGAACCATACAACGTGCACATGAAAGAATCATGTTCAACCTCACCTGGAGAGATCGCAAGACATCACGATATTTTAAGGGAAAAACAGGAGTCTGGGAGATCATAGAATCCATTAGAAAACTCAAATGGCAATGGGCTGGTTATGTTACAAGAATGACAGATAACTTATCGGCATCAAGACTCACAGCATGGTTCCCTAGATACCATATGCGAAACCGGGGCCGGCAGAATAAAAGATGGAAAAACGAACCAGGCAAGTTCAGAAAGTATTGACTCAGTGACACTCATGATAGAGAGATTTGGCGAATCCTGGGGAAGGTCTTTGTCCAACGACAGACGATAAAAGACTGATCTTGACGATGAGTATGCACACACACACACACACACACACACACACACACACACACACATATATATATATATATATATATATATATATATATATATATATATATATATATATATATATCGACTTCTTTTCATCTTCAATGTAGTTACAATGTTTCTGCTGATTCATTTCTACGGCCCTGTTCAGGTGTAAATTGTGATATCCGTAAGAAAAGAGAATCTTTCGTGTTGACCTTTACTTCGGAAATTACATTTTACACCTGAAGATGGCTGTAAAAAGGAATTGACTGAAACGTAATGTTTACACCGAAGATGGAAAGATTAGATCAAAATTGTCCAAAAAAAGTTGGTATATATCCTTCACAGAATTAACTTCCCTACAATATTACAATTTACTCCTGTTGATCGCCGTAGAACAGGACCAGTCAAGATGCCTTGACTACAACGAAGATGAAAAGAGGAGTTTGAATTATCCGAAACCAAGTTGGTTTGATTATGACTCTTCTAAAAGTCACAGACAATACATCAAGTATCCATACATATATTGAGCCTATATACAAATTTCTTCACTATTTTGGCTCAAATGGGATGCTCTGATTGGATTATATACCTTCTTATTATGACATAACAAGGAAAATTACAATCTGTATATGAAGAATATCGTCAATTTTGACGGGTAGATGCTATTATTTGTTATTATTACATTCATCTACTTAGGCCACCAAGTTGTTTAATCCTAAACGATGTAGCGTGAAAATTTGTCACATTTCAAGACAATTCTTTTCGTGAATGGTTGAAAGAGAAAACTCAAGCCAATGCCGACAAGGAGGTGAGGCTTTCCCAAACGGGTAACACCAATGAAAATAGGCCTGCTTTTTATCAAATATTTTACTCTTTCATTTTAATAATAATAGGGGGAATATTCGACAATGTTATACAATAATACATGCAGTTTTTGAGTACAGAATATGTTTTACTTTGGAGAAGCTTTTTCTTTGTTTTTCCTAGCTGTTTGAATAAGATTTCACGGAGTTGCTTACAATGTGCTGCTTCAATTTTGTTCCATTCATATCTAACTGCTTCCCACAGCTGGTCAGTATTCTATAAATTCCCCCCTAACCAGATTGACCTTAATATGCACCCATATGTTCTCAATGGGGCTGACCGTACCAAAACATCACAGACAAAGTCTTCCGCCCAAACCATGATTTTGTGAGTTTTAGCAAATGGCTCGGAGCATCATCTTGTCGGTGAATGGCATCTTGCCATACATTCCCACCAAACAACTTGTCCAGGCTTGGAAGCAAACGTCCTTGTAAAATATTTCAGTACTCTTTGACTGATGGACTTCTTGCACCGTTCCTGCTTGACAGCATCAGATGCATGAATTATTCTCATACCTCACACCTCCTGCATGGCATCCATTCGACAAACGGGAACAGCCCTGAGGAATCAGTAGACAGTTCAAAGCTTGACTTATCACTTAGCGCTCAAACCGTTGTGTATCAAGGTGGCCATAAAGTGACTCAAATCTGTATCGGTCAGCTGCGTTCTTCGTGGACAGCAAGGGTTTCTTCACATTTTGATGAAAACCCACCTTCCTTCCTTGAAATTAATATTCTTGATATAAGATATTTTCTTGGATTTCTGAATAGTTGAGCTAATTTTGTTGGGATTTTTTTAGTCATTTCCAGCTTTTCTGTCGTCAAGGCTTGTGGTCACTTTAGGTTTTCGAGAACTAGATTTACGTGCCACAGAAGCCGTCGCCTGTAATGTGTGTCCAATTCAAGACAATAACATCTGGATATCCTCAGACTTTCTGAATATCCAGATAAGAATGTTCCTGCTTGACGACGACCAGCAATGCAGCTTTTGACTTTTGCAGTTCTAAGAAATTCAGACTTTTTTGAAAACATCTTGAAACGAAAATGCTGGTGTAACTTGTGAACTACGAAAGAAAATTCCCTCAATTTTAAGTACGTTCACAATAATGATACAACAGTAATAAAATATAGAGATGACATTTTTTGTATTTTGTGTAGAGATTTAGGCAAAAAAAGATTATCCATAATTTCATGTAAGCTTACAGACAAACTTGGCATATGTATTGTATGTCATTGTTGCATTCTTTCTCTCTTTTCGGTGAAACAAAAGAGTGATTGCAAGAAATATGATAGAAAGTGATTGGTTCATGTTTCCACAGGACTGTATGCACAAATATATCCTTCTAATTGTAAATGTCATTAGAAATGCAGTAGGTGAACTATAATTTACAAATCATTAGGGAGGGGCACCCCAATCGTTGCCCGGTAGGCGTTTTCGAATTTTATCTATGCGTCTGTAACGTTGCACCAAATCTTACTGATTCGAAGGAGACCGACTTAACGTTACCTCTCCACTGATAACTTGAGCGTACAAGATGCTGATGCCCAACGATGGGAATGGATTTCGGGAACTAGGTATACGGTAATGCCTCGAATTGTAGACATTGAACTGACAAAAAAGCTGGGAATTGAGAAGTACGTACACGCCGTGCCCCGACCATTTCCATCCCCGCTGATACCAAAGCTCAAAATGGCGGAATATGGTTATTTTTACTCTCACAGCCCAGGAGAGTTTTATGCATGCTTATTAATATAAGAGATACCGTTGTCTCTCCGACTTACTACATCAAAGGCTTTGATGCGTAAGGCTCTTTTAAGGTAGATATGAACAGGCGGTGGCGCTGGCCTGCTTACTGCACGAAAACAAAACAAAAAAAACTTCAATTATCTTTTGGGAAATCTTTTGTTTGCTCACAGATAATTAGTTGAGCCGACAAACTGCTTCTTCAACATGAAATAACATATCCAACAAGTTACTCGTCTTAATGAACGACGATTCAGAATGAAGATATAGATTTACCACGCACGCACTGTATACAGTGAGTGCAAAAAGTATCCGATACTTTGCTAATGTATATTTATACAACTAATGCAAAAATCAATGAAATTAAAACAAGATTGATCATTGAAATGTTAGATACAAAAAAAAAGATTGATAGATAGATATGAACGCTATGAGATAGATAGATAGATAGATAGATAGATAGAAAATAGATAGAAAGAAACTATGAGATAGATATAAAGAAACTATGAGATAGATAGAAACTATGAGATAGATAGATAGATAGATAGATAGATAGAAAGAAACATGTTTTATAACACGTTTGATATGCAAAGAAAAGAAATGAAAAGTGGGACTTTAAATCAGAGCCTGTATTTCCTGAAGGAACTTCAAGTGTGGTTGCGCTGCAGCAGGACCCACCCAAAAATAAAACTCAATGATAGCACAAAAAATCATCCGCAAAGCAGTCCACAAACTTCACAAAGGAATTACCTGAATATATCGAAAGTGTACGAATGATGGAAATCAAGGATCCAGTTCAACATTATTGTTACATAATACTGAACTAAATCTTTTCTAAAACTCTATGTAAGCGCAATAAACGGCATTTATCGTCATTTCCATCAGCATTTTAGCGACTGTTGTTGAACATATGTTCGCCAGATCTCTATATAATGGGCGTCACGGGACCATTACTTCCTGAACCTCTCCCGTTCGTCACATTATATTATTTTTTGCCAGTTACTGTTTCGAATATGATCTATAGGAACTGATGTAGTAAAATAGAATTTTAGTGTCTGATGACGTAGAAAAATGTTGAATTCAAAGAATGATGAAAATACAAACAGGTAATCAAAGATAAAAACAAAAAAATGGGAAATCTGTTTGAGAGCAATAGAATGCTACTCTTCAAGCTCATAGCAATGCAACCCTTTATTATCTACGAATGTAAAATGAAATAATTATCCATATGTTTCATATATGCTGTCATTTTTTATGACACAGGTAAACTAATAAATCAATTTTTTTAAATAGTGGGCTTGCAGCGCATGTGCAATCGCTTTAACAAGCTATCCAATTTAAAGACCAACTATTCAGAATGGAGATATATATATTTTTATGCACACATGCACACACATGCACATACACTGGAATATGTGAATGAGCAATTTTAATAGAATTATTGTCCTTTATTGTAAGTAACTTTTTTATTGCACCGAATCACAAAAATTGCTCTGAAAAGAGCCAGACACTAAGTTTTGGGGAATTGCACGTAGGAGTTAGTAGCACCAAACCTCCCATATACACTCCATTTGATCGATTCATTTTCGAAAATGATTTTTTTCTAGTACGTATATCTCTGTGGCGCACTTGATTAGTGTGACTATTTTGTATTCAAGAGACTGATGATTCTGATCCATCCGAAGACTTCCTTTTTTTTTTTAACAATTGTAATTATAGTTGGGGACGTCGTGAGTACATAATAATATTAAAGAAAACGGGACCTGCACAATGTTTTGATGTAATTGTAATGCTGATTCGAAACACTGATCAGCAATATTTTTACGTAAAATAGACGGAAATATATTATTGCAGTGGCAAAATTGAACAATTTTATTTTATAAAGTTTTATTACATGTAGCTACATGCCATTATATATATATATAACTATTTTATACCACTGCATTGAAATTTCTTGTCTATTTTATATTGAATTATCCTTGTTCAGTATTTTTTTAAGCTTTTACAGTTATATTTACTCATTATGCAAGTAGGAATTTTTCTTACTGGTGAAAATAAACGTTGATGCCACGAAATAGACATGATACCGCAGTGCTGCTCCAGCGTCATGTGCTTTCACGGAATGGAGTTGCTAGGCGGACTGCATTACCAGGGCTAAGGGGCTCCGACTGCTTGGCTATTAACCTGTAGCTCACTGATAGTGAGTGCACCTTTCCTAAGAGCATTACAATTTATTTTCATCATCATCATCATCTTCATCATCATCATCATCATCATCATCATCATTCTTTTAACGTCCGTCGTTGGACATAAAACTTCCCTAGGAATTGCATCACTTCTATATCGTGGGCGTCGCAGATCCAGTACTTTCTGAATTTGTCTAGCTTGCCTCTCCATCTAATACGCCGGCCTCGGTTACGCATGTGATCTCAGGGGATCCATACACAACAAATATTAATTTTCCATCGCAATATCCTTCCTTGCCAATGAACGGTGAACATTAATCATGTAAATAATAACGGAGTTATTTATGTCTGTTCCGGTACTGAGGAGCATCGAGCTATTTTATTAGGTGATTTACATGTAATAATTCCATTATTCTAATTTTACCTTTTTTTAAAATCTCATATCAACCCTGTCCGTTTTAATATGAGATCAGACACAAACCCTAAACGTTTCTTCAAGATATCATTCACTGTTATGTCACAACAGCCTAATTTTACAACCTTTTAATTGTTTTAGCTATGTTAATCTATTTCACATGGACTGATCAATTATAACTTTCATGTCATTACAGGAATTGGACAGAACAGACAAAGAATCATACAAATAGACATACTAATATACATACATGGCTCTTAGAGGGATAGATAGATCGTTCATTATACAGTGAAATTTTCCTATCAGAATTTAGCTGATAAGTATGTGTCATGTTACGCTTTTATAGATCAAATTTCGTGCTTATAGCAAACTGAGTTCGAATTCGGCTTGAGCTCAAGTGCCCTTGGGGAAAGTATCCTTGTGCCCTACCCTATCGCTAGATATCTAGACAAAAATGTCTCGTTTCTTACAAACCGCAATGATAGGCGGAAAAGGAAGTGGGAGAGTGAGTATTTGGACAAAGCACCCCCCATAACTACTGCCTTGACAGTAATATCTGCTCAGAGGGTGTAATGGTTAGCACATCTGCCGCACACGTAGAAGGGTCTGTTTTGAGTAAAATTTGTGGAAAACTCTTCATCGGAACAAATTCACTTGTGCACCCAGCAACTAACTGAGTACACCCTACGTTGTATGAGTAAGTAGGATGGGGAAAATTGGGAATGGAGTCACGCCTTCCCCTATTTGAAACGAGAGAGGAGCCTTTGGATTAGCTCCAGCGCAGTACAAGTCTTTGACTTGGACTGACCTAATCCGACGTACATGCATGCATTCAGATAGTAATAAGCATAAAAGTAGCTACACCCACTGTCTCTTACACGAGGGCCAAGTCAATATTATATAAAAAGCCGTTGTCACTTATTTTGTTCGTCTCTGTCACGCAAAAACAAACAGATATTTAGATTAACAACCTCAACGGGATTCAGACGTCTGACCTGGATGGAGGCAGACATGTAGCATATCCATGAGGCCAACTTCACGCTGCTTGAATATTAAGTGAAATTAAGTCGCATTTTATAAACTGACCAATCAAACAGCAGGCGAAAGTCGAACGGGTACTGCTGATTATAGCTCTTCTTGCTTGCCCATTTTCTTTTTATTTACATCCAATGCGTAGAACTGCACAAAGCCAAATAGAGGCAGAAAAGTGTATTGTACCAATCACTAGTTTATTGTTGCACCACTGGAGAAAGGGACCGATAAAAGAGGTTCTCTTCCCTTAGGGATACTCACATATTACACCAGGAGAAAAGACCGTGAAATGAATCGGTCGAACGTTGTGTCAATATCAAAGATGGGATGAAAAGATCACAATGTTTGAACAAAAGTTGGAAAATCTTGAATATTTCTATTCTCAAGAACAGAATTTGCATAAAATAATTATACCCTTTCTTTCTCTTTACTTTTTCTTACTTTTTTTTGTTTTTTTTGTTTTTTTGTTTTGTTTTTCCTACCCATAAGACCTACTTCTCTTCTGGGAATTTGTCATTTCTCAAAGAGTTAATATTTTCGGGTTTCAATGGGGGTTCTGTTTACAAAGTGAACATAATGTGAAAATGAGCCCTCACTCTTCGCCACGTACGTACGAATGCATTTTCTCCTCCTGTGTATTCTTCCCAGCGTTAGACAACCAAAACTGTCGCAAAATTTGTTAACATAGGTTTCTTCAGTTTTCAAGTTGGTCCAGCTGACTATATATGTATCAGTGGCGTACGTTGCTTCGTATCTTGGGTGTGCTCTGCGCTACAGCAGCACAAAGACGTAAAAATATTTTATTGTCTGTAAAAAGCAATTGACAGTTGAAGCCTTTATGGTACAATGCAGGGAGATGGTCCCGATTGTAGAAATTAGAGAATTAATGACAAACATAATTTGGATGAGATTCTATTATCTGTGGATAATAGTCTTTAATCCATTTTTTTTTCATTCATCTTATTTCTTTTTATTTGTTCAATGTTTCCTGCATCCAATGAGGGAGCGTGTGAGACATTACAATTCACAGATTTTTACGTTTTTGTGCATCCATAACACAAAGCAAACCCAACATAAGAAGTACCATACGCCGCAGGTATATATCAAATTTGCATTTATGCATCAGCCATACAGGCTGTATCAAGGGAACTAGAGGGCTGAAAATTATAACAGTTACTTCTCGTCATGTTTACTGAAAACCTTTCCCTTTTTAACCCCCAAATAGTTTTTTTAGTTAGGAGCTCAATTTGCAATGTGAGTTTATGATAAATTAATCCATAGTTTGCGCCCGGTTGTTACCATGCTTGTCATTTGAAAGTTCAGACTTTCTAGTGATCCAACAAAGGGCGAGAGAAGTAAATTATCCGTTGATCAACCCCTTTCTCCATTTTTTAATTGATCACCTCCATCATGGCATGCTGCTAAAAGACGTCAATCACGTGATAGTTTCCATTGAGTGACTAACCAGACCTATTCTTCTCTTTAAGGTTAAACGATTCTGGGCTTCTTCTCGATTATTCTTTTGCTTTCCGGCAAATATTAGATTTCCAGTTGTGCTGAATTGAAAAATAACGTTTTTTTTTCTGTTCTAATAATAATCTGATTGTTCCCAGCACGTCCTAACCGAATCGCTTGATGCTATCTTGGATGAGAGGAGAAATCCACAAAACCAGGTTTGCAGAAACGGTACTTATTCGTAGAGCCGGATTAAGCTAGCGCACAGCCTGTAGCATATGTTACAAAACGGCCTTAATCTTTTTTTAAATGCATGATATTGGAAATCCTAATTTTTTTTCACTCGCATGATAAAACAATCCTGAATGTTAATCCATAGACGCACTTTTATCCATAGTGCCTTTTAAAGCCCCGTCCTTTAAAAGACCATTCCTTTCAAAGCTCCTACCTCTAAAATCCCTTTCCTCAAAAAAAAGAATCTTCATTCAACGCTAACATCATTGTAAAATAGAATCCTGTTCATCAAAAAAGACAAAAGAAAAACAATAAAAAAGGAGAAAGAAAGAAAAAGGTGTCAGCGATCTCTGCCAAGGATGTTAGTGAATCTAATAATGTCTTCTATCGATGTTCAACCTTACATGGAGAGATCATAATACAGCAAAGTATATCAGAGAAAAGACAGGAATCCAAAACTTCAGAGAAACAGTTAGAAAGCTCAAATGGCAATGGACTGGACATGTTGCAAGAATGTCAGACAACCCATTAACATTACGATGCACAACGTGGATCCCCAGAGTTCAGTTGCTTGGCTGTGGACGACAGAAAATAAAATGACGTGACGAGCTAGATTCAGAGAGTACTGGCTCCGCAAAGCCCATGATAGAAAGGTCTGGTGAATCCCAGGGAAGATCTATGTCCAACAACAGACTCTAAAAGATTGATGATGCTTCAACCAGGGAATACAATAAATCAAAAACTGGAGTTGACTTTATCTGTACTTAACAAGAACAAGTACAATCCTCACCAATAATATGTGCTTGAACCGATATGTAAATTCACGAACAACTGATTGCAAGGAGGCTGTCTAACTGACTGAGCTAAATCAGCAAGTCCCAGATATCACCGAAAATTAATCATATGGATGCGCACGAGCTTATTTCAATCAAATGAATATCTATACAAGATATATATATATATTCACATTTTTTTTTCATCATATATGAAATGCAAAAGTTGCAGTGATCATCTGCCGGAATATATGTTCCGAAGTAACGAACAGCGAACAAATGAAAAGAAATAAGAGACTTAATGAAAGAAAAACATAGCTTTGATTGGACACTATAATCAGGAGATAATAGTGTCTGATGAAAATGCTGTTTTCCAAAAACTCTCCAATTTCTAAAATCAGAATCACCCTCCATACATAGCACACAAGATACAAAGCACCATAGGCTACTATGAAAAATGAAATGAGAAGACTGAGAATGAACGAGATGGAGGTTTGTGTTGAGGGTAGTTATTTGGCCTCTGTGTTTCCGGCGGCTGTTTAGCTAAGTGGCGGCTGCTCTCTCGGTGGCAGGTTCGTCTCCTACCGCAGCCTCATCTTCTTTGATTGTTTTTTCCATACTATCTAAACTTGGTGATATGTTGACCTTGTAACGATGGGAGAACATTTCAAAATAAGTTTTCATGCGGTATAACGCAGTTGATTATATGTATGTATGTATGTATGTATGCAGAATGCCATTATTCTGAAATTTATTACATCTATTCCTTTAATATTTTTTGCAATGTTATTAAAAGCATCCGTTTTAAGATACGAACACTTTCACCTGGAAAAACTGTAGAATTTCGAATGAAAAAACTTTAAACGCGTTTTAACTATAACCACACAAATGTAAATTATGACCCCTTTGCGAACACCACCCAATCTATCTCAGTTGCTCCCTCTGCAAGAGCAATCTTTGAAGTTTAAAGTGGTATACTTAACTCGATTTCATCATACCTTGAAGTTCTTAGAGCCCCAATTAATTGTCAGAGTTCCTGGCACTTAACATTAACGCTGATAGGAAAGGTAGATGAGCGACAAGGAACGAGAGATTTTATATTTGTTGCTAAACAGGAAATGCCGTTTTTTTTTAAATAGTTTTATACTAGTATTATAAATAGTAATAGTAATACAAAGAACAAAAATCAGGTCTGGTTAGTCAGCTGATAAAAACCGCTACGTGACAGCAAGCAGTATTTGGAGGATCAATTGAAAAAAAATTGTAAAAGGGTGATCAATGAATGAGTTGCTTCTTTAGTCTTTTGTTGCACAGCGATCACTAAAAAAATGCTGAATTTTTAACAAACGAACTGAGCGATCAATTTAGCATGAACTTACATTACAAATTGAACCCTGCTACTGAAAACTTTTTTGTGGACAATATGAGGAGAGAATGTTTGAGTTTTAAGCCCTCTGGCTCCATTGGTGTGCTTGATACATACAAAAGAATGTTGCGTATACCAACAAGAAAAAATACTCTTATATGTTGGCCGTAAATTTATTAGTTTATATTTGGAGTAATTTTTATCATAATTAATCTGAAACGAGAAGAACTGATAGACTTAGATTCATCTACTTGGTATTTTTTATATCAAGTTCGTCCAAAGAAATACTGTAGCCAGCCAGCCAGAGCAGCTTAAATATTGAAGAAACCTACGTTGACGGTTTTGGTGACAGTATTGGCTGGCGGTTTCTAACGGGAAATATTTAATCAAAATGTGAACTATTTGAAGCAACGATCCTCCAATGATAATAGACCATCACCATAAAACTCTTAATGTTTTAAGGTCACAGATTCAGTAAAAGCATGAATAATGTCTTCCCCACTACTGAACTTTTTTTCACAGATGTGAAGTTGAAAATGCTTTAAAACATGATAATCCATAGGAACAAGAACGGAATTTTAATGATGCGTCCACGTACCACTGAATGGGAAACTGCGGATACGGGGACCAATGGAAATGGCACTGTGGATGTGGGGGCACTACTGATAGAGATATCGAGGATAGGAAGTGACCTTTGAAAGGTAAACCGCGGATAAGAGAGGACCACTGGAAGGGAAACTGCAGATAAGAGGGGACCACTGAAAGGTGCAACACGGATAATGGGGACCACTAGAGGAGAAACAATAAATTATATCAAAAGAAAACAATTCAAATCAATAACACCATGCTCGTGAATACTGCTGACATAATTTTATATCTACCTCGAAATTCGATTAAAAATAATGAATAAACGATTGTTCTTTGCTGACAAAAATGAAGACCGTTCCAATGAAAGTTTCTATCGCGAAAATTGATTGAAAAAAGAATAAATGACGTCAGTTTTTTTAGGGACAGAAAAATGTGTTGTAGTGATTTTGGACACACCTAAAGATGTCAGGTGAATATAGAGAATACTACAAGACCTGATAACCCTTTTCTCTGAACTTGTGATCAGCTGAGAGGTGCGATGTCTGCCACTGTCATATTTCATATATCCCTTTCCCTCTTACCATGAGTTTACACTGTATGGTCGCTGCTGACGTCATCAATTCCCTGGAAAGCGCTGAAACCATTGTTCTGGGGTCGTTAGCAACTGATGCCGATCATTTTTCATCATTAAGATCAGATTTGAGTCCCTCTCGCGATTTATTATTGACATCAGTACTCCCAGGGTTGAGCTTATTGAAGCCATGCTGAATGGTTCGCACCGCAGTATTGATCACTTGGAATTCTTTGTTGATATTATCAGCCACTTCAACAACAGAATGTTCCAGAAACCTTCAATAATAACGTATTATATCTCTATCTACCTTGAATCTATCAAGAAATACAATTATATTTGAAACACGGCATCGAAGTTAATAAATTCAACAGCGGTAGCGTCAAAATCTAAAGTCATGCAAGAAAATTCCATCGAAAGATGAGTATGGTCAGAATGAACTCTATTTATGACATCATTGGCGTTATCCACAGTAAAATATCTAAATTAGAGTAATAAAAAAAACAACTAGAAACATCTAGATTCTGAAGAACCTTGATGTTATTAATAACCGGTCAAATAAGAATTATGCATAAGAAACATTACAAAAGACTTTTTTCCAAAAATGAAATATGAAACATTTTTAGAAGCAGTCTTGTGGTATACAGATGCAAATTTTCAATTCTATAGACAAAACGATACAGCCAAGAGCGCCAGAAGACACAAACACACAAACACACAAACACGTGCACATGTAAGAAAAAAAAGTGATAGAATTCTATGCCATATCTGATGGCTACGGTTGTTCTAAACTTTCATTTTCAGTATCATGCATCAATCTGATAAGGAGAGATGATAAGACAGCACAGATTATCAAAGAAAAGGCAGGGGTCCAAGACATCATAGAAACTATCAGAAAAACTCAAATGGCAATGGGCTAGACCCAGACAACCGCTGGACATCACGACTCACAGCGTGGATCCCCAGAAATCATATGCAAAACCGTGACCGACAAAAATTCAGATAGCGTGACGAGCTAAATAAATTAAGGAAGTATCGGCTCTGTGATGCCCATGATAGAGAGATCTTGCAGATTTTAGGGAAGGTTTATGCCGATGATGATGATATCAAGACATTCCACAAGATTCCACGACTTAAATGGAAGCTCAACTATTGTGGCCCTGTATTAAACTAAGCTGAATTTGGTAAATGTAAGATATATATATAGATATAGATGGATAGATAGAATGATATATATATATATATATATATATATATATATATATATATATATATATATATATATATATATATATATATGACACAATATATATATATATATATATATATATAGATATATATTGTGTCATCCATTTCGATGGCTATAGGCTTTCCATTAACCCATCCAGTACTGCGAGGCAAGATTGAAACCTTCGCTTCAGATCCGGAGACCAGTATCCTACCTCTGGGGTACGGAACTGGATGATCAGTAAGGTTGAATTTAAGCGATATATTTATTTACACAGAAATTCCCCATCCACCAGAGTGCTCTATTCCTATGGAAGATATCAACTGTGCCCCCACCCCTCTGAGAGCTTATTTGGGTGGGGGGTACGAAGACGAAAAGAAAATGTAGGCATAATATAAGGAATAAATGTTAAAATTTTCAGCCCTCTTGCTCTTTTGGTGCAGCCTGTGCGCAGGAGACATACATACACACATACATACATACATACATACATGTACTCAGAGCCAGGTCGACCGACTTTTTTGACAGTTTTTGCTTTACGGTTCCTAATAAAATATGTAGCTGCCGGTGCATCGTTATCTATTGTCTGGTGAGCAAATACTCTATTCTACAGTCAGTCAAATTTCGATGATGGCCAATCTGTCTACATAGACGGTTTGCCAGACCACACTCTTCCACCTCACTATGCGTTAATGAATAAGATGCTTCTTCCTTGGTAATAACTATTATAATGAGTAGTACTTCCGAAAGACACCGTGAGAAACCATCAACCCAAACTGCCAACATAGGTTTTCGTCTGTTTTTAAGTGATTCTGGCTGCATTTTTATCCATCTCTATCAAATCTGATTGTAACTTATTATTACAACAAAGTAGGTGTCATTGGTTTTTAAGTTGGTCCAGATGGCTGCTTGGTTATGTATATTGGTCACATAAAAGGAGTTAGAGGGCTGAAAAGTTTAGCATTTACTCATTAAGCCTAGAAGTAACGTTTTCTCTTTGTTTTTAGAAAAACAAAATAAGTTTTCAGGGTGTGTCAATTTTCAATGTAAGTTTATAATAAATCGATCCCTCAATTTGTACCCACTTGTTTATTTCTGATTCAGATTTTTTTAGTGATTACTGCCTAAACAAAAGGCGAAAAAAGTAACTTATTCATTGATCAGCCCTTTCTCCAATTTCTTTGATTGATCAGCCCCAGCAAGGCATTTCGTCAAAAGACGTTGGTCACTCGACAGTTTCTATTGATTGACTAACAAAACATGTTTTTGACGTTTCTTCAGAGAGAAAAAAGACACAATACTTGATGAAAACAAAAAAAAATCTGGCTCTCTTGATTGAGAAGAACCTTTTTGCATACACGTCTCACTATCTACAGAGTGCCCCGGAACGTCCATTTTCATTAACTGTGCATACAATAGCTGCTGAATTACTATAATTTTTTACTCGTTCACTTTTCATTCTGATATTGACTGGAGGGATGGAGATCAAGTGACAACAAGTCTCCTCGTTACTCTAGATCGGAGCTTTTGACATTTTGTTAGCGGTATAAGCAACACATTTTTAAAACTGATAATTTTTTCACTATACATTACATGAGTTTTGTTAGTAAAGCAAAATATATAATGCCGTCCCAGCAGTTCAACTGACTCAGGAAAAGTATCTCCGGAAAGAAATAGAAATTTATACATAATTTTGCTACACACCTTAAGATTATCGGCGACACATAAAAGTGACTCAACGCACAGTTTGAAAATATTTGTCAAATACATTTCCTCGGTGTTCAGGCTGATTTTAGTAATGCTGTCGTCTGGATGACCTCGGTTCTTCCTGCAAATTTGCAATTTCTACAACCTTTTTATTAGCACCTTGGAACTGTTCCCAGGGCTCAAACGACAATTGGTACTACTGTCGACTTAATATTTCATATTTTTTCAGTCCCTGGTAAGGTCAAGATTCTTATCTAGCTTTTTACTTTCTGACATCTTCACCCTGTGGTCTGCTGGAACAGCGAAATCCATTATCGGAAATGCTCCTTTTATTCTAGATCACTATAATTAGATCTAATCTTCTGGCCTGGATCGGGTGGTCCAGATCAATCTCAAAGTCCGGAAGGAAAACTAAAAATGTCAACATAGCCAATCACTTCAAAACTGAAGAAATCTATTTAACTATTAGAAACAGTCAACAAAAACTGTCTCCCCAAACTGTCAAAATAGGTTCTTCGAGTTTTCAAGTTTTCTTGGCTTGCTGGCAATTTGTGTATGTATCATGCATACGGGCCGCACCAAGGGAGCTAGGGGGCTGAAATTTTCAACATTTATTTCTCATTATGACCACAAAAATGTTTTTTGCTTCGTTTTTTAAAATTCTCTCTAAATAGTTATTTTTTTTAATTGGGGATTCAAATTAAAATGTAAGTTCATGCTAAATTGTTAGCTAGTTTGTGCTCGCTTATCTTTTCTTTTTTTTTTTTTTTTTTTTTGAAAATTCAAACATTCCAGTGATCCAACAAAAGGTGAGGAAGGTAACTTATTTATCGTTCACCCCTTTTTTTCGAATGTATAGATTGATCACTCCCAACACAACCTGCTTCCAAAAGACGTTGGTTACCTCACGGTTTCTATTGAGTGACTAAGCAGACTTATCTATCTGAATACCACGCGTACAGGCCACACCAGTGAAGACTGAACGTATGTAAGATCCTACACGTCCACTACAAAGAGATTGGCGATTAGCACACCTCTATTCAACGGACTTTCCTGATGACATAGAAAAATATTACATTCAAATAAATAAATAGAATGGTCTGGTTAGTCACTCAATAGAAACCGTAACATAAACAATGTCTATTGGCAGCATGCTGTGTTGGAAAAATGGGTGATCAATAAATGAGTAACTTTTCTCGTCTTTTGTTGGATCTGGGAAAAGTGTGAATTTTCAAAAAAAAAGAAAAGCAGGCACAAAATGATTTAGCATGTACACACATTGTAAATTGAACCCCTACTAAAAACCTATTTATTTTTTGTTTTGTTTTTTAGAAAACGAAAAAAAAAACGTTTTGCCTGAACATAAGTAATAAATGCTTAAATTTAAGAGGCTCCATCCATGTGGCCTGTACACATAATGATAATTGTAGAGATAATTCATGAGGAACTATATTTCGTCCGGCACCGATGTTAACCAGTAGCAAATCGAACAGCCGGCCACTTAAAGAAAGGAAGAAAATGAGTGTCATGTGGGACTCTGATCCGCATCCACCAGGAAGCATTCTTAAAAGGGCTCTGATCTATCATCTGAGATAACAACACTTTTGGCGAGCATGAGTCCGAGATAGCACACTTAACTCTCTGTATTGCAGTCGTAGGCATGAATATTTATGCACATATATGTGTGTTCCTATTTTGCCGACAGTATGTATATCGTTAAGTTGGACAATTTATGTCCGGCAGAATTTCGAGTCCCACACGACGCTCATTTTCTTTACTCATTCAAGTGGTCAGCTGTTAGTGATTACCGCCGGTGCCGAACGAAATATAGTTCCTAATAAAATCTTTACAATAATCACGTTCTGTCGTACATAAACTTTCCAGTCTAATGATATACATAGCCAGGCAGTCAGTTGGACCAACATGAAAGCAGGAAAAAAAACCTATTTTGGCAGTTTTAGCTGTCAGTCTCTGATACAAATTGCATTTTATATTCGTGGATTTCCGTGCAAATACTTCCACTAAGCCATCTGTCTATCAACTGGCGACGGAAAGGTGCAACTCCCTCGTTAGAACAAGTTGCATAAATATTTTTCTTTCGTTCCGGTCTATTACCAATGTGGCTGTTGCCACGGATGGTCGGTTAACATCTGTAAAACCTGCGTGTGATCATCGTCGGAACAGACAGAGCCAGATCACGTAATTCATCTTCTTCCTTGATGAATATTTTACTGCAAGTTTCTGGAACTAGTTATTCTGAGAAATCCCTGGGGATTTCGCGAAATCTCATTTAAATCATTTCAAGGAATATCTATTTTTTTATGAAATACCCAGTTTCACATTAAGTGTTGAAATAGCTAAAGAGATTCTGATAGTGATCATTACTGAGATGAGTACGGTTCTCAATTAGTGACCACATACTGGGACTTTGAGACTCGAATTAAGCTAAACTTAGTAAATATCAAGTATATTCTGCTTCAGTATTTACAGTGTGTATACAGCTTAGTTTTACACAAGGCTATAGTAGTTGGCCACCCAGTGAGGATCGAATTCATTACAGCTGTGATGATGAGCCTGACAAGCTTGTTAACCATTACAACACTGATTGTGAAACTAGGGATTTCTAAAGATTACTGAAATGTCTAGGAATTCACAAAATTCTTTGGGATATCTCGAAATCTTTAGTTTCCCAATCTTACTGTGACAAATACATGCTCTAATCAAGTAATTCTGAGGCTCATCCCGGGACAAGGGTAGTTGAATCCTAAAGGCGCCGTGCGATATACAAAAATTTCAATAGTTCCAGTCTATAGCAATTCGATGCGTTGAAACACTATCACAACATTCAAGATTTGAGAAATCGTGCGATGGATAACAAGCTCACCAATCACACCAGTAATTACAATTGCTAAAAGGAGAGACAAATATTGAACTTTTTTTATGAATTTGAATTACAAGATTCATTATATTTTCTTTTTACATAAATAACCCTAGCCATATGAACTTAAAATGCAATTGTTTTGTATTTTCTGACTAGGGGTGCCGTGAAAAAATCCTTACCCATGGATGGAAGGCGCACTATTTACTTTCTGCAAAGCGCGGAAACCCAGGAAATGAAAACGAAGCAGAGCAGGAAATGTTACAAAGCACACAGCGAGCGCATTACTCTGCCGAGCCCATCATTACTAAAATCGATGAAAAACAATTAATAAATAGCTAGGATGCGGGGAAGGTAACTTGAAAAAATTCCTGGAATTACCCAAAATTCTGCCAGCCTCGGTTTTGCACGTGATCTCTTGGGATCCATGTCGTGAGTCGTGATGTCCATCAGTTATCTGCCATTCTTGCTACATTACCTGCCCATTGCCATTTGAGTTTCCTGATGGTTTCTAAAGACTCCTGTTTTCTCTCTAATACACTGTGCCATCTTATGATCAAGAATTCCTTGTGCAAGAATCCCTTCTGTGCTCGTAGAATGGTTCTCAATTTGAGGGTCAATCGGTTGTTTAGGTTCCGTGTTCAAGCTCCATCAAGAGGATGCATCATTTGTCTCCCCTTCTTTTTAGGACTAACGGGACTTTCTTGCTTTTGAAGGTTGAACTCGCTCTACCGAAGCCTTGCTATCCTAGGGTGATTCTTCGCTTGATTTAATCGGAGTGATTATTTTAACACAAAATAATGGAAATGTAGGTTGTATACAACACATAGCTACAGCACAAAGTTCAGAACGAGAGCAAAGTAATACTTTCTCTAAAACGTCAGACATATCCGTTGCTTCATTTAACTGTAGAGTCAATGAAAGAACTATTCTCTTTAAATGTTTAAATATTCGTGTCTATTTTCTTTTTTAATTTCGGTCCTCTTAATGGTATGTGCTTCAGGCCTGCGCTGGCTTAGTCCGACTCAAATATTCACCGTATGAAACGTAATCATACGATTATTCAGAGCATCTCTTTTATTCATCTTTAGGTCAGAATTGTCTCAATTGAAGTCGGGTTGGGTTGGGCTGACAGGCAAAATCCTGGTAAACCTGTGAGCCTTCGGGCCAGTGGTATCAGGTGCTTAATTAGTTGGCTGATAACTTGATTGGCCTATCTAGTCTAAACACTACTATGTACTACTGAGCAAGTTACTATTCTCTACATTGGTTAAAGGTGTCAGTATGAGTGATTTTATATCGGAAGTTATTTATTGTATAATCAAATTATCAATGCCCTAACCCTAAGATCCATTAAGTGGGAGCCGTAATAAGTTCCTGTGAATATACTTTATCCCTCGAAGAATTCTTTTTTTTCAAATTTTCTCGGGAAAAAGCCTCTTTGACTATTTGGGGACTTTGTTCTCGCAAGTTTCTCAATAGTATCTAGATTCTGGAAAATCGAGATGTTTCTAGATGTTTTTTACCCTATTTCTGATAGTTTCTTGTAGAAAACACCAGTAATGTCATAAATAGATTTTATTCTGACCATACTTTTATTCTTCGATAGAACTTTACATGACTTCAAAATTTGACGCTATGGTTTTTCAATTATTGACTGTGATGGCAAGTATATTCACTTTTCATTTACTCAATGACTCAGTGAATGCAGGACACTCGTCCCAAATCTTGATGCAATGGATAATGGCTTTCTTTGCAGAGACAATATACGAATCCTGCGTAACAGTCTATTATTGAAATATCGTCAGATAAATGTCACATTGTAATTTACTTGATATTTGTTCATTTAAGAAAATGTTGAAAAAATTATTTTCACAGTCTTTTACAGCGATTATTATGTAGTAGACCACAAAATCAGAAAATGGTGACTTTACGAAAGTTTCGTTCAAGTCAGGAACGTATTTGATAAGTCCTTTAATAAAAACCGTCACTTGACCATCTTCTTGCAGCGTGCTGTCTCAGGGATGATCAATTAAAAAAACCATAAAATTTGAAAAAGGGGTGATCAATGGATAAGTTTACTTCTCTCGCCTTTTGTTGGGCAGTGGTCATTAAAGATATAGTATAATTTTCAAAAACCAAGCGTACACAAACTGAAGTAGTAATATAGCATAAGATTGCATTACAAATTGAATCTCTCACTGAAAACCTCTGCGGAAGGGAAGGAGGCTAAAATATTGATTTTTTTAGACATGACGAGGAGTAAATTCCAGCCCTATAGCTCCAATAGTGCAGCCTGTACGCGTGCATGCTTACGTAGCCAACCACCTCATTTTGAAAACTAAAGAAACCTATGTTGACAGTTACGGTTGATGGTTACTAAAAATTGATTTTAAATCTCAATTTTTTGTTTAAATCTCATATTTTCGTTTGAATCTCAAATTTTCGTTTAAATTTCATATTTTTGTTTAAATGTCATATTTTTATTCAAATCTCATTTTTGTTTGAATCTCATATTCTTGTTTGAATGTCTGAATTTTGTTTAATTGATTTGGATAATCCATCTATTTTGTCGTCAATTCATATCTTCGTATTGAGATCATTTTTGATTAAGCTTACCTCACCAAGATAATCCATCCTACAATGACGTATTTTTTCTCTAATCTAGTCATTCTGACCTAACCGGTAGTGTTTTCAATGAAAAATTGAGTGCAGTGTACCCAATGGAATGTTTTCAGATGAATATGAGACCTTGTATAACCTATAATCTACACATTTTTTTTTCAAAACCTTTTAATTAATTTCTCTAAAATATCTATATATTTGAAATCAAGTGTAAAAGTATTTCAGCTTCAAAAGGTTTTTTACTAGAAGAAATTTGCGGTTCATCAAACCGGAAATATCTGCAATAGAATTCTATTTGAGCAAAATCTGTGGTTAGCTAATTGTGTGGCTAACCATGGCTAACTTTGGTGGTTAACGATGACTTTTTCGATAAAAACAAAATTCCTTGAGTATTTGTATAAACCGGTTGTAGATGGAAAAGAAACATAGAGAAGGTGGGTGTGGAATACCTGAGTGAAAAAAAAACAACAGGTATTCCTATCTCAGAGAGCTGAAATCTGAATATGTTACAGCTTAGACGTAGAGCTTTAAATATACTGTACGTTAAATGTAAACTAATCTTTAATTTCATTTGTTCATTTAATCATTCATATACGCCTTGATCCTCATCTGGTATTGGCATGCTATGGCCTTTTTTGGAAACCTCTATGTCTAAGCTAAAACATATTAAAATTTCAGTTCTCAAGGTCTGTTCTTAAGGGGTTTAGAGCAACAACAAAAAAATCGATCCGAAGCCAAATTCATATAATAAAAGTTAGTCGATCGTGGATAACTTTGCTTCCGCTAAATTTTTAGCTGACAAGTTTAGCGTTTTCTTTAGCTGTGACCAACACTGCTTCTTTGTCTTTGATCGGTCTTCTCTCGTATGTGTGATCTCCTTGAGTGTGAGATTGGAGTTGGCAAGATCGTCTACATCAGCGTTTTCTAAAACTTTTTCAGGTTACCAACCCCTTTTGGGGCACACATCTCATCTAGACCCCCTGTAAAATTGCTCGAAAATAAATTATTGATGATTAGATTTAAAGAACTTTTCTTTAAGAATCTTGTTAAATAAATCAATAGAGTTCTTCTAATCAGAAAAACAGAAAATATTTGAACATCAAACTGTAAAAAATACTGTAGAATCAGCTTTTCAGACCTACTATTTTATGTGTAAGAGGTATTCATACGTATTCTTTAAAGTATGAATATTCAGATATTACTGATAATGACTCATCTCAGAGTTTTAGACTTTGACGAAAATCAGTGAATGCATCGACAGAAAGTTATAAAGACGGCAAGAATTAGAATACTTTACTGAATACCTCGATGGATATTGAAAATGCTTCATCTCAGGATTTCAATGTCTTCCTAATTTCCAGTTAATTCATAGTGCAAAAACATTGATTTTCTGCCTCAGAACCATTTCATGAATCGAATGTGGAGCCACACAGTTGTCATGGGTGAAGATGCTTTGTCCAGAGTGATGAGAAACAATTGATATGAGATATAAACGGTTGATACATTTGAGGAAGGAACACAGAATTTCAGGCAAACAATATTCCTGCCTTGTCCTCTTTTCGTTTATTCTACATCGTTCCACGCTTTAAGAAGACGTTCGTTCAAAGATTCTGAAGACGGTTTTCTAGATATCTTCTCTGCCATTATTTCTGTAATTCGTAATTGACTACCGAATAGTTTCCCTTAAGGAAAATGAATCGCTCATACAACATTCTGACAAGCCCTGCCTGTTTCCCTACACCTTTCCTAATTAGATGATTAACCTATTATTTTCAATTTATTCTTATGATTAGATGAAGTATTGTTGTATTATTGATAATTTTGACTAGTTGTTACTTTCATCTGAATTTATTTTGATTCGTGATAAAAAGCGTCAAGAAATTAAGATGGAGGTAAAAATTGGTCAAAATGAATAATAACCACTTGATAATATCAAAATCCAAGATTTTGTTTTGACCGATTCTGTCAAGTTTTTATATTCCTTGATAATTGTTCGTTTAATTTCTGAATCAAGGCAGATTAAATTTGATCGTCAGAATGCTGAAAAAGATTTTCCCCGAGGAGGTTTTGCAAAAAAGAACATTGATGATAGCGTCGGATATAATGACAGTTCGGATAGGATATGACAAAAGTGTTGAATCAAATCAGTTTTGGTATGGGAACGTATATAAAATACAGGGTGTTTTAAAAGTATGCAAACATTTTTTTGTATTCCAAATGTTTTAAATCTAAAAACTATTTTTGAAGACACTAATTCTGAAAAGATTATTTATTACGCATACATTTTAACTTGAAAATAGATGCTGGGACTGATTTCTTTCAACCTTGGTGCCGGTTTTTACGATGACTGGCACAACACGAAGATCGATATAGGGAGCGAGTTTAAGGGTCTGATTTAGACTGTCGCTTGTCACTGAGCTCTAATAGTTCAGGGATGAAAACGGTCGCTACATAGAGGCATGTGAATTCGGTTCTCACTTGAAACTTGTTCTTTATTCTATGTCGACTATTCATTTACTCACTACTGGAGAACCATGCAACGTGCACATGAAAGAATAATGCTGGGCCTCACATGGAGAGACCACAAAACAGCACAGTACATCCGGGAAAAGACAAGAATTAGAGACATCATAGAATCCATAAAAAATCCTAAATGGCGGTGGGCTGGCCATGTTGCAAGAATGGCAGACAATCGATGGACATCACGACTCACAACGTGGATTCCCCGAGACCACATGCGCAACCGAAGCCGGCAAAATGTTAGATGGAGAGACGAGCTAGACAGGTTCAGGAAGTACTGGCTCCGTGACGCCCATGATAGAGAAGTGTGGCAAATCCTGGGGAAGGTCTACGTCCAACGACGGACGCTAAAAGACTGATGATGATGATGATGATGATGATGATGATGATGAAGCCTGAGTTTAGTTGCGATCAAAAAATTAACAATTAATATGAATTAATATGAATAGTAGCAGAAAATTGATAATAATGATAAAAAGATTTTTGAAGTTTAAAATAGATGTCTAGATTCAAGTGGTGTTGCAAGGATAAAAGGTTGTTCGAAAAAGGACTCAGCCGTCTTTTCGATAACTTGTAGTTAAACTATTCTGATTCTAAAAACTATTTTTGAAAGACACAAATTGCGAAATGATTACGAAAAGATACCGATTCCTCTAACATTTTAGATGTCAAGAATGATTTTCTTCAAACTGGATACAGGTTCGTACCCGTTTCATTACATTGGAATACGATATGGCTGACACGACACAAAGAAATAGATAGTCGAATGAGACTTGTGCTTAACACGTTCATTTCTGCAGCTAAAAAATCGTTGTCTCTGCCCCAATTTTAGTCACGTTGCTGCGTGACTAATATTGGAGCATAATATTTTCGTGCGAGTAAAATCTACTCTCTTAGCGTTAAGGCTGTGTGTTTTTATAAGATATTCTATAGAATGTAAATGAAAATGCTTCATGGTCAACATGCTCTGCTGGTTACTTCGGTGAAATAATAATAAATTATTCATTCGCTTGTAGTTATCGGTATTAACCTTGTACATATAATAGATTGGTTTTGGTTAGAAACGTTTACCGACCACTGACAATCCCTTTCTTCATCTTATGTTCAGTGCATTCTTATTGTAAAGACATTAGTAATACAATAACATTATGCATATGTTAGCAATATTCTGACATCGATGGAAAATGCATAACTATGAAATAAGCTTAAACGTGAGCTTAGCTCAGTTCGGCTAAATAAGAAAGAATTGAGTAGTAAGAACATGTTGCACCGATATTTCACTTGAACACTTGCCATGATAATCAGCATTCAAAATCCTGGCTTTTACTTGAGTTGAACACCGACCGCCAGTGTGAAATACGCAACGATGGCAACTAAGAAACATAATTACTAAGCTTAGCTTATTTCAACACAAGGCAATATGGTGGCAACGTAAGATACGATGATTTTCTACGGGGATTTTCAGACAAAGAACCTAGGGGAAAGCTAACCCAGTAACCAATATTGATTTGTTCAAAACGAATAAAAGAAAAAAATATTGTTCTCTCCATTTGTAATAAAAGAAAAATCTTGTAGCAAAAGCCAAACTTTCGTTGGAAACATAATTTCATAAATATTTTGCCATGACTTGAAAGAAGTGTGTTGTTTTAAGCGAACGCGGTTGACTCGAAATCTAATTTCCGATATACATTTATTTATTTAAATATAGGTTTCTGCATGTAGGTAATTTTTTCCAAGTACTTACTTGCTTTGAAAATTAATCAATAACCAAAATCATTCTTTTTTTTATTTTCATTTTCCATTACTTACCTCTGCCAGCGAATTCGGGGAGGTATAGGAGGAGGTCTGCTGTAAAAATGATTTGTTTTTGATTTTGACGCTACGCTTGACTTCGCTTTATCAAGAAACAAAGAAGTTATTCAAGAAAATGGTGTATTTATATGTGGTCTGTGGTAGGTTAGAATAATAGTTAATTAAGTAGATGACTGTGTAGATATATGCATCGTCCCTTGGGATATCAACGTCCTGGTTTGAAAGGTCATATATATTATAATCATTTTTAATGCATCAGGCTTTTCATCTTTCTGGTTGTTCACACGATATTTTCAGAAGTTCTCAATGAATTTCAATGGATTTAAGTGAAATGCTGGATCATGGGTTACAAAAAATTCATTGAATTTTGATGCAGATACGTACACATTAATCTCCCTTGGGTGTAGTTGTATGTCCGAAGCGCATAGTATCGCTAAAAGTTCGTGTCTGTCTGCGCGATATCTCCGAAAGTTCTCCATAAATTTCGATTAAATTTTGTGGACCTGTGGATCATTGGGGGAGGAAGGAGTGATTAAATTTGAGGGTGGACCGAGGAATGTGCTTCCGACTGAGAGAATTTTTTATTATCCTGTACGAAAAAAGGTTAAGAATGAACAGTTGACTAGATTCAAATTTTAAGGGAAGTAACTAACTCTTTGTACATATTGCAAGAATAGCATTCTTCCCCCTGTTCTTCAATATCCTAGTTTCATTCAGTTGACTGAGGTATGCGCTCTCTGGGTGCTTTCTAGTGGGTTTTTTTTTATTATTATTATTATTATTATTCGTTTGGGTTTGTTTTGGGTTTTTTTTTACCCCTGTCAACGAAGTTGAAGAGGGACATGATTTTGGTCGTGTCTCCTCGTCTTTGCTTCTATGAAATTTGGTGGGAGGTTGGGAAGGGGATGAGGGAGAAAAATACAAGGTTTTGTATGTTGATGGACAGTGTATTGATGAGTCGTGATTGATTTAAGATGTAAGATGAATAAGACAAGAGACGAAAGACAAGCATGTGTTTAGATAGAAAACATCTGTAATACTGTGTTGTGTCAGTAAATGACGTCACAACCAGAAGGTGCAACAGCTTTATTGGCTAGTCTGGGTTTTAATATGATAATGTAACATTGGGGACACGAAATGGAATAAATTACAATGTGATGAAAAACGTGCTTTCATTTTTTTTTTTCTTTGGTGTCCGGTTTGGTTGTAAACAGCTGGATTCTCAGATCTGACACAGCATTCGATCGATTACAAGGATTAGTGCTTAGTGTTGTGTATACAGAAAATCCTGTTTCACCTACGTACGTACTTGGGAAAGGTGAGAAGTACTCTAACACTCTTCTCTGATTGCAGTAAATGATAATTTTTTTCATTTTTTTTTAATTTTTCGATGATTGATTTTTTGATTAATTCCTCACTTGAAATAAACCATGAAAATCTAAATACCTACTTTCTTTCAGTTTCAGCGTTGTAAACGTTTTTTGTTTAATTTTCTTAGAATTCTAAAACTTTCACAAACATTACAATGTTGAAAATTTCTCAAATTCTCATAAACGTAAGTTCGACCTGTGTATCAGCGTCATTGATGAACCAGTCAAGGCTGTTAAAGACATTTTCAACATTCTGATTGATAGACCGTTAACATCAAGCAAGCTTTTGTAGGCTTGTGCAAATTTTTATGAAATCATTTTTGATTGGTCAATTACTTTTTCATTCAATCTTTTTCGAAATGATTTTCTTTTTGCGTACCTCTTACGTGGCCCACTGATTGCTCTTCTAATTTCATCTGGGGGCTCCTCACTTGCAGCTTCATGGAATACGAAGCTAAAAAGCGCCTCTCAGTAGAATAGTGCTTAATGAAAACTATTACTGCTGTAGTGAGTCTGATCTTCACAGGATGCTCCAATCGCGTGGCTTCGTGCCAGATGAGGTTAATAGATGCTACACTGTGAAAATTAGGTCGGTAAGCTAGTCTTGTAGATCATTACAGGTATAACATGATTAGTTCAAATCAATTCGTTCCCAAATTGTCCATGCACTTCGAAATCACACTGTTAAAGATTTTATTGTGATTTGATACGTATTTTTTCAGCTTATACATCCAATATCAGATTTTGAACCATTTAAAATGCACTATTCAAGGTATTTCTGCACTGCTGTTGTAGAAAAGTGCCGACTGAAGACTGTTTCACTCTCGGGTGATTAATGAATGTCTTGTTAAACTAACAACGAACAAAATTTTGCTTGCAATATATTTACTTATTTTCATTCTTTTATATTTATTTTTTTTGTCTTTGTTGTTATTGTTGTTGTTATTATTATTATAATTATTATTATTATTATTAGGAATCTCACACCAGTTATTATTATTATTATTATTATTATTATTATTATTATTATTATTATTATTTGGAATCTCACATTTTTCGGATTTGAATACAAAAAATAGCCTAAAGTCTGTCGTAAAAAAAATATTTTTTTGCAATTAAGAGACCTTTTAAATCCTTTCTTGTAAAACAATATTTTTTGTTAAGCAATGAGATGTGTTTTTGTTTTTTTTCTTTTCAAAGATTAAAAAATTGGGTTCCTAACAACGAAAAACAAATGATTTTTAAATCCTTCATTCTTCTTATAAATGGGATTAATACTTCTTACAATAAAAATAATTCTTTTATAAGTTTGGGGCGTTTTTTCTCGTCACATATCGCTTCTTCGTCAAAAGTTTGCGGGCAGGGTGGCTGAAATGACAGATATGGCTGGTGGAAAAAGTATCGCCCGACAAAAATAATGAATAAAGATAGAATTAGGGCGGATCTTCACCAAGCTCAAATTGGTTAGGAAAAAAAGTCAGAGAACCCTTTGAGGATAAAACTTATCAACAATATCGTGCAAGATAAGCCCACGAACGAAGATGCTATTGACAGCTCTCATAACAATATCTTTTATATGTACATAATTTATTTACTTGGAGTGACCCAACAGTCAACGATGCAGAACACTGATTCAGCGGACCGAGTTCGAATTCTACCAGAGACTTAATATGATTACTTAGCTCTAACAGCATCGGAAAAGGCATGGATTCCGAAGTCTCGTTACTTCACGTTGTTTAAAACAGAAGAGCGTGACTAAATAAGCCCAGTAGCAAATCACTTTCCCATAACGATATTACCTGCCCGGATCTAATAACTGGAAGCAGCTACCCCAATTGTTGACCTTGGCAGGATCCAAGAAAATCAATAATAAGATACAATTTAATATATTGTATACAATGGAGAAAAATCAAAACATGAGAGTATGATAATGAGCTTCATCTACTCGGCATATGAATCAAACAACGTTGACTGTGTGATAACATTTCCTGCAACTGTCGAAATGCCGTACAGTTATACCTTGATTAGTGCGGTGAATTTGATCCACAGTTCAAGGTATTATCATAATTTAACGTACTTTTGTTATTGTTGTTGTTGTTGTTGTTGTTGTTGTTGTTGTTACTGCTGCTGCTGTTTTACCCTTCATTTTAGTTGCATCAATTTGTACGGCAATAGCTTAACGGAACTACATCGAACTCTTTAAAACTCATTCAAGACAAGGCATTGTTGAATTTCACGCTTATCAAGAACAGTAACTTCGTAAAAATGCTCTCAGAGTTGCTTCCCTTTTTCATATTTTCTTATCATCACATCCATCAAGAACAGTAACTCTTTGAAAATACTTTGAGAGTTACTTCCCTTGCCTCAGATATCTGCCATTCGTTCATGTAATTGTTTATTAGGCTAAGTTGGAGGTGTGAGTGGCTTAACAGTCAACAGCAGTGAGAATTGAATTAGATAAACGGAGAGAGAAAGAGGAAATGGATAGCTACGGACGCTATTTTTCAGTCAGTGCGTGCATCGCCCCAAATTATATCTAGAAATATCTCGATTTTCATGCCATTCATCTAGAAAAATATCTAGATACTATTTCAATAAACCCCCTTCATGGCCAAATTTAAAGATCTTTTTCTATAGCAGGAAAATTGATTTTACAGAAGTCGAAATATGATCAAAACTTAAAAGTTTCTGTAAGAGTGGAGTTTGACCATGAAGCAGCCTGTCTTTTTCTTAATATATATATTTTTATGCTTAAATCACATGTCAGCTTGTTTGGGATTGAGTGACAACAAGTCTCCACAAATCTCCAGGACTTTTCCCAGTATCGTCACTGAATCCAGCAATGCTGGGATCTATTCAGTTTCCTCGATTTTGTAATTCATTCAGTCTAGACTCTAGTATTTTGTGTCAGTTCCAAGTGCTCTGAATGTTATGAGAATGACCCTATTCTTCATGTTTTAACAGTTTTCTCAATTTCCCGACGAGATCTGATTACAATCAATTAATGTGGGAACAATTTTTCAGCTTTTCCAAACACAAAAATGGTATCAAGTTTATGCTTGGCTAAGCCATGTGATGTTGAGTTGGCGGAAGGTATGGGAGACTGGGGTGTTGAAGAAAGAGAGAGAGAGAGAGAGAGAGAGAGAGAGAGAGAGAGAGAGAGACGTGCTGCCTCTATAACGACTACGTACAAAACAAACGCTGATCGCTATTTTCAGCTTTCGCTTTTTTCCGAAAAAAAAGATCGATAAAGTGAACTTTTTGGAAGTGAGAAGGTCTATATCTGAAAGAATTTTCTAATTCATTGACGAGCAGTTTTTTATTTATTTTTAAATCTTAAGGCGGCTTTCTTCAATATTGTTCATTCCAAGAGCTGGACTAAATATGGGCCCTAAAGGATCAATAAAACACGTCTTGTTAGTCACTCAACAGAAACCGTCCCCTGGTCAAGGTCATTCGGCAATATACCATATTAGGGGTGATTAATTTTTTTTTAAAATTGGTTATCAATGAATAAGATACTGTTCTTGCATTTGTTGAACAGTGATAACTAAAAAAAAGTCTAAATTTTCGAAAAACACACAGATGCAAACTAATGTATATACATACATTGTATATTGAACCCAAACTAAGAACCCATTCAAGGGTGGGTGGGTATTAAAAAAAGCACCAAAAAAACAGGAAAACGTTTTTTGTAGATATAGTGAATGTTTAAAGGTTCAGATTCCTAGCTCCACTGGGGTAGACTTTACGCATCATACATACATACATACATACATACATACATACATACATACATACATAGCCAGTTAGACAGTTTTGATTGATGGTTTCAAATAAATAGGAAAATATGAAAAGACTGGGATAGATAGATAGATAGATAGATAGATAGATAGATAGATAGATAGATAGAAATGAAAAAACGGTCTGTTTATACGATATTTCCAAAGATACTGAATGAATTTCAAGGACATTTTGTGCAAGGTCGGGCAATGGGATTGGGAAGAGTTGGTTGATATTTGTGTCGGATTTAAGGTTGATCTGTTTGGTTTGGGTTTTTTTTTCTGTTTTTTATTTATTTCAATTGGGTGATATTTCCTTTTCTATCCCGTACATTTATGTATACGGCCAACGCGATGTCCCAACATTTCAATTGAATTTCTCTGAAATGTGGACAATAAGGACGGATCCATTTTCTCTTCCCTGTCCTAGATATTTGACCACACCTGTTGTGTTGTGTGCTTTTCTTCTCTAAGTAGACTGTCACATAAGGAGGGACTGGCGAACTGTCGAATTATAATAAGATTAGCATACACCCATAAAAAAGACAGAGTTATTGATGTAAGGATTAGCACTAAGGAACATAAAGCCATATTATTGGGTAAATTATTTTTAATAAATCAAGTATCGTAATTCGAAGCTTTTTCAAGTCTCAACATGGTGTCTTCGGACAAAATGTCATGTAATAGTTGAAAAAAAGGACGTAGGAATTTACTTTTTTCTTTAAAAAATGAAATTTTAATGTAATTTCATTGAAAGAATAGGAAAGGATTATGGCCAACTTTATAAATATGGCCTTTTCGACAAAAAATCATTCGGCCATGAATTTTTGGGTTCGGCCATACTAAAATTTCGAGCCATTTTGACTTTGTTGCAAGAGTATTTTCAATCATTTCTTTTATTGTGACGTGTGTTGGAAGTATTGCGATGTTTTATGAACAATCATTATTATTTCTTTTGCATTTGACTATTTTGGCCATTTTCGCGAGTTTTTTTCCCAGAAACGATTCCAACTATCTAGCAACTCCCCGTCCCAATCTTTTGTAACGTTCAAGTTATAACAGGACTCTGACAGATAAGCATCTATCATACAATCAACTAAACATACTAATTTACATGTATAGCTTTTACATGATAAGATTATCAAAAGAAGACGCAATTCTTGCTAACATTCCCATCGCTTTACCTCCAAAAAATCGTTGGCCTTATGCCAGACTAAGTTAAGTTTAGTAGATATCCAGAGTAAGCTGCTTATTGTGATCACTTTGGAACAGGGTATTTCAGATAATAATAACCGGTTAACATGTATGTAACATTGAAAATACTCTATTTTTCTACATTACCACGTATACATCCACAGGATCCCTAAAATTTAAAAAGAAAATCCCCCCCTCGATCTATACTTCAAAAATTTAAGGAAATTCCCCCTCGATTTTTACCCCGAAAAGAGGAAAATACGAGTTCCATCCATATAATCTACAGAACTACCAATCTCCGAATTCCTATTTCGAAAAATAATTCATGATTGAAGTAATGAATTCAGCAGTATATTCACACCATAAATAGAACCCCCATAAAAAAAATGTGGTTTTAAAAATTGATGCAGTGGCTAAAACTGAACAATCTCATTTTAAAATGTTTAGTTACATATGGGTGCATATTTCAATAAGTAACTATTTTGCATCACTTCAATAATATTTTTCTTCTATTTAATATGAAAATATTTTTGTTCAGTATTTTCCCAGCTTTTATAGTTATATTAACACATCTACATAGGTTCGCATTTTTCTCGCTGGTAAAAGTATAAGGAGAAGGGAAAGTAATTTGACTATCCTAGCAGTGCTTAAAGTTCAATATTAAACCAAATATTCATTCGATTTATTATTTATTATTCATATTTACTTATTCATGTTACAGTTTATTGTTATCCATTTTTATGATTGCTTTTAGTGTTTTGATATTTCCTAACAAAGTGCAAAAGCGTGATACGAACTCTCCGCGCAAGTTTTCCCAGTGTCGACCAGTGAACGCCGAGTTCACGGCGCACGATTGCTAGGCACACATGACTTCGTCATCATCATCAGTCCTCTAGCGTCTAGCGCTGGACACAGATCTTCTCCAAGATTTGCCACACTTCTCTATCATTGGCGTTGCGGAGCCAGTACTTCCTGAACCTGTCTAGCTCGACTCTCCATCTAATATTTTGCCGGCCTCGGTTGCGCATGTGGTCTCAGGGGATCCACGTCGTGAGTCACGATGTCCATCGATTGTCTGCCATTCTTGCAACATGGCCAGCCCACCGCCATTTGAGGTTTTTAATGGATTCTATGATGTCCCTGACTGTTGTCTTTTCTCGGATGTACTGTGCTGTCTCGTGGTCTCTCCACGTGAGGCCTTGCATTATTCTCTCATGCACACGTTGCATGGTTCTCAATTTGCAGGTCCGTCTGCTGCAATTGTGTTTTTAAACTTTAATTTCTGTGGACTTTATTTAAGTTAAAAACTTTATATATAAGGGAAAGGTATGCTCCAGTGCTGCCTCACTGACCCTAAGAGGTTGGAGATAGAAAGAAAGAGATCCTTACCTATGGAATATGCATCCAACTTAATCGAAAAATGGATCGAATTGTGTCGAAAATTTTTAATTTTTTTTTCTCCTTTTCGATGCTCCGAACATCCATTCTTGACTTACACATAACTTGGTACACAATAACTCAGCGAAAAGACCAACAAAACAAACAATGCAATTAAAACAATTTATTGAGAGACAAAAATTAAAATAATTTTTTGAATTGATTTTAGCGGATTAATTCGCTTTTGTAGTTCAAATTGATAATTTAAAGTTAGTAGGAACAAAGTAGCGAATTAAAACGGTTTGTCACAAACATTGAAATTATTTTAAAGCAAGCTCAACCCTCAAGAAAAAGAAAATCCCATTAATTCTAAAAAGAAGGGTATACAACCAATGCATCCTTCTGATAGTTACCTACGGAGCTGTAACATAGAAAGAGACTGACCCTCAAACTGAGAACCATGCAACGTGCACAGGAGAGAAACATGGCACCCCAACAGTGTATGATTTTAATGTATAACTCATGTCATACATGTAGTTTGTCATTTTATATAGGGTATTATCATAATGTATTGTAGATCAGTGTTATTTTATGCTACACATTATTTCATTTTTTGAAACAGGGCTTACTTGCGTGAGTTACTCACAAAACGTAATTAACAATGAGGGATCAGTAAGTGTATCAAAAAACGGGTCACTTGTATTAATGTATATTTTAATCGTATTCGGTTCTTCAGGCTATCCTGGTTCGGCCTTTTGGTGCTAATCGAACTGTATTACCTGCACCATGGCATTGTCTAAGGTGTAGAATCTGCACCTAGACATCCATTCGGCCGGAGGGGATTGACAAGTTATCCAGTCCAGATGCACCGGTGCAATATCGTAGCCAGTAAGGGATACTGAGGCTTGGTATTGCTAAGCGCATCGAGGCCTATGGATTCGATCCTAAGACCTCAAATAAATTACTCAGCCCAGGCGCAGGGTAGTAGTTTGCTTCAGGGAAGTGCTGTCCCATTGTACTAAGAAGGATGGGTCGGGCTTGTCCTGACGCCTTCGCAACCCTAGTTGTTTCGACTAAAGCAATTTTTAGGGGTACTCCATCCCACATTAAACACGACCATGTGTCACACCTTGCTTTGGGGTGGGGGCGTAAGTAAATAGGGCTATCATAGTTCCGTGGCCTATCCTTTTGCAGCTTTTAGATCAAAGTGTAGTATCTGTCATTCTCACGTCAACAAAGCCTAGCAATAAATTCCCGTTTTCAATGTTAAACGTTATCATGGTAGTATTTCAATTTTCTTTTTTCTTGGATTTTGATTTAATTGGATTTTTTTCAGTTTACGAAGATTTGATAATGGTTCATTGATTTGTTAAATCACGATAATCCATGATGACTTACTACAAAAAGTTAAAAACGTGTTCATAATTGAGATGTTTAAGTGAAATCAAATGACTTTTTTTTCCCCAGAGTTCAAGGCGAGTGAGGTAAATTTTAAAATTTAAAACGGGAATCATTTCACATGGTTAAGTTGAACGAAATTCATAACCACTTTGGTTTCGTCAATCGATGAAAGAAAAAATTGAAATTAAATAGAAATTCAAGAAAAGAAAAAGAAAACTAGCTCCTTGGTACACACCCTGCATTTTCGCCATTGCTTTGCAACGTCACAATAAAAAGTATATGTGGTGTATTAAATGTTGCTAAGTATGATTCATTCTTTGTAGCTGAAACTGCCAAAGAATAGCTAAGATCGGCTATTTTTTCCATTTCCAGTTAGCTTTAGAGTTAAAATGTTATAAATTTTCAGCAGCATCATCATCATCATCATCATCATCATCATCATCATCATCATGTAGCAATCAACGTTCGACATAGACCTTTCCCAAGATACGCCACACCTCTCTATCATGGACGTGGCGGAGCCAATACTTCAGGAATTTTACTAGCTCTTACTTTCTGTCGTCCACAACTTTGCCTATAATTTCTGGGTATCGATATTATGAATCATGATGTCCAACAGTTATCTGACATTCTTGCAACATGTCCTGCCCTTTGCCATTTGAGTTTTCTAATAGTTTCAATGATTTCCCGGACTCCTGTCTCCTTCTTAATATACTATGCTGTCTTACGATCTCTCCATGTGAGGTTGAACATGATTCTCTCATGCGCACGTTAATCCCACTTAAATTAAATGAAATAACCAGATACTGAGATATTGTTAGGGTTAGGGTTAGGGTTAAGGTTAGGGTTATATAAATCAATTGCAGAATTGATGAAAGCAGCAAACTTGACCTTATCGCCACTGAAAAGAAAATTCACAATGTTCATACAAAATACTAAGTTTACACCACCTCAATATATAGAAAAATTGTTAGAAAAAAAAAAACGAATTTTAAAAAGACGATGACAATAGACGGCTTGCCTACAAGATACAACGACCAAAATTGGATCTGTCAATTTGTACAATATGAAAAAATGTACCTTAAAGCATCAAAAATATATATTAATTATATTTTTTTTAAATTAATCCAAAGAATGAAAAATTTTCAAAAAAGCAAAGAAGTCAAAAGTTGTTACTCAAGTAAACGTCAAATTATGACTAAAAAACGTTTTTTGCAAATCTAGTAGAATTTTTCCTCGTTCAATTATAGACACTTTCAATTCATTGGGCCCTAAAACCTTCAAGAAATGTGTTAGTTTTTGTTGTGTTTTTTGGGTTTTTTTTTTTAAATGTCTTCAAAGCTTTTACGAGGGAGATTACAATTTACAATGTAAGTATAATATAAGTTACTTTCCGACTCACTGGGAAGTAAGTTCCAATTTTACATCAATTAAATTCTTTATTTCGCGTCACCCTCAATTAATACCATCAACCCCAACCCCTAATGTATCCCGTAAAACTAACTTTAAAAAATTTTAACTTCAGAATTTTTTTTTTTTTTTTTTTGCGTGATTTTCTCAACCAAAAGTGAGATAATTCACGTAAGCCGTAAGTATCTCCATGAAAATGACGGAAAGTAAGTACCCACTTTAACATTATGGTAACATTCTTAAGAGAAAGTCCCTTGCAAAATCATTATTTTTTAAACAAATAAATTTGCAGATAATTGTAGAGTTTTATTAAGAGGGTTTGAAACTTTGAAAATTTGAGGTCCCTATCTATAAAGAAAATATTCCGGCTGAACCCAATTTTTAACATTTAGCTTCTACAGAATAATTAATGAACAATAATCACAGGTTCAATATATGAAATGTTGACTGATGTTCAAGATTCAGTTAGTTTTAATGCTTATATATAGACTTCTTCAATAAGTCGAAAACACGCTTATAGAAGTAAGCTGTACAAAAAGGAAATAATTTCGAAAGGGCTTATTTCTGATTGAGTGATTCTCACGGATAACTTGAAAACTAGAAACTGTTTTGTTAGAAAATTGAAATAATTCTAATTTCAAAGGCGTGGTATTGATATTGATGTACAGCATTAACTGCGGACCACGGGTTTAATGAACTGAAAGTACCTAAGATTGAATTTATTTTTTTAAAGATGTTTCTCCAGGAACCCAATGTAAGGCTTCTTTCTAGGTAGGAAAACTATCAACGAAATTTTCACCGGAAAATTGACGTCTGAGACTTCCGAAAATCTGGCAAAAATCAGAATGTTATCCGATTTTGATAAAATTGTCGATACTTTTTATTAAAGAATGAATCTTTTTCAGATAATTTTCCATTTCAAACATCGGGAAAGAAGAATTTTTTTTCCATATGATTTCTACCACAATTTTTCTCATTCATTTCTCATTCGATGATTCATTTTATTCCTACATTGGTGCTTTTTTTTAAATTTTAACAGAGAAATCCCTCGAAATATCTATTATTTTAAGCTTTTTTTTTAAGCGCTCAGGAACTGCTCGAACTGATTGTAATCGATAAAAATGATTTTTTTTTTCTTTTCCAAAGTATTGAGTAGGAAGAAAATCCAGATCAAAAGCTTAAATTATAATTAACCGAATAAAACTAAAGAAAAAAAATTGACAGGAAAAATATTTTACCTAATTTAACTATTTTGGGGTTTGTTTTTTTTGTTTTGTTTTTTTTTTCTTCTCTTTATTCTCAAAGTAAGATTCCCAGTTTGAACAGTTCCTAGTCGTTTTTTTTAAAAAAGGTAAACAATTAATATCTCGAGAGATTAAAATCTGTTAAATGTGTAAAGCTCAATTATAAAAGGAATGTATAAATGAGATGCATGAATATAATTGTAGGAATCACACGAGAACATTTTTTTCCTATATTTGAAATGGAAACCTTTTTTCAAAAATTTATCGTTTGATAAATGAATAAGGAAAAAATTAATAAAATCGAATGATACGCTGATTTTTTTGCCAGAGTTTAAAATTTCTCAGATGTCGATCCTCCGGTGAAATTATGTCCATATTGTTCCTCCCTTTCCATTGACGTTTTTCCCCCTTAATGTCTGTTAGCTAACATTTTTCCGGTCTCCAAAAAAATCACACATTTGTATCAACAAAACGATTAGTTATCAAAAAGGAAAAGAGCTGAAGAGAAATATTTTCCTGTTAAGAGGAGACAAAGATGACGGTTCGGGTTAGTTGTCGTCGTTTTCAAAATACATGAAATCAATAAGAAAGAGAGCTCCAAAAAGCGTGGCCTTCATCCTGACGTCAAGATCCATGGGGAAGTTCATACCAAAGCTGTCTGCTTTGGTGAACATTTCTTTGAGAAATCCACTCCACTTTTTACTGATTTTTCCAATCTCTTGGCTCAGGTCTGGTGGATAAATAAGAAAGTTCTGGTCATTCGTAAAGCAAGGTCCGTCACAAACACACGTTGGCCCACGGATTTTCAACAGAACGTCCTCATCTGGCGATGTGACGTCGTAATGGACAGCCAAACAGCTTTTCGTTTGTCTGACCCGGCCAATAACTTGTCCGACGGGGGCTTCAACTTCAATATAAAGAGAACAACATGCTTTATCTGCACACAAAGTACAACCTGCGATGCACTGAAAAGGACGGACGATCCTCATTACCTCCCTTCCGACATTGTCCCAAATGTGCATTGTAAAACCACGTGAACCTTTGCACCATATCCTCTGGCAGAATTCCGATTCCTCGGTCGCAAAATAAACCTGCTGATTCAGGCTGTTGGCGATTCTGTATTTATTGGTGCACTCAATATCAGCGAGTGCCTCCAACAGTTCAATCTGTTGTTCCACTAACATTTGATCGACGGCGGTTAGATACTCCAAACCGGGTGGACAATACGTGGATACATTCATAGGTAAAGGCATCCATCCCGCTTGCGGAGCTTGTGCTGCTCCCTGGGGTTGCCCATAAGAACCATCATACCCAGGATGGGGTGGTATTCCAGCTTGTGGTTGTTGTTCGCCATAACTTGACGATGGTTCTTGGTTTGCTCCAGGCTGTTCGATGACGACAACCATTTTTATCTTTTAGTCCACTCGTGAAGTAGAAGAAAAATGAAATAAAATTTACCACCGCTAACAAGTGATCATGTAACGTTCAGTATGCACACCGAGCAGAAAAAGAGGAGGTAAACACAAACTTGTCTAACCTGTTTTCAATTATTGTGACCGGCTGTTGCACTCGTGCAAATTTAGATATCTTATATCTAAATTTAGATCATTTTTGTCTCATTTAGATATGAGAGATTGTTTTTTTTTTCAGATACGAGATGTAAATTTAGACAATCGTGGATCGCGTCAGCGACCCGGAAATCAATTCTTTTCCTTCCGACAACTCTCTGAAAGTTATTTCCCCGTCACGCTTATCTATCATTACTTGAATATTGTCTTCAAGTTTTCGCTCCGTTTTTACGCCGGTTTGATTTACGCCTACAGACAATCGTTGTCCCATAGACATTAATTTTAGTTTCGTGATCCTGTTCGCATCAACTCTAGTTAATCTGGCAACCTTTTTAATACGGCAAGTCCTTTAACCTGACAACCCCTCCAATCCTGGAACCCCTACAAAGAACAAAAAAGAAAAAAAAAAGATTTTTAGGGCTATAGTGAATCACTACATAGCAGACATGAGAGAAAAACGAGAGAATCATCTAATGGATTAACAATGCATATTTTTTAAAGATTAATAACAATAAAAGTGATGGAATTCAACCATTGGAAACTTAGAAGAAAGAGAAAATTACCTCTATCAACGAAGTGTCTGTTTGTTCGTCTTCCCTCACGATATATCTGAAAGTATCGAAAGGATTCCAATGAAATTTTGTGGGAGGGTGGGATATGGAGAGAAAAGGAGATGGTACAACTTTAAGGGGGGTCCAATTACGATTTCCTGATTGAGAGATATTTTTCCGCTTATGGTTGCTCATACGATATCTCAAGAAGTTCTCAATGACTTTCTATGGAATACTGCCGAAGAGTGGATAAACAGTTACAGAAGAACAGATTAAATTTGGAGCGGATCCATGCACAATTATTAGCCTAATGTTGTAGCCATATATCCGATCACCATAATGTCATATCTATCCACACGATATCCCAAAAGGTTCTCAATGAATTTCTATGACATGTTGTAGAGGGGTGGACAACAGGCGATGGAAGAGCTGATTCAATTTTGCAGCAGATCCATGCACAATTACGCCCCCTGACAATGGTGCTAGCAGAAGCACGTACTCTCTGTGTACTTTCTGGTTTTTAATGAGATTTTTACATCAATCGTAAAGTTCAGGCCCAATCATCCAAAATACCAAAGTTTTGTCACCCCACTCTGAACTCCAGGGGAAAAACCAACCGGAAGTTCACTGACCTGGTGAGTAACACCTAGCCAGAAAGTGCCCTTTCGATAGCCTAAACCCAAACTTTCGCCAAAAGATACCAGTTGTAACGTACTTTTTACTTATATGATTTCTTTTCTGGACTCTGCTACTGAAAGGCAATGATTTTGTTGATAAAAACCACTCCTGAGGACCATTTGAAACAATGGACCTTTTCACTGACACTTTGAATGGATAAAGGAATGGCCCAAAAGGATTAGAAACAGTGAGGCCTTTGATGTTATTCATACAGATTTTGTGAAGGCGTTCGACTCAGTTGCACGCAAACGACTGTGACTTAAATTCTTATTTAATTACACGGCCGTCTGAGTATAACGAGTTAGACCAGGTTGCAAAAAGATTTAAGTAATCTTGAAAGATGTTCCAACGAATGGCAACCACTATTCAATGCCACGAAATGCCAAGTGATGCACATCGGCAAAGACCAAACCTAGACACCATTACCATTTAAATGACCAATTTCTGGAGAAACCTAACCGGGGAAAAGACCTAGGAGTGACTATTGATACATGAAATGTCATGTACCAACCTCCGCAGCTTCTAAACAAATGCCTGACAAATTTTGGGAGTTATAAAAGGAAACATTTCATGCACGAACAATATCGATATACACATAGCGTAGTGGTTACAGAATCAGACAAAATTACTGCGAGTAATCTGATGGTTCTAGGTTCAATCCCAGTGTGAGACAATGATAATACTACTAATGCTAAGGAGTGCGGTCAATATACCCCCGTCGGTCAAATAAAGGGTTCGGTTCGTTACTTCCCCCACACCTACCAGATGATACCTGATGAAGGCAGTAGAGCACAACGGCCGAAACGTTGTATGAGGATGGTTCGAATAATAATAGAAATAATAATAATATCTCATCGCAAAAATTCAGAGATGTATTACAAGGCTTCGGTAATTCGACACTCAAAGGACGGAGATGTAATATGGAGTCCTTATTTCCAAGTGGATATTAAAACACTGGAGCCTATTCAACGGAGAGCAACTAAACTGATTACGTCGCTATACAAGACAAATCCAAACACCCATCCCAGGTCTACAGGAGGACTAGGAGACATGATCCAGATGTATCAGTTCATGAATGGATCCGTGTGAACAGGCATCAATATGCTGTTCTCTCCCTTTAAAACTTCTCATACTAGATTACGTTCTCAGAAGGTATTTAAGAATCACGCTGTTGAACTTTCAAGAGTTGATATTTTTACGCAACGGCATTGGCGGTCTTAGGTCCGACTGCGCCCCCTGTAGGTAATTATTTTTCTTACGGTCCTTTAGATATACTGCGCCATTGATTGTAAATGACTGGAATAATCTTCCTGTCAATATCGTGGATGCGCCATCGCTCAACACCCTCAAAAATAGTCTTGAAAAAAATTGGGAAAATGTATACTATCACACAATAGATTAATTGAATAAGTTATGTGTTGTACGCAACAGATTAATTGAATAAATGTGTGGACTTCTTGTTAAAAATCATTATAATCATCATCAGTCTTTTTTGTCCGTCGATGGACATACACCTTCCACAGGATTCTCTACACCTCTCAATCGTGTGCGGGCTGGAGCCAACTTCTTTTTTGAACCTATCCAGTACGTCTCGCCATCTCATGTTCGGCGAGCCTCGGTGCCGCATTTGATCTCTGGGGATCCTTGTTATGAGTCATGATGTCCATCGGTTGTCTGCAATTTTTGCAAAATGACCAGCCAATTGTCATTTGAGTTTCCTAATGGTTTCTATGATGTCTCGGACTTCTGTTTTTTTTTTCCGGTAATATACTGTACTGTCTTGTGATTTCTCCATGTGATGTTGAGCATGATTCTCTTATGAGCACGTTGTATTGCTCTTACTTGGCAGGGTAGGTTAGGTTCCATGTTTCAGCTTCATTGATGACTATCGGAATGATACATTGGCTGTATACTCTTCTTTCCAGGATTAATAGGATTTTCTTGCTCTTGCAGGTTGAGCTTGCTTGCTTTATCGTAGAGTGATTCTTCGCTTGATACCTTCTTCTTTTGAGGATCCCATGGAGATTTGTTGTCCTAGATAGATGTTGTGGTCTACTTTGTCCAGCTTTGCGTTTTAGATTTTGATCTTTGTGCGTTTATTTCCGACATGTTTGTTGTACATGACCTTTGTTTTGCTGAAGTTCGTGTGAAAGTCAACTTTCTTGCTTTCTTTGTTCAGTTGGTCTGGCATAAGTTGAAGGTCTTGGATGTTTTCTACAAAAAAAGACAATGTCGTCGGCAAATGAAAGGTTTGGTATTCGCCGTCTATCCTGATTCCTTTGTTTTCCAAGTCAAAATCCCTGAAGATCATCTTGATGCAGGCTGTAAAGAGTTTAGATGAGCTGGTATCACCTTGTTGAACACCTTTCTGGAGCTGAATGGTGTCAATCTTTATATAGCTTGATAAGAGTTGCTGTGAAGGGAGATATGTTGCAAGACTCTGACATAAATTGAAATAAATCCATCAATATTTTCAAAAGGATTAATAGTAAGCCAAACATTTTTTTTTTCATTTCTATATATTTTCAGTTACAGTTGATCGCAAATGTTGAGATCGTATTTAATCTTGTATTAGCAGGATCTATTTCGGGCATTTTAACGGGATTTAATTAGTTGTAATAATGTAAATGAAAAAAAAAATTATTGCATTCTAGATTTTCTTTTTGGTTTTATTCCTAATATAATACTTGACCAATTCTAAGGAAGTGAAAATTTCAGGGAGGTAATTCAGTATCCTGAATAAAATATTTGTAATTGACGCTACGCTGAATTTTGACCAATTAAACACATGATTAGACATAGGATTAGTAAGTAGCTCAACTTATAAATTTTGTTAGAGTTATTATTTATATCTTGACATAGCATGCAGCGAATGGAGGCTTATTTATGGAGGCTTATTCACGAAGGCTTGTCTACAAAGGCTTATCGATGAAGGCTTATTTATGTAGTGTATTATGATATGTTTTTATCATTTTCTTGTAAAGTTAGATGTTTTTAGATAATTTTTGACTCAATTTTAGATGTAAAAGTTTAAAGAGAACTGGTATTACAGGATTGTTCACGCTTGAGAACACGTGATGATTCAATAGAGACATGTCAACAGCTGGTTCAAGCCCCACCTCTGACATTTCCATTTACACCTATCGCAATCGCAGTCAACGAATTGATTACAGAATTTGATTAAACATTTATCATAATAGATTTTTCAAAAAGTTGATTATTTTATTCATAGCAGTAACAAACCACTGTCATCGAACATTTGACTAGGCTGACCATTCCAAAATCGCAAAGAGGAGGACACTCGATGCCAGAGGTTCCAACACCTAGGATCTGTGTCACCCCCACTCCATCCCAGGGGAGGAGGGGTTCATAAAGGTATTACTGAGGATCTGTGAGCATATTGAGGAGATCATTTTGCCGAAGAGAACTTTGGACAGGAAGTATTGACATTCATCGTGTATTTATCTTTGTAAACCTTATTTTTATTTATCAATAGCTCTATTTATTTGATAAGTCCTGGGTTCTGTGATTAAGATCATCAACGGATGAAATCTGTTTCTTCATTTTTTTTTTTTTTGTATTCTTACAAATTGAAAAATACATGAGCTATATCGATCTATCTATCTATCTATCTATCTATCTATATATATATATATATATATATATATATATATATATATATATATATATATATATATATATATATCAAACTTAGGAATAGAGCACTCTAGAGGATGGGGAGTTCATGCGTGAGTAAATATATCACTATCAATATGGATGACACAATTATATATATATATATATATATATATATATATATATATATATATATATATATATGATTTCATAAATAAGAGAATATATTGAAACAGGTTTCGTAAGTCACTCAATAGAAACCACCTCATAATCAATGTCTTTTGGCTGCATTCTTTGTTGAGGGTGATCGATTAAAAAAATCAGAAAAGGGGTAATCTATAAGTAATTTACCTCTCTCATCTTTTACTGGGCAGTGATCACTAGAAAAAAGTCTGAATGTTTGTCTTAAAACAGGTGGACACAATTAGGGGGATCAGTTTAATACAAAATTACATTGCAAACTGAAGACCCCCCCCTCCCATTAAAATCCTATTCAGGGGAGAATTTTTTTTGTAGATATAGTAAGGAGTAGATACTTGGGTCACATTGGCACACTTTGTACGTGCGATAGATAGATAGATAGATAGATAGATAGATAGATAGATGGATAGATAGATAGATGGATGGATAGATAGATCGATGGATAGGTAGATAGATAGATACATACAGATAGACAGACAGACAGACAGACATAGCCAGACCAACATAAAAACTTGGACAAACCTATGACGACAGTTTTGGTGACAGTTTTGGTTGACTGTTTCTAAAAGGCTTTCATGATAGGAAAAGGAACTAAATTAGAAGCTAAGAGCTTGATACGAACTGATTGGAGCTAAATGCACCAAAAGGCGATATAGCAAGCTCAAAAAAGAGCTAAACTGGCAACCGTGTTGCTATTCCTTGTCAGAACAACTACTACGAGTTAAAATCCCGAGACTGCAAAGAAGAGAAAAAGAGGAGAAAAAATGACCTCAATACACGGATTGGGGAAAGTCTTACTGTGACAGGCAACACGTAGCAACGTGATTTTTGTTCCAGAATAGTGAGTGTTATTGTTTTATTGCTCATTTCTAAAACGTATAGAAAATGACTATAATCTTCTTCAAATATTGCTTTTATGACAAGAACAGTTATCTTCATATGTACTTGATTTTCCTTTTTTTTATACGATAAAAAAGTGCGAATTCGAATCCGGTTGACCGGTCAAAAGGCATCAGTCAAAAACACAACACTATAGTACGGGTATTTCAATTGAATTTGTACTAATTAAGTAATTCAATTCAGTATTCTTTCTAAATTTGAATTGATGAAAGGTTTATTGGGATTCTATTAAATTACGTAGTTAGTGCAAATTCCGTTAAATATTCGTGTTGTCCTTCTGACTGATGCCTTTTGATGCGGTCATCGTTTGCAGCAGTCCGTGCAATTACCTTGTCTTATTGACTGATACCTTTCGTCTTGATGCCTTTTAACCTGGATTTTGAATTCGCCCGTTGTCCAAAAAAAAGTAGATTTCAAATTATCACAGTCCCGATAAGATGATAATTTCCTGTACTTTTGGGACATAATCAATCAGAATATAACAATTATTACACAGGAACAAAAGAAAACTTAAAACATATTGCAGAGTGTTATATACTACTCGGGCCCCTAACCCAGAACTGGGGGGTAGGGGCGAAGCCGATTTGGTATGGGGGTTCTGGTTTGAATCCTTAGGCGTCAAACCTATTTTGGTGTAAGCCCATGTGGTGACTGGCGTTTTTGTGTTAGGAAAAATATCAATTGATTCATCATCATTCAAAGGTGAAACTTTAAAAGGCCTTAAAACTGTAAACTTAACTTCACTAAAACAATTTTTTGTACTTGAAATGAAATTTAAAGCTAAAAAATGAACGGCGATTTTCATTCAAATTTATTCTCTTTTTTTTTCAAATTATTTGGAGAAAATTAAACAATTAACTAAACATTCAAGAATTGCCTACAATCTAATTAAAACCGAAAATTAATTTACATTTTATTCTTATTACAATTCAACCAACTTTTTTTTCACTTTAAAACAAAACATGAATTTTGAGCAATTTTACATTAGATAAAACATTACATCTGACATTCAATCTATCCGTATAAAAGCCACGTATGTAAATTTGTACGTTTATTTGCATGATAATCTGTCTGGTCAGGGTCCTGTTATAACATGAAAGTTGGTTCGTGATTATAACGGATTGGTTAATGCATTAACAGAGCCGATAAATCTATAAAAGTGTTGTGAAATATTATAGTCCATTGTCATAACAACGGAGAGCACGTCACAAAAACGCTGATTGATTGAAGCTAAAATAAAAGAAAAAAGTGTGTGTGAGTGACTGGAAGAAATGTTTAATGTTTGATGTTCGTTTACTATTATAATTAAGACTTCATGTTTGATAACCTTTTAAAACAGCTTGATTTGACTTGAGTCCTGAAAGAAAAAGTTAGAACACTCGAATTATCAAAAATTTTAAAAAAACTAATAAAATAGAGTTAGGTTCCTTTGCGTTGATTCATACATAAACAACCCCGTCATTTTTACGGGGATAAAGTTAGTTATTGACAATAGATATTTTAGCTCTGTCTACAATTTTACACGAAATGAGACTTGTTTATGTTGGAGTTTTTCAGACATATTCATTAAGTTTATTTGACTTCAACTTCCATGTAAATTATTCCAATTAAATCATTTTTTTAATTAAATTAACTTAGTGATAATTGTATTTGGCATTTCTTTGGTCGCGTTTTCTTTCTAAGTTTATACGATGATCATACATATATATATATATATATATATATATATATATATACCGAAGTACGAATCAGTAATTCAATGTATGATGTGTGATGTTTAGGGGGTTTTTTTCTTCATGAATTGCTCTATACACAAACATTTAGTTTGGGTGGAGCTCTAAAATAGCAAATCCATTATTTCACTATATATATATATATATATATATATATATATATATATATATATATATATATATATATATATATATAGTCTGGAAAGCTTTAAAGCTTTAAACACTAAAGACGTAAAAAAAAATTTTACAAACTTTTTTGAGTCATTTCAGTCACGTATCTCCAAATCTGCTAATGCAATTTTCTCTGGTGTTTTGTGTTTTCCATATACTTAGTTATTAAAGAACTAATTGTAAATGTAAATTTTCCTTTCATGGGATTATCTGTTTTTCACCATGTAACCGTTCCGGGGATTTTAAAAGCAAAAAAGTAATAATAGCATGACACCTAAGCAGTCTTAATCAAACACCACCTCCCTTTCAGCAATGATTTTGATATATACCTTTTATCATACATGAAATTTATTATTTCATGTAGGGTACTATCATAGTGTATTTTATGAAGATGTTATTTCATATTCTCCACACATTCAACAATGAGGGATCAGATGCAATTCATTCTTCGTGTTACTTCTATTGGGTGTTTACCCATGTGATTATCAAATCCGTTGTGTCGGTTTTAATCTCAGACCTGCGTGCAAACCAACTCATGATATTATCTTTGAGAATACAAATTACAGAAAAAATTTCTTCGAGTCGATTTTCCATCAATGTATTCAACCAAAGAATTTGATAAATTTTCCCATGTCGTATACCATCTCAAAAAATCATACAGTATCATACACCCCAAGGGGCTTGAACTAAAATGTTCACACTTTAGTTCAAGCTCATTGGGGTATATTTCATTAAGACATGTCAATTAAATGAGTGCAATCTAAAAATGAACGCGCACACTTTATATTAGTTCTAATTAAAGGCGGCGTAAATATACGTTAATGTCTTCGTAAATATAAATTTGTCCAGTAGGGCGCAGGGTCAATTTCCATAGGGACACCAATGATGTGATGAAATGATTTATTATTTCAAAGTAACATTTCCCAAGAAGATGAATAACAACTGCCTTAAGGGCAGAACACGTAAAATAGGTCTTGCCCCCTGTTGATTTACACCAGCGAGCTTTTGAGTTTGTAAACCAATTAAATTTACTATTTCCTCCTGCTAATGCCAAGTCTATCATTTCATTTAATTCTATGATAATATTGTAGTTATATCTAATATTGACCAGCATTATCTATCATTTCTCTTGAATCCAACGGTAATGAGTATTTCTTCGGAAATGTTTCATATATATATATATATATACATATATATATATATATATATATATATATGTATGAAACATTTCCGAAGAAATACTTATATATATATATATATATATATATATATATATATATATATATATATATATATATATATATATATATATATATATATGTGTGTGTGTGTGTCCTACAGTCTATATATTACATGACCGGTAAGACTTCCCTGGTTTGAATTATCTGAGCCATTGACTGGTTACCAACCCAGAGCTTACATTGCCCTGCCATTCACCCATAGCTGAAGGGATAAGAGATGAATTCATGCTTTTCCGAAGGTCATTAGTGCGAAGTGTCTCACCCTAGTTTTAAACTCGGTTCGCCATTTCATTCCGTGATGCTAACCGTTAGGCCACCCACTCCACTTATTTCCGAAAAAGAAATCTCGTTAGTAAATAAATAATAAGTGGGGGACGTGAGACTTGTAAATAGTTGTTTTATTTTCATACCCATTGGTTCGTTCCATTCTTACTGCAACAATGGAGTAACGAAGCCGAGACGTCACGTTCCAATGGTTGCATTTCAATGGATCCAAACAATATCTGCATTAGTATCATTCTTTTCAGATGATCCCAATAGTATCCTTCGTGGTGAAAATCATTATAAATCCAGACATGTAGAATCATTTTTCTCATTTTGATGGGATTATTAGCTAGCTGAATAAAAGGTCGTATGAAGTCACGCCAAATATAAAGATAAACACAAGAGAAAACGTCGTTTTGCTAGTTTTCTTTTAGATAGAATAAAGAAAAATAAATGAATAACCGTAGCGTCGAAATTTGAAGCGATATAAAAAAAATCTTTTGAAGAATAAATGTGTTCGGAATAAATTTCATCTATGACATCACTGGTGTTTTCCATTGTTAAACATCTAGAATAGAGTGAAAAAATCATCTAGAAACATCCAGTATCAGGAGAATCTAGATGTTATTAATGAACCAAACCCGTCAAAGAGTCAAAAATGCTATTTTTTCTAAAAAAAAATTGAAAAAACAGTATTTTTTTAATGGGTCTAGAGGAGTATTGATGCCAATTTTCAAGTTTGTAGACAAAACAGTTTTGCCAGAATCACTGGAACACACGAACACATAAAAGAACACGCAAGCACTCGCAAATATTTAAAAAGATTAAAAAAGGATTGAACTATTTGCTATCTTTGATAGCTACGGTTGTTCAAAATCACGTTAACTATTATTTCCCTCGTCTTAGATATATCTTAATAGAAATGAAATCCGTTCACCCGATTGCGAATGTTCCAGAGCAGCTACGCAGCTGTGAACAATAATATTAATCAAACTGACATCGAATGCCAGTTAGGAGAAAAGAAAGCCTCAGCATCAACAAAACTCGTTGAAGAGATGCACCTGCATAAGGTTTCATCATCATCATTCTTTCAACGTTCGTCGTTGGACATAGACCTTCCCCAGGATTCGCCACACTTCTCTATCATGGGCATCGTGGGACCAGTATTTTCTAAATTTGTCTAGTTCCTTTCTCCATCCTGCATTCAATCGGCCTCGGATTTGCATGTGATCTCTGGGGATCCATGTTGTGAGTCGTGATGTCTGTCATTCTTGCAACATGGCCTGCCCATGATGTGTCGGACTCTCGTTTTCTTCCTGGTATACTGTGCTGTCTTGTGATCTCTCCATGTGAAGTTGAGCATGATTCTCTCATGTGTGCGTTGTATGCTTCACAGTTTGTGAGTTTGTATTTTGGTTAGGTTCTATGTTTCAGCTCAATTACCAAAAGATCAAATATCGAAAGTGCTGGAATTCTCTTTACAATTCAGTGAATTCACAGGAATAATATGTTTATTGAGCCCTGAACCTGAGAAAAACAGGCTACCCATCCCAACTGTTGAAGACATCATCATTTCCCCCTCAATATGCGAAAACCATATGTACACGTGTAAAGGTCGATCTCTTATTTTGAAAAGAGAACATCCTTCCATATATCTATTCTAAAACAGATCAACACGTGTGAATCACAGTACTATCCTGAACATAAAAGTTACAACGAGGAAATTAATTTTTCAACGCTACTATGTCTTGATGTGCACATCAAAACACACGTCTTACTAAATACTTTACTGATAGATCATAAATAAGGCCGGGTCACTATTATGATTAGTTACATAATGATATTGTTGTTACATTTGATATTGAGCAGCATTATTTAGCATTGCTCCTGAATCCAGTGGAGATGTGTATTTCTTCGGAAATATTTCATTTTGCTTCGTTTGCTTGCCGACATCAGTCATGTCCACAGTATTGCGGTAAGCAACGATAATATACTGTAATTATGAGATTTAAATTTTCATTCAGCAAATTTATGTAATGGAATAAAAGGGCTTGTGTTAATATTTATTCATCATTTTTTTTGGTAGGATGTTTATTTTGATGCGTAGAAACGTATGTATTGTTACTCTAATTCATGTTTTTTTATTCATTTAGAGAACATTTGGGCTTCTGCAAATAGGTATGGTATTTAGGATTGTAGAGAGAATTCCAGCCCCTCGAAAGTAGTATCTATGTGATAGTCGATTCCATGAATTTAACCTTGAGAAATAGTCTGAAAATTCGACTTTCATACGAGTATATGCGATAGTAGTCTGCGTATTCATTTTCGGGTCGTCGAAATGAATTCCACTGAAAATAAATAAAAGTAGAGTGCAAACTTACGAGAACCCTAAGATACAGTGGTGCGTAGCACGAGAACCCTAAGATACAGTGGTGCGTAGCACATGCTACTCAAGGGCCGCCACACAGCAGGCAATAAGGATCCTGTTTTGCTGGGTGATCCCCTCATTAATCAAAAGGGTATGGGGACAATGTGATGCATCGAGAGTGTCAATTGTCAGAAGGTGAGTCATTAATGAAAATGAAGGAACCAAGACAAACTGTGGTCTCAGGACAAGAGACTGGATTGCAGCTGCCCAAGTCAGATATCCTTAGGGCCACACTTCATGGACTTGTCGGAAATAATACGTAGGTGAAGTGTGCGTAATCATAACGTGTTAGTTTAGGGTTAGTGTTAGGGTTCATTTAGAGGTGAAGTATCTATGTACGCAACAGAATGCTACCATTGTAGAGACAGCCACCTGTAAAAGATTCTGTTGGAAAAGAATGGGGAAGGATATTCTCTCAAGCAGTCACACCCAACTGGCACTAAATTCAAGGCCAGCAGTACATAACTAGGAAGGAGTTTTGTTAATTTGTGGTCTAGGCAATTTCTGGAAAACGTGTTTCTTTGGGCAAAATTTATTTTGTTGGAACTAATTAGATTTTTATAACTAATGTATTATTGTATGTTTGGAAGAATGAGAATATATTCTATTTCATTCTCAAAAATAACCTTGTGAATAGGTTGCAACAAAATTAGTTTTGAATTTAATCTTATTTCCAAAGAGATATAGAGCAATAAGATCATTTGTAGTTATGTATCTTTTTTTTAGATACTTAACCCTGTAGCCAAAACATAGACTTCTATTTCCTTCATGTAACAACTTACATTTATCTTTATTAAACATGATAGCCTTTTGTCAAACGAATGACTTGAAAGAACTTAAAATGTTTTAGTTATTGCGTGGTACTAAAGTAGAATATTTGATTCTCTAAGACGAGCTGATCGTGTGTCTAAGGGTTGAGCATGAGTTCACCGTCGTCTCTTCAGAGGAAACAGCGATCAAGGACCAGAAATCTTCCCCTGGAACAAAGATAAACCTTTTGATGCTCTTCGTTATACACCTAAAAAGGAAAAGCCAAAACCAGATTCAAAAGTTTGTAATATCGAAGTATTACAAGCAGAACATGAATCAAAAGTTCACAGTAGGGTAGTCAATTTACATGTTTTTTGTTCTGATTTTTTGAATTTGCAAATCCAGTGTTGATTAAGATTTTTAAAATTCGTTTCAGGTTTTAACGTCCAGTGCTGCTAATTGATGTTTTTTGGGGTTTTTTTTTAATATTTTCGAGTTTGAGAGTGACCAGGATAAAAATTGAAAAAAAAAAAACAAGCAAACAAAAAACATCTAAATTGGTAATCATGGTTCAAAGACAGGTGTCAAATACTTTTCAAACGAAACTGTGGTCATTCAATCCGAATTGGACATTGTTATGAAAGAATTGATTGATTGAGACTTCCCTTCAAGATGATAAAACACAGTCTCAAAATTGGATGCAAAATTTACCCGAATGGAAACTGACCTACCTGATACGGCAGTCTTTAATATTGTTTTATAATATGGTGAGAGGTTTAGAGCTGATATGAATTACTTCTATGGCTGGAAATGAAAAATGAAATATCGTTCCAGGTTTTCACTCAAATGAAACTGAGGCACATTTACAATAATCAGCATTTGGTACGACTTTTTAACTGTAGCACTGCAATGATAACTAAAATAAATAATGTGCACAAATTTATTTGTATTTTTGCACAAATTGTGGCACAGAGATTACGTTGAAGTAATTGTTCCATCTAGAGCAGTGTTTCCCAAAGTTTTTTTGGTCTAGCGCCCACCACCTTCGATAGCATACCCTGAAAAAGTGTCACGTAGCAAAAGTTGAAAAAATAATATCTTAGTTGTAAATTTAATTCTTTATCTCAAAGTAATATTTATCATATTTTATCAGGAATTTACTTCGAGACAAAATATTAAATAGAATATATTCTCATTCTTCCAAACATACAATAATACATTAGTAATAAAAATCTAATTAGTAAAAGAATTGGTGGGGAAGGTTCAAATGATACCTTATGCCTCACGAGCAGTACCCACTTTTATATTTTTATGTACACAGTATTTTTATTATTTTTCAATCTAAATTCTTTTTTTAAAAAGAGATCATATCAGCAGTCAACCAAATTTTTGAATCTGGTATTACAATTGAATTACAATACTTTTTTTAACTAACTCATAAGATAGTGATTTTTTTTTTGTACAATTTGATAATTCATATATTGCAATATGTCTTTATGAAATATTCTTTTGAAACTATTTTTACTTATTTTTTTTAATCTTTCTAGGGAAAGCTTTTATAAAATTGTTCAGGGCTTGTGTAGCTTTACGTTTGATTTGATTTCAACATATTGATAATTTTGAGTCTAGATTTAGAGTTTCTCTCTATTTAAATCTTTTAATGTTAGGTAATTATTTCATTGACAAAATTAAGTTGAAGTTATGCGATCTTTCAATTTAAGGATTTTCAATGACTTACAGTAAGTAAGGAAAAGCTTTTAGAAATGTCCAAAGACAACCAACTAATGAAGTAACAGAATTCCAAAAGTAAAAGTTGTGAAGATAAGTTGAGGGAGTTAGATTTAACGTCGTTAGAGATTTCACGTGTCTAGCGTATCCTATTCGTTGTTTTGTAGTCCTTGTTTGGGGGAGTACAGTTTTTGGTATAATCCTTGGGCACGTTTGACAATCCTGTGGTTAGGTCTCCATTTTCCATGAGTATTCTAATTATTTTTTCCGTCTTTTACCGAGAGCTTTGTTTATAATGTTGAAGTCCCCACCTTTTTCGGAATTGTTTCGATGATTGCTGTAAGGTATTTCCTTTTGTCATCTCTTCGTTTCTTTTGGATTTTTCTATTAAGTTCGGTTGTCTCAATTTTCTTTCTTGTTGTTGGTGCTGGCTTGAAGTTTGAGCGTTTTTTCATGAGATTCTTGGTTTCACCTGAGATCTTGCTAATAGTTTGTGTGCTCATTGCTCTCTCTCTCTCTCTCTCTCTCTCTCTCTCTCTCTCTCTCTCTCTCTCTCTCTCTCTCTCTCTCTCTCTCTCTCTCTCGGAAACACGCACCAAAAGAAAGGAAGATTACCAGGGCTTTTTTATTGTGATATGTCACTAACTCCATCTACATTGAATGTAAAAAGTAACTTTGAAAATCCTATCCAAAACAACGCAAGTTTCTCCCCCTTACCCAGTCAGATGTGTGCATAGAAAAGATTACAGCCAAGTCTTCCCAGGGATAAATCAGAGGAAGGCCCACTGCAACGATAGAAAGGAAGGGAATCGTACGGCTTATACTTTCTAACAAAAAGCAATATAGTTTAATTCTTTCAAAATTATCAATGTTAAAATAATCCACCGTCAACAAAAAAGGATATTTATTACACAAATGCAATTTTTTACAGTCCTACATATTGTGCAGATATGATTGATATAATGTGCACTTTTAAACGCAATTTGTACATTTTTTTTGTTATGTCCGCTAACTATAAACTTCACGTATCGTCATTTGTCACGAAATTATCTAAATATCTACTTAAATAAGGAAATCCATCTTCTCTCATGAAACAGATCTTTGGGAAAAGCGGTAGGGTTTGCAGGCGTTCGCTCTCCGTATAATGACTGCACATGGAAACAAAACACAAAAGCATTTCATACCGATATAAATATAGTCGCACTACGCCAACGGCGCCATTTTGAATGGTCATTTGGGTGTGCAGAAATGTAACCATGGAAACGTGACATCAGACTTCGGGACATGAGGTCACGGAGAACAGAGACGAAGGGGAGATAATCATCAGATTTATACTTTTCTAATGTTTACGCGACGAACAGTTGGAAAAGAAAAAGGTCTGGTGAGTAACTCTATAGAAACCATCACATGCTGTGTGGGGATGATCAATTGAAAAATTTGGAAAAAGAAGCGATAAATGAATAAGTTTCTTCTTACCTTTTGTTGGATGATGATCACTAAAAACGTTCGAATTTTTTTTTAAAGCTTGAACACAACCGGATTGAAAAATGAATAACAAGGGACCGTTCATCTAGACATAGGAATATATGTTCAAATTTTCAAACCTGCAGTTCCATAGGTGCAGTCTGTACACGTTAGCCAGCCAGATCAACTTGAAAACAGAGGAAACCTATGGTGACAGTTTTGGTTGACGGTTTCTCTAACACTTCTGTCGTGGGACTTGGGCGATTTTGCCACGCCCTCTATCCAACCCTTGTCCCAGCGCTTGAACACATGAATGTGTAGGCTATGAACGCTGGTTAATTGATTGCTATTTTTATCATTAACTTCTGGCGCTTGCATGGGCGTAGCTAGGGAGGAGGGCCCCCAATGGAAGGGACTATGAAAGTTGAATGAATATCAGTCCACTACTACATTTCTACTGACATTTTACAATAACAAATCCCACTAAATGTTGAATGGGGCCTCTCAAGGAGCTAAGCCAGACGGTTTTTTCAAATCATAAGCTACGCCCCTAGGCGCTGAATAATTTAGTGGGTAGGTATTGCTTCGATAGTTCCTGCTCGTCTATATGCTGTTGGTCGGAGGCAACTCATCTCACAGATAGTGGTTTTCCCCCTCCCCTGGGCCTTTGGTCACAGTCCATGTCTAGCACTGACGGATCAGCGTGGGCAGAGAATGCGATATTGACAAACACAACGTAAAAGAAAACGAGAAAGATCTCAAGAGCAAAAAAATTGCAACGTTCGAGATGACGCAAATGGATAATTCTCCTTTCATGGTTCTGATTGTCATGAAAAGGTCTTAGGGTGACTCGATCTCTTGCATTTGACAACATTTGCGTGTCTAAAACATGATCTGAAATATCGGAGACTGACACTTACTGTCATGTCAGTATGACGTTATCTTGGCAATTACCACTCGTAATAATATTCTTTACCTCGGGCGAAAAAGAGTACATAACTTGATTTCATCAAAAATGACAATTTATTTATTAAAGCGATGATAGAAATTGCAAATGCAAGGACTATACCGTAGTAAGGAAGATTTTAGATTTTAAATTTATCGCCATCATCATTATCATCACGGCCTTTAATGCATCGTTTTTCGTTCTGTGGGGCCGGATCCAGATAATGGTCCTTGGGCAATTTATTGACAGCACTTTGCGTAATATATGGGTAGCTGCTCCTTCTTCATCGTCATCATCATCATCATTATTGTAGTAGTAGTAGTAGTAGTAGTAGTAGTAGTAGTGACGACGACATTTATTTATGGATTGGAAATGGGGAGCCAAAAACCATTTTAGTAGATAATTTGATTATGAAAAAGTAATCAATAATAGTTTATATAGAAAAATAATCTTATAAATTTCTAGCCGAGACAATTAATATATGAATGTTTGTATTGCATCATATCAGTTGATATTTTCCTTACAAAACTTTTTCTGATAATAATTGTTGTCGTAGAATTTTTTTTTAAATTGTAAGAAAGAAAGAAAAGCAAGTTTGGCTGTGCTAAGGTCAAACTCTCTTGCTTCATTGAAATCTAAAAAGTGAACTAAACAGAATTCATTCCTCCATACAATATTTCTTCCAGAACTACGTCTCTCATTTCGACTCCTTTATTAGCGGTTCTTGTAAATGGGATTTGCCAATTTTAGCAAACAAGTCGGCCTGAGTTACGCTTTAGAAGTAGGAATTCGACATCAGTTTTTTGCGTACGCCACTGTTCTTCGTGCATGACGTCAGTGGTTTATAGTCATTGTCATCCATAATCTATCATTGTTGTTCCATATGAAAGTGAACTCAAAACTCAAAAGTTGACAAGAGGAACCAAGAAAACGTCTACACAATGTTTAATCTGCCACTTGCCTCAAAAGTAAGGGAAGGAGAAAAGACAGAAAAGGCATACTCAGTCTAATGATTAATCTGACACTGATCTTGGAAGTAAGAGAGAAAGAAATGAAGAAAAAGCCTACTCTGGCTAATAGTTAATTCTCCACTGACTTCGAAAGCGAAGAACAAAGAAAAAGTAGATCCCAATATCTACTGGTTGTAAGCTGAACGCCTATAACCATTGTAACTTATTAACAATTGTAAAGTTGCAGACATTGTAAAATGGTGACTTATTTTAGGTTATAAATGATATTATGATTTGGTTATTAACTGTTTTAATGACATATTCAGTTGCAAAGTAGTTTTCGCTGCAACAGCCCCATTTCCTTCAATTGTTTATTCTATTTACGTTGTCTAGTTCGAGTGATACATTAACCGTGTAACGACGGGAAATCATTTCAAGTAAGAGTTTCTATATAATAAATCAATTTATAATCATTCTGTCGGATCATATATCCATTTCCCAACACATACTGTGACGTTGAAAAGAAATGAATCGACTGAGAAAGAACGAATAGAGAATTTAAGGCGAAAACAGTTATTTGGGCCTTTGCATCATCGACCGGCTATTCAACTCAATGGTAAGAGCAATGCTACCTTGAAGCAGCTATCTTATTTAGCTGTCACAGGTTCGATTCCTGTGGCAGCCCAATTTTCTTAAAATTGTTTATTCTATTTACGTTGTCTAGTTCGAGTGATACATTAACCGTGTTATGACGGGAAATCATTTCAAATAAGAGTTTCTATATAATATAACACAATTTTTAATCATACTTCATTATCATGAATAGTTGTAACTATTTACCTTCATCCTAATTGCTATTGCTTTTTATCGCAACTAAACAATTAAAACAATGGTAAATAATAGTAAAAATGAATGATAATGATTGATAATACTTCATGTGCTAAGATAGATTTTTAAAAATATGTTTAAAACAAAAGGCTTATTGCTTTAGTCCTAATGAGTACAGGAAATCCTTTCATTATCTAAACTGATCGTAATTGCCAATGATTATCTCCAAAATAGGGACTAATCTACCTTCAAATTAATCCTACTTTAAATGAGTAAAAACGTTTCAATAGAAAGAAAACAAAACAAAACGCCTCTATTGAATGCGCGACGACTTAACGTCTGTTTTGACCAATGGCTATGGAGTTCATTCCGACATGACGTCATTGCATCTTTCTTTTATGTTCTTTTGACGCATGTAAATTATCACGTGGTAATCGTTGTTATGACAGCAGATTATCACATTTTTCCACTGCTCTGTATCCTCTCTTAAACATGAATGTATCAAATAATAGCAAACCCGGTACCAACATTAGCTTATGTCATTTGCATGAGGGCAAAGAAACCGAAAATAAATTTGCATATGCCTATTATATGTTTAGATTATTATTATTTATGTATTTGCGTGTTCACACGGGAAGTCAGGTGGTTATGGCTGGAAATTGAATGACGAGAAATCTCCTCAAACCTCCAGCACCTTCCTCAGTACCGTAGCATACGTCAGCACTTCCATGGTCTAGATAGTCGCAATCCCCCATCGAATCTCTGAATTAACAACTTATCCAATCTAGATTCTTGTCCTTCGGGCACGATTCAAAGTGCATTGACTATAACTGAAACGATTCCATTCTTCATGTACCATAAATTTCTCATTTTCCGGACGAAGTTCTGGAGTTTGTTTTTTTTTGCTTTTTGTCGTCTTCACCGTGTGGTCCGCTCACACAACCGTATCTTCAATCTGGCAAGTCCTCTTCCCTCTGTTTATGACTATTATATCAGATTCTCTCACTTGAATATGATGGTCAGTCTCAATCTCAAACTGCCAGGATAACTTATTCTTCTTGTTCTTAGAGACAGTCTCTGGCTTGTGCTGGTACCATTTGTTTACATGGTTGAACCCAAATCATTTGCACAATTCCCAGTTCATTGTTGTCCCTACTCAGTCATGTCTATTTTTATATTCCTCTTGGACCAGTTTACTGCATTAACTTATGGTGTAGTTCCCTCTCAATCTTTTCTCTAGAAAGGCGACATTTAAGGTGATCATCATCATCATCATTGGCATTATTACAATTATTATTATTATCATTATTATAATTATTATTATTATTATTATTATTATTATTATTGTTGTTGTTGTTGTCACTGTTGCTGTTGTTGTTGTTGTTGTTGTTGTTGTTGTTGTTCAATGTAGAGAGGGAAGCAAATAGAAGTAGCGTGGCGCTCCGCTGGCTTCATGGCTTGCGAGTTGGTCATTATCATCATCAACCTTCCAATGTCCCTCGTTGGACACAGACCTTACCCTGGATTCGCCAGATCTATCGATCATGGGCGTCGCCGAGCGAATTCTTTCCGAACTAGTCTATCTCGTCACGCCATCCAATATTTTGCCAGCCACAGTTTCGCATATGATCCCTGGGGATCCATCTTGTGAGTGGTAACGTCCATCAGTTGTTTACGATCCTTGCAACATGACCAGCCCGTTGCCATTTGAGTTTTCTGTTGGATTCTGTGATAGACCTGATTCCTGTCTTTTCTCTAATATACTGCGCTGTTTTGTGATGTCTCCATGTGATGTCAAGGGGGGGGGGCTGTATTGATTTAGATCATTCGTAGATGTGAAGTGTCAAAAGCATGTGATACCTCTACCCTTGCAATAATTTGAGAAATGTGTGTGTGCACCGAGATAACTCGACAACTGGCCATTGAAAGAAGTTGATATTCGCTAGATATGTAGGTCTATGCACTGGACATTGCAGTGTGTCAAGTTTGAAGTCTTTTCTCAATATCAGGTATGCCGGGTGCGAGATATTTTTGTTTTTTTAAACTGTCCTGAAATGAACACATATCATTTTGTTTTGTATGACGCAATACGCGTCTCTTATATTATCGATGTGGTTTGAGAATAGAATTGAGAGAGTGAGAAAGGGAGAGTGAGAAAGAAAGAGAAAGGGGGAGAATCAGGGGGGGGGTCCTGTCGAATTTTTCTGTAGAACGAAATTAAATTGAATTATGTTTAAATGACGAAATGCCATTCTTTTTAAAATTATCTTATGATGGGTTTTATTATTACCGACGATATTTCTCTTCTGATTTTTACAATCAACGACATCACGAACAAAAACAGCGTCCCATGCGTACCCTAATATGTATTAATATAGATACATTACTATGTATTTGTGATGATATTTTTCACTCACTCTATTATAATTCTTTCCAATATTTTTTACATGTTATTCATTTATTATTGGACAACCGTACCCACGAAAGGTGGTGAAGGGTTTCATCTTTTTTTTTATAAGCGCAAGTGTTTGTGTTTCCCAGCGATCCTGTTTATACTGTTTTGTTTACAGATTTGAAAATTAGCAACAATACGCCACTCATAAAAATGTTTTTTTTAATTCAAAAAAAAAATGCATATTAAACCTTTTTAGGGCCTTATATCGACAAGTTTGTTATTAACATCTAGATTCTCCACGATCCAGATATTTCTAGATGTTTTTTTACTCTATTTTAGATGTTTTCCTGTGGAGAACGCCAGGGATGCCATGAATAGAATTTATTCTTCAATGAATTTCTTTTTTACATGAATATAAAATTTGATGCAACGGTTGTTCAATTATCGACCGTGATGGCGAGCTTCGACTCATTTTAACTATCATCTTCAAGTTTTTTATTCGTTTTAAGTGTATTATAGATAAACGAACAAGGCTTGCCGCTACAGGGTTAAACTTCGCTCCAACGTCTTTTCCGACTAAAGTTGATCACTGCAACTTTTGGATGAGATGATGAATTTTGAAAAAATATAAAAGAAAATGTTCCTTTGTGTAAATGAATAAATCTATCAGATTGAGATAAGCCCTCGTTTATCTGAAAGAGGGTTTTCATATGTATGTAACACAAGTCGATAAGCAGACTGGTAACCTAACACTTGGTCGTGATTCAAAATCACAGCAGGAAAATGCTAATTTCATGAATTTATTTATTCATTTATTTGAATGAAATAAGCCCTTGCATATTACTAGCATACGTTCTTGTAGATTTGAAAGACTTGTCAATTTAGCTCAGTCGGTAAGAGATACGACTACCAATCGGTTGGTCGTGATTTTAAAATCACTGTAGGCTAGTGAAAATTTTCACTCTCCCAAATTTGGCGGGGCTTGTTATTGTTATGGTTTAAAAACAAGGCCAACTACAGGCTTTTACTGGTGTTTAACAATAAACACCTACTCCTCGACTTACGACCGTCTGTACATACGGCCGAAATACGTGAATACAAAAAAAGATAAATCCACGTTACACACCCAAGTTTTAGGAAAAGATAAGTGAATATAAAATAGCCACACAGTGACTTGCACGATTTACTTTCAACAATTATCGGAGGATAAGTAAACTAAATACTTTTACCTTTCTTTCATATTTTGAATACAATTTTTTTTCAATTTCATTTTCGAAATTTACAGGGGGGAATAAAAACAGTGTCACCGATTTGGATGTTTTTTGGTTCTGTTTTTCTTTCAAAATCCATTTCGAAATTGAGTTCAGTATTGACAGTGTTTAGACGTTTGGGGTTCGTTTTTAAATTCCTTTTTTACGATTCAGTGTCCAGTGTGGCCAATTCAGATATTTTTTGTTCTTACTTTTTTCTATTTTTGAATTTGAGAGTGATTTCGAAAAAGACACTTTCTACATTGACAACACAGAATGAAATAGTGAAGGTGAAAATGCATTATGATTTGGCCGCTACATATAGTTCAGAATAACAAATGTCACGTATAACAAACATGTTGGGAACAAAGACACAACGATCGAAATCAATAACACAGAGCCTAATTAGAACACTACGTCTACTTCGGACAACGAATCTCCATAAAATCCTCAAAAGAAGAAGAAATAAAGTGTAGAATCATTCTCGGTTGGTAAGCTTTCGGTGGAGCGAGCTCGATTTTCAAGAACACAAAAATCCTACTAGTCCTAAAAAGAAGGGTATACAAACTACTGCACCCTCCTGATAGTCACCCATGGAGCTGAAATATGGAACCAAACTAAAAGATTTCCCCTTAAAACTGAGAACCATGCAAAGTGCACATGAAAGAATCATGCTCAACCTCAAATGGAGAGACCATGAGTATATCAGAGAAAAGAGTCCGATATATCATTGACTCAATGAGAAAACTCAAATGGCAATGGGCTGGTCATGTTGCAAGAATGGCAGACAACCGATGGACATCACGACGTGGATCCCCTGAGATCATATGTGAAACTTTGACCGACAAAAAGTAAGATGGTGTTACAAGCTGGATAAATTCAGAGAGCACTGGTGCCGCAATTCCATGATAGAGAGGTTTGGCGAATCTTTGGGAAGGTGTATGTCCAACGAGAGACACTAAAAGGCTGCTGATGATGCCGAAACAGAGACATAATAAGGATTAAATGTTTCATATAGCTCCATCGATGCAGCATGTACGCGTGATACATACATAGCTAGCCAATCAATAATCAATCAGCCAGGGGGACCAACTTAAAAACTGAAGAAATGTATGTAGAGTTTTAGTGACAGTTTGGTTGACTATTCCCTGCAGCCTACCTGCCTATATCCGATCGTCATTGTTCCCTCTCAAATTCATCTTTATTATCATAAGCAGTTGTTTAATACCCGTTGCTTGACATACACCCTCCCCAATATTCACCTGAGCTCTTCGTCATGGGCGTCGCGGAGCCAGTACTTTCTGAACTTTACTAGTTCATCACGTCACCTTTTTTTTTGCTGGCCGTAATTTCGCATATGATCTCTGGGGATCCACTTCGTGAGTCGTGATGTCCAGCGGTTTCGGACAACCGCTGAAACATTCTCACATGACCAGCTCAGCTCTCAACTCTCCAATCGACGACCTATATCATTATTGTGTCAGTATAAATCGTTGCCACCATGAATCAACGACAGATGACTTTCCCAGTCGCCTACCTGGGATATCGTTATTTTCTTCACTATAGATCACCGGTATTATTAGTTGGAATGATGGGCGGAACATTTTCAACGTCAAATGGTGCTACTTCCGGTGTTCAAGAAACTTTATCACATCAGAGCCGTCCAAATTATGCATCATTGATGGAAAGTGACGCATTCGAAAGGGTTTATCTACAGAAGGCGAGATATCCAATTGAAATCCATAGCCAGTAATATCTGACGCAGCTACTCCTTCATCGCTGTCAGTGGTTGCCGGAGGTCAGACGCAGAAGAGTCGTTAATTATATCCAATCTGTTGATTGCTGCACCGTTTTATACTCAAAAGGCATTGGAAATGATATTTAATTTTATCAGTTTTAGGGTTAATGTTAGTGACACCAATTAGATGAACATTCAGAAAGCAAGAAGAGTTGAAAACACTAATTGGAGCCTTATGCAGAAAGTTACGCAGGGTTTTCAAATATCAACAAATGTTTGCTAATTATTTTTAATTAAGCTTTTTTAATGAAACTTTTGAAAAAGTAACAAGCAGTGCCCTTATGTTGGCGACGGTTTCAGTCGCCCCTCCTCAGGTTACGTTCCATTTCTACTTGCTCGGCCCTGGTTTCAGATAGGTGAATTAGACTAAGAAGCGACAAGCAACCGAAGTGATGCAAATCATTACTGAAGCGAGGTTTGGATTCATGCCTTTCCAACGGTATTAGTTCAAAGTGAACACAAACCTAAGAAAAACAATGCCTATCAAACTGAGAAGCATGCAACTCAAATGACAATGGGCTGGTCATGTTGCAAGGATGCTAGACAACCGCTGGACTTTATAACTCACAACAGGGATCCCAAGAGATCATATGCAAAACTGTGGCTGACAAAGAATGAAATGGTCTGATGCCCGATACAAGTTCAGAAATAAGCATTTTCTATCCATTTCGGTTCATAATCTTTTTTTAGTTTTATAAAAAGATTTGGGGTCATTTTGGGTCATTTGGGTTATTTTTTAGAGAGCATATCTGAAATTTTGGTAAAAGTGATTTAAGATTTGAACATATTACTCAGACATCATATGCGTACAATTTTTTTTTGTTGAGAGAGTCGGGGGGGGGCAGAATTTTTTGAACATCAAAACTTTCAATTTTTCGAAATATTTTTCAGAACAAAAGAAACTTTAAAATGCATTTTTTGGAATATTTTTGTAATACATTTCTCAACAAAATATCTAAATTTAAAAAATATTGTTTTGAAGAAATCGAGGTTGAAGTTTTTCTTAAAAACAATCTCATACATGATATTACATTTATTTAGTTTGCATTATACAAAATATTTACATTTATAAGTAGCTCCGCGACGCTCATGAGAGTGAGGTCTGGTAAATCTTTGAGAAGGTTCATATCCAACAATGGACGCCAAAAGGCTGATGATGATGATGAATGCAAAGGTTGCCTTTACCAGCTCAGCCATCCTGCATCCCCACCTTTCTAATAGAATCATTTTGACTCTTAGATTATTTGTGAGAAAAACCTGGCCACCAAATTTTGTTAAACCAATTTTCTTACATATCTTCTTGTCCTTCGTTTTGTGCTGAACTATATTTGGTAAATACCTTTGTGTGTACGTGAATAGGTATTAACTAAGCTTGAAGAAGAGATCAAGCGAAGAATCACCCTAGGATGACAAGCCTTTGGCAGAGCAAGCTCAACCTTCAAGAACAAGTCGATCCCAATAATCCGAAAAAGAAGAGTGTACAACCAATATAGTCACTTATGGAGCTGAAATATGGAACCTAACTAAGAGACAAACCTGCAAACTGAGAAGCATGCAACGTACGCATAAGAGAATCATTCTTAACCTCACATGGAGAGATCTCAAGACAGTACAATATATCAGGGTGAAAACTGGAGTCCGAAACATCATAGAATCTATTAGAAAACTTAAATGGCAACGGGCAGGCCATGTTGCAAAAATGGTAGACAACCGATAGACATGGATCCCCAGAAATCACAAGCGAAAATGAGGCTGACAGAATTCAAGATGGAGAGATAAACCAGACAAATTTAGAAAATGATTCCCACAATAGAGAAGTGAGGCGAATCATGGGGAAGGTCTATATCCAACGACGGACGTTAAAAGACGGATGATGATGATGTGAGAAAACTTTGCAGGGATCGAACTCCCAACAATAGTTATGCACCGCTAGACTATCTTACTAACCGCTGAGAACAGATAGATAGATATGAACAAACTGGTGTAGATAGACTGTTCATATCTATCTGAGATAAATAGATACGAACAAACTGAACTGACTGAAGTGATCCAACTAGAATCGGTGTATCCAATGTGAAATAGCCATAACCCATTTGCTTGGTCCCTAGCAGAGAAACATTGAGTTCTATTTTTAAGTCTTTGGTTTGTGTCGGAGGCGGATTGAACCACAGCCAACCAAATTGGGGGCGACCACTGTACCACTGAGCCACGATGATCAATTTGTTAAGCTTATGAAATACCCAATACAAAGCCCTTTACCCAAGATGTATTGTCCTTCTTATCGCCTATCTGAAGTCCAACTCGTACTATGAATTCTCCTACATAATAGTAAGTGGCTCGTCACAGTAATTCGTGGCTAATTTTCCGGAACTGTCCAGAGATATTAAATCATCAAACGTCTCCTGGCAAACTCTTCCGTGTCGGAAATCCTGAGGTTAATTTCCTTTCTTTTGCTGCAGTTAATTTCGCTTTGGGGAATTGCCGGCTTTAAACATTGAAGAGCAAAACGGTGAACAAACCATTTCGCCTCAGTTGAGGCTTAGCGAAACTCTTTTTCTCGGAACACAAAATCCTCGAATTGTGTGGGGTTCTTATTAGAAACCGCCAAACAAAACTGTCACCAAAACAGTCAAAATAGATTTCTTCAGTTTTTGAGTTGTTCCGGTCAGCTGGTTACATACATATGAATCATGCATCCTGGCTGTGCCAACGGAGCTAGAGGGCTTACATTATAACCATTTAATCCTCATTATATCTGGAACAAAGTCTTTTTATTTGATTTTTAATTCTCTCTGAATAAGTTTCTAATGGAGGTTTTGTTTGCAATGTAAGTTTATGCTAAATTGGTCCCTTAGTTTGTGTCCAGCATCATTCACGTTTGTTTTTTGAAAATTCATACTTTTTTGTCGGTAATTACTACCCTACAGAAGGTGGAAGAAGTAACTTATCCATCGACCACACCTTTCTCAAATTTTTCAATTGATCACCCCTAACACGTCATGCTGACAAAAGACGCTGATTTCTATAAAGTGACTAACCTGATCAGTTTAGGATTTATGGACAATTGCTTATTCTAGCATCATTGTACATCGTACGGTGGACTGACCTTCCGTTAACCCTTACAAATCTCTCTTTTCACACATCAACACGAATTTGAGGTGTGGTTGCGTCTCTCCCACCCGTGAGAAGAAACTGGAATCAATGAATAAGGTATTTTTCTCGCCTTTTGTTGAGCAGTGATCTCTAAAATAAATCTGAATTTTAAAAAGAAGAATGTGAATTCTGATGGGTCAGGTCAACGTGAACTTACTTTGCAAGTTGAAACGCCCACTAAAATCCTATTCATAGAGGGTTTTTCTTTTTCAACTTGTTTTTTTCTCAACATGACAATCCCGTACTTTACAGACTGATTTGAAAAGTGGAAGGAATGTTAGCATTAGCGTATAACTTTCCAAAGGGAATTATTAGGAGAGGCTTCAGGTGCGATTGTCTTTGGCAGGCTATTTTTAATCTATTTTTTTTCTTTAGTTAAAATCAAATGGCTATATACTTCTCAGACAGATATCGTAGTTAGAAAATGGATGGTTATAAAATAAAAGCAAAGCAATAAACGTGGGGCGACTAATGAGTTCAAGGCATATGTGCCGCGACAAATGAGTGGATGAAAAATGAGCATGGGTACAAATGGGCGTGAGATAATTTAGCGATTCTATACCTACTCTCAGTCGTGTTTTGGTTTTTGTACAAGAAGTTAATAGTAAAACGATTTTTTTATCATTTGTTTTTATTAGATGGTGTATCGTAAGCAATTTTTATTCATTTTTGACGACTATTCTCCTTTATCTCAATTCTTAAGTTGTTTTGTTTGTTTTGGGGAGGTGGGTATTTTTTATTTTTGTTTTTTGTAAATCACACTCTAACTCCGGCTCGACTGTGTTTGCTATAGTTTCATTTAAGTGTACTTGTGTTGATAAGAGAGAAATTTATTAGTTATTTTAGGTAAAAGTGGAGGAAGATGGCGTAGTTTGTAGCCGCTCATTTGTCTTTGGCTCAATTGGTGCTCAGCAGGAAATAATTAGATTTACATAAAAGGTAAAAGTGAAATATCAGTGGTAATTAAAAAATAAGTATGACAGGTCTATTTAGTTACTCAATTGAAACCGTCATGTGACTAACATTTTCTGACAGCGTGCCGTGTAGGGGATGAACAATGAAAAAAAAATGGAAAAAAAGGTGTGTTCAGTGGATGAATTACTTCTCTCACCTTTTGTTGGGCTTTGATCACAAAATAAATTTCGGATTTTCATAAATCAAGTGATAACAATTTAGCATAAACTTACACTTACATATTGATCCCCCCCATCAAGAGAATTCTCTATTAACACAAAAACTCTTTTACTAGACATAATGTATAATATGATAGCTCCATTGGTGCAATCAGTATGCGTGATACGTACTTACACAGCCAAGCAGCCATTCTACCAGCCAGACCAACTTGAAAACCAAAGAAATCTATGTTAATTGTTTTACTGACAGTTTTGATTAACGGTTTCTTAATAACTAGAAAGCACTCAGATAGCGCCTGCTTCTGTGAACGCCATTCTTACCTCAAACTGGATAGTTACGATGCAAAGTGGGGTAACTGTGGAAGATTCCTGGATCCGCCCCCATTTTCAATCAATTCTCCCACAGTCCATGGCTCACTCTATCACGGAATCCTGCGATACATACATACATCCATACACACATAGCAAGCAAGCTAGATGGTCAGACATCAACACAGCTAGATCAGCTTAAAAACTGGGGAAAAAAACCTATGTTGACAGTTTTTGTTGATGGTTTCTAACAAATAAAATAGTTTGAAAATTGTTTACCGGATTGTCAGCAGAGAAGATAATCGAATGTCCAGAATAATCATCGTTGATTGCTTACTGCGGTGAAGAGGCATTTTCCAACGTCTGGGGAATTCTTTCCTACGCCAAACGTTTTATTCCCTGACAGTTGAAACCGTCAACCAAAACTGTCAACCTAGGTTTCTTTCAATTTTCAAGTTGGTGCGGCTGGCTGACTATGCATGTGTGTATTTAGGCATGTATGATTATAACTACATTGTTTTCATTTTGTCGGATTAAGTACCAATTTCTTTATTTCTGTAAGTATTTATGAACAGGCTGCAACAATGGAGCTAATTGCTTAGAAATTTAAACATTTACTACTTATCTACAAAAAAAAAAGGTTCTTATATTCTTTGAAACACTCTTCAAAATAGGTCTTCAGTGGGGTTTCAACTTACAATGTAATTTTATGTTAAATTGGTCCCTAGTTTGTTCCGGACTGTGTTCACTCTTGTTTTGTTTTTGTTTTTGTTTTTTTTTTGGGGGGGGGGTCATCAGAAATTGTAGAGTCCAACAAAAGGCGAGAGAAGTAACTTATAAATTGATCACCTCTTTTTTCAAATTTGAATTGATCGCCACCAACACGGTACGCTGCCAAAAAAAAAAAAAAAAACAGGGAAAAAAACGTTGGTCACGTGATAGTTTCCCTTGAGTGACTAACCAGACCTGTTTTCCTTCGTTCTTAACTGATTGGCAATCGTTCTTTTTATTAGGAAGCCAAATTTGTTTTAACCACTCGCATAATTTGTCTTTTAGAGAAGCGACACTCAAGCCCATCGTGTTTATATCACTCCCGGTTACGGCTTCCCTCGAAGCAGAAATAGTTATGAATCTTCCACCTTTGCCAGAGACCAGTGTTCGAACTCAGCTGATGCATGCATAAATAGACATGCTTTTACAATATGATAGACAACCATCTGCCAATGTGTGGTCTCGATTAATTCCCCCGAACCCTAAAAGTCTACCCAGGTACTGACAAATTCCTCCTTGGTTGAGAGCCTCTGAGTTAGATGGTGCACAAACCCCAACAGTTTTGTTACGTTGTCATAATGAATCATCGCTACTCAAAGTAAACCGGTTTAAACATTGTTTCTGGGCTCAGCTCATTTATGGGTTCTGGCATTTATTTGTATCAATATATCTATCTGGAAATCCCTAACTGTTCGTTATAGAAATTTAAAATATTACATTCACTCTCTCCTTAATGAGTAGAAAAAAATGATTTTTTTTTCTTGAATCCTCCTACCTCTAAATAGGTGTTTAGTGGAGGCTCAATTTGCAATCTAAGTTTATCTTATATTGATCCCTGCGTTTTTGTCCACCGGTGTTTAATTTACGAGAAAAAAAAGAAGGATATATTGGTGGCAGTGATTCATAATTTAATTTGGAATGCTGGCTTCAAGTGTGTTACTCAATTTTCGAACAGCGAACGGGTTTAGGTCGACAGAAGACGGATACGGCTCTTATGAGTCTTTGGCCAAAAGACTTGTTTGAACTGCTTGCAATAAACTAACAACTATGGTATATTTTCGTTTATTGCGTAGGGAGCAATTTGTAGCACAGGGCATTCAAGATTTCTCAGTAGCATGGACCATTCTGCAGAATGCACTTCTAACATTCTCTGACGGTTATTTAGACAAAATCAGTATTCTTTTCGTGATTAATGAGGTTCCAAATGATTCAAGCAAATCATAGACTTTCCTACAGGCGTATGAGAACTCTTCAATTACGGAAGGAGGAGAGAGGTTGATTTGCCCGAAATTTTACACGAGATTAAAAACACAAGTATTAATTTCCAATAAAAACTCAGTTCATCAATTGACAATAAATTTGCAATACACAGTAAAAATCACATTCCATGCAACATGGAAGAAATATTGTTTTCTGCCTTTCTTGGTAGCAAAAATATCGATTACTTGAATTATCCCAACGAATTCGACGGGGTGGGCAATTGCCTCCCCGATCCCCTCGCTTGTGTGCCAGGGAGTCCTCCCATGCAACAAAGCACATTGGGCTATGTTTGTCTCCATTTTTAGATTGTATGGGATCATTGAAGATTTATTCATTGCTCCTGTATGGGTATGTATGGGTCGGTACCAAGGAACTTAAAGCTACTTTACAACGTGTTTAATAATTCAAGTATCCTAATTTCAGCTTCTTAAGGTTTCAACTCAACCCAAATTGTTTTAATGCGTGATCAGACTTAAAATCTTGGGAGTTTGTGACGTAATCTTCATTGTTATGTCGTCATATGATAGCAAATTAACCAATGAGATCAATTCGCAAACAAAAGGAAAAAATTGCGTATTATATGTTTACACTAGCATATATACGTAAAAAATGACGCATTTTTTTTAATACATCAGCACTAAGGAACTTGAAACAATTCTATTGGGTAGTTTATATCAATAATTTAGGTCTCCTAATTTTAAGTATTTTTTAAAGCTTCAACTCGACTCATGCTGTTTAAATGTATCGTCAGACGTAAAGTCTTGAGAGTTTCTTTAGCGAAACCTTCATTATGTCATAATAGGAAAGTAAATTTCCCAATAAGATGTGTGAGCGCAAACAGAGAAGAAACTAGCATATATGTTTGTTATATGTTTAGATAACTATTTTGCATTCAATATGCATGATTGATATTTCTTTAAATAAACATTTTCAAATAAAATTTCACGTACACCATGAAGTACTTTGAAGTACCCCTAGAAATACTCGTATCCTATTGGAGAAAACACTGACCTACGTCCTTTTATATTCATCATGATCTCTGCACCCGCGCAAAACTGAATTGCAAATGTAGCTACTTATAAAATATAAGTGTGATCTCTAGGTTCCCTAACCGTAAGAATGGACTCTTCCAGTTGAAAAGTAACAAGTTTTTTGATAAGAAATATCCTCTACCCACCTTTTTAAACAATGGGCTCTTCTTTCCTAAAACATCTAATAGAATTCAAATACTGGTATTCCCCACTTTTTAAAAATTCACTTTACGTTTTTTCGAAAAAAGTCAAAAAGCGAAAATACCGATCAGCTTCTGATTTGCAGCGAGCCATTATGAAGGCAGTGCATACCCTTTTCATTGCTCTTCTACACTCCAGTTTCCTGTACATGTCATCGTCACGACCTTTGATGATTCAGCCTGACATATCATCTGAAAGATCTTTCAGTTTGGGGACGTTCACAAAAAATTCCTCTATGAATGAATTGTAATTTCTTCTTCATTTCACGCTATTTCAACTTATGAAAGTTCTTTACAGGGTGCTCTGCTCTCGAATAGCACGGAAACCTGTGATTTACGCGAGATTTTCTGAATGTAAATATTATCAAGCGTCAACCAAAGCTGTCATCAAAACTGTCAACATAAGTTTCTTCAGTCTTTTAGTTGGTCAGGCTGGCTATGTATGTATGTATTTATCACGCGTATAAGCCATACTGATGGAGCTAGGAGGCTAAAAATTTAAACATTTACTCTTATGTCTACAAATTTTTTTTTTTTTAATTCGAAAATTCCTCCCGTGGAACAGGTTTTTAAGAGATTCGGTATACAATGTAAATTTATGCTAAATTAGTCACTTGGTTTGTATTCAACAGCATTCACGCTTCTTTTTTTTTCTTTAATTCACACTTGTTTCGCTATCACTGCTCGGAAAAAGCGAGCGAAGAAAATTATCCTTTGATCATACAATTTTCCTATTTTTAATTGATCTCCCACAACACGGCATGCTGTCAAAAGAAGTTGGTCTCGTGAGAAGCTTTGCCAAATGACAAGTGAAGCTCCCAGTTCGTTCGCTCCTACTTTGGAATAGGACCATCCGAAGTAAGAATTGACATTGAAGGATCTTCTAGCGTAATTCGTGTATAATGCAGAGTCATCCTCTGGGACGTCAATGATCTATAAGTTAAAAACATCCGTTAAGAACGTTGTTAAGTTATCTTTATTAAAAAAAAATCTTTTGAATTGATAGTAACGTAAGGCTTTGAGGCAAGCAAGAAAGTCTGCTGGTGCATTGTTTTGGACTGTTTAGCCGTCTGTCTTAGCAACCGCTTAAAATAACTCTGAAAGATTGAGACGTCAGCGAGATTAAATGACAGATCAAAATTAGGAGCAAACAGCAAATCTATTGTTTTACTGCCTACATTGCTTTTTTTTCTTCTGAGAGTTAATGACGAGAGTTGAGCTGTTGAGTGCCGATCCATACGTAAATGACCCCATCATTTCTGACGGGTATATTTTAGTTTAAACATACTGCTGAAGGGCCAAACTCCAATCCTAGTTTATTCCGACTGAAGATGATAACTACTTTTTTTTTTTTAAATATATAACTGAAATACGTAAAAACACTTGGGTTATTCAGGTAGGGATCCGCACGAACAAGCCTAAAGCTATTTCATTAGGTTATTCATTCTTGATAATTCAAGTATTTCAATTCTAAGTTTGTTTGTTTTTTTCAATGTTTAAAGCTGTTTTAACGTGTAATCATCAAACATAAAGTGCTGAGGGTTTCTATGACGTCATTTTTATTGTCATTTCGTAAAAAGAAAGTATATCAGCCAAGGAGATTATCCCATTTGAATTCAAACAAACAAACAGATAAATAAACAGAAGAATTGCATATAAGCTGATTGTATGGTAAAACTGATATACCCGTCAAAAATGATGAGGCATTTTTGTATGGATCGGTACTAAGGAGCCTAAAAGATTGATTTGATTTTAGGTTCTACGACGTAGTTTTAATCATGTCAAAGTTGAAACGTAAATCAACCAATGAGATTATCCCATTCGAGCGCAAAAACAACAAACAACTGAATAAACAGAAAAATTTGCATATTCGCTCATTATAAAGGTAAGATAACAGATTATTTAAATATATATTTTGCGTTTAAATGAATCTATCAGAATGACATAAGCCCACACGTCTCGGTATGATCGAATTTGGTTCATATCAATTTAGCTTAACTAGCAAGACAACCTCGAGTTGGTCTTGAGTTGGTACCATGGTAGGAAATGTAAATTTTACATATCGATTTACGTCCCTCATTAAGTTGAGGGTCGTTCTTATTGTTACGGTAAGAAGATTCTCTACTTTGTACTGAGGTTTGTCTACCTGTAAAACGGCGACTTTCCACGGTATATCTGTCCCATCACGTTAGATCAATACAAAATTAAGATTCCAAACCAGGGGTCTGGAAACACAACTAAGTGATTGATAGACGGCTCTCTCATCAACTGAGCCAAACTTACAAGTCTTACATACCTGCGAATTTATATACTTTGTATACAGTACAAATAAAGCTGCAGTGATCACTTGAGTCGGAATAGAAGTAGGAGCAGAGTTTGACCCAGCAGCAGCCATGCTTTTGGGGGTTTGGGTTTTTTTTTTTTTTATTTATGTCCTAAATTCCCCAAACGTTTCGACAGGATGACGTATGTATTAGTCAGAGTGTATCTGTCTACCGGAAAAATCCATTTGAAGTCAAAGAAGAAAGAATGTAATTTGGTTTGATTCATTTTAGTAAAAAACGACAGTGTACCAAAGAAAATCGAAATGGCTCGATTGCTCAACGGGTGATATTCAAAGCAACAATAATATAATTTATGTATAAACTTCTACTTTCCTTTCGTTAATTTTTCAAACACTCGCTCACTCAATGCTAAAAGAACAGCACTGAAAAGTTGTCCGCTGTTTTTAACATCGTCTGAGTGAGTCTATGGCACTCGACAATTTACAATCGTTATTTGATATAATAAATCATTTATTCGATTTCAGTCACATCACTTTATTAATACCTATTTAATACATGTATACACGTATGACGTATTATTATAATTATTATCATTATCATTATTATCATTATTATTTTTATTATTATGCATTTTCATACCAGTTGCCTAGTGGTCACAGCTGAAGGCTGAATGACAGCAAGTCTCCAAAGTTTTCCAGCCCTCCTTTCCACACCCTCACAGCGTGCTGTGGTTTACATTTTCACACCGGTTGCTCTGTGCTTATCGTTGAAGGCTGACTGAGAGTAAGTCTTCTCAGGTCTTCAGCCCTCTTCTCATCGCATCTCTCCTTCACCTATCACAGCGGTGTTTATTATTATTATTATTATTATTATTATTATTATTATTATTATTATTTGCATTTGCATTTGCATTTGCACACCAGTTGATTGGAGACTGAGTGACAGCAAGTCTCCAGCCTTACTTTCCACACTCTCACAGTTCACAGCACTGCTGTGATTTACAGTTTCATACCAGTTGCCAAGTGGCTATCGTTGAAGGCTGAGTGACAGTAAGTCTCCTCAGGTCTCTAGCCCTCTTCTCATATCGTCCTCACCTATCACAGTAGTGCTGTGGTTTGTACCGTCACCACCATGCCTTTTTCTTGGCAATTTGGCCATTGTTAACTGCTTGGGATCTTGGATCTCATATTTCTAGTACTTTCCTCAGTATCAGTGCAGTCCCCAGTATCCTTCAATCTTATCTCCAGTTCCTCAAATCTCGTTAACAGAGTCTTCAGTACGGTACCGAGTGCACCTACTATTAATGGTACTACCCTGACTTTTATATTCCACAACTTCTTCAATTCTCTTGCAAGGTCCTGTTATTTCCCTAGCTTTTAAATCTCTATTGTACTTACTCTATGATCTGCAGACACGGTCACGTCTATTATTTGGTAGGTTCTCCTTCCCTTGTCCACAATTACCAGGTCTGATCTTCTCACTTGGATGATGTGGTCAGATTTGATGTCAAAGTCCCAGAATAATTTGTTGCTTCTATTTTCCAGGGCTATCTCTGGCTTTCTGCTGATACTACTTGTCCGCATGATCGAATCACAGTCTTATCTGTAATTGTACTGTTTAGTTGACTGTATTCACAGGTTATGTGGTTAACGGTCTCATCCATCTCTACACGTAGGATGCATTTTTGGTTTGTTTGGGTTTTGTTGATTTTTGCCTTGATATTGTTTGTCCTGATGCATTCGTTTTTGGCTGCCATGACGAGCGATTGTTTCTCTCTTTAGGTTTCCTTTGCGTGGCCATGTCCATAATCTCTTGTCGGTGACATTTCCTATTAGTCTTTCGAATTCTCTACATAGACCTGAATGATGTGATATTTTGCAAAAAAAAAACCTGCACAAGACGTGAAGAATAGACTTGCTCAGCCATTGTGTATGCGATGTCCACAAAATATGCAAGCTCGTTAAATGGCGTTTCACTGCCGACTGAGTAACCCTGCGGGACAGTGTCTGATCATGCATATGCAGTAAGGTTCCTTCTGATTGATTACTTGGATGAGCTAATTATATATATAGTATATATAGTAGGTAATAGTCTCCTTGTTATGAGGTTAATCCACATTCTTAGCATCGAGTTAAGAATTTGATATGCTTACCAATGATAAATTAGTTCACGTAAGATATTTGATCTATGAGATGATGCATTTTCATCATTAACGTTTCGATAGTCTCTTTACATATGTTTCTGTTGTTGCCCCAAATAACTGTTTTCACTCCTAATTCTGATGTTTATTCTCGGTCTATATCTGCTCTATTCGTTTTTTTTTTCAATGCAACAGTTATGTATTAAGAAATAGACAAATATGATCCGACAAAATTATCATAAATTGCGTTATATTATATATAAAACTTTCACTTGAGATGATCTTCCATTATTACACGGTGAATGTATCATTTGGTCCAGACAACGAAAATAGAATAAACAAATGGGAATACTGCAGCAGTCAAACTGGGATCGATAGGGTAGCCGCTTCAAATAAGAGTTTCTATATAATATATGTATATGTGAGTGTGTGTGTGTGTGTGTGTGTGTAGTCTAGAAAGCTTTACAGCTTTAAACACTGAATGTATTAAAAAAACAACCTTTTTTTTTCTTAAATTTATGTTATTTCCATCACTTGTTTCCCAATCTCTGTTGATGTCATTTGTGTGATTTTCTTCCCCTGTTTTTCTAAGTGTTGCACAGAGTTTGATATTATGGTACTATGAGTGAATTTTTCTTGCTTGGATCATCAGTAGTTTACTATGGAACTGTTTTGGGGATTTAAAAACAATATATATATATAATTGAAAATTGCGTTATATTACATTGAAAATCTTATTTGAAATGATCATTACACGGTTAATATATCATTTGGCATAGATAACGCAAATAGAATGAACATTTAAAGAAAATGAGGCTACTAGTTGCTTATTCTATTCACGTTGTCAAGGCCAAGTGATTAATCAAACGTGTAAGGATCATTCCAAATCAGAGATCCAATATAATATAACGCAATTTATAATCATTCTGTCGGATCATATACATCCATTTCTCAGTATATATATGTATGTGTGAGTGTGTGTATGTGTGTGTGCATGTGTGTGTGTGTGTGTGTGCATATATATCGATTCCTCAATTTTCCATTTTCTCGAATCAGATACTGACGTCGTGTTTTCAGTTTTCATACCCACTTATTCATGGCACTAAAAGAAATGGGGAAAGTGAAGCGTTATTGAGTTATAACAAATTTGGAAATGGGAGTGGGTGAAAATATGCACGAAAATATCAATGAAGACAAGCCTACAAAATCTATTGATTCAATTATTGCAATAGCACTTAATTAAAATGATTTGAAATGATCACATATGAGCATAGACGTCCGCTGCCATCTTTCCAGAGGCCGGAGAGGGTTAAAATAATTATATTCCCGGGGCGGGGACGCAATCTTTTATTAAAGTGAAACTGAATGTACAATCTGTAATGAACTATTGAAAAAAAAATCTTTACTCATTTTATTACAGCTCTGCCGGTAATATCGAGCACTTCTCTGGCCTATTTAGTCCATATACACGCGCTCGTGTTATTATTATTATTATTATTATTATTATTATTATTATTATTATCATCATCATCATCATCATCATCATAACAGAAAGATGTACTCGGAATATCTTAGTTGAAAACCTGTCGAACGATAAGAAGTTGCTGCATTCGCTGCCGTTTGTAGTGTCAGCTTTTGGACTATGAGCTGCTCATTCCAGATGGCTACGGCATCCAGTATTCCCAGTCAACCATCTAGAAACTGACCAGTCGTTTAATTTCGGCGAAGTCAACCTTTTAAGTCCAAACATACATGAAAACAGGTTGCCTTTGACAGCGAGCTAATCTATCTGATCGTTATACATTTGGCCTTGTTCAAGACCAAGCTAAGTTTAGTAAATATCTATTTGGATACATCACCATGGAGTGATGGTCAACGAGATCAGTCGGTTCCTACAGTGTAGTGAGTTTCATATGTTTTGAACGCCCCATACTTGTGGCCTTGTGCCAGACTAAGCTAAGCCTAGTAAAAACAGGTATACCCGGTTTTTCGGAAGTTTGCTTGAATGAAAAGATGTGGAAAGCTAAAATAGTGTTCAGCATCTGTTTTGCATCGAGTCGTTATAGAGGCAGCACGCTCCCTTTTTTAATCTTTGCTAAATGAGCAGAGATGCAAACATTAATTCAATGGAAGTTATTGAATGTAAAAAAAAATGCCTTGAGTGGTTGAATCGAAATTTGTCTCAGAAAATTACGTTTTACCCCAGTTCTATGCGAAAGAAAAGATTTTCTTCTTATTTTGAAAATTTTTTTTCTCATTTTTTTTTTTTTTTTTGGTCCAGTCAAAAACTAACGTCCATAACCATAAAGCCTAAAAAAAAAAAATATGAAGTCGCCTTTTCTCTACCGAATAGAAATTAGCCAAACTCCGGCTCTAAACCTAGGAACTAATAATTTTTTATATCAGAATATCATCGAAAGATTTTTATTACGAATAGTACAAAGATTTCTAACGGTAAAATTAATTTTAAAAAAACATTTTTTTGGTAATGGAGTTGCTTGGAGTTGATGTGCGAGAAAAAAAAATTTCAAACAATAAGAAAAAAAATAAATAAATACAACTGCTTAATTAAAAATTTCTCATTTCCTGATTAATATGTAGGTGGACCTCATTTAGGCCATCAGCGGGAACGTAGGGTGGGTTTTCAGCCTTTGATGATAATCAGAGTTTAGTCAAGTATGTCGAGGTCAAAATGGCGTCTGACTACAATGCGACGTGCATTTGCCGTATAGCCTGATGCCAACCGAGACATAAGCGAAAAACAATCGGTTCGTCGTTACATAAAGGACAGATCGAACAATCAATGATAAATGAAAACGGAGGATTAAATCGCACAAGTAATTAAATCCAAGAAATTAAGAACTGGTTGCTTCCTCCCAAGGCATGATTGCTCCCAGTCGCAAAAAAGGCATTTCCCGACCTATGATTACACCAATGTGTTATCTGTACGTCAAGAACTCAGCGGCCATATTGTTTCTAGAAGAGCCATCCCCTTTTTAAACGTATCGAAAACAATTTGAATACCACCAATTGATAAATTTGTAGTGTCTTATATGCATGTAGCCGGCATATAAAGATATATATGTATTTGTGTGCGTTGTGTGTACATATATATGTTGTATATATATATATATATGTTGTATATATATATATATATATATATATATATATATATATGTGTGTGTGTGTGTGTGTGTGTGTGTGTGTAACAAATAGAGCATATACACACGGTGAATAAGCAAAATTGAAACAGTTACTTGGTTCCTTTGCATTACCAGCGACTGTTCAACTCAATGGTAAGAGTAAGGCAACGTTGAAGCGGCTACTCCATTAGTTGCTGGTTCGATTCAGGAAGCAGTCCCATTTTATTTAATTGTTCATTCTATTTGTGTTATCTAGGCCAAATGATATACATTCATTATTATTTATCTATATGTTTATATTCATATATTTATATATTATATTTACCTATTTATGTTTACCTCGGGATAAATATGTTGGAATGAAAAGGAAATTTCCTTCATCGATTGTTTCTTTCAGTTTCATCGCAATATGATGAATTTGACTGTCAGATATTCCTGAAAAATCTGACTTCACAATAGGGAATTGCCCGTTCTTATTTAGTTTTATTTTAAAGTCTCTCGGTCTCATACTCTTGACAGGCACCCTCTAGCACTTAGTACCCTGGGCAACTATCTGCGTTGCCGGTACCTTGAACTGTCCATGTGCATAATCTTTCAATATTGGGTAATTCATGCTTCCTCTACCGAAAACTTGACAACTTGAAGTGATTCTTCGATCTTTTAGGATTTCATGGAGATTCGTTGTACTAAGTGGGTTTACTTTCTTCAGTTCAATGTTTTTGTTGGTTGCACTTGTACAACCAATGTATATTTTCCCGGTGGTCAGCTATTGAGCCGAAAAATGTGGATCCCCAGGGATCATATGCGAAATTTTGCCTGGCAAAAATTAAAATGGTATGATGAGCCAGAAAAGTTCAGAAAGTAATAGCTTCGATAGAAAGTAGGAAGTTTGATACAGCTGTGCACTCAATGGCTCGGAGAATGGAAAAGGTAGGCAGGGTTCGAACTCCGGCTGAGACTGTTTGTGTTCACTTCGCACTAATGCGATTTGGGAAAGACATGAATCCATCCATCCCTTCAGATATGAGCGAAAATAGCACTTCGGGTGTGTGTCATTTGACATAAGTGGCCATATGACATGTGGAGCCTGGGAAGGGACGACTGAAACTATGGCCAGCATAAGGGACCTAATCAATCAGGGAAGTGGGCTGAGGCAGGGGAGATAAAAGTAAATATTTACACTTGGGGGAAAGGCAAGATGATCAATTCCCTTACAGTGGTTTGAAGTGACGACCGATTGATCGCCATTCTTATTGTCCGAACTAAATTGACAAATCTTCGATACTGACGAAAATTTACCGAACAGATAAACACGGGCTTATTTCATTCTGATTTATAAATACACTTTTACAAAAAAAAATATCCTTATATATACAATGCAAAAGTTTCAGTAATCCTCTTCAGTTGGAGTGAATTTTGACCCTGCAGCAGGCAGACTAGTGTTTATTGGTTCTGTGGTGAATCTATTTGATTTTTTTTTACTGTACTCTTTTGTCAAATCTAGTGCGAAAAAGTTAGAACGCAAATGTATTTTTTTGTCGATGGTTGTGCGGTGAAGCACCAACTAAAAATTTACTCTTTTGTCAATTTTAGGGCCGAAAAGCTACAACTCAAATGTATTCTTTTGTTAATTCTGGTGCTAAAATCTACAACTGAAATGTAAGTGAAATATACCAGATCGCATATTGCTCCATGGTTTTCGATATGTGAAATTTGTTTTCCTTTTTGCGTACCTACCTGAATACTCATGTAAAAGTCGATTTTATAAGATTATTTTTATGGGTAAATTGAAGGCTTTTCTATTGCATTCTACTTTCGCAAGGCTGAGATTTACACTACAATCCAAAATACCGAATCAATAAACAGCAGACCAAATGATCTCTAAAGGAATGAAAAAATAACATTGAATCTCACTAACGATACAAATTTTCCAATTCATCAAAACCCACGTCTTAATAACAAGACGCATACATAGCTGCTTTCACACCAAATTCTCATCTTGTTTATTCTCGGTCTATTTGTCTCTTTCGATGCGACAGTTCTATTCCTGAAGCAGCCCCATTTTCTTTAATTATTTATTCTATTTACGTTGACTAGGGCGAGTGATATATTAATCGTGTAGTGACGGGAGAACATCTCTAATGATTTTCTATATGATATAACGCAATTCATGATCATTCTGTCAGATCATATACGTCTATTTCTTAATACATTACTGTCGCGTTGAAAGAGACGAATGGATAGAGAATAAACGAGACGAGAATCAGGTGTGGAAGCAGTTATTTGGGCCTTTGCTTTACCGACAGCTGTTTACATCAATGATAAGAGCATCGCTACGTTGAAGTGGTTACCTTATTGGTGGCAGATTAGGTCTCTTTAGTTATTTTTTTTCTATTTGCGTTGTCTAGGGTGAGTGATATAAACCGTGTAATGACGGGAGATCATCTCAAAAACTTCCTATATTATATAATGCAATCTATAATCAATGTATATTGTATAAAATCTATGAGAAGTTCGTTAGAAAGCAAGTACTTGAATTGTGAGTGGTGGCTTTGCAGTAAACGAACATGGTTCCATTTTTAGTAAATCAACGCTATCCAATCTTTTTAAAAACTATTGATATTATAAATGAATACTTTAGTAGATGGCCCTGCAAACATATTATATTCAGATTTCAGTCGGGCTTTCTGATAGTGTCTCACTCTTGGGATTTTGAAAAATATAATTGACTTTGTTGGAGAGTTTTTAAAAGATTGGAAAATGAGAGTTGAAGTTTGGAATACTTTTTCTGACACCAAACCAGTTACGTCTGGACTACCGCAAAGGTCTGTTTTTAGGACTGTCATCGGTCTTAATGTCTGTAAATGATTTTCCAGAGAAATTGAAATATGATGTAGAAATGAAATATGATGTAGAAATGTTGGCGGATGATCATTAGTTGGGTCAAATGTTTGTAAAATAGCACAGGAAGAGTTTTGAAAATCTGTGGAAGTCTATGAGGAATTCCAAATTTAGTACTGATAGAAATAAAGTGTATCTTGGCACAGGAAATAAAAGGGACACATACACGTTTGGAAATGATTTAATGAATAAAATATTTGAAAATATATGCCTTCAGACGTAGCTGAAGCAATCTCCAGAAGTAATTGGGTTAGCAGAAATAATCTATCAAGAGATCGATGAGTTATGTTGAAATTTATAAAGCAATCATACGTCCACATTTGGAGTATTGTGCTCATGCTTGAGCCCCATGTTGAAGACACTGGAAAATCAATTTTGAAAATAGAGACAGTACAGAGAACATTTACCAAAATGATTCGTGGCATGAGAGATTCAAGTCAGAAGGATCGACTAGAAAAGTTGGGTATGACTACTTGGTTTGAAAGGAAGGCAAGAGGGGACTTCATCGAGATATATAATGTTCCATGAAGAATTTTGAAATGCTGGAATAGTTTAACCTCTTATGCAAAAAAAAAAAAATAGTACGAGTATGAATAATTTCAAGAATGCCTTATAGATCTTAAAGGATAGAAAGTAAATTGGTGGGAAATATCAGCTGAAATATATATAAGAATTTAGGAAAAAAATATGCCTGGTGAATGTTTCTCTGTACTGATAAGCTAGTATTCTTCAGGCATTTTATAACTTAATTAGTATTGAAGACGTTTTTCCAATGTAAATTGTGTATGAAGATGACAATCAACGCACGTTTTATTTAATGATTTATAAATTTGGACTCCATCCTGCTCAGATTCCTCAAAGCCGCCCTTCTTCTCGAAATCCCTGGAACTTCCCCATCTCTGTTTAAAACCCTTC
>OY735215.1:6528442-6530942 GCA_963457665.1 Thysanoteuthis rhombus
TACAGAGATAGAAAAACGCAACTATTTCAGCCACTAGTCCGAATGGTTAAAAAGAAATGTTTTCCCCACGTTTTAAAGAGAGAGAGTGTGTGTGTGTGTGTGTGTGTGTGTGTGTGTATGTGTGAGTGTGTGTGCAAAATTTCAAATCTTTGCACCATGGATGGTTAGGACTGAGAAGTGTAGAGAATAGTGAAAAATAATTACAGCGAAGATTTAGAAAAGAAAGAAAAATAATTGATTCTAATTATTGAAAAATCTGGTTAGCGATGCCGGATGATTCAATCCAACGTCCCTAGCTTTCCATTTTCTATTTCTCTCTTTCTTTCTCTCTATCTCCTTCTTTTTCTTTTTCTATCTCTTTCTCTTCCTCTGTTTCTTTCTTTCTCTCTCGCTCTCCTTCTCTCCTTTTCTTTCTCTCTCACTCTCTTCCTCTCCTTTTCTTTCTCTCTCTCTTCCTCTCATTCCCTCTTTCTTTCTTCCCTCCATCCATCGATGACGTAGGAATCTCTCTCCCTCTCTCCCTCTCTCTCTCTCTCTCTCTCTCCCTCTCTCCCTATCCCCTCTGCTCTCTATTCATCATTTGAATTTTATAACTTTATATTTAGTCTTCACCTGAAGTCTGAATTTGGTGTCATTGTTGTTAAAAGAGAAATAGAAAATCAATTTGTCAATGATGGATACCCTTCTCCATGAAACGATTATATCTCATTCAACATTTATTTGGGGCAACCTATTAGATATACATGCATCACCCGTTTTCCAAAAAGTTCGTTATTTTTCGCTTTTACGAAAAAGAGGTCGGAATGCAAAATTGGCGCCCTGCATTTGTTTCTCAGCAAACCGTCATAGAGGCAGAGCACATCGTCTTTCTCATTCTCCTACACCACATTCTTCTCCGGATCCTCAGTCTAATAAACCATCATCACTATTTTGGGGTCTGGGAACACTCACAATTTTTCTCATATGAATTAATGGTAATTACCCTCTCCTTCTACGCCATCTCAATTTACAAAAGATTTTTTCAAAACTCTATTTTTGGTTAGCGGGGTGGGGAAGGGGTATCTGTACTTGTTAGGACCTTGTCAAGGTTGAAAATGAAGGTAATTTTTTTACTGCTACTACCTGATCAGGTAACGTTGTAGTAGACTAAGTGGGTGTTCGCTTATCCACTTTCTTTTCTACCAAGTATCGTGACATGCTAGGGACGAGATGGTTGTCAATATATTCAAGCGTGGAGACAAATGGATGAGAAGTGGATTATAATCCGAACGCGGTCCGCCAGTTCCATATTTTTCACCTGCACTCGTTCGGACGTTTCGCAACTTCCACCGATATTTAAACGTTGGCAGGGCCGCCTTAAGAATATTTGAGGGCCTCCGGACAAAGCAGTGTACTGGGTTCGGTCTCGGGGTTGTAATCACGACCCAGATTTAATCACAGAATATTTCGATCTCTGGATTTAACGACAAGAACAATCCTCACAAAAAATGGTACTGTAAACCTATAAAATCCACATTCTCTTTCCGTGTTTTGAACATACGTATAAAAAATAATAGTCACAGTCACAATCTTCTGTTGGAATACAGGTTGGAGTGGAGTTTGCCCCTGAAGCAGCCAGTATTAATGGGTTTGTTTGGGGTTTTTTTTTGTTTTTTTTTTTTTTATGCAAAACCCATTCAGCTGCCGATGTACCTCGATCAATAGTAAATTCAAATACACCGAAATTGGAAGGACGAAACTGAATTGAATTTGCATCTCATTGCCAAATTTTGTGGAATCATCAAATCGTTATTTTTTTCTATGAATTTCTTTGGCTTATCGCATTTTCCCTGGAAAGCATTTTTTTTTTCTAATTCATTCTGCCGTCTTTAGAAAACGTCAACCGAAACTGTCAACATAAGTTTCTTCAATACTTTAGTTGATCTGGCTCTCTGTCTGACTGACTGGCTGGCTGGCTGGCTGGCTGGTTGGCTATCAATGTATTATGCGTACAGGCTGCAGTAATGGAAGGAGAAGGATAAAATTTCAAGTATTCACTACTTATTATGCCAGGAAAAAAATCCAAATCTACAATGTAAGTTTATGCTAAATTGTTCCCTTATTTTGTGTCCTGTAGCATTCACGCTTTTTTTTTTTTGTTGTTTTTATTTTGAGAGTGCAGCCCTTTTTGTGATCATGGCTCAACAAAAGGAAAGAGAAGTAATAAATTCATCGATAGATTTTTAGTAAGGGATCAAATTTGGTCCCCTAGATTGCACTTGACAGCATTCAGGCTGGGTTTTTTTATTAATTTCATTTTATTCATTTATTTTTTTGCAAGGGGGGGGTCGAAACCTTTTCTTGCGATCATGGCCCGATAAAATGCAAGGGAGGTTATTCATTTATTGATCACCCCTTTTCCCAGTTTTTCAATTGACCACCCCCAACAAAGCATGCTGCCAAAAGACGTTGGTCACAGTACCTATTGAGTGGCTCACCAGACTTGTCTTTTTTTTTCCAA
>OY735215.1:6535942-6585942 GCA_963457665.1 Thysanoteuthis rhombus
CCCAGCTGCGGGGAATACGTTGCCCTGGGCCAGCACTGTTCCATTGCACTTAACGGGACAGGTCGGGCTCGTGCCTGACGCTTTGTGGCAGTAGTTGCTTTGGTTGCTTAGCAAACCAAAGCCGCATCGGCTGGAGCTATTTTTCCAGGGCGTCTCCTATTTTCCCCACGTAAAGCCCCGACCTTGTGTCACATTTTGCTCCGGTGGGACAGTAAATAAATATGACCTGCCATTTTTCTGGCCTTTTGGGCATGGATTGAAGTGTCGTATCTGTTCCCCGGCAGTGCCCGAGGCGCCGGTACTGACACTTGTCTGTTGAATGGGCTGGAGAGGGTATGTGTCAAAGACCAAGTGCGCCGGTGCAATGCGTTAGCCAATGAGGTTCTACTGAGGCTGCGCATTGCTATGCGTATTAGGAGCCTTTCGGTTCCCTTTCTATTACTTGGCCCAGCTGCAGGGAATACGGCGCCCCGGGGCAGCATTGTTCCATTGCACTTAATGGGATAGGTCGGGCTCGTGCCTGACGCTTTCGTAACGGCGGTTGCTTTGGTTGCTTAGCAAAACAAAGCCACGTCGGCTGGTGGAAGAGTAAATAAATAGCTCACACACACATGCACACACACACACACACACGCACATATATAGTATAATTATATCATGCATTGATAAGTTATAAATAAAGTTGATGAAAGTTAAACCGTCTTCCGAATATCGTTAAATTAGCCACTGATCTAAGCATTCAAAATAGCCAATTCAAAAACATTGCCAATCCAACAATGACATTGCTTTTCAAACTACTATTTACCTTCAAGTTCTCGTCAGAAAAAAACTAAATTTAAGATAAAGGTAAAAAGAATCAAAAAATGAATTATAATCGTTCACAATGTTTCATATCAAAAAAAGGTAATTGCTCCACTGATCTTACTAGTACAGAGATCGAAAATAGGGTGCAGGTTTAAAGGCTAGATTTGATCTTCTGCTTAGCTGCAAAGTTCCCGTTGCTCAGCCGGTAAGAACAGATGGGCGTTAACCAGGCTTCCCTCGACAAAAGGGACTGGTGGCCTGAGTGAGTTGCCATAAAAAGCACCAAAAAATTGAGATATAAGAAAATATATTTTCCGGCTGATATGACGCTACAAGTGGTAAGACGCATCCTATAATTAGGCAGTTATTTCTCAGAAGAAAATATTTGAAGGTTGACACACCATTAGCTGTATTAAGTTTTGTTGTTGTTGTTGTTGTTCTTGCTGTTGTTGTTTTTAGATATGAAAGTTATTTCATGGCTTCACCTAATTTGAAAAGGCTCATTTAACATGATTAAGTAAACATTGCACCATATCAGATGTATTCTATCTGGTACACACATGGATGTAGACCAGTAATCTTATTCCGATTGAAAGCTCGGATTTACGGTCGACTTCATCTCGAAAACATATCTTCCATCTACGACGATTGAAAAATATGCACTTTCTAAAGCTTAAGATAAGCAGCAGCTCTCGTAATTGACGATTTAAGTTATCTAATAAATAATAAATAAGAATCTATAGAAAGATAAGAGGCCACTTTCACTTCACTCGGACCTGTTGATTATAATTAATATAGGTAACTTATTAGCACTTGTTTACAAAATCCTGATGAAGGTCGACATTTTACGTGTATCAACCGAGCTATTGGTTTGGGATAAGTGTTTTCCCAAGTTTGAAATATCAATTTGCATGTTACAAAATTACATTACAAGAATAATATTCATGACAAAAAGAGAGGAAAAATATCACAAAAAATTGAAAAAAAATGTTAAACAAGACTGTCTGCAGCAGGGTCAAACTCTGCGTCATTGTCTATTCCGACTTAAGATGATTACTGCAACTTTTTCATAATATCTATAATAAATTGTTAAAAAAACATATTTTTTCGTGTATTAATGTATGTATTCATTAGAATGAAATAAGCCCTTATGATAAATTATGTCTAAGACTTGGTTTAGCTCAGCAAGGCAGCCTCATGGCAATGAGTCGGTCGTGAGTTAGGTGAGATTTATCAATTTAGCTCATTCGGGAAGGTAGCCTCTTGGCAATCAGTTGATCGTGAGTTCAAATCACAGTAGATGATGTGAATTTTACATATCAGTTTACACCCCTAATTTTGATGAGGATTGTTATTGTCGTTCTTGTTGATCTTGTTCTTGTTCTTTGGTGGAAAAATAAAGCAAGCGTTGCGACAGCCGGAGATTGTGTGTGTGAGTTTACATTAAAGACCGAGTGCACCGGTGCAAACGTTGGCCAATGAGGTTACACTGAGGCTGCGTTTGCTAAGCGCATCGGGTGGCCTTTGGACTCGTCCTTAGGCTCTCCCATTATTACTCGGCCCAGCTTTCGAAGGTGACGTTGTCTTTTCAACGGTAACTGCATCGGCTGGAGCCATTTTGGAGGGAGTTGAGTACTATTTCTTCCCACGTTAAGCCCGACCTTGTGTCACATATTGCTGTGGTGGGACAGTGATTAAATAGAAACTCTATTTTTGATGTGTCGTTCGCTGTACATATGGAGGAATACCTTGAATAGTCTATTTTTGATTCGTACGAGTCTTGATTTAGCACGGTTAATATATTGCTGTACATATCATTGTAACTAAGTACAAACTGAAAAGAAGAAACATTAGATTATAAGACCTCTGCGGTTTTGAACAGTATGAGAAAATCTGGAACATGTTAACCACACTAATTGATGTATATATTTGTTTTATTCGTGGGTTCCTTCTGACATGAAAGTTATTTCGATGGTCGGAAAAGGTTAAGAAAGGTTGGAATAGATATTTTTGACGTTTTTCATTCCATTTATAACTGCAAAGAGCGCTGGGGACGGGGCATTTGCGCCCCCTTTTCCTAGATCAGTCACTTTTCACACAGGGTGAACCGCTGGATATCACGACTCACAACATGAATCCCCAAAGAAATTATACTGTGAAACGCGAGACTGTAACTGACAGACGATCTGAATATTTTGATAAGTCCATGAGATATTGGTGCCGCAACGCCTGCGATAGTGACATTTGGTGAAAGGCTGATTATGATGAGGAGGAGAAAGAGGCGGAGCAAAAGCAGAAGGAGGAGGTGGTTAGAAAGTTTCTTATAGTCAAAAAAGGATAACTGTTTCACGTTACCCCAACTTAATGTACCCATATAAAAAGATGGTATTATTATTATCATTATTCATCGCTGGTGACAGGGATGCCGCTTAGATATATTGCGAATATATCTTTTTGCACCACCCCCGCCTCTTTTCCTGAGAATATTGGCCGCAGACGCCCATGGCGCGCAAATGACCCCGGGGGTAACGAACTGAAATATCCACTCAGTAAATGCTTAGCGTTTGTTTTTCCAATAAACAAATCCATTGTTTGTTCAGCGAAACATTTGCAAATGGATTCTGCTGGAAGATATGCTCGACACCGACTCTTCTCTGTCTCATTTTGCAGAGGATTAAAAATAAACACACGCATGAGAACACCTGCGAATATTACAATATGCATTTTGGCTATTAATTTCAAGAATATTAAAAGGGTTTCTCTGCTAGTTTATTTATGATTTAGTGTTGTTTTCTTGGTCGGCTCTTAGATAATGTTTTGTGTTGATATGTACTTGTCATGTTCGTTCAGTTTTTAACCGTTTTTACTTCCGGGATATTCGGTTCATAATCAACTTTGGTGCTCCAGTTAGACATATCTCTTTGTGAGAAGTTCTTTCTTGTGTTCTTTCTGCAGTGTACGGTGGATATTTTGCTGCTTGGTACAAAATATTCACCTTCATCTTGTTTTAATCAGCTGCAAAAAGAAACGGAATTTTCAATTCTGTCTCTTTCTCTCTCTCTCATTTATCTACCTATCTATCTATCTATCTATCTATCTATCTATCTATCTATATATATATATATATATATATATATATATATATATATCTTAACAGAGAGTTCTTTTTTCCGTCGATACATTCCAGAAATGGAAAAGAAACTTTTAAGCAAAAACTGCAGAACATTACATTCTAATAATTATTCATTTTAGATCTGTATTTCTTTCATCTTAATTTTTGTTACTTTACATTGCAATTACCCCAGACCAACAGTCCCCAACAGTGGATAAACATCACTGATTAGAAAATTGTCTGTCTGAGTAGTTGCGATGAAAATAAAGATTGTTGTCAAAAATCAATAATGATTGACAATGCTTAATCAAATAAAAATAAGTCAAGATAGTGTTACTACAAATACTCCTTGATGAAAATCAATTAAAAGTAAGATGGAAGAAAATACAAGTAGAAAATTATTGATGATTGATATCAAGGGTGTAGTTTGAGATTCAGGGTCCGTGTGACTTGGAACCTTGGGGGACCCACTCCAAGATTTGTTATCGTATGATGTTAGTAGATATGCAGTAGGATTAACTATTTATAAGGCTTTGGGGAAATGCAACGCTGGTTGACAATGCTTCCTCTAATAAAAATAAAAGAAGATAATACAACTTACACATTCTAGCTTTCACTGAATTCAATAAGAGGCTGGCCTTGTGGCTGTGGTAGTTGGGTTTTCCTTATCAACGCCAGTTGTCGTGGACAATGTATGGATCGATGCATTTTCTCAGATTTTTTGAACGATTATTATGAATTGGCTATTTTGAATGGCTAGGTTTAAGGTTCCCAATGAATGTATAAAAAGGTTATATTAGCTCCAAAGACTTTATTTCGATCTTTCAGATGAAAACATTGTTGTATAGAACTAGTTGTTTTATGACCGATTGCTGGAGGGATTTCCGACCGTATTTTGAATAGAGCTTTTATGTTCATTATTCATTAATAACAGATAATACATTATCCAGTTATACTATATATATATATATATATATATATATATATATATATATATAAAATACATTTATGAATATATTCGTATGATATATAATATATACATATATATATATATATAATATATAGATAGATATATATATATACATATATATATATTATATCATACGAACATATTCATAAATGTATTATATATATATATATATATATATATATATATATATATATATAGTATAACTGGATAATGTATTATCTGTTATTAATGAATTATTATGATATATATATATATGTCTGTGTGTGTGTGTGTGTGTGTGTGTGTGTATAATACGTGTATGAACATATATGTATAACACATGTACATATATATATATATATATATATATATATATAAGAGGTATCTTTAGATCGAGAATAACGTTATCTGTGAACATTATTATCTTACCAATACGTTGTATATTTACATTTTTGGAGGCTTTGTACGAGTTTTTGGAGCGTATACCAGAAAATGAAATCTAGCTAATCTTACCACTTTTTGCCATTTAAATAGCCGATTCAAAATGGTCGTTCAAGATAATGCGTCAATCCAAGAAAGTTGCCGCTCATCTCAAAGTAAGGCACCGGAATATCAATTATCGAAGCAGGCAGGCCCTTTCCATTCCATACCTGCACTTTCTCCCATTTGGACGTATGGAGTGCTAAGCTAAGCTCAGTCCCGTGTGGTCGATGCAGCAAGTCCACTTTCAGTGAGACTGCATCAAAAGAGTTTAGATTCAGTGACTTTCGCTTTGAGTAAGTCTACATTCATCGCCCAGCGTTTCAGCAACCTTCGCTTGGTTTGCAAGTCTTCATTCATTGCCTCCCGTTTCAGCAACTTTATATATCTGGCAAATGTCATCTACTTCTGATTGCCAGTTGTCGAGATCTCACTCACAACACACACACAAACACAAACACTCGGAACTTTCTTCAGTTGTTGTGTAATATTTTTAGATTGTGAACATATCTGTATTGTATCAGTCCCTACTAGTCTTCATACACCACCTATCGTTTCAGGGACTTTCGTTCTCTGCAAGTCATCGTTAATTGCCAACCGTTACAACGATATTCGCTACCCGTGTGTCTACATTCATTGCCGACCGTTTGAGCAACTTTTGCGCTCTGTGCGTCTTCATTCAATGACCACCGTTTCAGCGACTTTCTCTCCCTGTGAATCTACAATCATCCCCAACCGTTCCTGCGACTTTCGCTCCCCATGTGTCTACTGTCACATAGACAATGTCTTTTGGAAGCAGGAATTGTTGGGAACGATCCCTGGAAAATCTGAATTTTCAAAAAACGTGAATGCTGCCGGTCACAAACAAAGGGATCATTTTAGCATATATTCACATTGCAAATTCAACCTACCTTTAAAAACCTATCAAAGAACAAAAAATATTTTGACATAATAAGGAATAAATGTTGGAATTTTCGGCCCTCTAGTTCTATTGGTGCGGCATGCACGCGTGATATATATATATATATATATATATATATATATATGTGTGTGTGTGTGTGTGTGTGCAATGCTCTTCCATAGGAATAGAGCATGCTGGTGGATGGAGAATTTATGCGTAAATAAATATATTGCTTAAATTCGGCCTTACTGACCGTCCAGTTCCAAAGCTAAGAGGTAGGATATCGGCCTCCGGGTCTGAAGCGAAGGTTTCAATCCTGCCTCGTGCTACTGGATGGGATAATGGAAAGTCTATAGCCACACTGAAGAGATGTAATACATCGAAATAACTGTCTGTGGATGACATAATATATATATATATATATATATATATATATATATATATATATATATATATATATATATATATATATATATATATATATATGCGTGTGTGTGAATACATACATGCATAAACTGTCTGCCTGCTGGGCGAAACTAATTTTGATGGTTTTGATGACAGATTTAGTTGACTGTTTCTAATCATAGATCAACTAAAACACTACACTGTAAAAAATCTATCAATACTATTATACAGATAACATATAAGCTACAAATTTCATTTAGGAGGGTTATTAGATTTCTCGAAAACGATTTGAAACTCGACATTGCACTGCTTTGTATGCAGACTGATATATCTGGCAAATGTCAACTTCTTGCAATGTCAAGTTGTCGAGTAATTGCAGATCACACACACACACATGACACACTCCCACGCAGTAACGGAGCTTTCTTTCTTTGTAGTAAGATAATTTTTAGATAGTGAACATGTCTGTATTGTATTAGTCCTATCGCTGGTGGAGATCATTGGATATCTATGGTGGATTTGGTTGTTGGGTGGAAACATTTCCGCACCTTGGCATTTTAGAGTTACTCAGCGGTTCTCCTCACCTCCAAATACGTCGAATGGGCGAAATTGCCAAAGTCGCCAACTTATAATAAATTAATACCTAGTTTTAATTTGATCAAACTCATACAAAAAATAAGTAAATAAATAGTTCTAATTTTTTTTTAAATAAATAAATAAGTAGTTTTAATTTAGTCAAAAGTTCATTTAATCAAAACAAAGTTGCAAAACAATTTTTATTTTTACAATCAAAAGTTTGTGGAATCAAACTTTTTTTTACAAAAATAAATGAAAACATAGTTTTAACTTTCTTTACAAAAATATCATTAGTTCGTTGTTTGATTTAATCGAAAGTTTATTTAATCAGAACAAGGATATAAGACAACTATTTTCTACATTCAAAATTTTATATCATCGATTGGGCGTAACACATACAAATTAAAAACAGAGGGCGCCAGCGGTAAAGCTATGGCTGGTAAGCTAGCCTCGCTGACTATTCCTTATGAAGTGCATTCGACACTGATGAGTGCTCCGGATTGTCACCTTGTGTCAGACAAATGGAGAATATATTCAGCAACGTAGCGCGACCAATGAAGGTCATGGCTGGCGTGATCAAAGGGGACGCATCTTATACACGGCAACACGGTATGATTAAAGGAAGGCCACGTGAGCAAGTAAGGACACGTTTCCAGGAAATTGATATGAATTTGACCGTAAGACATATCTCAGTACCCAAAGAGAAAGTTCACTTCGGAGTCATATACAGGAAGTAAAATAGCTATATGATTAAGGGTGTGCCAAAGACTAATGTAATGATCAGCCACGAAAGAACGCTGTTAACATTCAGGGCGGGATCATTTACGTTTGGATCGTCACTTCTGCCTTGGGTCAGAGTGTCTGTATGCTTTGCATAGGATCAAAGCGTTGCTCCCCGGACCCATGCCTGTGATCAAACTGTTGTAGCAGAGTGCTCATTGCGTGTGCGAGCGTGTGCGCACATTACGTACTATACGTATGCGTGTGTGCACATTATGTTCTGTATACATGCGTGTGTGCACATTACGTACTATACATATGCGAGGGTGCACATTACGTTCTGTACATATGCATATGTGCATACTATACGTATGCATGTGTGCACATAATGTTCTGTATACATGTGTGTGTGCACATTACGTACTATACATATGCGTGTGTGCACATTTCGTTATATATATATATATATATATATATATATATATATATATATGCATGAGTGCACATTACGTTCTATCCATATGGGTTTTTAGATGTGTCCATACATCTCTCTAAGACGCTTTCCGGTAGGTCAGTCGGTCCTAATTATATTACACGACAGAAACATGATGGAAAAAAGAGATGTGATGTCATTAAAATAACATCTATTCCGATCGATTTTTTACCAGCTGCTAATGATGTTATTATAAAATGTCCAATATTTCCCTACTAGAATATTTTTCGGGTACAAGAATCATTTGACTTGAAGAAAGATTACCAGTTTTTCTTTCTAAAAAAATCATTCATAGCTTTCCCCAAGGAGCATCAGACAGGATTTTTCGAAAAATTAAAAAGAAAGTACCTAGATGCTGCAGGCATTTAGATTGGCAACCCTAAACCAGACTCCTGACCGGGTTTACCATTTTATAGGCGTTTTATAGCCGAATTCGACAATTTTGGGCCCTTTTAAACAGCAGTCAGCTATATTTCATTTTCTGATCTTTTTTGGCATTTTCTATTTCCTTCGAACATTTTTTTAAGAAAAAAATCGCCGGTAACGTTTGTGCTTTCAAACCATAAAAACCTTATTTCATAAGAAAATTTGTCAGTTTGAAAAATGTAAATATTTTAAGACTTTAGAATGTAACTGTGATGCTAACATGGACGCTTAATAAATTCTTATTTTAGGTGTGTACTGCAGTAATCAATGTTTTATGAAGTCTTGTAAAGTTTGATGTTTTTCATGTAATCCAAATATTCTTGGTTGCGTCTACACGTTATAAATTGCTATTTAGATATCATATAATCATTAATATTTTTATTCAATCTATATTTATGGACCGACCGCAGTCGGCGGTAACCCGAAGGCTCTTCTTTCGTTCGCTACTATACTCCCGAGTAGGAGAGGTTGCGACTCCAATCCTAATTTGGAACAAGAAAATATCATTAGTCCTAAAAAGAAGTGTAAACAACCAATGCATCCTCCTGATAGTCACCAGTGGAACTGAAACATGGAACCTTAACAAAAGATTGACCGTCAAAGTGAAAACCATAAATCGTGCACATGGGAGAATCATGTTAAACAACACATAGGATCATGAAACAGCAGAATGTATCAGAGAAACAGGAATCAGAGATATCATAGAATCGATTAAAAAAAATCATGTAGCAAGAATGTCTGACAACCGGTGGAGAACACGACTCAAAACGTGGATCCCCAGAGTATTCATGCGAAACTGTGACCTGCAAAAATAAAGATGGCTCGGCTAGTTCTGAAAGTACTAGCTCTGAATCTTGGAGAATATCTTCTGAGTCCGATGACAGACATTAAAACGCTGCTGCTGCTGCTGATGATGATGATGAATCACACAGCTTAGAGTGCACTCAGTTAGATGCAGAGTGAAATCTTGTTCTATTGAAGTGTTTTCCACACTCATTGCTCTACCTGGGATCGTATCCGGATCCTTCTGCACGCGAGTAGACTTTGTCACTTCATATCACATCTAATTTACAGGAAAAGAATAAGAAAAGAAGCAAATAGATGAATGAATGAATGGATGGATGAATTGATAAATGTCGACAATTAAAGTCACATTTACTTTGTGCCTAGATTTGAGACAATCTAGAGAATCTGAATATTTCTAGATCTTTTCGGGACTCAGTTTAGATGTGAACCTGGAAAATTGGCATTTGGCTATTATCCTTTTTTTTGTCATTTTGTTGCGTGTTTTTTGGCCAGAAATGTCTCCAACTATCTGGCAACTATATCCTCTATCTCACTGACAGACCAAACTCCTGGCGTTGATTTAACAAATTGATTTGCAACCAAAATGTTGAGCAGATTTATCTTCATCCGAGCGAATAACGAATGAATCAGTCGACTGGGATCTTTATTTAATGGGGTGGAGAATTAGTTGTTTAAAGTTCAAATGTAAAGTCTTCAAGAAGATTTCCCAGAAGGAATCCTGAAAAATCATGTCTAGTAAGTCACTCAATAGAAACCGCCATGGGACCAACGTCTTTTGACAGTATGATTGATAAAAGAAATGGAAAAAGGGTGATCAATGAATAAGTTACTTCTCTTGCATTTTGTTGAACAGTGATCCCTTGAATAAGTCTATTAAAAAAGAAAGAGTGAGCATGAATGCTGTTGGACATAAACTAAATGATTGATTTGGCATAGACTTACATTGCAAATTGAACCCTCACACTAAAAATCTGTTTAGGAGGGATTACAAAAAAAAATAGAAATTTCTAACATAATAAAGAGTAAATCTAATAAGTTTAAGCCCTCTAGCTCATTTGGTGTGACTCATATGCATTATTAATACATACATAGCCAACCAGCCAGTCATCCAGCCAGACAGACTAAATTGAAAATCGAAGGAACCTATGTTGACAGTTTTTTGTGACAGTTTTGGTTGACGGTTTCTAGAAAGTTGTCGAGAAAGAAAGACAACACCAGGGGAGGGGTGTTGGACAAAAATACATTTACATACTTCTAAAACCAATGGAGAATGAATCGTTGAAATTTAATTCGGGAAGATGCACATTAAAGATGCAGAAAGAATTCAGAGAGGGCGTATCACTGCCGACTTTGAAAAGGTTCCATCTGGTTATTGTGGGTCATGCCAATAATATCGAAGGGCCATCTAGGCCATCCAGATCGAAGGAACCCCCCACTCTTCATCCTACGTCTGCTTAAGTGTTGCAAATTCTAGTGCGTTGTTTGAGGATCATTCTCAGAGCTGGCGCTGCGATCTTTATGAATAATTATTGATATATATATATGTCGATGAAACACGAAGAGAAAAACTCAGGATATAAGTGTTATATATCATTTTTTTTTATCTTTCTTTGGGCATATTTCAATGCATTTCGACGGGACCCAGCCATCTTTTTTAATAGAAAAATAAATGGCTTGGTACATGTTTGATGCTGAAGAGAGAATGGGAATATTTATGTGTCGTTTGGTTGGTTACAGACCCATTTCACAAATCTATCTCATTTCAAACCAAATATTACTCTCATCTACATACATACTAACACCCCCTTTCTGCTCCTATTAAACAACCAAACAGAACAGAAATTACGTACAGTTATCCCTCCGATGTCACTGGTTTCTATTTCACGTATTCGATTATTTGCAATTTTGTCATCAGTAATGAAATCTTTTCTTTTCTTTATTATGCAGGTTGCTATGAAAAACCACGGACTGCTGAAATCCTGTACATTTCTGTTAACCATAATAGCATAAGGCAGTATATGTACAGGACTTTACTAAGATATATCACCTTAAATTTATACTTCTATATTAAAGACATTTTTGAAGGTTCAAGTACCGGAATGTTTTTTTTCTCTCCGTAGATGTTTGCTGTTTGATTCCATGTACAACACGATACAGTACTATTGAAGTATCTTATAGATGTTAACTTCAAATAAATGTATTTGTTGCATTCAATAAAGCACTATGCGCAACCGAGGCCGGCAAAATATTAGATGGAGAGATGAACTAGACAAGTTCAGGAAGTACTGGCTCCGTGACGCCCATGATAGAGAAGTGTGGCAAATCCTGGGGAAGGTCTATGTCCAACGACGGACGCTAAAAGACTGATGATGATGATGATGATGATGACAGAGGTAGGTGTTCAGTTTTAGCGAGGAGTTTTTCGGTAAATCGAAATTTCACGAGGTCTGTGCCCTGAACACCCATGAAATTGGAGGACCAGCAATCTTTTACTATCTATCTTTCGATTATATATCATCAACAATTATCATTTATTTATGATTACTCCTTACCATACATTTATTTTATTTTGTTTATTTCTTAGGTTAAAATTCGTACTAAGAATCTTTCGCAGATTAAATTTCCCTTGCTTTCAATCAGACTTCCATAACTTTTGGCAAAGTATCAATATTGAAAAATTATATTTTCAAGATTTGGGTGTGTTCGTTCTATTGATGATGTAGCTATGCTGCTGAACTGGACAATTACTTTCCCTCCGTGTTCTTCAAAAACACTAAGTAAACTGCACAGTTTTTTTGCTCTACAACGGTAGTAAGCAAAGTACTTCAAAACCGTACTTCTGCACGACAGACGGTCATGCACAACAGATGGAAAGCAAAGATCAGCTTTATTGTTACATCGTAAATAGGTCCCACCGCCATGAAACCTCCTTTTTTGTCCAAAAATGTCTGTTTCACATAGGAAACAAAGGCCTTATTGATTGAAAACACAAACAATTTCTCACAAAAATTCTCTTTTTATCTGGTTTTAAGATTTCAATGTTTAAACACTCCCGTTTTATTTATTCATGTGAAATCGCTATAGAATATAATTTGCTTTAATGTGTCATGAATATCATAAACCCATTTTTGTGTCTCGTTGTTCGTTATCTAATGTAACAACTAAAAGTGAGCTTTAGGCAGGTCTGGAAAAGATACTGTCTATAGTTTTTAGAAAGGTCATCAACGTTCATAGGTTTTTCGGTCGATTTAATTCCTTCTTGTTGTTTGTGTTGTTAACACGAAGTAGGAAAGAGGGAGAAAATTAGAAGATGCAGGTAAGGTATGATGGAAACCCAGGCTCAAGAAGGAAAGGATAAGAAAACAACCGAATCTTATGTTATAAGAGTTGCTACCATTGGAGAGAAAGAAAAAACAATCCAGTTTACTACTACCGTCACATTCAGGTAGTTCACAGAAGAAGGCCGTTGAATGGATCGGCTGAAATGTTAACTACACGAACTACAAGGAGTTCAATCGGCCAAGAAAACAGAGATACCGATACAAATTTGATTTTTCCGGCTAAAACTGCCACAAAAATGGCTAAAATCAGCTAGATCTTATCTACTTTCGGCTAACTTTGTGGCTTGAAAATGCTAATGAATCATTTGAAGCTAAATCAACAGAGGAAATATCGATATACTAAGACTGTGGAACAAATTACTAATTAGAATTGTACATTTGTTGTGGATTGGCGAAAAAAAAGTATCTGATGCCAAAAAATAATCTCAAAGTAAAAGTTTTTGTTAAAATTCGTTTTTTCGATCTCAAATGGAAAAATAATTAAATGATTTGCTTGGACTGAACTTCAACAAATGGCTGAAATCGGCTAAATTTCCCCATCTCAGTTAACTTTATGACTAAAAATATTACATATATAAGTTTTGAGTTAGCCATAACATGAAATTAAATCGGATAATTATTATTTTTCTTAATGTCAAGATTTTCGGCTATTTGCTATCGCAGATTTTTATCGGCTAAATAGGGGGAAAATCGGCTAGATCTAGCCGTAAAATGACTGATTTGGCATCCTGCGAAAAACTCTTTTCATGTCTAGTAAAATAAGTTACCTCCCCTGTAATTTAGGAGGAATACTTGAGACTTGGAATAAAAAAGTTAACGTGTTCAAACTACTTCGAATATGTACGAAATGTAGATATTTTATGCTCATGAAATTAATTAAAAATTTTACTTTTTTATAGGTCTATTCAGATTGATTTTTTTGAAAGTTGTATCATTTGGAAAAAAAATTTTTTCATTTCAATTTCTCCGTAACTATTTCCGCACCAACTTCCGGTTTTAGCGGTGTTGTCGTTTGTTCGTTGTGGATTTTGTAAGCATGTTTTCTGAATTATTTTGTTAATTAACATCTGTTCTTTCAATTTTCTGATTATTTATTGTAAATATTGATCGATTCAACATTTTGATGTGCATTTTACTCCTTTTCTCGAGGAAAAAATATTGCCAAAAATTCATTTTATCACACGTAAAAAAAACACTTTAATTTCGTCTTGTTTTGTTGTATCTAAAATATCGAAGAAAATCTGCAAAAAACTCTAAAAATGAATGAATTAATTTGTAAATCTGTTATTTTAAACAATTTTATCCTTTTTCTTGGAGTTATTATTCGTATTTTTCAATAAAAATGCCTGTATGTACGTCTCCGGAAACAATTTACAATGATTAGAAATACGTATTGAACTTCAAGTTACAAAAATGTATGAAACTTGAATTAGAAATTGAGATTTTACAAGCCAGTCAGTAGTACTAACTACCAGACACATTAAATTCATTTATTTTCCCCAGATACGTCTATATATTTCAACTGATATCTCCCCAAATCGCCCTATCAGCTTATATTCTATCCCAGGTGATCTGTATATTAATCTTAGTTATTCAAACTTGTGCAATTTTTTCCTCAAGATGGTAATAAAACTATTCAATGGTTATCTTTGCAAAAAAGCATCATGTAGCCATTTCGATATGGGCCATTTTAACAATTTTTTTAATGTCTGAATGTGATTAAATCTGAGTAAAAAATGAATTTTTGGTAGGTTTGATTGCCTCTTAGGTAACCGCGTAGATTTCATTTCCCTGTTGATTATTTACCTTAAAAGTGACCAATAAAACTTATCTAAGGGTCACATTTTTAACGCCCCTGTCTGATTTTTTTTCAAATTCATTAAATTTAATCAATTATTAAAATCTCGCCACTATTAGCCTCTTGAAAGTGCCAGTATATAAATGGCCCATAGCAAAATGCCTACGCGAGGCGTCTTTGCATAGAGAGCCCTTATTCTAGTTTGAGAGGAAAAATAAGTTTGTTGTTTTTTTTCTCTCTATTTTGTTCACGTAATATAGTTAGATGACATGGATTTCTATTTATTTACACAATTTCAGCGAAGATGAATTATCAACTCAAAAAAGGACACTAACCCATGAAAATAAAAATGCTTAATTGAGCGTTAAATTCATTTAAGATTTAAGTTCAATTCAACCTAATTTTTGTTAGCTATCAATTGAACGATGAAAATCTACATTTAATCCAACAGTTTGCTCAAACATCACTAGATCTTAGATTCAAAGCTTCATTACATTCAAAACTTTAAAAAAGCATTTCAAGTTCAACTTTTCCAAATATTCTGTTCTGTTTTTCTTTCATGAATTCTCTTATTTCATAATATAATGCACCATTTTTAACTACAGGTATTCGCTGCTGTGAGATGTACCCTCGTAAATGATTAGAAGATAACTGTTTGGATGAGGTTTGCAAAAAATTAGGGGGGTAACTACTATAGACGCTGTACATAATAAAAGCATGAATTACACAGACAATCTGGAATATATAGGAGACTGTTTACTTAGTGTGAAGAAATACTATGAGAAAAACAAAATTTATCTGATCATTTTTTCATATTAATTCCCTATTCATTTTAGTGTTACAAATATTTTTTTCATATTTGTAGTACTAAAATCAATATGGTCTTATTCGTTTGATTGCGACCTTAACACAAACACTAACTACTAAAAAAGTAAATCCTTTGTAGTTGAATTATTTAAAAATACAGTTTCAATTGCTCAAGTTTTCTGCTTTCATTTGTTCCATAATAGTATGATCAACAGCTAGTATAATCTTATCCACTGAACTTGCCTCTCTCTTTTGCGAACCTCATGCAAACAATTACCTAGAAGAAATATAAGAAATCATGTAAAGAAAAACAGATGATATTCATTACACCCCTGCAAATGTTTGAGGCCCTGTTGTGCAATTATGCTTGCTCTGATGTGTGTCCTTATATACAATTTGTACCCTTTTTTCACATTAAAATAAATGTCCAGAACATTCCAGTATTTGAAAAAGATGTTGAAGTGTCAAACTCTGTTCCATTCAAATGGTCCAACTTCAATGGTTAAAAACTCCATATTAGCCAAAAGGAAATGGAGATTGTGCCTGTTGGGTTGCTTTTTATTATTCCAAACCCCATCAACAATGTTATTTTGACTTGTTTTCAATCATATTCATTCATTATCTGTTGTATTCTGGTAGTTTCATATTAATGAATCAATCTCACAAAACCATAGTTTTATGACACACTCACTTTTTATGTCCTCTGTTCTTGAAATTATCTTGTGAAATTTATTCATAAATATGAAACTACCAAAGTACAACTCGGCACACAACACACAAGATCTCATTAAACCATTGACTGACAAGACCTTCAACCATATACATTAATTATCTGCTGATAATCAGTCATTTTCAATTGTCCAATAGAATTAAAATAATATGTTTGCTACATTATTTTTGGCTATAAATGCTTGATATTTAGATGTGTTCAAGCAAAAGAAGGTTTGTCGGTCCCCTAATAAACGATATCATTATTTAACAATAGTTCATTCTTTTTTTTTTTTTTTTTTTTCAATCATTTCTTGTGATAAATGTAAAATTATGTCATCTGCATCCACAAGCATGAGATTATAGATTAAAATTGTCTTTTGGGGTATGTAATTTTCCCTCTAGCAGTCCTCCTTATTCATGGTTTCTATATCTGCAGTATGCTCCCCCCCTCATCAGGAGTTTTCCTTTCAGTGGTGCGTGGGCACATCATTAGAATTCTGTTCTTGTTTATTTAAAATCACTTTATTAAACCTCATTTTTATCATGCTATTTCCTGGAAATAATTTTTTTTTTTTATTCAATATTCAACCAACTCATCAAAAATATGACGTTAAATCTCTGGTTAAAAAAGGTCAGAATGTTTTTATCATTTTTAGTGTTGAGTTTTTATCTTAAATTTTGTTCTTTTTATTTTTTCATCTAAAAGTAAATTTTAGTAAATATTGATACTTTGTCCTGTTGTAAATATATGAAAACATATTCATATTTAAACCCAAAATGGACATTAAATAAAGACTGAATAATTAACCTCACTATTTCTTCCTAAAGTTTAAAAGAAAAAAATCTATTCCAAAATTAAGATGAAAGCAACTAATCAAAAACAAAATTGGTTTTAAAATAACAAAATACTTAATATTAAAATTGTAAAACTATAATTCAAGAGGAATTAAGAACTGTTTTTAAAATTCTTGACTTGAAATTTTAAAAAAATTGATGAATGAATGTCAGACTTCAACTGCCAAAAGTTGGGAACCACTGTTCAAGACTGACTCTCTCAGATGTGTTGACAACATTATTCTACGCTGTTGATTATCAGTTTTGTTGACTGCAACAACTACATAAAAATACTCATGTGGTTGTTACAGCTTTCAGTTGCCAGTATATCAGTATTTTCAAGTATATCGTATAAGTTATTATAATGAGTTAATTTGTATAAGTTTTTTTTTAGTCAACCCCCTGAAAGGAGGACAAATTAATATCTGGCTAGAGGTGGTGCTGGACAGAGGACGGTGCTGAAAAACGTAACGTCTGTCCACTTTATTCAGCACTGGAATATATCGCGATAAAATGTCTCAGTCTAGAAGTGGTTCTCCCCATTCTCAATTATATTTCACAGAGAATTGAAAATTACAACAATATGTCTGCATTCTTGATATTATATATTTTGATCCATTCGTATAGCTAAATATTGAATGGTTGTGAAATGAGAAGTTAACTTGCATGCTGTTTCTTACCAAGAAAAGAAAGATAATAATTAATAATGTCTTCTAATCAAAATGACAGCTCTTTAAATCAATGTGTAATTATTTTTGTCTTTTTTTCTCTTCAAGTTTATTCATGACTTTGACGACCTATTCAAATCAAAATGTCTCTCTATGATGGAATTGACAATAAAGAAGGTGGTGACACGGCGGCAGATGTCGTTTGTAAGTATTTTTCAGTTCTCATTGTTTGATGCAGAGTTTTTACTAAAAATAAACACATAGTTTTAATTTGATAAAAACAAAGATATGAAACAACTATTTTTTCACAATCAAAAGTTTATGCAATTGAAGTTAAATTGAAATTCTTTTTTTAAGAAAAAAAAGAATTAGTTTCGTCTACCGGGCAATTTTAATTATTTGGTATAACATATATGAATGTACACCAATTGGTTTGCAGCCTAATGATGATGGGGAAATATTTTTGAACATAATCTCCTTCTTTGTCAATGTACCTAATCAGTGGTGAATATCAACCGTTTCAGTGCTTTCTACAAAGATCTTCATAGATAACATTCCTGGGTCACAACCGCTCAATGCAAAGGTCTTTATTTTTCTATCAGCGCTTCATTTCCTATACTTTCCTGATGTAACTTTATGACCCTGTTTCCCTGTCTCATCCATGGTGTCAAAAATGAGTAGCATTGAAAGTGTTAATGACATGGATCCATCATCAAATAGTGAAGATTTCCAATGAAAATTCAGCTAACTACTTGTCATGCTATGGACTTTTTGATCTAACATTGTAAACTTTCTTTTTTTTTTCTCCTAGCTGGCTGGTCATCAGCCTACAAACTGCTGCATTCTCAGCTTCAAGCCAAGAAGGTATCTTTAATGCAAACAAAGGTACGTACGCTCTATAGAAATATTCTCATTTTTCAATTCCCTTCAATACTTTCAAATTCAAATTACTCTACACAGAGGAAGCCATTTATTGTGATCACTTTCAGAGCATTAAGCAAAAGATATAAAAATTGGAACAATTAGCGTTCATTGTCATGTTATTAAATTCAGTGTTACAAACAACTTTACATTATGAAAAAATTAATATGAAGTTTTAATATATTTAAAATAAGGTGTCTGGGACTGACTGATTGTGATAACAATAAACCTGATTACAATAAACAAGTTCCTCTGTGGTTTCTCTTCCCTGTATTTTAAATAATCTCTGTCAAATTCAACAAATACTTCTATTTCTTTTATCAACTTGAAATGAAATCATGCCAATTTTTTTCTGTTTGTCTCTTATATAATATGAATTTCCTATCAAAAATCAAATCCCTCTTCAGGTTTGATCTATTCCCCTTTGAATGAAACTAGATTTCTCCAACACATTTTAGGTAAATTTTAATCCTTAAATAGTTACCTCCCTTGACCTGTGAATATCAATGACCTTATAATTAATTTTCACTAGCTTTTCCCTTCATCCTCACTTTCGGTTACTTTTTATCATGACTTTGAATCGGATCGTAATTCTAGAGCAACAGTTGAACAGAACAATTTCAACAGTTCCAAAGTTTTATATTTTTTGCATGCCGACCTATGGTTATTTACGTATAGAATATAAACAATCCGATCAACCGTAACTCACCATTAATTCAATTCCTGGAGTTCCGTCATAATTATTGCCAAATTTCAACAAAGTCGGTCAAGATTTGAGAGATTTTTCCAATAATGAACATAACAACATTTTTACTTATGAACTATGAACAATCGAATCGGCCTTAATTCACCAACCCTCTGGAAGAATCTCACCACAAGCTTATCAACGACATTTCATTGAATTATATTACTACGGAATAACAGAGTTATCCAATTGTGAAGAAGGAGACAAGGATAAGAGACACACACACTGATAAATCCTGGCTTTTTTCTCACTGGGAACCGAAAAAATCCCCTTCAAATATTGACACTTTATTCTGAGCATATTTTGTAATCATTACAAGGGAATTCTGTTAAGATGATTCTTTTTATGTCTGTATTTTTTCTCTTTTGTTCTTGTTTTGAAAAAGATCCTCTGACCAATTCTATTTTCTTTTTCTATTCAGCGCCAGAAGCAGACAACTGTCATGGCTCCCGTGGTTGATTTGAAAAGACACGCTGACCTCACTGACCAACCTCTACATTTCAACCAACAGACTGGACGGGTATTTTTCACTTTTAACCTTTTTCTACTCTACTAGCTGATTCAGTAGAAATTCCACCTGGGTTGATGCGAGACCAATGCTAATATCTTATTTGAACTAATATCTAAAGTGTGAAGTTTATAACATTTTACTTTCTTGTATGAGTTTTTTGCAAAAACAAGTCTTTTGCTTAGCATTAGTATCGATGGATTTATTTCTAGATGTCACACCCTTCAAAGTGCGGAGAAGTTTGGTGTATTTTCAGGATAGAAAATATGACGAGCATTCTAAGGGAACTTATGAATCACTTCCATTCATGTATGCTGTGTTGAAGGTGATCAATTAAAAAGTTGGAGAAAGGAGTGATCAATGAATAAGTTACTTCTCTTGACTTTTTTTAGCTGTGATCTCTAAGAGAGGGTCTGAAACTTAAACAAAAATCATTATCCTTACTCATTGAGAGGAGTGTGTGTGCAAAGTTTCAAGTTACGGCTATGAACAGTATGAGTTGAGCAAGTCCAAATAGATAAATAGATGGATGTAAATGTCAAAACACATAACCTAAACCCAACAACAGTGATTGAACCAGTCTGTTGTAGGTAGCGGTGATTAATGAAGAGAAGTGCTAGGCTTAAAACGACAACCAAAGTTGTCGTGATCAAAGATAATGTTGCAATGTAAGTTCAAAATTCCTAAGTGCACATGCTTATTCAAAATATGTTTGTGTTCTTGTTGAATCAGATGGTATTGAATATTCTTGTTCAATGATCATCTTTTGATTAATGAAATTAAGACGATATCATTGCTCTTGCTCATATTTCTGTAGTTGAAGTGTATAATTGTATTAAAGTAATGTCCATACCTCGCATAGATGAATCATCTTAGCCCACACATGTACCAGAACTAATTATCTAAAAAAAATAGACCTTTTATCTAAAATATTATCTCAATAATACCAGTACAAGATTAAGGCATTGTTGGTCTAAAATTACCATAGAGACCCATAAGAACACTTTTTTGAGGGGGTAGGGAAAACATTTTTAGAAAGTGATGAATGGTGTATTCATGCAAGTTTGTAGCCCCAGAAATGTGACTAGAAGAGCCCAGAGACACCCATTAATGCAGACAAGCAAAGAGAGGAGAATTTGTAGCCCACTTGGCTGGTTGGTCAGGTGGGTCATTTGTGGGGCTATGGTTATTTAATTTATTACCTATGGAATATATCTCTCTAATATTACAAAGACAAAAAAATGTTTGCTTCTGACTGTTTTTGTAGACTTCTAAACTGTTGCACCCTACAAGCTGAAAATTTGTGTGTAAGAGAAATTTGATACCAAGATTAAACTAAGATTGGTGGTGAAGACAGCTGAAGGTCAATTTGAAGTCAGGTCAATTTTGGCATTTTCTTGAAAAGATCAATTTAGGCTTTTTCAAACCTTAAAGAGTTTGTGTACCTTGGTAACTTGACCTTGGGATGAACAAAGATTGGTGGTACTGACCTCTGATGACCTGTTATCAATATTGATATTTTTTTTTTGAAAAAAGGTCTTTGTTGGCATTTTTGAACCACCTGAAGGGCTGCAATCCCTACTTAGAGAACCTCAGTGTTACCTGACTTTTCAATACTTTGATTATTTTTTTCCCTGGGCAACACTTGGTGCCTCAGTTAGTATTAACTGTGATAACATGCAAATGAAACTGATATATATGTTGTCATTATCGTTATTGAAACTTTTGCTAACTGTATTCTTACTTCTACTTGTTTCCTGTCCAGGAAAGGGTAAGCTCATGTCCTGCCTGGTCTGAGCAGGGCCGAGTCATGTTTATGAAAGTTAGCGGGTGGGTATGTCTGGGCTGAATCATGTTTAGAAACAAACATGAATGTATTACCTCAACAGCCAGACTCCATTCTGTGAAGTCAGGCCTATCAAAAAGATAGATTTTTCTTCTATCACTCACAACAAACACACTTGCACAAGAATTCTTACATACAATGTCCACATCAACTACAACACTATTCAACCTACTCACGCAAACATGCTGGTATGTACACACACACACACACACACACACACACACACACACACACACACACAGATAATGGTAGTTTTTTTGCTTCAACGAAATATGCAAATCCAGTAGTCCAAACTTCTTATGAAGAGGATACACAAACACAAAAGGCCATCCTGTTTAAGATGAATAAGGAACTATCTCTTTTCATTTCTCTTTCTATCAAATCGCATGTTTACTATGTGCCTACCATTAAGAGAAAGAGTCAATCAAACTTCTTAGTCTCATATCAAAATCTTACTCTTTCTTTATACCCTCATACATCCTACTTATCAGCTCCTGAATGGTACCCTAATGATTTACCCCATCTCGGAGTCGGATATTCGTAATAAATCACTATTATTATGCATTGCACAAAAGTTAATATCTAATTTGTCTCATGGCCGGGCAAAGATAGTAATAGAACTGAGCCAGTTGTGAAATATAGGCCCCTTTTCAAACTAATTATGAACTGAATACTGGCAAACTCTAAAACATTAAAAAAAAATTACAGGCTTGGGACAGACAGGTTATATAAAAAGCTTTTGATTACAGGCTGTAAAATATCAACCTCCATTTACTACTATAATTTGATTTTTGAGCCTTTTGTAAAGGACGTGTAATGGATGAATGACTGTTATAGTGAAGGTTGACCAAACTCCTTGTTTGTGTTATAAACATGTCATCTCAGCCGATTCATTCTATGATCCTCTTCAAATGTAATATCCAAATATGATGGTAATAAACAGAATATTCCAATGGTTGCTACGTTACAACATAGGATTTGGTTAATGTCGATCTATTCTTCTTTCCTTGTTAGGCTCGGGTTTCCTTACCTTATCCCTGTTGAGTAGTAGAAACCACATCGGTTTGAACTCGGCACTTGTCCTACATTCAGTCTCACCAGTTGTAATGGGCTGCCTCCTTGATTTTACAACAACGAGTTCAATCATCTGGAAAACTCTTTGAATGTTAATAACCCATTTCAGAACTATAGATTCTAAGGTTGAATTCCTTTTACTCCTACTCAAGCTCAAGCACCTTCTTCTATTTTTTCACTCCAACATTGTAAGAATGGGTGGGATGGGAGGAAGGATGAAAGATATATGAAGAATTCAACTTCAAGATACACAATGCTTTTAAGCTTTAAAGTATTCAGATTACAAAAAAAATATCTCTGTAAATTCACTTGTAAAATTTCTAGAAAAAGAAAATTTTCTATGCATTCAGTATCGAGGCAATCCAGTACCATTTATTTGGAGATTAGATGTAGAATTTTTTTTTTTTTTTCGGAAATATTTAGAGACAACAGATGTTTTTTTGTAAATGTTTTTTCTTGTATTACTCAGCTTGAACGGGGTCCTCCAGCTTCTCTCGGCAGTTCTCCATTTATTGCATCAGAACCCGTTCCTTCCCTAACTGGGGTGGCTGATGAATATAACCCTCTGTGTCCTAACGAATATGAAGAAATTGTCAAGAAGCGACGAGAGCAAAGACAAAAGGAACGAGAAGAAGAAAAAATAAAAAAAGATAAAGATCGGGATGAACCTACCAGGTAAATTGAGTATTACAGGTTGGGTACCTCCCATACGAAACTCTGAAATGTTGAAAAAAACAAATTTAACAGCCAGCATGACATCACAAATGGATAATATCAGACCTGTCCTCACTGTAGGCTCAGGTAGAGATGATAGATAAGGCCGATTTCCAAGGCATTCAACTCATTTTGACAACAGTTAGAGCTTGGTTATTTTGAATATTTAGAAACTTGATTCACAGCAGAAAAAGTGAAAAACAAAGTCCCAATCAAAGCAAATTATTGTCACTACCAGACATACATGCATTAATTAGCATATTTTTATTGTTTATTCTCTCATGTATACAAAGATATTGCAAATGTCAAGAACGGCTGCAGATATCCCTTTAAATAGTGATAAGATATAAAGAAAGCATTGATGTTCATCTATAGCACAGAAAGTCAAGCTATTAGAGAAACTGAACCGAGGTAGAAGTGTGATTTCTCATTATGTATATACAAATATTCCCAAACCTAAAACACTTTTGGTCCCAGGCATTTCCGATATGGGGTACACAACCCTTATTCATCATGCTAAATACTGTGAATCTTATGAGTTGGTAAAATGAAACGTTTTCATAAAATTTTGTCTGAATTATGAGAAAGACTATTTGATTTATAATTGTATTGATGGAAATTAACCGGACACATGCAAATTCCACTGTTGTTGATAGTTTAGCTTATCAATTATCTCTTGTCTCCACTTTCCTCTCATTTTATGTCTGTATCTTCTATTTCTCTTCCTTATCCCTTCCAATCATCCACCTAAATGTTATACAAACGTGTTAGTTTCATATACAAAAATAATATTTTTCTCGTCTCTAACCCCCTACACTCTTTCTTCTCTACTCTCTATTCCTACCCTCTTATTAAACTACCAAACACTTTCCCTTCTCTCTCTTCATACCACTTTAGTAAACTACCTAACTTTCTTTTTTTTCCCCTCTCTCTTCCTACCCTCTTTTTAAATTAAAGTATGACCTTCAAAAGCAGGAATCTATGAACAAGCAGAATAATGTATATACATGATGCAGAACATATGCAAAGTTTTGAAATTATTATAACTAGGGCGTTGCCCACTCCAAAGGTGCATGTTTTGTAAAGGACTTTATGGTGTGTGAAGCAACATGCCATATTTATCACATAAAATAATTTTTCGTCTATCCAACAAAATAACAGCTACAATTTATTTCATTTGCTTCTTTTAGTGTTGCCAATTTAGATGTTTTGTGTCTAAATTTAGATCTATTGCTAATTTAGATGTTTTGTGTCTAAATTTAGATCTATTGCTAATTTAGATGTTTTGTGTCTAAATTTAGATCTATTGCTAATTTAGATGTTTTGTGTCTAAATTTAGATCTATTGCTAATTTAGATGTTTTGTGTCTAAATTTAGATCTATTGCTAATTTAGATGTTTTGTGTCTAAATTTAGATCTATTGCTAATTTAGATGTTTTGTGTCTAAATTTAGATCTATTGCTAATTTAGATGTTTTGTGTCTAAATTTAGATCTATTGCTAATTTAGATGTTTTGTGTCTAAATTTAGATCTATTGCTAATTTAGATGTTTTGTGTCTAAATTTAGATCTATTGCTAATTTAGATGTTTTGTGTCTAAATTTAGATCTATTGCTAATTTAGATGTTTTGTGTCTAAATTTAGATCTATTGCTAATTTAGATGTTTTGTGTCTAAATTTAGATCTATTTCTCAAGAACTGCTGATCCAAAAAACTTCAAATTGAACACTGCACTGTCTTGTGTGCTGAAAAACATATCTGGCAAATGTCAACTTTGTATGATGGTCAGTTGTTGCATAATCGCAGTGCAGTAGATTTCTGTGAACTGCTTATCCAAACAACTCCAAACACAACTCTGCAATACCTGTTGCATTCACTTATATGTATGGCAGATATCAACTTCTTACAATTGCCAGTAATCTCTGTGCATATACACCCACAGATTTCTTCAATTATAATTAGATGAAAAAGTTTTGGTTTTGTTTGAAATTGTTGAATCTTTTGCATATAAATATTGACTTTGAAAGTGAAATATTTATCTACTATGTGTTTGACTTACCTAGAGTTTTTACTGCTCATCTAAGAAATATAATTTGTATTCAACTTTTGTTAGTTCCAGTCGTCGGTCAATCAGTCGTCCTGAGCCCCCAACCCCATCTGCAACGGTCATTCTCCCTGGCAGCACAGACCCTGGCAGTGAAATGGATGCAGCACGGCGACGCAGAGAAGAGGAGAATGAAGAGGACGAAGAATATGAGAAGCCAAAACGTCGTAAGTAATCAGTGTTTAGGTTTTTCTTTTGGTTTTAGACGTCTTGTGATTTCTTTCCTGAATCGTTTTCTCTGTTTATAATTCTGATAAGAGTCATTTAACATTCAAAGATTTTCCCAGACAATCAAACTCATTCACCCGGTTAATTTTTTCTGTTCCCACAACGCTTCGGCCAATCCATTCTATGGCTATCTTTAGGTGTAATATCCAAAAGGAAAGATTTATTTATGTACTGTTCAAGCAATCTTTGAATTGGAAGCTAAATTGTTGAGGGTGCAGTACGTACAGAGTGATCCGAGATAATAAGACCAATAAAAAAGCCGTATAACTCTTGAAGCTTAATTCCTTTTTTTAAAAACTCGTACACCATGGTAAAGCCAACAGTCAGAAATTTGTATTCACAATAGTCAAGAAACGACCAAAAATAAAGGTAAGAATATTAAATTTGAAAATTTTGTGTGAAACATTTTTCACTGTTTGGAGAGCTTGAATGGACCTTTCTTCCCCTGATCTTCATACATGGGGATATCTGAAGAGTAAAGTCTGTTAAAATAACCTTGCAACCTTGTAAGAATGAAAGGCTACCATCACTAATAAGGTACAGGCAATAGCAGCGGATACACTTATTAAAGTGATTCGGAATTTAGACGCGAGAACCCTGGGATGTTTTTAAAGAAATAGAGGGTATTTTAAGTGAGTTAATTTCAAAAAATCAATATTTGATCAAAACTTGTAACTATCCTTTTTGAATGATGCATGGGTTTTTGATAGAAGGAATCAAACTTGGAGAGTTATATGGTTTTTTATATTAGTCTCATTATCCTGGATCATCCTGATCTCTTGTGTCCGACAGCATTCACACTTGATTTTTTTGTTTTCTTTAAAAATTCAGACTTCTTTAATGATTACTGCCCAACAGAAGGTGAAAAAGGTAACTTATCCATTAATCACCTGTTTTTCTCCAATTTTTCAATTGATCATCCCCAACCCGGCATGCTGCCAAAAGACTCTGGTCACATGATGGCTTCTATTGAGTGACTAACCAGACCTGTACTAATTATAATTCATACAAATCATTGAGTGGTCATATGCCGGAGTTCAGATAACTGTCCAGCTTAGATTACCTTCCTTTGGGGTTATGTTGGAGAACCTGATTTTTGAAAAAAAAAGAATTCCCCTCATAATATTTCTAAAAGGATTCTTTTTCAAATTCTTCTTTACTTTCACAGCCAACACAGGGGCAGCCATTGCACCTCCTATGTCACTTATTGAAGAAGACACAGTATCAAAACCTGAAGGTAACAACTTGTTTATTAAATCTCTACAAAACACCCAATGCTATGATTCAAATCACTCATCTGTTTATTTTTCTGTTGATATTTTTTTTTAAATTTATCTAAAGGTATTCCTTGATTAGTGCGGTTGATTTGTTTCAAAAATTTCAGTACTGTTCAAAACTATACCGTTCAAGGTCTTACTATGATTTAATGTTTGTTTTTTTTCAGTTTATACTTAGTTGAATTAATTTGTATAGCAATATCTTAACCATACTACGTAAGAACCCACACCAATTTGATCTGTATTATTCAAGGTATTACTGTATAATATACAATGCACTGCTAATGATTTTCCTATAGAAAAACAGGAAGTAAGGGATTGTCAAAGGTCAGGATTTAATGCAAGCTTTACTGGTCTTGTAGAGCTATCATATGTATCTAACATTGTTAATGATTTTAGTGTAGAAATGCATTGAAAAACAGCAAGTAAGGGATTGTCAAAGGTCAGGATTTTAATGCAATCATTACTGGTCTTGCAGGGCTATCATATGTATAAAATATATTGCAAATGATTTTACTGTAGAAATGCATTGAAAAACAGGAAGTAAGGGATTGTCTGTGGTCAGAAATGAAGGCAAGTATTACTGACAAAATAAAGTGATATGTATAATCATGAAAATATTTCATCTCAAGATCTTGTAAGAACTTGAAAGTATTATTAATGTTTGTTTTTGTTTTTTTCTTCTTTCTAGAAAGCCTTGAAGCTCTGATGGCTTCTGAACGGGCACAATCACCACCGCCCCTGGGATTCAGTATAGGACTTGGGTAAATATAGTCTTTCTCATTTTACTCCTTCTTAACTTGATTCAGGATATGTTTCTTCCAATAAAACGAGGGGGGGGGGTTGTCATTATTTCTGATCCAATTTAGTTAGGCTCACGTACAACTGCCAGAAGTGACTCACTATAAAAACGAGAATACAAGCTTCTACACAGACAAACCCAGAAAAACACAATACAATTCTTTGAACAATTTGTTCTTTTATCAATTGGTTTAGTCCAGGGGCCAATACTAATATTTTCACCAATTGGTACCAACCAAGATAATCCAACAATTTTTCTCTCCCTACATGTCTCTAGTTAATATTTTGGTATAATGACCCTGCCGATCTTGTAGCTCTATGATCACTCTGTAAACAAACTTAACCCGATATACAAACAGTCACTTCCAAAATTATGGCAGAATATGGTTGTAAAAAAGACTAGGGCTTTGGCAAGCATTAGCAAGAAATGAGTAAGGCTTTGTTATTAGTAGGGTTGTCTAGTTTTCCAACCAGTGCACAGAGTGAATAAATGCACAGTAAAAGATTTGAACTTTTGTAAATAGCTGACTTGATCTTTATTGAAAAAATATTCAAAAGTGCTCACATACTTTTGTCTTGGAGGAAAAAATTTCATAACATCAGATTTTTGCGGACAATGACTACTAAAATTTAGAGGGAACATTGTGTGAGCCATTAGAATGCTGGTTTGGAAGAATATGAAATTCTTCTATTCTTTTCAATGTCCTTTGTTTACTGGCAAGTTATTCTGTTTGTATTGTCTCCCTAAATGTGAGTAATTTTTCCTTTTTGAATCTGCCAGGGGCTCAGTGGCTTCCAAAATTATGGCAAAGTATGGTTACAAAGAAGGCCAGGGTCTTGGCAAACAAGAACAGGGAATGAGTACAGCTTTGTTTGTTGAGAAGACAAGTAAACGAGGAGGCAAAATCATCCACGAGAAAGATCTGCCCAAAGGTAAGCAAGCTCCTTAAAATAATATTTTGTATAAAGATTTGTAGCTTCCTAGCATTCAGAACGTATTTATTAATGTATATATAAATTAATAGACCTTCAAAAGCTTTTGTACTGTCTGCTCTTCTTTATGGTGCCAAATCTTGGGTCATCTACCAGTGCTGCTTCCACCATTCTCAAAATGTACTAGAATTATTTCATTATAAATAATGAAGTCCTACCAGCCATAATACTCTACTGCAAAAAACATAGCTATGCTGTGCAGGTCACATATTAGGATTAGAAGATTATCAACGTGGGAATCCCCTACTGTTCAGTAAGCCGACCTCTGGACAGCATAACAAAAGTAAATCACAAAAGAGATACGGGGATTCCCTCAAACGGATCCTTGTTTCTTGTGGAATTGACTACCATAAATGGGGAATGGGTGCCGCCAACAATCAAACACTGCTCTGCTATGGCTCCCAGGCAAACAACCATATTGAATCCAGCTGTACAATCATAGGAGAAGAGGTATCGTCATTAACTTGGGGTTTACCCCAGCTAGCAGTCCTCTAAACTAACCGAGAAAAAAAAAAATTTTCTCTCTTGCATTGGTTTTACCAACCTCTGGTGGTCATGCAACAGGCATGGAATCACCTCCCAAATTCTTATTTGCAACGCCAAACCATGACATGATGAAATGAATTGATAAATGTTTAGGCAGGTAGAAAATCTATTTCATGAAGAAATACTTATCTAAAATGATTTTTATTTTTGGTTTGAATTCTCATAGTATTTAGAAAAAAAAAGACATTTCTATTTTCATTATCTTGGAAGATGATCAAAGTTTTTTTTACATCTGTCTGTGCATCTCAATAGGACGCTTCTCGGTTGGTCAGTCCAAGTCACATCGAATGATAGAAATAGGAAGGAAGGAAAAGGTGTAATGTGATTGAGAAATCAACTAATATGTTGTCATAATAGTTGAACATTTTTTTCATTTAAAAAAGCCAAAAATGGCAATTTATGATTTTCATTGAAAATAATACTCTCATGATATTTTCATATCACAATATTTCACAAGTATGAGAATCAATTGACTACTTGCTCTTCCTCCTCTTCCTTCCTCTGCTGCTATTACCATAGATTGTGGATGCGTCATTGAACTTATGGTTCTTGTTTTTTGCACCTAAATTTGAAAAGATATTCAACTTTTCTTTATCCAGAATCTGAATATTATTCTTAGTATTAAACTTTGAAATTCACAATATGTTTATTTACTTTCACTTGGAAGTTATGGGGAAAGAACAAAAAGGCTAACCCTCAAAGTATGTCAGAAAAAGAACCCCAAAGCATTAAATTTAGAAATAAAAATGTTGAACTTATTATTTCTTCTTTGTTTCTGTATAATTCTTAATATTTGTTTGTTTCAGAGCCACCACGAGAAAGTATCGTCACAAATGCTAACCTGTTGAAAAACCCATCGAAAGTGATTTTGTTACGTGTAAGCAAGCATAGTTTTGTCTATTCTATCACATGAGGTTATATCTGTGCTAGCTAGATTATCTGGCAACGCCTGCCATTTTTTTTTTTTTTTCACGAAAGTGGACTTACAGGAGTTTAATCAAATCAAGTTCCTGCAGGTCATGGTGCTGGCCCTTGCTCATACTCTTACCTTTAATCAGTGTCGGGTTAATTATGTGACAAAAGTAGCAAATACTACGGGCTCCCCCTATTTTAAAGGCCCTACACTAAAAGCTTGCTTCCAATCCATTGATTCTGCACTTGTTATAATACTATAGTACTATACTACCTTCAACCTTTAAGTACGACTGGGTTTTTAAGATTTGCAGTTCTAACCAATTATCACCTTTTAACTGAAGTTATTATTTCAAAACAGTAGTTGGTGTCTATGTGATACAGATACAACACAAATACATTGGTATTTGGAACTGAAGTCATAACCAGTGTACATTGATCACAATCAAAATACATAATACTATTACTGGAACATCAGTGAAGCAAATGAAAAAATTCAGTTAAAAATCTGTTCTAATATTAGTGTACTTTCTTGATACATGGCCCCTTTATAACATATGTTACTGGTCCTGCATCTTGGCATCTGTAACAAAATGTAATCCTTAAAGATTAACTGAAACCTTTCTCAAAGACTCTTGTTTCCAACCGACAGGCAATCAAAACATTATAAGTGTGGATTGGTACAAGCATTAAATCTGTAAAAGAAATACCAAAAGAGAAAAAATTCAAATCCATAAAAGATGAAATGTTTGGTTGAAAAAGCAAGTTCCATTCTGCACAAAGCACATTGAACTCTTCTCACAGTCAACATAGGTTTCTTCAGTTTTTAAGGTAGTCTAGGCTATGTATGTGTCATGGGTACAGGCCGCACCAATAGAGTTGGAGGGCTGAAAATTTAAGCATTTACTCATTATGTATAGGAAAAAAAAGTGTTTTTTTGTTTTTGTTTTTTTAATTCCACCCCAGAATATGTTTATCTGTGGGATGGGGGTTCAATTTGCATTGTAAGTTTATGCTAAATTTATCCCTTGGTTTGTGTTGGGCTGTTTTTTGAAAATTCTGACTCTTTTAATGATCAATGACCAACAAAATATGAGAGAAATAACTTATTCATTGATGACTCTTTTTTTTTCAATTCTTTAAATGATCATCCCCAGCACATCATTATGCCAAAAGATGTTGGTCATGTGACAATTTCTGTTTAGTGACTAATCACACCCTTTTAAGTATTGGGAATTTCATAATTTTCAACTTTTGATACACAAATATTTTGATGAATTTCTTTTATAGAATATGGTTGGTTCTGGTGAGGTTGATGATGATCTTGAACCTGAAACTGCTGAGGAATGTGCTAAATATGGAAAAGTGGTGAAATGTTTGATATTTGAGGTAAGCAGAAGAATTCCTGCATCTATTGATAACATATATATCTTGTTTAATTGAGCTCTACTTACTTTTGGGGGTCCTGAGGCATAATCTGAACAACTCAATTCCAAATGTTAAGATCCAAAAAGATCAGAATCCTTAATGGTTGAAATCCAGGAGACTACACTGCCCGAAAGATCAACATCCTGAAACTCAAAAACTATTCAGTCATACAAAACAGTTTCGGCATTTTTTATTTTTTTTCTTTGATAAAATTTATATCATTAAAGAAGAGAAAAATTGGAGTAAAATCTGATATGGAAATTGTTTTCTTTTAATCATCATCATCATCATCATCTTTTAACATCCGTCGGTGGACATGGACCTTCCTCAAGATTTGCAAGAACTCTCTATTGTTGGCGTCACTGAGCCAATACTTTCTAAACACATTCTGTTCATCTCACCATCTCAAATTCTGCTGACCTCGGTTCTACATTTGAGCCCTGGGGATCCATATTATGAGTCATGATGTCCATCGGTTGTCTGATGTTCTTGGCATTTGAGTTTTCTAGTGGATTCTATGTTGTCTCAGACTCCTGCTTTTTCTCTATCATACTGTGCTGTCTTGAGGGAGTTAATGTTTTGTTTTTGTTTTTTTCAAATTTATTTTTACATTTGAATAAAAAAAACTCTGGAGATAACGTATCACTGTTCTTTTGGACGACCAAGAATGACAGAAATGAAGAGTTATGTTTTCATCGACCATCAGAGCTTATGTGCTGAAAAAAATACGACTAACGCTTGGAAAAAAAAGTTTTCAAACATCAAACCAAAAGGCCAAGAAACATCTTCCCTTTCAAAACTAATTCATGATGCATGAAAATTTTTTAAATTGTATTTCTAAGATATTTCAGGCTAAATTATAAAGTGCTTATTTAAGGTTACGGAAAAATACAAAGATATTTATTTAATCTTTCCTGTTCGTGCAGTTGTCCCCCTTCATATTTGGGAGGATATTTTCTAAGGCCTTACCCTCTCTCCTGCAACACATACCTGGAATTAATGTTACTTATCTTTTTATATATGATAAAGTATGATTTTTGAATTAGGCACAATAAGAGTTTGGCAACAATAACTTAGAATAAAATAGAGATATTATAACCATATTCTGTTATGAAAGTCAAGACTCCTCAAAGATTCATTCTTACTGAAGATCATAGCAACTTTACGTACAATTTTTTTTTTTCTTTCCTCCTTAAGTCAAGAAACTTACACCTTTTTACTCAAAGAGAGTATTTTACAGCTCCTCTTTGGTATATCTGAATTGCCAGCTTCACTCTTTTTACACTTAGGGCCCAAATTGAATAAAAGTTGTTTTTTCTTTTTTATTTCTGAGGTCGACTGTGGGCAACTGGAATTGCAGAAAATAAAACCACGTATTGGGGGTTGGGGGGCTATGATTTCCTCACTTTGCTACAGTTTTGATTCTTATTTCCCATGTATTTCTTTTTCTTTGAAACACCCCTTTTCCCCAGTTTTTCCTTAATTGATCAACCCCAACACAACATGCTTCCAAAAGAGGTTGGTCATGTGACAGTTTCCAAAGAGTGACTAACCATACCTATTTTGATTTCCCATCTCTTTTTTCTACTCTTCAATATTTATTTCCACAGATTCCAGGCGTTAGTGATGAAGAAGCTGTGCGGATTTTTGTAGAATTTGAAAGAGTGGAATCTGCCATCAAAGGTGAGGGCAAGTTTTGTTAATATCTACTTAGCTGAGCCGTGTATGGCACAAGGATAGTTTTGAGGAGAGCTGTTATCGTTTCACAAATTGTTTGGACTATTGATTTCATTCTTCTTATTGTTACTGCTATGTTTCAAACAATCCATTCGATGGACTTCCTTAGGTATACAATCTATATGGAAAGAAGTAAAGGCAGGGGATTTCTATTTCTTCTTTCTTTTGGGAGTTGTCCATCATTATTGTAAAACATAAAAAATAGGGAATGCTGTTGGAAAGTGAGAAAAATCAAAGAAGCAGTTCACATCAACATGTTGATTGAGTATCCAAGTCAAACAGGTTCAGAGTTCAATCTGATGTAACTTCTGCTACTTGATAAGGACAAGGTATAGAAATCGGTATCACCTGAATCCAACATTATAAACGTTGCTACCATTACAAAAATATTTTGTTTACCACAAATCACATTCAGATATTTCAACTGAAGAGGGCCATAGAATGGATCATCTGAGAAGTTATGTTAGTAACACAAACGAGGAGAAGTTCAATCTTCAGAAAAACCCTTTGAAGGAAATATTGATGATGATAAAAAGATGAGCTCAGTTGTCCGAACAACTCTTGTATTTCAAATTGATAATATGCTTTTTTTTAAAAAACTTTCTTTTTTTCAATTTAACCTTTTCAAAGCCCTTGGGACATATATATATCCTTGGGTTTCTAAAACTACTGGGCTACATGTCTCATAGATCACTTTTAGAAGTCTACTAGCAAATGAGATTTTCCTGGCTTTTACAACATAATCAATCTGGCCCAGAATGAATTTCCAATGGAACAAATGTATACCATTATGACTTAGGTATTTCAAAGTATAGAAAAAATTCTATTTCATAAAAAACTGCAAGGGGGAGAACTTGGTTCAACCAAGTTTTATTGTATCAGTTTTTTTTTTTTTAATTTTGCACCACCAGAAGACTTTCCAGTTTAATTTTTCATTGAAAACAAAAGAATTTTTTTATCAATACTGTACTTTTTTACTTCCCATGTGCATACTCCATCCTTACTGTAGATCTTTCACAAGTGATTTTATTTTGTTCAGATCCTACTAAGTTGAGTAAGTGAAAATAGTTTCCTACCCACCTGGCTTACCCCCCCCCCCTCCCCTGGCTTATCGGATTTTGACAGATTTCCCAATCCCCTGCTTATTTTAACACTCCTGACTATTAAGCACACAAGAGTTAGAGATTAATTTTGAAAGGGCTGGAGCTTGATGAGAATCTGTCAATGAAAACTGTCAACATAGATTTCTTCAGTTTTTTAGTTGGTCTGGTTGGCTATGTATGTATCATGCATACAAACTGCACCAATGGAGCAGAGGACTGAAAATTCGAACGTTGACTCTTTATTATGTTTAGGAAAAACATTTTTTTTTTTTTTTTAGACCTCAATAGATTTTCTAGTGAGGGTTCAGTTTACAATGTGAATGTACTTTAAATTGGTCCCTTGAATTGTGTCCAGCTGCATTCATGCTTGTCTTTTGAAAATTTGGAATTTTTTTCCATTGCCCAACAAAAGGTGAGTGGTGAAACTTATCCATTGATCACCGCTTTAAAAAAAAAATTTAATTGATCACCCCAACACACCATTCTGCCAAAAGATGGTTACAATCAAGTGACTAACCAGACCTGCTTTTGTTTTTTGTGATGAAAAAGAGTGAAAGCAACTTGAAAGCTTATAATATTCTATGTTCCAGATGGTAGTTGTCAAAATGCAGTTCCTGCTTCTTTTTCTCTTCAGAATCGGTTTTTCTTTCCATCTGACGAATCATCTCTCAATTTTATCTTTCAGCCGTTGTCGATCTGAATGGACGCTATTTTGGAGGAAGGGTGGTGAAAGCTGGATTTTACAATCTGGACAAATTCCGACATTATGACTTGGCCGAAGAACAAGACTTTTAAAGATGCCATCACAAAAACCTTTCCACAGTATTCGTCAATGAATGTAGAAGCAATTCCCCCTAATGAATTCTTGAGACAAAATCTTTTACAAGAGAGCATCACAACACTGAGGTTCAGAAGAGGCAGATGTTAGGCTCAGTCAGTCGTTTGAGGAAGCCGTGTCATTTTCATTCATAATAAATACACAAAATTCATCTAAAATATTTGTCTGTTGATTTATTTGTTTTTATATTTGTTTTTTTTTTTAATTAAAAATGTTGAAATTTACTTAATTTTTTTCCTCAATGGTGTGTATGTGGGTTAAAGACCAGTCAGCTGATGGAGATATAAGAAAATGCTTCTGTAGCTCTAGTGGATAGTATTAATCTTGATGTTTAATTCATAATGTGTTTGGGCATGTTTGAAGGTAAAAGATGGTGATGGGAAGTTGATACCAACGCACAATGCCAAGATACCTAGGTCAAGATAGAAACTACTCCCAGACCACTACAGAGTATCCTTGCAGAGATGACCCCTATATGGAGTTCACACCCCTTGACAAAATGAATATCCCCATACCACTCACTACCACACCAAATTCCCAATAAATAGACCAAAAAAACATAGACAATCATTTGCCTGAAGAGGCCCAGAGAGGGCTGAAACAAGAGCTAGTTTGTGTAGCAAATCCACATTTCTACTATTTATTTCCAGCTCTATTCTAAAACAACTTGACTTCAAGAGTAAAAAGTTGTATGTATCGAGCACTCTTTGAAATAAATCCATTATATTTCAGAAGTGGCTTTATATTATGTTATACTGCTAGCCATATTTGTACCACATATACTGTATATATATATATATATATACATATATATATATATGTATTGAGAAATGGATATGTATGATCTAACAATGATTATTAGTTGTATTAAATTATATAGAAACATTTATTTGAAATGATCCGTCGTTACTTGATTAATGTATCAATTTTCTGTAATTTTTCATTCCATTTGCATTTTCTAGGCCAAGTGATACATTAACTGTGTAACAATGGAAGATCATTTCAAATGATTGTTTCTACATGATATAATGCAAATCCTAATCATATATATATATATATATATATAATTGTGTCGTCCACAGACAGCTGTTTTGTTGTATTACAATTCTTCAGTGTGGCTATAGAGTATCCATTACCCCATCCAGTACCACGAGGCAGGATCGAAACCTGAGCTTCAGACCCAGAGGCTAATATCCTCCCTCTACTCCATGGAACTTGACGGTCAGTAAGGTTGAATTTCAGTGATATATTTATTTACCATATATATTCCTCATCCACCAGAGTGCTCAATTCCATGTTAGAAGAGCATTATATATATATATATATATATATATATATATACACACAATATTTGTCTGTGCTTATGATTATGTATATAAGTATATATAACAATTATGTTTCCACAGATAAAACACACCTGGATGTTTTTTTGCTCAAAATTTTCTGAAAAAAAATGCACATTACACATAGTGAAATACATATATAATATATTTATAATGTATGTATGTGTGTGTATGTAAATATGTGTATATATATATATAAATATATATATATTTATATATATATACACATGCTCACACATATGCACCACCCCCGTACATTTCAAAAGTTTGCTTTATGCCATTTGTTTTTTTATGAGAAAAACCTCAAGTGCTCAGTGTTTGTTTTGCATTGATCTGTTTATCGAGCTACCCCACACCCTCTTCCTACATCAGACTGCCAAGGTCCACACTACCTCTGTAAAACATGTGGTTGTTAAGGTCTGCCCTTCACAGCTGAGTAATCTCATGAAAAGGTGGACAAATAAGCCTGGACAAGTTTTCAATATCCACAAAACTGTATTAATTTGGAATTGAGTGATCAGTCCTAGTTTGAGCAACAAGTCACGTAGAAAAGTGATTTTTTTTTTTTTTTACTTGAGATTTCTGTAATTGATCAGCTACTGGAACACGGGTCATGTACCTTTGTCTAAAACTACAAAAAAGTTATTTTTTTCTCAGAAACAAAACAAAAAGATCTTACATGATTCTGCTTATGAATTTTAATATGTTTTCGAGATTCATGTTCGTATATGATTTTTGATCTGCATAAAATTTCTTTTGAAATGATATGACATGTCTACTTTTGAAGAATTTGATTTAGTGGCCTACCAGACCCTATTTCACACTTATGAAAATGACATTCCCTGAGGTTCATGCAACCAACAAAGTAATTTGGTTTCATTATAACCCAAATAAAGGAGAATATAGAGAAATCTCAAGCAAAAAATTACTTCTCTGCATGACCTGGTGCCAGAGCAAGGACCATCAATTGGAGGTTATTCTGCTTCTTTTGATGAGGGAAAAACCTTGCGGAGAGAAGAAAATCACTTTATGATCCCTTATGTATTTTTCTTCCCTTCACCCATTTAAAGCTTTCAAAATTTATTTATGGTTATGTTTTCATCCACGGAAGATTTTTGATTTTGATTTTGATTTTAAAACAAACATAAAATTTCTATTTATGTGCAAAAACGTCACATTGAGTAGATTTTGAAAGTTTCTCGTGGGTGAAGGGAAGAAAAAGTAAATGAGAGCAGAGGGGAATAAAATGTATTGCTCTTTTGTAAAGGATTATTTTCGTGTATGTCCAACCACGAGAAACCTTTTTTCTAAAATCATCCAAGGGGAATAACTTTTCTGTCTCAATCATTGGACCTCTCTCTAGTTTGAATACCCGCAATGGTTTGCAAGCAAAATGACTTTTTGAAAGAGAAAATGATTCGAAAAAAAAACAAAAAATAAAAACATTTGAAATTCAAGGGAAGTAATCTTTATCTAAGATTTTCTCCCTGAGACCCCGATAATATTTCAAAAGTATTTCGTGCGGTAAATTCAAATACACAAATGACAATGACAGTCTTTGTTGTTTTTTAGTTTGTTTTTTTTTTATCAAACTCACTCTTGACTTAATTTTTCCACAAGAACAAGAATGATCCTCACGAAAATGAGTGGTGTGAACCGATGTGTAAAATTTACATTTCCCTACAGTGATTTGACCTTGCGACCTACTGATTGCCTTGGGACCCTTTAACTGATCTCAGTTGACAAATTTATCATACAAATAAGCACAGGTTTATTTCATTCTGATAAATACATATGTACGAAAAAAATTTTTCAACTTTTCATTTATTACATCTACAATATAAAAATTGGAGCATTCATCCTCAGTCAGAATTGAAGTAGAAATTAAGTTTGATCCTTCAGCTGACGGGCTTGGTGTCTCTTTATGTCTATTGACCTGTGAGTGAAAATGTCTAAGTTACTTTCGATAGTAAATCTGAATTTGATAATAGAGAAACTGTGTAGACATTTCATGATTTCTCATCGTCTGAATTCAGAAGATGACAATGTCAATGTATCCCTGTATGTAACCTATTTTTTTCTCTGCAAACTTTGTTCACCAGGAAACAGGAAATGTGAAACAGTGAGATGAAAGTCATCAGAGTTTATTACACTTTATATGATTCTTTTCTTTGCATAAGTATTTTGGTCAAGACAAATTGTTTTGGGGCAAGAAAACCTCTCCCCTAACTCAATCAGAGATTAAGTTACTTATATATAAAATCTTACAGGCTAACAGTCAGGGAATTTAGCAACAAACTCTTTATCCAATCCAATTCTTAATAGAGGGATCATTAACCCTTGTACAATGAAGTCAGTATATTACATCCACTATGCCATTCTCCTGGAAGGAAATCAGGAGGTCTACTTTCAGGGCCCTAAATCCAATGTTCTTGCCTGATCAAAGGCTCCTGTATCGTGTTTAATTCTATGCTAGGCCTACTGAGCCAGTTGGCAAAGTCCGGCATATGTGCCGATCCTTTGAATTTCCTTATTCTCCAGTGTTGCCCTCTATTATACTGACTTCATTCTACAAGGGTTAATGACTCCTTCATTGAGAATTGGATCAAATGCAGAGTTTGTTGCGAAATTCCCCGACTGTTACCAAGTATGATCGGCCAGAGAGTATAATAACCGAAATGTTGTGGCTATAATATCCAAGATCAGGACAATTCTTAAAGAGGGAGGTTTCATGACCACCTACTCAGTGTTGTTAATTCAAAAGATATTTTTGTACTAGTTGGACTACCCAAGAACACTACATTAGAAATAGCTAGAAATGGCCAAAACACACCAAAATGATGCTAAGAATGGTCGAAAATGGCCAGAATGTATAAGCTTGTCTGTGCTAATTTACCATTTTTTTGCCCTGCCAAAACTAGAAACAGGCTGAATTTTAATTCTCAGTTTAAAGAATCTGCTGACTATGTGCAGGTCTTCAATGTAAATAATGAAATAAAAGCCTTATGTCTGGCTATCAGAGTTTTGCATATCGACAAAAGACAGCACAAAAATACCAGTCCCTGTGAAATCCAAGAAACAAAGGGAATGTAACTTAGAAAAAGCTTATATACAGAGGTTTGTGGTGATCAATTAAAAAAGTTACGTATAGGGTTATCAATTGAATTGAACAATTGTTACAGGTAATAAACGATATCTTCATTTTACTTCTTGTTACTTCCCTTTACTTCTCATAATGAACAAAAAATATAAGCGAAAAGAATCATCTGCTCTTTCTTTCATTCCAAAGATGGCCGACTGTATACCCAGCATTTTTTTTATTGAGATCAAAAGGATCCTTTCAAAAAGACGCCTCCATGTCAACAAGCTCGGACACCAACATATTTATGATGTAGAAGTCATAAGGCTAACAATATTATTCTGACCTTACAACTAAAACCCAAAATTATACAGTGGAATGGGAACAGTCTGTCTTCAGGCTTCAATGGCGACAACCTTCCGTCCTAGCTTCCTAAAACATCACCACCCACGACATCCACCTGATGAAGACTGTAGGGTACAAAGGCCGAAACTTTGTATTCAGAAAATGAACTGAGATGAGGAAAACAGTCAAGGAAATACTTATGTAAAAGGAATGTTATTTAAAAGCTTTGCTATGGAGGTTTGTGGTATTTATTTCAATTATTCAAGGTTGGGGTTATTCATGGATTCAAGTAATTTTCACTGGTAATAAATGGTATTTGTTGTTTCACTTTCCTTCTCTTATCTTACCACAATCCCCCAGAATATTTTGATGGATAAAAGCAAAAGAAAAAGAAGATCTCAAAAACAATTTTGTATTATAGAATTTCCTTTATTCAAAATATGTCAAGTAAAAATTATTCATTTTAAAATCAAGATCATCGATTGCACTTTTGAAGAAAAATGCCTCATTTTTTGGTCAATTTGAAAAAATACTTTCATCTGTTTTGTCTGTCTGTTGGAAAAAAAAAGTAAACACTTTTTTATTCATCTCTGTTCAAAGTTCATTTTTCAGTCAAACTTTTTGTTTTGTCCTGTGTTTATCTTCATTTTTCTCACACAATCCAACTTCACAAAAAACATTCAACTCTTTCACTCGTTCAAAGGTTTTGAAAGAATACCAACATCTTCATTTTCTGAAGATTGGGCCATTTTTTTTTTTTTTTTTCCTTTTTTCTAAATGCATAAAACAGTTGCACCCCTTTAAAATGGCAAACTTGCAACGTGGCTATTGCTGGACAATGGAAAATGCCGAAAAACAAAATACTTGTATTGTGTGGCAAATTGATTGTTATGTAAATTCACACATTTCACTCGTTACAGCTTCATCAGAGTGAGACCAAAATACAAAATCCAATGAGGCTGTAACCAGCAAAATATCTGAATAGACTAATGGCGGCAGATTCAAAACATTCCGGACTACAGAAGTTGCCAGACCACAAATTGCCGGATTAGAGAGATGAAAACTGTATTTTCAAGATTTCAGATAAATGCTGAGTCTCCCCACTCTTGTTACTGCACCCAGCAGAGAGGAAGGATGAAGCTGATACGGAGGAAGGAAGGCAAAGAAAAATCAGTTGAAATATTATGGTACTAACACCTTTTTCTTGAGTTCATAAGTTTTGGCGATTGTTATCTTTCCCGTGTTAAATTCAGATGATTTTTCTTTTTTACCTTATATGTTAATTTGTTTTTCAGAAATTTCATTTTTCAAATGGAAGTAGAAAACTTGACCATTCAAAACTGTATCTCATTACATTTAACTACATAGGATAAAAGTTAGGTTTAGGGGTAGTGTTCAGGGTTATGTTTAAAAGTCAATTGCAGAACAAATGAAAGCAGCGAACTCGTAATCATCACAATGGTAGTTTCAAAAAAATATATATACTTTGAATTTAATCAGGAAAAGGTAACAATTAATAGATTCTGATTCATTCCATGGCCTATTCAGACTGATATCTCCGTCCTCATCAGTTTGAACTGAGGCAGTTTGCATTCATTTGTGTGAAGTGAATACAAACAGCCTCTGTTCAAATTCCAGCCTAGTCAGTTTACTTTGTGCTGATGCCCTTGGAGAAGGCATGAATCTATCTCTTCTTCCCTTTTTAAAAGCTATGGTTAAAATAGCAGGTCAGAATGGGCTTTTTAGTCTACCTGCGAGGCAACCAGTCTAGGAGAAGGACAACTCTGAATTCAAAAGCAGCTCATCAGAAAATAGTGGTAACAGTTGAACTCACTTTGCCCCCCCCCACCAGAACCAATGTGACTCAGCAATTGTCATGGCAGTAGTTGGGAAGGGCCTTGATCCAGCAGTGGACTTGACATGGCTGCTGCTGCTAAAGACGAAATTGATTTTATCCCTATGTTTCAGCTGATGCATCCTCCTGTCTTTCTGTACTTTATACATCAGCCAAAATTCAACAAGAACAAGAATATTACCCGGTATAACTCATAGAATAATGCCAATGTCTCTTCTCAGTATTTATATGTCAACTCTAGGAAGGCTGAAGAATGTATCAGCCAAAGAAGGTTGTGAATGAATATTAATCCAAACAACTTGTGAAATCATGATAATTATTCCCAAGGCATTGTCTTTGCCCTTGGGTGCTGTCTTTTACCCCAGGGACTGTTTTTAACCTCGGTGACTCTCTCAGCCCTAGGGTGGTGAGAACACATGCTATACCATGGCAAGGATTTGAATATTAGTTGAAAGAACTTGTGGAACCATGATTATGACTCATCTCAGAATTTCAGACAGGATTCATTAAGATTAAATCCAATTTTTTTTTTTCAATTCTATTTATTTTATTAGATGAAGTTTTCTTAATAATCATACTTAATTTTTTGCGACTATTCACTTTCATTTTGATTGTTGTTGCTTCTGAACTATGGTTGGGTTCCCTTCAGCAGTGCGTAAATAAATTAACAGCGCAGATTAGAATATAAAATAAGTTCCAGGTGAAAATAAAACTCACAATCCTCTATATAAGAAGGTGGCTTTCTTAACACATAACCGCTCTCACCACCAAGCTACTGGAACTTTGTGGTAAGCGCGAGTCCAACTCAAACCCTTAAACTCCTTCCCTATCCCGAACTCTTCTGCACTATGTTAACTGGTAGTTTAGTATCAGTAATCCATTTTCTCTTTTATCTATTCTATTAGATGAAGTATTTACTCACTGCCAAAGGGAAACCAGCCTGAGTTCAGTTGCAATAAGAAGCAACAACAATTCAGATGAAAGTAAACAGTTGCAAAAAATTGATAATGATGATTTCAAATGTTTTCCTATTATCACGAAGCATTGAAATTTCTTCAGTTCAATTTACGAATAAGCCTTTGTTAAATTAGCACAAATAATTTACATAGCTTTATAGCTATCTCTATAAAGGGGAAAATGCAAATTCATTATCCGAATATCTGGGTTTTTTTCACCATCTTAAATGAAATCATTAGTGATATAGAATTTTCTATCAATTAATCTTATTTTTTAAAGTTCTTTTAATAGGGGAAGTGACTCTGTCCATACAATTAGGATAGTTATCGTCTCTTGTGGAATCTGGTTGGCTATATGTCCGGCTGTGGGATTATTTCCTGGACCTGCCTAAGCCTTTATGGGTTTGTAAGCAGAATTTGACTTTGGGGGACCACTCACTGCCTTTATGGAGCCCAAAGGAGAATTTGATTTGTGAGCCGGCACAGCCTCTTGAGGAGGAATGAAACCCTAAGCAGCAGGAAAAGACTGAGATAAAGGTATAGATAAAGAGATATGAACAGACTGAGATAGAGAGATATGTACAAACATGGCTATGAGCAGACCAGTATCAACTAGAATAGACTGAGATGGGTCGATAAAAAAAAAGCTAGGATGGATAGGGAGATATAAACGGGCCAACATAGTTAGGTACGGTCGGACTAAGATAGGTTGGAAATGGTTCCCTAGATCCTTCCAAAAGAATGATCCCAGAAAAATAGGATCCCTGAGTGGATCAGACCAAGTTCAACTGATTTCCCTTTCTCCCTTTGATAAAACAAAGCTTCTGTCCTCTTGGCTCATCCTGGCAATCTTCCGTAAAGAATTCTGATTTCTTACGCCTTTGTCGTTTGACTGTCAACCAACAGTGCCTTCTCTTCGTCTTTCTGGAAAACAGCAGAAAAAAGGCAGTTTAGAATCATTTCCTACTTTTTTTTATTCTTTAATACCTACATTTATCAAGTACAAATCTAAGTCGAGATTTAACTTTGTTTTTATACCACAACAACAACAACAACAATCCTCACCTAGTTTACCGAGAGTAAACCCTTTTCAGTTTGTCTGTGCCACCATATTAAACCAAACCTACACATAAAATCGGTATGAACTTCCAAACAAGTGATTGGTAGGTGACAAGTTTCACATATTTTAGAAAATTTATGTAGCAAATATGGAAGGGCTTATTTCATTCTGATAAATAAATACATTTATACTGAAATATATGGTATATGTTTTTATGATTTTTTATTTATTATGAAGACAATACAAATGTTACAGTAATCATCTTCAGTTGAAGTAGAAGAGGGAGTGGAGTCTGACCCTGCAGCAGTCAGGCTTATTGGTTCTCATCGTTCATTAGTATCACAAACACATGTATATAAGATATACTAACCAAATGTCTGGAGAATTTAAGGCACAAATTTACTTCTTCAAAGAAAGAAAGAAACAGGTCTGGTTAGTCACACAATAGAAACTGTCATATGACCTGTATCTTTTGGCTGATTGCCATGATGGGGATGATCAATTAAGATATTAGAAAAAGGGGTGATCAAGGAATAAGTAACTTCTCATAAACTAGAGACTGATCTGACACAATCTTACATCGTAAATTGACCTAACCTCGCACTAAAATTCTATAAAGGTATTAAAAAAATTCTTCTTGACATAATGAGGAAAGAACAATAAAATTTTCAGCCCTATAACTCAATTAGCCTGGCCTGTATGCAGGATGCATACATAGCCAGCAAGACCTACTTGAAAACTGAAGAAACCTATGATAATAATTTTGCTGACGACCTTGGTTGATAATTTCTAATTCTAGAAAATTATGTTTGTTAATTCCTCGAGGTGCTGGTGGCCCAACAGTTAGCTGTATGGGGATGAGATATGAAAGCCGACATATATTTCTTCAATATGTTAACTCAAACGGAGAAAGATTCAAAGCCGATGAACAATCCTTTGAGAACAAGCGGAAGATATAAATTATTTTATTAATGTCTTAGAGACAACACTTGAATAGTCTAAGTGTCTCCACTTTATTCAAGAAGGCTTTGGGTTTTTGAACTGTTATTTTTGTACACTTTTTTTTGTAGCTAGGATGAATTTAATACTTCATCAAAAAAAAAGAAGAAACCATAATTTATTATTTTAGAGATGCAAGAGGCTATCTCCCAAGGATATGCTGATTTGAGACTCCAGACTGTCCATTGACCTTGACAAGAAGACTTCTGAACATGGCAAGATTGATGACACTCAAACCGTATTTTTAAACTAGCACATCAAAGATATTCCATCAAGTGTTTTTTTTTTCAGTTTATTTTGTTTAATTTCAAATTGGAATTGAAGCCAATCAAATCCAAAAATGACATGAAATTCAACAACCTGAAAATCTGTTCATTGGTCAAAATCAGAAAAATGGTTTCAAAATATATTGAATAATTCAAACTAGCTGAAATACCAGCCGTCTTGGGCAGGTTTTTTCAGGTTGTTCCTGCAGAAGGCCAACATGTTACCTTTGTCCTTTAGAGAAACCTAAAACTAGTTTTTCAAGACAACCTTAATTCTATACATCTAGCTGCAACAATGCACCATTTTGGCTGTTTAGATACCACATACAGATAAATGGAATCAGACTTTATCAGATGGAGAGATAAATGGAAATCAGATCATTATTATCAAGAGGAGTGCGAACGCAGACCTCCACATTAAGGTTTATTTCTAAAGTCATGAAGACTATGCTCCAGCATCTAATAAGTAATCACAAAAATCTGGCAGCATTAGCTGTAGCTGTGCTCATGTTATGCCAAATCAGGTGTACAGACAGACCTTTTATGAATTAAAATGATATTAAATTTTTAGGTAAGCATGATATCCACCATATGGAAATAAACTAAAGGGCCAATTTACCATTAGATTTACACAGTAAATCAAAATACCCACAAAAAAACTTGAAAAGTGCTGGAATCTTTGAAAAACACAATTCGCTAAAAACCTGCCCCTGTGTCCCAGAAGTGAACGAAGAAAATTTGGTGACCGTATTTCCAGCTGTTCTTGTCCTTTGCGATAACTGATGGATGAGTAGATTTTTGATGAATCATAGTAGAGTGGACCGGTGTTGTAAAATGTTTTGCATCTTTTGATCCCAATGCAGGGAAAGATTCAGAAGCTTGATTTGTTTTTTCTAATTCCCTTTGACAAATAATCCATGAGCAAGGATTTGGCTTTTCTTATCCTTGCCCACTGATTTTACTGCTACTCCACCACTACCATGTGTAATTATGGTCATTTTGTGCACTAACAAACAAAGTATTTTTTGGAATATGACAAAATTGATGAATTTGAGGGGTGAACACTTACCGGTGCCGATTCTGGAATGTGTCGAAGTAATAAGGTGAAAGGACAAAATGCCAAGTCAAGGATTGCGGCACCATACACCAACCTGTCAACAGAAATAGAAATAGGTCTGGTTAGTATCTATTTATTCATTCAGCAAAATGTGACACAAGGTCAGGGCTTTACGTGGAGAAAATAGGAGCAACACATCTCAAATAGTTCCAGCCGACGCGACTTTGGTTAAGCAAATGTGGTCAGTGAAGCAACCGTAGTCACAAAAGCGTCAGGATGAACCTGACCTGTCACTTTAAGTGCTGCCCCGGAGCTAGGCCAAGTAATAGTGATAGAGCCCAAGGACGAGTCCTAAAAGGGTCCCAATGCCCTTAGCAATGCGCAGCCTCTGTACAACCTCATTGGCTGATGCATTGCACCGGCACACTCAGTCTTTGATGCTCAACACAATCTCCAGCCATTCAGCAGGCAACTGTTAGTACTAGCGCCTCAGGCTATGCCCAGGAACAGAAACCACACTTTAATCCATACCAAAAAGGCCAGAAAAATGTGGAGGGGGGTTAGTCACCCAATAGAAACTTTTTTGGCAGCATGTTGTGTTCGAGGTGATCATTAGAAAAATAGCAAAAGGAGATTATCAATGAATAACTTGCCTTTTGTTGGGCAGTGATCACTAAAAAGAAGTCTGAATTCCTATAAAAATGAGCAAGTACAAACTAAAGGATCAATTTGGCATTAACCTACGTTGTTAACTGAATTTTTCTCGGAAAAACGATTCGGTGCGGGGAATTTTGAAAAGCAAAACAAAAAAACATTTTTTGTAGATATAATAAGGGATGAACGTCTAAATTTTCAGCACTCTAGCTCGATTGGTGTGGCTTGTACATGTGATACATACATAGGCAGCCACCCAGCAAACCAGCCTGACCAACTTGAAAACTGAAAGAAACAGATGTATCCAATGCGATTTAGTTGTAACCCCTTAGCCTTGGGAAGAGGTTTCTCAATCTTAGTTATTGTGCCATGTTCTTAGTAAGAGAAAATTAGAACTCTTCTGTGAATCGAACAGGAAAAATATATTTAAATCACCTGATAGTTAAAGGGGGATAATTCTAACCAGGAGTTAATTACCTTGAAAATGACATTCAATTTCTTTAATGGATTAAAGAGTCAAATCTGATTGAATTTCTCAATATGAATTTCGAACTTGACATGTTAGAAACATAGAATGGCTTCAAACTAGTTATACTTGTTTTTGTTGAATCTGGATGAAATTAAAGAAAATATGGAAATATGGTCAGAATAAATTCTATTATGACATCACTGGTGTTTTCAACTGGAAAACATCTAAAATAAAATTTTGAAAAATCTAGAAACATCTAGATTCTGGAAAATCTAGATGTTATTAATAAACCTGTCAAAATAAAGGCCAAAATCAAAAACATCTTTAGAAGGGGTCTAATGGAATACTGATGCCAACTTTCAAACATGTGAAATAGCATGTCCAGGAGCTCTGGAACACACAAACATATGCACATATAAGAGTTGTTTAACACTCACTCCATTCTATATCTTGGGATATCAGAAAAGTCATCTAGTGGCACAAAATTTTAGAATTCCCATGATTGGTGGATACATATTAAACAGAAACAACTATGTATACCCATACATATTCACATATATATATATATATATATATATATATATATATATACTTTGACAGTAAATGAAACTTTTTCCAAAAAACTTTTTTCATTTGATTCTATACAGAGGATGAAACATCAGAAAGTAATCTGGATTTGAAAAAAGTATCATTAGAAGGATTTGAAATTACGTCATGACATTTTAAAGCACGATGTCTCTAACAACACTGACAGGGTTTAATTAATCATTAATTATTTTTGTTTAACCTGGGAAGAATGTTCTTTTCCGGTTCCCTGACATAAGTAAAGAGGGTTTTTTGGGGGGGATTGACATCTGATATTTTCTCAGAGATTATTTGATCACTGTTTTTTTTTTTATCTTAACCAGGTTCCCCCTTTCCCAAAATGCGAGGTTTTTGTTTTTAATTCAATCCAGGAATTTTTTTTCCCCCGCCCACCATGAGAGTTAGCCATGAAGGATTAACTAGAAGAGAAGATCCATCTAACATCACCGTTATCACCGCAGGGAGTCATCTCTAATATTACGGACCGGAAGAAATACCACTCTATGTCTTGGATGATTATTGCCACACTGTTGGAAGCCGGAAGCAGCCCCCCATTGGTTGTTTGAGACATCATATTTGGGAGTGAGACGCATAAAAAGCACGATCGAGAGAGTTTACCAGTTGAAAATGGTTGTGCATTACTGCTGGGATGAAAGTTGGGGTCTGAGTAGTAGCCATCAGCCGAGCCTATTGTACAACAATGATAACTGTCTATGAAGTAACGGCTCATAGACAAGTTTGTATAATCTTGACATCAGTTCCAGGAATGATTGATTATACACTTTTAGGAAATTGGTACTTTTTAAGTATTCTTTCGACCTAATTCATTAATAACCAAAAATAGCTAGATTTAACCTCTAGAAATCCAGTAGCTCCAAGGTTAATGGTAAGATTTTTATTAAATACATTAAAACTGTTACATTTTGACTTGAAGCTAACTACGAAACTGAGGTATATTTTTTTTATTAATGCTTTATATATATTTCTACAAAGAAACAGAATCAGTTTGTGAGTGATCATTGCTCTTGGCCCAAATTATAGAATCAACATCTAAGGGAATGTTCTCCCTGCTTTCCTACTTAGCAACTAATATTTTTCCTTTACTTGATCTGGACAGAAAAAAAATGCCATTAATTTGAACAATGATATTCAAATAATTTAAAACAACTTGTTGCAGTATATTTCATGAAGCCAGAATCTGTTTCATATCTGGGATTTGTTCATCTGCTACAAAGTAAGAAAAGCTTGGTGACAATTTTTGCCACGGATTGTTCGGAAGCAAAACAGAAAAGAATGTCTTACCATTCAAAACCCACTGAATAGACGACCGGGCCTCCGATCAATGGACCTGGAAGTTTAAAAAATACATTGGTCAATAACTCGTGAAATTATAGAGGAAGTGGCTTGTTTTTAGATGAATCGGGGCAGAGTCTTATAGACGACAATAATTGCGAAAGGATAAAAAGATTGGAAGAATTTGCATTTATTGTTATAACTTCATTGTTATGTTATTAAATCCATTGTTATAAACAACTTTACATTTTAAAAAATTGATACTATTGATATGGATACAGGCCATCATACTCAATAATTGAACTACTGTAATGTCAAAATTCGAAGTCAATTAAAAAAAGAAAAAAAAATGCATCAAAGAATAAATATGGTCAGAATGAATTCTATTTATGACATCACTGGGGTCTTTCATTGGAAAACATTTAAAATAAAG
>OY735215.1:6590942-6593442 GCA_963457665.1 Thysanoteuthis rhombus
TTAGAGTCCCTGCACTTGAAATGATGGGGAGTCCGTTTTCTAAGCAAGAACGGACGAAGCTGTAGCCAACGTGAAGCTGTAGCCAGCCTTTTACATTTCGATGTATACAAAAGTTGCACCTTGGTCCAAAAGTCTCTAATTTCAAATTTCAGCTCAATCTGACAATCTATAAAGTAACTCCGTTGGAAAAAAATGCAAATGGTGCAGACCCCCATACTATATGGGTTTTGTCGGTAGATTTTTGCTTCGCTCTGATAATTAACATGGTAATGGCGATTTACTTGTAAAAAAAACAAACTGAAAATATATTTCTCATCATCCCAAAAGTGTTCATACGTAATTTTATCCACTTTCTTCTATAAGTGTTTTTTCTATTGCAATTTTTTATGGTGCACTAAATATAGACTCATAGGCTTATATGAATCATAGATTCAATAAGCTGCGAGAAAAAAAATATATCTAAAAATCAAGATGGAGGTAAAATAAGTCTTTTTTTCCTCAAAAAATGTCAACTCACCGTCATTAAACAAACTGCACTGAAGAATAATCCAAAGATCCCTTGAACCCATCTGGAAAGATAAAACGTCCACGATTGTGAATCCAGACAAAAACGATACAGATACATCTAACTAATAAATCAAATACAATATCTGCACCTGGCATAAATGAATCACCGTAGCCCACGCGTGTACCAGAACTAATTATCTAAAGAAAATATGATTAATTTATCAAAAATTATCTTAAAAATAGATCTTTTATCTTAAATTATCTGAAAAGAAAGATCTTTTATATAAAGTTATTTAAAAATTAATAGCTCAAGATTTGGGTATGGTTTGTCCAAAATGACTGCACAGACCCCAAAAGCACTTTTTTGAAGAAACAAAAAAATAATTTTAGATGATGTGTTGTACTCATACAAATCTTCATGGTTGTAGCCCCAGGGGTGAGACCAGGGACGTCTGGAGACACACACAGACGAGTAAAGAGAGAAGAATACGTAGCCCACTTGATTGGTTGGTCGGGAGGGCCGTTTATGGGGCTACGATGATTCGATAATAAACATGAAAACAATTTAATGATATATTTGAATTTCTATGAGATGTTTTTCCAGAAAAAAACTGAATTCGTTCCATTGGAAAAGTCCATAGTTTCAAATGGTGGGTAAGAGGTAAGAGGCAAAAATCATAGCCTGTACATGTGAGTCTACTGTTACGGACAGGTAGAGAAACAGAAAAAAACAACACTATTTCTATTATTATTCGGACTATCCTCATCTTGTTTAAACAACCAAGATGAGGATAGTCCGAATGATAATAGAAATAATAATAATACCTCATCTCAAAAATTCAGAGATATACTAAAAAAAACACATATTTGTTAATCATGTACGCAGGCGTACATTGAAGGTAGAAGGGAGGAAAAATTTACCTTGGGAAAAACCTGACCATGCGAGGAAAGATGAGACCTGCAGCGAGGTATCCGACCGATGTTGGTAGAACGACAATTCCTACAGTGAAATGAAGAAAGCTGATAATTCCCACAGAATTAAGACAAGTATTAAGATTAAAACATAGAATATTTGAAAAAGATTCAAATGACTAAAAAAGGCAATAAGAGAGATAAAATAACTTATAACGGTCAGGAAAAGTAGAAAATGAAGAGCAATAAGATAATTTTGAAAAGACTATCATTAGGCAAGGCGCTCGGTTACTTCTGATTTAAAAATGTCGAGGTTGTACTTGTCGGTAAAGCATTCAGGAGGGAGTGTGTTCCAGGTTACAGATATTCCTGAGAAGAAGCTATTTGCTTGGAACTTGTAGCAAGTCCTTAATATATCTAAAAATTAATTGCAGACCTGTGAAAGTTCTTTGACACGAGGGACTAAAGAATGTAATTCGTCTGAAAACCTTCCACAGAAATAATGATAGGAAAGTGCCAAACTTGCATCATTACGATGATGAGCCAGTGGTTGGAGTGTGGAAAAAATCATCATCAATTAGTCCCAGCATTCGCTTTTATTCTCTATCGAGAGTGGAAAGTGTCTGATTAGAAGAGTCAACCCAGATAGGTGCACAGAACTCCATTTGGAGGCGGATTTGGCCCTTAAAGAAGTGTGATAATGCCTCGGGTGATAGAAATCTTCGGTAAAAAAATCATATTATTTTAACTGTGTCCATTACAACAGAAGAAATAAGGGTCCCATTTCCAATCAGGTGTGAATCAGACACCTAGAAGTTGATCCAGACAAAAAGACACTTCCCCACAATTATGTCATCCATCGAGGTAGGTGAGATGGAAGGTTTTGCATGGCGATGGTGGAAAGATACAAGATTGTCATGCAGTTCTTCATACAAAAGGTCACAGTCTCTGTTACATATCAATAAAGTAGCGAGCGTACTGAAACGTCTCAATGGAGCTCGGTTCAAAAAGTTCGATTTCTTTTTGGACAAACTTCGCACACATGAATGTACCGATCTAAATGTGTAACAATAGACGCATA
>OY735215.1:6598442-6668442 GCA_963457665.1 Thysanoteuthis rhombus
TTTTTTTTTTAAAAAGAAAAAATTTTTTGCAGACATGATAGAAAATATTTTAATTTCGAGCTCTCTAGCTCCGTTGGTGCGGCTTATACGCTTTATCCTTACATATCTTCGTACATACATAAGTAACCAGCCAACCGACTCGACAGAAGGACCGACTAGAAAACTGAAGAATTCTGTGTTGACACTTTTGGTGATAGATCTAGCTGACGATTTATAATATTGAAATGTTGAATTTTCATTCCACTGACCAATATCTAATCTTGGTTTATGCTGTTATACATTTTTTTTAACTCTTTTATCAGTACCATAATGTTTGAATTAAACTGACATTAAGCCATGAGATTATTTTTTCTTTTCAATGCAAAATAAAAGACTTTCACCATCATAGAAAAACGATTAGTGACCTCCAACGAATAAGCTCACAAGTAACACTAATACAGTTTCAACTTGTAGTTTATCTCAATGTATTAGTTAATTTGTTGCTTTATTTATTACGATGTTTCGGTTGCTATACACCACGATCTTTGTCAGGAGTCTTTTTTTCTTAGTTGTCATTCCTGATTAGACAATTCCAAGGTATAAATGATGAAAGTTATCTGGAAAGAATAGGCCTCTAGAAATTAGTGTTCGTGTAAACAAGATTCAATCGTAAAGTGTGGTAGCGTTACCTGAGGTGAAATGGCAATGCAAGTCAGTCAACAATTAATTAAAGTATAATGATCGGGGAATCGTCCCCCAAATCATACCTGCCCATCACACAAAAAGCTTAAGGAACTGGACAAAACGTAGATGACCCACCATAAAATACGATGCCCAAGGAAAACTGGTGTTTACAGCACCCAGAATGTTGTGGTACAGAACAAACATATATATATATATATATATATATATATATATATATATATATATATATATATATATATATATATATATATATATATATATTCTAGAAAGCTTTACAGCTTCAATCACTAAACATTGAAAAAAGTTTCAATAGATTTTTTTTATCATTTCAGTCACCCATTTCCCAATATCTGTCAATGCAATTTATGTAATCTTCGAAAGTGTTTTTTTCTTCGTTTCCCTTATACTTTGTTATCATTGTACAATATATAAATTGTTTCTCGTTAGGATCATCAATTGTTTACCATGTAACCGTTTCGGGGATTTAAAAATCAAAACAGCTATACTATCATGGCACCCAGCGGTGTTGATCAAACACCACCTCCTTTATCACATAGTTCATGCCATACATGTAATTTGCCATTTCATATAAGATTTCATGTCTATTGTCTATTAATATTATTCCATACTTATTTATTTTTTGAAACAAGGATCACTTACGTAGGTTATCCTAAAAACGTTTTTAATGATGAGGGTTCAGTAAGTACAATAACAGGCATGACTCGCTGTTCGTGTGATTTCTATTGAATGTTCACCCATGTGAATATTAAATCCGTTGTGTCGGTTTTAATTTCAGTCTGCAACTTATGATATAATCTTTCAGAGTACTAATTACACAGAAGGAAACTTCGTCGAATCGATTCTCTTATATATACATTTATGATATTAAGAAATGGATGTATGATCTGACAGAATGATTATAAATTGCATTATATTATGTAGTAACATTTATTTGGGATGATTACCCGTTATTACACGGTTAATGTACCATTAGGCCTAGATAACGTAAATAGAATAAACCATTAAACAAAATGATGATGCTAAAGGAATGGCACCTGCCACCGATAGGGTAGCCGCTTCAAGATAGCATTGCTCTAACCACTGAGCTAAACTTTCACCGGTAATACAAAGGCTAAAATATCTGTCTCAACTCTTAGTTCCTGTCTTTCACGATCTATATCTGCTCGATTCGTTTCTGGGTTATGGATATATGATCCGACAGAATGATTAATAATTGCGTTATATTATATACATACTCTTATTTGGAATGATTACCCGTTATTACCATTTGGCTAAATTTTATTATCATATACATAAATATATCCATAAATCTGGAAATCAACGTACTTAACGTGAACGCCATGATCCCAGCGAGTAGCTCGAAGGGGAATGCCGGATTAACGAATTCGAATAATACACTTCCATAAACCGGACCAGCTGAAAAGAAATATACATAGATAAATAAAACATCTCAACATATAATAGGCATGCATACAAATTTCTTTTCCATTTGTCAGTGCGTTGATCTCATTGGTTAGTTTACCTTCCTATTGTGACATAACAATTACGATAACGAGGAGAGAAACTCTCAAGACTATACATCTAATCATCCTTAAAAACAACTTCAGTTGAGTTGAGTCTTGAAAAAAAGACTTCAAATTAGGATACTTGACTCTTCTCATCATAACACAATTAGTTCAGTGTACGAAGCAGTTATGGATCGTTGAATGATAGAGAAAATTTGCTTGGAACCATAAAAGCAAGCTGTAAACATTTTCTTTTTATATTTCTAAGAAAATGTATTCTTAAGATGTAAGACACAACTGGCCCTCTTTAACACAGTTTTGACGATTTGCATTTTCACGAGAAATAACTGAATCGATCAAAGCAGCAAGAAAGGAAAAAAAAAACAGAAAATAGATTTTTTTTTAATTGACAGAGCATACAATAGGCAAAAGTTATAAAATATTTATTAGTTTAATATTCAATTTCATTAATAAGATGTTTTATATTTATTACCGTTTTTACTTGAGTGCAGTGTGGCAACGAATATAATTCTACTCCCACTTTCTGTAGCTAAAAATCAGTAATATATTCTATCCCCTTATCGCTGCAAATTTAAAAACATACCTCCCTAAAAAAAACTTCAAACAACAAAGTTGACATGGTTCCTGCTTTTGTTTACTAGCTTTCGGTTTGAATTTTCCAAAAGATCCAAATCTTGTATAATTGTAGGTTCGTTACCATAATACAACAAAAAAGTTATTCGTATTTTGACGGGTTCTATGCTAGTAAAAATATAATTACTCACCAATTATTCCTATAGAAAGGCCTCCAAATGCGTAGCCAATAACTTTGCCTCTTTTGTAGTCATTTTTAAATGTGGCTGCAACCAATCCCAGCGCTGAAAAAAAAATGGAAATGTTTCGTTTTTTTTTAATCAAATGACATTTCGCATATCGTCAAATGTAATTCCTTAGTTTTGTTATTACGACGTATCGGTCATTGAATTATTGGTTTATATGTTGTTGAGGTCGAAATGCTATATGGCCACTGGAGAATGTTTTGGTCAAAAATTCAAGAACTTTTGTTTGAATTTTAAACATTTGTGTACTAACCTTGCATTTGCGTTTAAGCAGTGAACACTATATTTACAAGAATTTGTCTTCTTGGACCAATTCTGATAATTTATTTTAGGGGCCAATATAATGAGCAACCCCAAAATTAATTAGGAAGATGAAGAATGATAAAAACAACAAAAAGGTAAGTATTCAATGAAAATATGACCCATTGGAAGCTACAACTTTTTTAATGATACTCTGACGATTACATACTATCTCTATAATAACAAATCCAGTAAAAAATACAAATTATGGCTCTCATATTACTGAAACCCTCATTATAAATATGAAGTTAAAATCGTTCAAAAGATTATAATCTGTTGGAGAAATGTCAGGTGAATATGGAGGCTACCTGGAGACTTCATATCTCAATTCTAAAAGCTTTGACTCTACCAGCTGCGAGGCACTGTCATGGAACATTTATGTAGGACCTATTTCTCCAACTTTTTTAACCTCTACCATTGCCTTGAGTTGATGTTAAATTGTCGAAGTCATGAGATATCCAGACAGTACTTGAAATGTTTTTCGGGGTTTGTTGAAACTGCTGTCGATAAATATTTAATAGTCAAGATAAAAGGTTCATTATTTGTATTCATATTTTTTGATGTAGTAAAATTAAAGTACTACTATATGAATAAATATAAGTAAGTATAAACAAAAGCATCAGATTATGATAAGACGTTGAACAATGCAGATTTTGGTAGCAACCATGGTATACTTGCACTTAATCTCAAGACTTCAGATGACAGATCTCAGCGATGTTTTTTTCAAAGGCGATATATAAAGTATTAGAAAACGATCTTTATTCAGTTGAAAACTCTCACCTGTTACTGCCGTAAGCGAAGATGATATTCCTTGAACGATTCTTGTTGCTATCAACAGCCAATAGTTCCAACTGAAAGGGAAAGCTGCCAGAAGAGAAAGAAATCAAGTATTTTATTAATAAAAATCGATTTTCGTATTTACCCGTGCATAATCCGCTTCCATAGACAATCTTCACCTTTCGATGAAACTTCAATTTCAAATGAAAACTGCATAATCCGTTGTATACAATTACGTCTACAAATACTGAACCACAATCATTTTTCCATTGATAATACGCACCTGGATTATTTTAGCTCAAAATCCTAAGAAGACATGCGGATTATACGTGGTGAATACAGCAATCCGAAAACTGGGGGTAGAACATGCGGAAGCATATTATTAAGCGTATAGTGAGGAACAAGCTCACAAGTAATACTTTGCAAAACCAACATGCTTATCGAAACAAGTGTGCAAGTAATGAGTAATGCTTTATTTTGAAGCAGAAGTTTTACTTTAATATGCCAAAGAGACGTAGCTGGGGGGGGGAGAGGAATACACGATGGGTCTATCTAACCCCTCCAATGGGGACCCCAAATGTAAATTGTAATTTACCTACGGCATTTCTACAGAATCGCACTAAGTGTTGAAAATTGGGTTTCTAAAGGAGCCAGTCCTTCAGTTTGTGCCCGATGGCATTCACGCGTGTCTTTTGATAATTCGAACTTTATTCCGTGATCACTGCCCAACAAAAAATGAGAGAAAAAACTTATTCATTGATCACTTTTCTAAAAAATTCTTTTGATTGATCAACCTCCCCCCCCCCATCAAGTTACCTGAAGATTTTTCCAAGAGGTGGTTTATATTGAGTGACTGAACGCACTTGATCATAGAATCCATAGAAAATCTCGAATGGCGGTGGGCTGGCCATGTTGCAAGAATGGCTGACAATCAATGGACATCACGACTCACAACATGGATTCCCCGAGACCATATGCGCAACCGAGGCCGGCAAAATGTTAGATGGAGAGATGAGCTAGACAAGTTCAGGAAGTACTGGCTCCGTGACGCCCATGATAGGGAAGTGTGGCAAATCCTGGGGAAGGTCTATGTCCAATGACGGACGATAAAAGACTGATGATGATGATGATGATGAGCTGAGCACGGCACTAGACCAAATGTTGCAACGATTTCCTTAAGTGCAGGGGGCTGCCTGTCTTGAAAAATCGGCATTCGAAAGTCTGTTTTGTTGTGCTTAGCTTATAGAATAAGGATGGATGAAGACTAAAAAGATTATTTTGCGTCAGTTTTCCTGGGGAGGATGTCCTGCCGGCTTTGAAAATCAACATTCTGAAATCATAGCTTTTACCTAGGCTCGAACACCGAACTATGGTACCGGTGGGAACTACGCAACGACCCAGGCCTAAATCAATCAACATATTCATGCTTCTAAATAATCCCACAGTTGATTAAATTCGAGGCTTAATGATTTAAGTGATAAAATCATTGGAATTGATTTATTTACCTTTCTCAACTTCATTTCGATACAGAGTTTATTTGTTTTTCGTTCTTCTTCATTTTCTGGGAGGAAATAAACTGTATGACTTGAGAAATAAAGCAGTGAACTAATGTTTTGGAAAAAACAAAATTACCATGATGTGAATTTAAAACAAATATAGCCATCATTTATGTGGTTCAATTTCTCAGTAAAACATGGAATAAACTTGATTCATTGGCCGGAGAGGATTTGAATTTCTGTCACTGAAATTTCTAAGACTTGATTGCAAATGACAGAACTCACCTTACGATTCCCTTTTTATAAAAATGCTTCTTTTACAAAGAAAATTGCACGCAAAATGTGAGTTAGAAAAGGAGATAAGTACTATTTCTTTCAGAACTCTACGGCACGCGGTGTTTAAAAAAAAAAAAAAAAAGAAGAAATGAAAGAACTCTTTGAGAAAAAATGAATGAATAACATTGTGTTTCCATCTCAACGGTCGAATTATGCAAGTAATTTGATTATTTGCAACTACTTAGGAATAAAGAATAGACATTTATAAAATCACGTGTCCACTATCTTTACATGTTTGGATAATTGTAGGGTTTGCCTTTGGAGACGCCTTTTTTGTGTCATCATTTTTACTTATGTCTTGTCAGTTATTAAAGATTTCCTACATTTTTTTTAAGTCCACATTCCCGGGCTCTCTTCTGAGGATGCGATGTAAATGAGCTCAAGGCAATTGTGCTAGCCTTCAACGATAACAGACAATATTAGTGAGAGAAGTGGTATGAGGTGCATCTGAATTGGTTGAGGAGAGAGGGAGAGAGATTGAGACAGAGAGAGAGTAGAGGGAGTAGGTGAGTGAGAGAGAAGAGGTCATGGGTTAGGTTGTACTGATTAAGAGACCAGGTCTCATGATGTCTCCTGCTAGGTGAAATATCTCTGGAACAATTATCGTATGAAAAAAAGAACACGACAATAGAAACAACTTGTGTATGCATGTGTATGCGTGTGTGTGCGTGTGTGTGTGTGAGAGAGAGCGAGAGAGAGAGAGGAGAGAGAGAGAAATGTGTTCTAATTTTTAACAAGATTTATTTCATTTGTTTGTCCTTCTTTTGCAGAACACAGCATTGACATTCCAACCATATTTAATACAGATAGAAATGGGTTAGTGATATAATGGCGACACGAGGTATGTTATGCATGTATCGGTATGTTACGTGTGTATGATATATATATATATATATATATATATATATATATATATATATATATATATATATATGTATATGTATATGTATATATATATATATATATACATATACACATTTATATATATATATATATATATATATATATATATATATATAAATTAATAAAAATGATAAAAGGCCATTTATACACACATGCGTAGTTACACACATATATACATATGTATGGAAGGTTTATAAATCTGTATAAAAATGGAAAGTTTATTCATATTTATATACATATACATAAATTGAAAGTTTATAAATATAACTATAAAAATGGAAAGTTTATGCACACACACGCACACACACACACACATATATATATATATATATATATATATATATATATATATATACTTTCCTTTTATATATGTATGTATACAAATATGAAAATGGGGAGTTTATACATCTATGCATATATGTATATAAATAAATGGGAAGTTTTTATATATATATATATATATATGTATGAATGGAAAATATACACATATATATATATATATATATATATATATATATATATAGAGAGAGAGAGAGAGAGAGAGAGAGAGGGGCGTTTGTGTGATGTTCATGCAATTTCATCACGGAATATGATCCTTTAAATTCTCAGAAATTTTGATTCAAATCTTGTATCAAAATACATATATGTATGTGTTTGCGTGCATGTGTATGTGCATGTGTGTGCGCGCGCACGCACGTGCGCGTGCACACACACCTACTTATAATAATAATGATATGTTATAATTTGTCGATGTGGGAAAAGGCAGCAAACGAGCTAGGAAAGTTCGAATTGTTTGAAAGAAAATAACATTTCTTACCAAGTGTAGAACCCATAAGCGCTACATTTCCGAACAACATTGGCTTTCGATAACCAAATCTGGAAATAAAAAGAAAGAATTTCAATCGATAAATTGCATCACAGTCAATTATTGGACAACCGTAGCGCCAAATTTTGAAGTCATGTTAGAAAATTCCCATCGAAGAATAAATATAGTCAGAATGAATTCTCTCTATGACATCACAAGCATTTTCCATTGGAAAACATCTTGAATGGAATGAAAAAAGCATCTAGAAATACGTAGATTCTAGAGAATCTTGATTTTATTAGTAAACCCATCAGAACAAGGCTCCCAAAAGGTTAAAACAAAAAAGTTCATTAAAAAAAGAAGCAGTTTCCATAGGGGTTTAGTGGAGTACAGATGCCAATTTTCAAATCTGTTGACAAAACGGCACGGCCAGGAGCGTGGGACACACAAACAGACACATGAACAAATGAAAAGACACACCTAAAAAAAAAAAAAAGGTTAGCCGCCCCTTCGCCATCGCTGATGGCTACTGCATCTGGTTATACGAGGCAACTCCGATTTTCGTAATAAATACAACAATATCTTCAATATGATTACTTCGGCTTTTGATGTTCTACGATGAAGGTATTACTGGTAAAACAACACATTAAATCATAATGGACAGTGCGGTTTTCAACAGTATAGAAAATTTTGGAACAAATCAACCACACTATTCTAGGCATTATGCTAGTCGTTATGCTTCTTTTTATGATAGAATCCTGGACACCAACTTACTGATTTCTGGATTTAGCTGAGTATTCCACAATATAAAAAGTGTAAAGCACCCATCATTAAAAGTTAACACAGGAGCAATTGCCTGCGGGGTAAGTTTCCAAACCATTATTCCATGGCAAAGTCGGCCATATAGGTATTTTCTGTGATTAGCCCAAGGCTATAACTCTAAGGTACCCAGTGCGGATCAGACCCCAGTGAGATAGGTCAGCGAATCTAGTGTTTCAGCCATAACTCTACATGTCGCTCATACTGGACAAGAATTTCAGTCTCACGAGGTCGGTGTTTTATTTGTCTCCCATACAACATTAGAATGTTAAGGCCTTTAAGCTTAGTGCAATTGGCAAATTCCGGCCTAACTGGATTTGAGTGGGCGTCTTTTGAGAAAGAAAAAAATGAGTTAACGATGCGCGGCACGAACTTACCAGTATCCGAAACAAAAACCATAGTATAATATCGAAATAAAAAACGTAGACTTGAGAGATAATTTTCAAAGAGAGAAGTAATCTCATAACAATCTCTCTCTCTCTCTCTCTCTCTCTCTATCTATCTATCTATCTATCTATCTATCTATCTATATATATATATATATATATGTGTGTGTGTGTGTATGTATATATATATATATATATATATATATATATATATATATATATATATATACGAAATTTTATGAAAAAGTCTGTCTATAGTATGTGTATACTCAAAAGAATATAATCTTATCTAGAATAAGAATTTATACTGCATTATAAGTGAATACAGCAACATTACGAAACAAAACAAAATTAAAAAAGCAAGTGTGGGTGTGGTGTGGCTGCTATTTCTCACGGGGGTAGAATGTGAGACTCGACTGACAGCCTTTTGGATACCCCTTATGGGATTAGGAATGTGTGCCGTGTTTTGATCAGGGCGTTGAATCACTAAATTCAACCCAATCAAGGAGCAATACAATTGAATGAGTATTCACCGCGGACCGGATTTTACAACACAATCAGAAGCCACATAAATTTGCTTATCAATGGGTTGCAGGTTTGGACAAAATACAATATGGTGTGTTGGTGCTCATGCAGTTAGAGGTTAGGAGTTCCTCCATATGTCTCATATCGTCCAGGACAGTCAACTTCTGACTGTCACTTATTCCGGAAAGGAAGGAAGAAAGTGAGGAAGGACTAAACGAAGAAAGGAAAAAAGAAAGAAGAGAAGAAAGAAAGAAGAGAAGAAAGAAAGAAGAGAAGGAAGAAAGATAGAAGTGGGACAAAGGAAAGAAAGAGGAGAGAAGGGGAGAAAGGCAGGCAGGAAGGAAGGAAGGAAAGAAGTAAAGAAAGAAAGAAGGAAGAGAGTGGGGTTGGGAAGTATAACGAAGAGATTACAATTAAAAGCTCTCTCACCTTGTCACAATATAACCAACAAAAGGATTGCAAATAAACTGAGCAATACCCTTGGCGGCGATCAGGTACCCGTATCGTCCTTGGTTGTTGATATCATCAGAAAAGCTGTCATCTTTCGCAAGCACTGGTAATGTGAGGTTTAATTCGGTCATGTTGATTATTCGTGGATGTTCCAAATTGTAAATCATTTCAGGGAGGATTGGGTCTATTAAAAAACACAAAACACAACATATCGTTGAATTAATCCTTCAGCGACACAACAAAATAGAAATAAAAGATTATTGTTAATTTCAGTGTCGAAAAATCACATATTTCCCCGAAAACTGCTGATAAAAAACCTCAGAAAACTGCCAAGTCGACAGTACACTGCTCTGTGCGCTGATTAATATATCTGGCGAAGGTCAACTCCGTACAGTGATCAGTTGCCGAGTAATGCAGTACATACATGCATACTAACAGACTGATATGTTTTTACTATTTAGACAAGTGGAAGTAGACTGGAAAAAAAGGTGTCAGAATAGACGGCGAATACCCAAGTAACCTCAGATTTGCTGGTGACATCATCTTTTCCCTAAGAACCTTCATGACCCTCAGATGATGCTGGACAGACCGAAGGAAGAAAGTAAAAAAGTTGGCGTTCACATGAAATGCTGCAAAACAAAGATCATGTGCAACAATCACGTCGGAAACGCAAAACTGGAGGAAGTAGACTACTACATCTTCTTAAGACAACTAATCTCCATGAAATCTCAAAAAGAAGAAGAAATCAAGCGAAGAATCACTACGATGGCAAGCCTTTGACAGAGCAAGCCCAGTCTTCAAGAATGAGAAAATCCCATTAGTCTTAAAAAGAGGAATATACAATTAATACATCCCCCGATAGTCATCTACAGGGCTGAAACAGGGATTCTGACCAAGAGACTGACCTGCAAACTGAGAAGCATGCAACGTGCACTTGAAAAAAATCATACTCAAACTCTCATGGAGAGATCACAAGAAAGCACGGTATATTTGGGGAAAAAGAGGAGTCCAAGACATCATGGAATCCATTAAGAAACTCAAATGGCAATGGACTGATCATGTTGCAAGAATGGCAGACAACTGCTGGACATCAACGTGGATCCCAAGGGATCATATGTGAAACCAAGGTCGACAAAATACAAAATGAAGAGACGAAGTAGACAAGTTCAGAAAGTATTGGCTTAGCGTCGCCCATGATAGAGAGGTCTGGTGAATCCTGGGGAAGGTTTATGTCCAATAACGGACGATAAATGACTGATGATGATGATAGGGAATACGATGTCGAACGTCTCACCGGTTAGATATCTCACCTTTGCCTGACGATCTACTGTTATCCACCTCAAATCAAAGATCATCTCTTCGTAATCTATCTAGCAATTTGGCTTACAGAGGAGCGAGGGATTTCAGTGATAGCTGTAATTATTGTTGCTTTTTCCAAGCCAATTTCGGTGACCCCGTAGTCATGGCCAGATTTAACGTTGGTGGGGTCCAGTTCATATCATTTCGTAGGACTCTTCTATTTTTGTACCTGGTTATTATTTTCATACAAATCAAAACGAAAATGAAAAAAATCATAAAATCATGATGTTTGATTTAACGTAAAGTCCTTAATGGATAAAAAATCTACCTCTAAAATCCTCAAACAAAATGAAACTCTGAAATGAATAAACATTTTTTTAAAGACATGAATTTTGGGGGATTGGGGGCTAAAATATTGTGGCCATGATGAAAGAATTATGCTGGGCCTCACATGGAGAGACCACGGGGTAGTACATCCGAGAAAAGACAAGAGTCAGGGACATCATAGAATCCATTAAAAATCTCAAATGGCAGTGGGCTGGCCATATTGCAAGTATGGCAGACAACCGATGGACATCATGACTCACGACATGGATCCCCCGAGATCACATGCGCAACCGAGACCGGCAGAATATTAGATGGAGAGACGAGCTAGACAAGTTCAGGAAGTACTGGCTCCGCGACGCCCATGATAGAGAGGTGTGGCAAATCCTGAGGAAGGTCCATGTCCAACAACGGACGTTAAAAGACTGATGATGATGATGATGATGATGATGATGATGATGATGATGATGATGATGATGACAACTGTAATGTTTACACTGCCATAAGTGTATGGTCTGTATGTCCACAGTAGAAAGAAGTCCTTTCAATCAAAGAAGAAATCTTCTTGAATGTTATGGCAAATGAATAAGAACATCAAACGACAATTGAAGACATCAGTGCGTGTATGCACCTCAATTACTTGCCATACAACTGGCCATTGTACGGAGTTGACATTCGCCAGGTACATCAGTCGACACAATAGGCAGTGCATTGTTCAGTTTGGAGTTGTTCCGATCAGCGGTTCTCTAGAAATCTAATGAAAATAATTTTTTTTTTAAATGCAGATAATAGATCTTTCTTTATAGCTTCTGAAATTATTTCCTTTGACTCCTGCCCTTTAGAATTATCTACATTTGATATAAAATATCTAAATTGGAAACAGTGGAAAGAAATAATCAAGTCGTAGTTTTGCACGGTGGGCGGAAAATTATTTTACGTGACAATTATGGCAGACAGCTCCACGCACCATGACGCCCGACCCCTTCCAAACGTGCACTTCACGTGGTTTTAAATGTCACAGTCCACTGGTCGCTGAATTAGGTTTATTAATGATATAACGTCTTTTACGGAATTTTCTCCTCATCTTTGTTCATTTTTTTTACTACAACGCTTCGGCTGTTGTACCTTACGGCCGTCTTTAGGCGTTGAATGGGTGTATTTTTTTATCTTCGGGGCGGAGAACACCCGTCTCGTCAGTTGCATGGAAACATTTGCATTCCATTGTTTAATATCGGGTGTGGTTATTTCATTCTATTTTTCTTTTGTTTCCACAATTGTCTGTGGTAATTGATGTCAGACATCTGCAGATAAATAACACACTCATTTACCACCTGAAGACAGCCGTAGAGTACAACGATCAGATCGCTGTGTTCAAAAAATAAACCAAGATAAGGATAAAAGTCTGCAAAATCTTTACATAATGAAATTTCCTCATCTAAAAATGTCAGATAGATTTATGAAGTTATGAAGAATAAAAACAAATAACAACAAAACAATCTGGCATTTTTTGATAAATATGAACATTTTGATACTTGTCTGTTATCTCTGTTAGCCACTCTTATCCGACGAGACTGGGGAACATAGCTTTAAATCTTGACAAAGATTTAGTCACTCTGAAACAGAGAAGTGTACAGTCACGTCGGAGATTTTTTGTCTCGTTATTGAGAACCATTAACCCAATACTATCAGTCTCATGTAAGTTTGAGAGGAGATTGGTACCCCTGCCCAATTAACTCCCTTTGCACTAGTGACACCATGAAAGATCTTGAACTGAGGAGATATTCTTTCTCGCTTCAGGTAGCATGTTACCCTTTACTGCCGGAACATATAATATGAGAGACGCGACTAAGTAACCCCGCTCCCAGTGCCCTTATAAAAAAATATACCATGAAGGATCAAGACAGCAAAACTAGCTCGTTAACCATTGCTCGATGTGTATACAAAAGTTGAAGTATATGACCAGTATTTTTTTTTTTATGAAATCTAAATTAATCTTATCTTCGTACAAATTGTCGGCCATCTTGAACGTCAGCACAGCATCGATTTTCTGACATCCTCATCTCCTGAACGGATCCGGTTATCCATTTCGTCAAACCATCAGAGGTCACAGAATAATAATCCAGTAATACGCCCCTGACCCACTAATTATGTTCATATCTTGAAAGCATTAGGACTATTAGAAACTCAAATATGAAATAAATGGTCCATTGCAATACAGTAATTAGAAGTAGATAAGTTCAGAATGATCTGGCTCTGCATCGCCCATGATAGAGAGGTCTAGCGAATCTTGGGGAAGGTCTATGTCCAACGATATGATGATGATGATGAGCATTTCATTTTCGAGGGGAGTGTGCGTGTGTGTGCAAAGTTTCAAGTTACTAATATGGATGGTTAGGACCCAGAAGAGTAGAGAAGAAAGAAAAAAAGGTAAAGAAAAAAGTAAAACGTGATTTAACACATAACGTCACTGAATTACTCTTTCTTTCCTCCTCCTCTCTCTCTCTCTCCTCCATATCTGACTGATTGGGGTGATAAAGTCAACTCTCTAGGAGTTTGACAAACACTTAGCAGAGCCGCAAACGTCACCCAGTTATCAGCTTATGGGTCATAGCTACAAAATCGAAGGAGGTAGAATTTACTTTTACTTACCAACTAAGGTCAGCAGTAAGCTATCGTTAAATAATGACAGACACACGATGCAGATGATAAGATAGGAAGAAGACCGGAATCTGTCGAAGCAGGATTTTTCAGTTAGTGGATCTTCTCGGATGACCGTCACGTTGGATAAAACATGTTCTGATGACGACGACGCTCCATCGTTCGTTGATCCGTATTGCTGCTGAAAGAATTAGACAAAAAGGACCAATTTATTCATCAATCGACACAAGTTGTTTAAATTCTGAAATTCAATGTTTCCATCATAAAAGAGAACAAACATTCCAAAGGAAATAATGAAACACCGCTACACGTATATTCTACTTGTTACTTCGTAAGCAATAGGGAAGGTAAGATCAAGTTATCCTGTTGAAAATATTTCCAGGGTGGTTTGAATCATGAATCTATGATTAGAAAACAAACAAACGAAAAAAAAAAACTGGTCTGCTTAGTCCTTGATAGGGTGATCAATTAAAAAAAAAACTTGAAAATGGGGTGATAAATGGATAAGTTTCTTTTTTTTTTTTGGCTATGATCACTAAAAAGTGAAAATTGAAAAAGAAACGAGTTTGACTGCTACAGGTTACAAACTGAGGGACCAATATAGCAAAAATTTTCAAGGTAAATTGACCCCCTCCCACCGATTTATGTGGAAATTTTCAAAAAACAAAAAAGCATTTTCCCTACACATTAAAGGGAGAGTGAGTGCACAATTTCAAGATTCTACTATGAACAGTTCAGGCTTGGCAAAGTTCAGACAGATAAATACATACATAAGTAAATATAAATGTCAGAACACATTAATAACATATTCCCAGCAACAGTGAGCAAATTCTGACATGTTGGTGAAATCACAGTTACCATCTTTTCGGTCTGGAAACTCTAAAAAAAATCTGCATATAAAGAAAATGGTAATTGCTTTGTCATTTTACGTCATTTCAGCTCACCATAGTTTTCATAGGAAGGCTCTCATTTCAGAAAGCCAAGAAACCCTGTATGACATAGATTAATGCCGTTGGAACCCTGAAAATGACATGGCTTTAAAAAATCAATCATTACAAGAACAGAGCCAAAGAGAACCAAATGTAATTATAATCTATAACACTAAGGAAGTTCCTCTTCGAATAGTGCGGGTTTGGAAGGGACCACACTTTATGAGCAGCCTACCACAATTGTCATGTAAAATTATCCCCCGTCCGCCTGAAACTACGGCTTCGAAGTATTTCGATTACTTCTTTTCAGAGTTGCCAATTTAGATATTTTTTGTTTAAATTTTGAATAATTCCAAAGAATGGAAATCTAAGAAGATGATTTATAGAAACTATAAACAAAAATCTTTATTCTATAATTTTTATACTATTATTATTTTTCTCGAGAATTGCTGATCCAAACAAGTCGACAATATACCTGCTGTTCGTAATGATTAATACATCTGGCGAATGTCAACTTGGTACGAGAGCCAGTTGTTGAGTAATCGCGATGCATACACACAGAGACACACCGAGACAGAGATGTCTTCAGTTGTAATTAGATTCGATAACGGTAACAATTTCAGGATCTATTTTGACCATCTTTGAGTCTCGTGCAATCAATTAACGTGTTGTTCATTTCTCAAATGAACATTTCGAGCCTCCACATGTACTGACTAATAATATAAAATATTATAACCAAACTTTTTTTTCAAATTTTTATGAATAGATACCGTACGGAAGAATCTGTTTTTAAAAGACGAGTTTTCCAAATGAAAAAATAGATGCAAAAGTATTCGAATTCCTTAGATGGGGCATTGTTAATGATTATTGATTTTGTGATTAGATTTTCTTTCAGTTCAATTCAATTTAATTCAATTAAGAAGGGAAAATATTGTTGAAAAATCATAATAAAATTATTTTTAAATCTTATTTTGAGTTAAAATAGAATTTACAGAATTTGTCTGAAATTAAGATGCTCGTTCTAAACATAGTTTTCAAGCTTTAGCCTCACCATAACATGATTTGGTTGAGGTATTGGTTACTATAGTACCTCTATCAATTTTCAGGTGTAAGTTGTGGTAAAATCGAAATCACACACTGGGTGGAATCTGCAAGCTAGTGGTTGTAATCACTCATAATTAATTTAACTAAGTAGTCAAGTAACGGATCACAGGCTTGTTCAGGGCAACCCCTAGTACATCAATCCACATGCCAGTAAGACAACCGAATGAATGATAATGTGAACAAAGAGAGAAAAGATGAATTTAAAACAATAAGAATTTCCCGATCAAGGTTTTAAATGTAGTGTGGGTTCAGAGGAATAAAACAGCTAAGGCAAAAAAAGGATAGTTTATGATAAATTAGAGCATCAAAATCATTAAGAGGATTTGGAATACCAAGAAATATCGGCTGACAACCAACCTAGAAAAACGCCAGGTGATAGAGGTCGGTTGACGTCTGACCTAGAAAAAAGTGATGCTTATTAAGTCAGAAGTTGATAGGTAATTTAGAGAAAAGGCCTTTGTCTGCTTTTCTAATACAAGCAGCTCGGTCGTTGGTGAATCAGGCAGCCCCTTGATAGTGATTGTCTGGATTAAAGTAACACAGCTGCTGCTCTGTCCCTACTTACACGTCGAACTGACAACACTAGAAAACTGACCCTTGGGTTCGCTCACCATTGAGCAGTGATCGGTATCTTTTTGCCTAGAAGACAGCAGTTTTGAATAAAATCAACCTCTTGAAAGTTGAATCAGTTTGCTATAAACCCACGCCTAGACAATTGTTTTCAGAATCCATAAAGTTGATAGAACAACATATCTGGTTTCCCCAAAATTAACACAGGATTTTAAATCGGAGATATGAGTTGGATTCCCTGAACTTTTGATTGCTTTTATTAAATAGGGAACAGTCAACTCGAGATAGACCGCACGGATACGGACACATTTTGCCTTAGGACCGAATGACGTCAGCAGTCTTACCGACATAAACAAATACCACGTGCTATTTTACGATTCTTCAGATCCAACAACACGAAAAGTGAAATATTTGATTCGAAAAAATAGGGGAAAAAAAAAAGTTTCTTTTTTATAACTGGAGAGAAAAATTTTGATTTTTAAATTAATATATTTTCAAAAGTTACTTATCCCCTGAAAAACGAAGACGAGAAAATTAACTTATTCATTGATCACCGATTTTCTCGTGTTTTTTTAGTTGATCAACCCAACACAGCACGCTGCCAAAAGACATTGGTCACGTGACAGTTTCTATCGAGGGACCAACCTGTTTTCACTTTTCTGTGTATTCACTGAGTGAGCGTTCCAGAGATTGAATTGTGGACCTTATTATCTCGAGGTAAACGATACCGTAAGCTGACTCTTATATTTTGCCAATACTCCTTATCATTAATGTTACTGCCATGACAGACGCTATTGCAAGTACTTATTGCTTTGAGAAAGTATATTTACAAAGAATATTCAAAACCTCGTTGTTAAATATTTACCGATAACATATCAGTAGGACGAAAGCCGGAATAGGGCATTCATAGCAAGATACAAAGCAGTATTGCATCTTAATGATTTAATAAAGAACAATAATTGACAGAAAAATAACATATAAGCAGGTTCACTTTTAAATACCAAAGATAAGGTACTCCGTGAAAATTAGAAGTTTCGCAATAAAACATGTTATGTTCGACACGAAGAGTTATTGTGCTACGAAATGAAATGACCCAAAAATAGTCACGAAAGCTTTTTGTAATAGACTGAAAGGTTTCTCACACATGAGGAACGTTTTTGTCCGCCAAGAATAAAACTATGGAAATCGTATTCCAGCAAATTATTTGAACAGTAACCTTGGACACATGCGAGGAAGACTTTTCTTTCAGCCCTTCCCCCTTTCTATCTTTCTTTCTGATATCATGTACCTCCCACCAGTCCAACCTCCGATGACCCAGGCTAACATACCATCATCGCCATTTTGGGGGTCAGAAAACGCTGATAAAATAGATTACCAAGTGAGGACAAGGCTCACTAGCAAAGGCGTTCAAATTTGGCACTGCTAACCATTGAGATTTAGCTGGCACCTAGCGCGCATGCGTGCGTGTATGTATTTATATGTCCTCTAATATTAGTCCTCAAAGCGACGAAAGGCTAATGTCATTACACAAATCAGAAGTCTGTAGGTTTAACATTTTTTTTATCTGAAGTGTAACGTTTCTTTTGTAAGTGATTAGATTGTTTGGTTTGCCATTTCGAGACTAAAAGTTAGAGAAAAGTATTATTACATTGGAAAGACGCCTACGACATTTAACCGTCGAGCAAGCAGACACTGCTATTTATTTTTCTCATTCGATGGATTTTGCAAAGAAAATAGCAGCCTTCTTCCCAAAGATGTGAATTACTCTTATTAAAGTGATTATCTTTCCCCGCTACCATCGGATACCATCCTGCCAACTTCAGAAGCGCCGCCATTGTGATTCGAATTGTGAAAAGTATTGTGATTCGTTCATTGTGTGATATTGGTGAAAATAGATATCTAAGAAGCGGCGAGAAAGTGTGGGAGTCTTACGTTCCTTGAGCAATCTTGCTTACTTATATAAATCGAAATCTCTAGGGGACTTCGCGGTTTGAACTTGGTTGTTTACTTGCAGTCACATCATGTAGCTTGAATTATATCATAGCTATTTTACTAGAGGATCGTGTGTCGTATCGACGGAGAGTGTAATTTTCGCTGAAGTCGTTGCTAAGTGGTTGATACACACACACACACACACACACACACACATATATATATATATATATACACACACACATATATATATATATATATATATTTGTGTGTGTGTGTAGGAAGAGTATGGTTTCAAAACCCGATAAGCACTATTTGAAAAATGAATGTGTTTAATTAAATTGGAAATCAAATTCTTGGTTTGATCTTTTCATCTTATTTAAAACTTATACACTGCATATATGCAAGAAAAAAAGGTTGTAATAAGAATCCTGAATTTGATTTTTAGTTTAACATATTTTTTAGAAGGCATTTATCGCGTTTCGGAACCATACTCTTCATATATATATATATATATATATATATATATATAACAGCGGAGAATAAAACAAGCAAAGAGATTTTTTAACAATAATGAAGTTCTGTACACTTGGTTATATCTAGATCTAATTTGCCCATTTTCCTCTGATGATAACTGAATGTTGAAACTATTTTGGACGCATAAAACTGAAATAGAATTCTTTACCCAACTCTGTGCGTCTTCCATTTGTTAATCCATAAGAACTAAACATATCGCCGAAGAGTGCATTATCGATTTTCTCAGCTGCTGTAAGTCAGATTTATTTGAAACTTGATAGAAAGCTGTTCCTTGATAAGATGCTTCTTATTTGAAATTGTCTCTTACTTATGACCACATGATCTGGCAATCATCATCATCAGTCTTTTAACGTCTGTCGTTGGACATAGACCTTCCCCAGGATTTGCTGCACTTCTCTATCATGGGCGTCGCGGAGCCAGTACTTCCTGAACTTGTCTAGCTCGTCTTTCCATCTAATATTCTGCCGGCCTCAGTTGCGCATGTGACCTCGGGGGATCCATGTCGTGGGTCGTGATGTCCATCGATTGTCTGCCATTCTTCCAACATGGCCAGCCCACCGTCATTTGAGATTTTTAATGGATTCTATGATGTCCCTGACTCTTGTCTTTTCTCGGATGTCTGGCAATAATGGCGTTTAAACTTTATATTGGACGCCTCATTGAACTTTTGGTTCTTGTTTTTTGAGTTATTGTTTTGTTGCTTGATTTCTTTTATGTCAAATTCAAGTCCAAGTTGAAGGCTGAAGTTAGCTTTGTTTTTCTACTGCAACAACAACAACAACAATAACCCTCACCTAATCCGGGTGGAGTGCACCGTCTGTCACTTCACGTTGAACAAAAATCGACAGATGAAATTAACGTTTCCCTACTGTGATTTGAAATCACGACCAGGTGATCAGTTGGCAGCTCTCTTACCGACTGAGCCAAAATGACAAGTCTTACATATCAACAAATTTATTCATCACGCGCACAATACAAAGGTTTCAGTAATGATCATCTATCAGAATCTAAGCATGAGTAGAGTCTGACCCTTCAGCAACCAGGCTTGTTAATCTCCTAGTCAGGGAACTGACAAATCCCAGCGACCTAAAAGATTGGCAAACAATGCTTAAGGCGATACACTCAAATTATTTAGTCGTCGTCAAGTGGACGCCAAGAGAATTGTTGTTATTATTAGACAAAAAGATCAAATTAGCTCTCTCGGGGATGCTTGAATGGTTATAACTGTAACCAGACAAGAACAAAACGCCAAAAACAGGCATGGCCAAGGGGATGCTTATTGAAAAGCTCTATACTGACATAATACAATAATAAGGATATATTTGTACGGACATGAATTGCATAAATAATAATTCAGCCTTTGGGGTTGTTTTCCACCAATTAAGGGATAGTGCATGTCTATTTATTGCAAATTTTCTTTATTCATCAAATCTCACCAAATGTTGGTGTAGGCGTTTTAAGGAACTAAGACCATTGGGGACAAGATGTGGACTTTGAGAATACCAGGTGATGTTGAAATGAAGGCGACAATAACATGAAAAGAATCTTTCGTAGCCAAAAGCTTTGAAACAGAGAAAATTACGTGAACTGAAATCAGCTCTGAATCTCCTTTACGACGATATTCAACGTGACTATGTCTGGGGAAGGAGAATTCTGACCACCACAGCGAAAATACGATATTATAAGAAATTCTCGTAAGTATTTCTGCAACTTCTCTGAAATGTCTATCAAAATTATTTTGACTCACTGAAAGTCCCTCTAGCACGTCCAATTGATTTCATTAGTCAACTCAAATATCAATACCAAACTCTATTACTGAAGGAGGACTGGATAATACTCTGAAATTTTGATACTGTTCTTTCTATATTTCTACCCACACGTTATCACCGAAAGTTGTAAATGAATTCCAACGGAATTCTGTAGAAAAGTAGAGAAATGGCAATGGGCTGAACATGTTGCAAGAATGTCAGACAACCACTGGACATCAACACTAACAACGCGGATTTCCAAAGATCATATACAAAAATATGACCGGTAAAATATTGGTGTGTTGGTGTGACGAACTAAACAGGCTCAGAAAGTATGAGCTTCGCGATGCCCATGATAGAGAGGTCTGGCGAATCTTGGGGAAGTTCCATGTCCAACGATGCCCGCTAAAAGGCTGCTGCTCATGATGATTGGATTTGGAGCGGATCCAGTCACAATTATATCCCCTGCGTTCTAGCTAACCCCTTTATTCTTATGGTCTTTTCCAGAACCTTATTATTGAAAATTAGTTTTGTGTTCGTTCTGTTGATTTTAATCTTATCTTCTGGCTTTCTCTATTCAATTCATTTGACGGGCTTCGTAAGATCGCTCAACGGGTTTCGTAAGATCCTACGTGTTTGGTAAATCATCCAAGTTGAAATTTCGGGGAATTTGAACGGACTTTTGCATGAGTCTACCCTTCTCCCAAACATTGGATCAATAAAAGAAGAGAAGAACAACTCAGCCTCTGTGCGTGGTCCATCTAAGAGCCGGCTTGGAGCGCAGTTGAGAAATGGCACTCCAGTTCCATAAAAACGAATAGTTATAGAAACAATGAACACAACAAAATTTCCAATCTTTCAAATGGAGACGAAACCATTACCCAATGGGCTCTTCTCGCATGAGAGGACAAGTTATAATTTATAACTTTGGCTTAATACAGCACGAAACTCGATTCTAAGAGTGGAGAAACAGCCCGGTCTGAAAATCAGCATTGGAAAGTCTATTTTTGTGATTTGTTCGAACAGCGACCACAGGCACGGGAAGGAAGACCAAGACTACTTTAGACCAGGGTTATATTTGGTCTTGAAACTAAATGAAGATGCTTCAGTGTTGAAATCAAGATCATCAGACCAATTTTGTATGATCCAGGGGACCTGATTAGGTAGCTTCCGTACCAAAATAATCAAATAACTTCGAATCCATTACCAGACTCAGTCTTGGAACCAAACTAAATAGCTACAGCACTAACATATTCAAATCATATAATACTTCGCCAAATGTCAGTCCGTCCGTCTGTGATCGTGAGATTCAAGAATGGCCAGAGCTATGACCACCAAATTTGTGAGGGTTATTAACGAGATCTCGAAACAGGCCCTTATCGACATAGTTTTTTGAAAATATCCCCCCTGAAAAGTTTTTCAGTGGGGATAGGGTCAATGTAAGTTTTTGTTAAATTTTCCCCTTAGTTTGTACCATAGAAAGTTCATGCTCACTTTGTAATTCACTCTCTTTCGATATTTCACCAAGTGATGTGAGAAGTGCTGGTGATCGGTTAGCAGTGCGGAAATTAACTCGGCGTCTCGGGTTCAAACCCGACTGACACTAATACCCATGATGAAAATTTTGAACACATCTCCCCCACTCAACTTTAAGGGTCAGGTGTTGAGGGATGATTTTTCCCTTCTCTCCTTTAGGGGCTTCAAAGTGAAGGGAAGGTCTTTCTCCCTTCAGGTGTCTAAAATGAAAGGAAAACTTTTCCTTGCAAATCTGACAAGTTTAACGAGGATTAAACAGGTACTAATTACTATAATTCACCAAATGTCAAGCAAAACTCAATTACAGTCGCTGGTGGGGTCATCAAATTTTCTGTGGTTACTAATGGATCAAGAAATAGGTTTCTTAGTATGATAGTTTTTGAATCCCCTTCTCATAAGTTTTTAGTATAATGTTCAATTCACAATTCAATTCACTATAGCAATTTCAGGTAAGTTGATCCCTTTGTATCTAACGGCGTTTATGCTTAACTAAAAGTTTGCTATAGTAATATAAACTTAATTAATCTAACTTACCATAATGATCGGTTAGGGGTAGGTTTATGTATTATTTATTTGGACCTGCTCGCAGGGGTCAAATGTTTATTTTTCTTTTGAAAGAAAAAAATATTTTTCGACAAAGAATGACAATTGGGCTTTTTATTTGCCGAGAACTGTAACACGTAGAAAACATACTGTTGCTATGACTTCCATGTGCAAGAGAATCAATGTACGTAAGTATTATGGGATCGAATTCGAAAATTCTGGAATGGGAAAAAATCCTGCATCAGATATCAAAAAAAATCCACGATTGAAAAAAATTCACTTAGACTAACTATTTTAATTAGTATACATCAATTAGCTTATCTCTTCCACCCCCTCTCTCTCTCTCCCTCTCTCTCTCTCTCTCTCTATATATATATATATATATACATACATATATATATATATATATATATATATATATACATACACACACACACACATATATATATATATATATATATATATATATATATATATATATATATATATCCCGTTATCAGGTTTTAACCTACCATTCTTTAACTGTTTTCCTTTTTATCAAGGATTTTCACTTATCTTATGCCATCTATCTATCTTACTATAACTTAGCAAATGTCTGTTTACCCATCTGGGTCGACACAACTCAAGGATAAAAATAATTATAAGTGTTCTGCTATTGTTTCGTATTGGTCAGCTGCTAACATGAGAGACTCTCAACAAGCGTGTTTGTGTTGGCGTTGTGTATACGGCCAAATCACGTTGGATACACCCGTTCTAAAGAAGCTTCAGTACCAAAATCATCAAATATCTCAAAATCCTCCATCAGACCTATTTGTATGGTCTTGGGACCAAATAAAGTAGCTTCAGTACCAAGATAATCTAATAACTTAAAATCAATCACCACACTTGATTTGCTGGGAAAATGGATTGAATATATACTTATTCTATTTATTGTTCACGTTTATTTCTGTTGTGTCATTTCATTCATGTGTAAGGAATTGTTATTGGATGCCATCAACCAAAACTGTTGACGTAGGTTTCTTCAGTTTTTAAGTGGGTCAGGCTGGTTATCTCTGTACGTGTCACGCTTACAGTTAGCGTCAATGGAGCTAAAGGACTAAAAAAAAATAAACATTTTCTCCCTATTTAACAAACAAAAAGTTTGTATTTTTTTTAATCCCAGCCTCCGATGTGAGTTTATGCAAAATTGGTCTCTTAGTCTATGTCCAGCAGCCTTCGCGTTTGTGTTTTTCGAAATTCGGATTTTTGAGTGATCCAACAAAAGGCAAGACACGTAAGTTAATCATCGACCACTCTTTTTCCCAATAATATCTAATTGATCACCCCTAACACAGCAAACTGCCAAAGGACGTTAGTCTTGATTTGGTTTCTATTTAATGACTAACCAGATCTGTCTCTTTTGAATTTTCCATCATTACCCATGTGGAATAGACCTTGTTAATGTTTTCCCGATGAGTAAAATCTGGGCATTTTAAAATTAAGAATGAATATGTGCTTTACTTAATGGAAGTCTTTTCAATCTTTATTTCAAACATGCCAGTTTTTATAACTCGTGACAAAAAGTGGCAGAAAGGTGTCGTTTGTGGTGACTAAAAGCAAAGAAAAAAGTACCGAATTTTTATTTTTGGAACTGAATACTTTTGTTCAGTACCAAATTTGTCCAATTTTCGTCTTGAAAAATATCAACCGTAGCGACTCAATCACGAAGCAGTCCCCGGCTGTGTGTTTATTTTATGTTGAACACAAATCAATCTGTTATGGACGCTCGTCTATTCAATGCAGACACTCGAGTGAGGTGAATAGGTAGAGTCTGTAAGATGGTTACACACACATGACCAGTCTCCTATAATCAGAGCTCAGATAATTTTCAATGTCAGCTTTGTTGATCGCTTCTTTTGGTTTTTTTTTTCTTTCATTCATCTGACTTAATCCTCCCCACATAATTTCGCTTCTATTTTCCCCACCTGATCTAAAAATCTATTTTGTCATCACACGATTTTTCTCACCTTCTAAGTAACAAGCAATGATTTATCGAAATGTACTCAGTCTTTTTTTTTTCTCCTAATTCCAAGGGTGCATTTATAGAGTTCACACTAATACCCTTTCCAAAGTATAAATCTGTTTTTCTCATAGCTATGTATGGGTAAATAGCATGGCAATTAGAGACTTATAACCCTGAAAAAACTGCCAATCTTGGGCGTCGAGCTAACACCAAGCTCCGTAAAACCCCATGATTTCTCTCGAAACATGGACAAAATATCATTGCCCCAGGTGTCGTACGACATGGGAAGAAATCTTTTCTTTGCTTATATATTTTGGGACTTTGACAGAGCTCCTATTAATTCCTGATCATTGACAATACCTTTATTCCCCGAATTTCAATTCATTTCTATAGCAAAATCAATGGCAATACATTTACATTTTCTATATATTAGCCCTATTCTGTCAGTAATATTTTAATTCCTGGCCACTGACAACCCATTCAGTCTTGATTTTCAAAAAATCATTACTAAAGCATATACACTGTACATATAATAGCCCTGTTCTATCAGTAACACTTGGATTAATTCCTGACCACTGACAATCCCTTGCATTTCTATTGCAAAATAATCAGCTATGCATTTACTGTATACGACAAAATAGCATAATTTGGAAACAACGAATAAGCTCCTGATGGGAATCGAATTCAAGGAGGGGCGTGAGTTTGAGTCTCACTTTGAAGTTAATTTTCTGATCTGGACAGTTGACTCATTGCCTTAGACTGACGACCCGAGTAAGTTGCGATATAAAAACAACTAGAAATTTAAGACAAAATGAAATACTTGAAAAAAAAAATGTTTGAAAATGCTTAATCAAAAAGAAATTCAGGATAATACTATAACATTCAAGTCTTCAAACGGATGCATAAATAATAATAATAATAATAATAATAATAATAATAATAATAATAATAATAATAATAATAATAATAATCGACATAACAAAGACAAGCAGCAAGTGCCGCCTGTGTGATGAAAAAGATGAGACCGTAAACTGCATAACTAGTGAATATAGCCAATTACCCAAGAAAGAGTATGAACATGGACAGGATAGAGTAGCAAGGTTGATACACAGGGAACTGAATAAACGAATGGGATTTAACCATCCAGAAAAGTGGTATCAGCACAAACCGGAGACAACCCTGGAGAATGGCAACCACAAATTACTCTGGGACTTTGACATCCAAACCGACCACCTCATCCAGGCAAGAAGGCTGGACTTGGTAATCGTAGACAAGAAGAGAAAAACCTGCCAAATGATGGACGTGTCCGTGCCTGTAGACCTTAGAGTTAAGAGGAAGGATAGTGAAAAACAGGGAAAATACCAAGATCTAGCAAGAGAACTGAAGAAGATGTAAAAGCAACTGGCCCAAAGACACTGAGGGTGACACTGGAGGAGCTCAGGATAAAATGAAGGATTTAGACTGTACAGACCACAGCACTACTAAGAACTGCACGGATACTGAGGAGAGTGCTAGAAATATAAGGTCTGCAACACCAAGTCTTAGCAGTGGCCTAACAGAGGAAAGAAAATAGAAGCAGATATGTGAACCACAGCACTTGTGTGATGGGCGAGGGAGAGAAGAGATGTGGGCTAAAGACCAGAAGAGATTTACTGTCACTCAGCCTCCAGCGATAACCACCGGGCAACTGGTGTGAAACTGTAAACCACAGGATTGCTGGGGACTATGAGGGTGTGGAGAGGAGGGCAGGGACTTGAGGAGATTTTCTGTCACTCAACCTCCAGCGGTAACCACCAGGCAACTGGTGTGAAATTTCAAATAATAATAATAATAATAATAATAATGATAATAATAATAATAATGATAATAATAATAAAGCAGTAGAAACCACTTGGTGAACGCATGCTTTTGTCAACGTGGTACAACAACTCAGTCGTAGAAAATTCCTGGATCTGCTCTTGAATTTAATTATTTCTTTCTTAGCCAATAGCCCATCCTTCCACAAACCTTCATTGGAATTCATTAAAAAAATTTGGGGCATAGATATATTTTGTGGTAGTAGACAGTTATCTGTGCCGAAGGAAAATAGCTGTGCATGGATTTGCTCAAGAATTTCATGACTTCTTTCGGAATCTTGTACCCATCCTTCCACAAAATTTCATTGAAATCCATTCAAAGCTTTTAGAGATATCGCATGGAGAGACCTTTTAGAGATATTGTGTGGTGTTAATGGATATCTATAATGTAGGGAAGATAATTGCACAGAGAACTCGTCCATTCTGAACAGCTTCTCTAATCTATTGTCTGCAAAATTCCATTTGAATTCATTGCGGACTTTTGGAGATATCGTGTGGACAGACAGGAAGAAAAGGAAGAATATCTTTCAATCGGAAATAAATTCCTGGATTCAATCACTTCTTCCTCAGCCTATGATCTACCTAACCACAAGATCTAATTGAGGACAGTTTGGAGATACCGGGTGGACAGAGTGGCAAACCAACGGATACACATGTAAGGGGTACATATACCCCCCCACTTCATTGGTAGGGAACAGCGGCAATGTGATGATCGTTGCCATTCAAGACGAGTACTGGCGGCTCCTAGAAGAGTATCACGTGACCTCCATGGAGCAGCGTACGCTCGAGAAGCGGTGCAAAGTCCGGTACTTGCTTGGCGAGAGATTCTATTAATCGGCGACATAGCCTAGGCATAAAAGGACCGCAGAACAATCTTCTCGCGGTAGACGGCGCCTAGTATTCCCAGACGGTTACCCATTGTGGTTATTGACCAAGCTCATAGGTCGCTTAACTTCGTTGACCGTACGAGAACAGGTGTATCTAACGTGATTTGGCCGTACACACAACGCCAACACAAACACGCCTGTTGAGAGTCACTCATGTTAGCAGCTGACCAATACGAAACAATAGCAGAAGTTTTATAAGTATTTTTAGGTCGTCAACAGTTGGTAAGAATTATGCTTATTAATATAAGCAACAATGCAGGTTAATAAGTTACAGCTTATTCTGTAAAATCCCTAAATATGAAACTATAGCCATCAGTGCCATCTGCTGGTGTGTCACTTCCACTTTTAAGTTTTAGAAAAATATATCTAATCAGCTTAAAACAGGTTTAGTCCACGCAATTGCCTCTACTTTTCTTATTTTACGATAAATGAAACAATCGCGACCAATTGCAATTGCCTGGTTACTGCTTAGTGAAAAAAGGAAAAAACAATCACCTGTATAAATAAGGATAAAATGAAGCGTTATTTGAATAATAAATAAAGGATTAAGGTTATTAACAATCGCCCAACACACTTCTTGTAAACGTAAATATTGTTCGTTGTGTTAATAACTATTTATGTAATTATTGTGGTATAAGCCGTTCTTGGGCGTCTCGCCGTCGGGTAACGGTAAGCGAGCCAGTATAACAGACCTTTACTCTCGTAAAACTTCGATCCTCACAGGGTGCCCTATATTCGTGACCTTGTGCTAAGCTAAGATTAGTGAGTACCTTTTTATAGGCACCTGGAAATTGGATAATACCTAGCTAGTCTAGAAGAACATTACTACTGTATAGTGACTACCATACTTGGTGCTCTACGCTTGTGGCCTTGTGCCAGAAAAATCTCAGTAAACCCTATACGAGAATGGATCAATAAATCCGTAGTCTAACAAGGTTTTTAGCTGAATTTTGATTTGATATTTTCACTGCATAATATTCAATCTATGTGATGGACAGCGAAGTGTTTCGTAAAGTGCTTCGACAACGAAGGATATTATGTTGAAAAATAGATATTTTCATCATCAGGATACAAACTTATTGATTTACCTACGTAAACCATTCCTTGTCATGGCAGTTCATTCGGCAGTTTTATAATGAACTAGATATTTCTATAACCCATTTGGCCATTAATTTGCGTCAGCGCAAACGCAGTCTCTACAATGTCATTATCAGTTGTAAATCTCCCCCAGACTTTTTGGCTTTCTTCAAGTCAGCGCATTTTAGGAGTACCTTGATTCAAAAACTGAATTCTGTGATTTGGAAAATGATTTCAAAAGGAAATAAACGAAAGTAATCGAAATACTTCGAAGCCATGGTTTTGTAGGAAGGACAGAAAGTGAGGATCAAATTAAGCATCAAATAAAAACTCATGTCAAATTTCGAATTTTGAGAAAAAAAAAATTCTTTAACGGAGCAAAGAAAAGTTGTCGTTTAGTTCGATGAACAAACGATGGAGGTCCATTTAAGCAGTAAAGTAAAATCGTAACAAAAATTCATGTTACTGAAAAATGATTTTTCCAATAAAAGTGTAGGTCAAAATACATCTTGTACGATGGATAAGGTGTTAGAGTTCAGTACACTAGTCTAATTGAATTATAAAAAGAACTCCAACCCCCCTCCTCATTAAAAAAAATTCGTGTTTTAAATCATTCAAAATACCACGAAGCCGAAGTTTAGTACGGTGGGCAAAAAGAGAGCGGATCAATAAACCCTACTCCCAAAAAAGTGTTTTTTGAAAAATGACTTATTCATGAAGTGGGTGCAAGTTGCTAAAATACTTAAAAGCCGTTGTTTCGTACGATAGACGGAAAGTAGGGTCGAGTTACACAGTGTAATTAAATCGTACGTAGAACCAATAGCAACATAATTATTCAATAAAGTCGAGGGAACTAACTTCTTCAAAGCCGTATTTGTGTACGGTGAACTGAAAGAGAGGGCTCAGTTCAGCAGTATAGATACATCGTTGATAGAATACAAAATCCAACATAGAAATGAAAAAAAAAATCGTGTTTCAGAAAAATTATTTCTTCAATGGAGTAAACACAAATAATCAAAATACTTCATAGGTGTAGTTTCGTTCGATGGACAAAAAATGAAGGTCCAGTTCAGCAGTATATTCAAGTCGTAAAAATACCCCCCTCCCTCCCAAAAATTCTTCTGGACCTATGATATCTCAATGAAGTATAAATAAACTGGAAAATTCGGAGCGGTATTTTTGTACGATGGACCGAATGAGAGGGTCCGATTTGATAGTAGAGGTACATCATAAATAGAATTTTCCATACCCTATTCATTCTATCTAATATATATATATATATATATATATATTATGGCACTAAGTGTGAATTAGTCATGTTGGGACCATCAGTTGTTTACCATATAACGGTTTCAGGGATTTAAAAACAAAACAGTTGTATTAACATGGCTTCCCAGCAGTGCTGATGAAACCTGACAACCCTTTCAGCTATGATTCCAATATATAGCTTAGGTTAAAGTACATGTAGATTATCATTTTACATAGAGTATCATCATATTGTATTATATATGGATGTTGTTTTAGATAGGGTATCATCATTATGTATTGTATATGGATATTATTTTATACACACACACACATAAATATATATATATATATGAATGCCTTATATTATTCACCAATTTCTTAATAATATATATATATATATATATATATATATATGTATGTATGTATATCACATGGTACAAATCAGGGATGCAATATAATATAATGCAATATCTGATGTATGAGGTTCATTTCATAGAGTGCTCGATACATTCAACTTTAAATATTAGTTTGATTTAGAGTAGAGTAAGAAATATTGTTGAATGAGGATTTGCCACACAAACACGTTCGTCCGAAGAAGCTCAGACTGGACAGAAACATAAACACGTTTGTGTATCGAATGTGTGTGTATGTACTTGCCATCACAGTATAATGTATTTTTTAAGATATTTTGATTATTAATTTCTGATTCCTTTTCCGTGTTATTTCCCTATGCAAGCCCACGTATGTCATTCCGAAGCTCCAAATATCCGCTGTAAACTATTTATAATGAAATTTACTTGGCTTACCCAAGTTGAAGCATTATACAATGAAAGGCAACATTCTTTTTGGAAGAAATACAATCAAGCTGCTTGGTGTGAGTATTCATTTGACTAAAGGCATTAGATAATGTTGAACTGTCATTTCCAAAGGACATAATATCCAGGGGGCGAAAATGGGGCTAAGGAGGCGATCGATTGAATGGACGATAGGGAAATCAATCTAAACAATGATAGCTATTACAGCTTACCGGATGTTTTTTTTTTTTTTTAATTATTTTTTGCCGGTCAAAACAAATAGGAAGTAAGATCGATTTTCGTAATTTCGTCCTAGCATTTGATTTTAAAAACTGATCTGAAAATTGATTGGAGCTTTTCAAGGTTGATAATAGGTGTATGAGCTTTTTACTACACATGCTCAAGTAGGTGATTCAGTTATAGTGTAATGGTTTTCCATAATGGATGGCTGAGTTTGTTTGTATTGTTTGTTTGTTGTTTTTTTTTGCTGCTAGTGCCCACGTAGTTAATTCAGTTATTAATAATGGTTTGCCAATGCAACCCTTGTCATGAAACTAAGTGTGAAGATAGGATACAGGGTGCTAGTGGTTCATGCCTTATTCAAAGGCAATAGTAACGAGGTGAAAAGAAACAGCCACGTCTTTTTTGAGGCAGATAGCCATTACTTCACCTTACGCAAGGTATGGACAATATGAACACAATTTTCATCTGAGCGTTTCAAAAATCTTGCAAAAATCAGCATATCACCTGATTTCGATGAATTTTTCAATACTTATCCATCAAAAAACAAATTTGAATCACATAGGAAGAGAATTTTTTTTCGTGTGATTCCTACCCAACTTTTTATTATATTCCCGCTCATTTTTACACATTTTACAGATAAATACCTAGAGATGTTGAATATGTTTCCTTTTTGACGAAAGCCCCCCGGAACTTCTCTAACTGGGATTAGCTGATAAAAATGATGAAATATCTTTTCTAAAAAGATATTGAGTGAAAAAAAAAAATTCAGATAAAATTAATCGAATAAAACTTCAAAATTTGCCCAAAAGAAAAAGATTTGACTAAATTTTCCTGTTTTTTAATTTTCGAAGCGAGACTTCCAGTTCAATCAATTCCGGGGCTCTTTTCTAAAAAAAAGTGAACATGATTAATATCTTTAGGGATTTACTTGTTAACTGTGTAAAAATCAATTAAAGCAACAATAGATAGACAAAAAAATTACCGAAGAAGTAGAATCATATGAAAAAAACTCCGATATTTGGAAAAGAAATTATTTGGGGGCGGGGAAATTGGTCAAACAATTAGATTTCGTTCATTCATATATATATATATATATATATATATATATATATGGACAAGATCACAAAGTGTGTCTCCCCGACGCCCATGATAGAGGGGCTTGGCTAATTTGGAGGAAGTTGTATGTCTAACGGCAGAGGCTAAAAGGATGATGATGATGATGATGATGATGATGATGATGATGATGATGATGATCGTACAATAGGTCACGGACAAGCATTGCTCAGTCCCCCTGCCAACCAGTCTCACGAAAGTGTTAGTCAGAAATATCAATCTGGTGCCCCCCCCCCTTATAGTACTATTGGAAGGTGTTGCACTGGGTTCGGAATCACTTGAACTGAACATTGTATACTTCTTGGGGCCTCAGGCTTGGACTGGGTGAGTTAACAAGAGAATAACACATTTCAGTCGTAACTTTTTTAGCACTAGAATTGACCAAAGATTAAAATAGAAAAATAACCAAAAACATTTACCACAGAACCATAGAATATTTTTTTTTTTAAATATGAAGATACCAAGACGAATATATTTTACTTATACTATATGAAAATAGAATAACGTTTTTTTTTATTTTTAAGATTAATTTATAATTACTTGGGATTTGTTTTTTTGTTTTTTTGTTCTTGTTTTTTTTTCTTTCTTTTTTTTTTCTTTTTTTTCCATTTATTCTTTATCTAGACTTTTTCAATTGTGCTTTGCCCGAGAAGGGTGAATCTGGACCCAACTCCGATTCCACACCTGTATTAAGATATTATCTAAACTTATTAAATTTCCTGTGTAAAGACGTGGTTGGACAAGCAATTTCATTTTTAAAGAAAGCAATTTTTGATGAATAAAATCAATTATCTTTCCTGTAAATTGTTGTTACAGTCTCAATGAAATAGAAGAAAAATTAAAATTGGGTCTCCCTTTCGGAAATGTGTCAAAACTTCAACCATTCAAATGTGTATTTTGTCGGTCAGAGTGTCTCTCTCAAACAGACACTTTTGTTCACACAGTATCATTAGTTAACAATGAAAACATGAAAAAACGTTTATGAATTAAGTGAGTCACTTATACGGACAAAAAAAAATTGAAGATACCTAAGGATGCTGATACTTAATTATGTGAACGCTTGTTAGGTTGGTCAGCGAAGTCAGTTTAAATCTCACTCTTTAGGAGTTCAGTTTTTTCAGATATCAGCATTTGCGAGATTCATGTCGTATATATTTAACAACACGATTTGGATCAACCATTTGGGGGGAAAAAAACAAAAAAAAAGCAAGACAGAACGAACTATTAAGGCACATAGGTGGACACCTCGTATTTATTGTTTTGGGTTTGATAAAAATAGAAAAATGTCTTTATTTTCTTTATTTTTGTTTCGATGCAAAAGTCACGTGACCATCAAGAAATTGGAGGCTAATATTTATTTTGGAGTAACCACGCTTTCTACTCCACCCGACAAAACACCGCAACACTACACGTGGAGGCCACCCAGATTATTTAGACCTCGCTGTGTGAAATGATATACATAATAAGAGCTATGTCTGTCTCACTTATAGTATCGGTGGTAACTATAAGCCAAGCTTATGTCTACTAGGCAACACCAGCTCTCATCAGCTATCAGCAGCAGCAACCTGAACGAGCGCTGAGCGTAGGAAGTTAGAGCTATGTCTGTCACACTTTGTTTGGCTTAAGAAGCTTTTATTTTGAAGAATGAGATAATAATCGTAACTGTCGAAAATTTTTGCTGGATTAACAGGGCTTTATCTAGGAATATATACACGAACGAGAGTAGTGCATAGACGTCTCAATGAGGAAGAGGAGAGATGAAAATAAGAAGAAATGTCGTCTACAAAGAAATCATTGGTTAATATACATGTAAGTAAATAGCATAGTACAATTCTATAGGTAAAGCTCATACTTCGGGCGACTACTATTCCAAAGTAATTGTTGCCAGATTGGACAAGGCTCTCACATTCTCTATTTTCTCGGACCCCATTTTGTGCGATATAGGAGTTTTATCTGTGTATTGATTTATGAAAAAAAACATTTGAATTGATATTATGCCATTAAAGAATTGTTGGGTTGGGGCTGAACTCTTAAATTCTTAAATCACCTTTTTTTTTTGCCTGATATCACGTACAATTCTATTCGTACATCGATGGTAACCTTAAGAAAAAGCGACGGTTCATCAACTTGTATGAATAAAATATTTTGTTCCAATTAAGGTCGGATTATGAGGAGATCAGATCACAGGGTAGTCACCTGTATTCAATATATTTTATTTTTTGTCAAGTTAGATATTTACTTTGAAGTTATTTACTCAAAACAGCAAAGTTCTTTTCAATTCGATTCTATTCAACGAACTTTTTGCTCTAATAAACATTCGAGACTTAAAGAATTTCATTTCGGAATTTTTATTGTTTTTTTTAATATAATATATAGCACCCAGACTTTAAAATCAATTACCCTTTGATATCCGAAACATTCAAATATTAACAAGTTTTAATTTAAAAAACAAAAAAACAAAACACTTTTTTTGTTTTGAGACTTCCATACTTTCGTGCTCAGTAAATACACACATTTCGTAATAGTAACTCTTGCCCTCTCTAGGTATTGTATTTGCAACATTGTTAATCCGACAGTGATGACGAACAGTGTCGAATTTGTCTGACAGCTCCGCCCCTCGTACCCGTGAGAAAATCAGATATGTCTCCTTCTTGTAGATTTTTCTCAGCAAGCGATATTTTGTCTCAGAAAGCCACCCCACCTAATCATCCCTAGGCTACCAAAGACAAAGACCTGAAAGGTTTCATTCACTGAAATTATTATTTTTCCATAAAGTATCGCATATATATGTATATACAAGGTAATCTGCGTGACAAATTCACGGATTTACATGTATTTCTATTAGATGAAAAGTGCTGAAATCGTTTCAACGGAAGAGTCGATTGTTTGGTGGGAAAATGAGGATAAGCCACATCGTCAGGATGGATTAAGTTGGAAGAATTAATTGTTAAGAGAAACCCTTTGGAATGATAGGAATGAAAACGATTTATCCCGGGGAGAGAGTTTGGTTCAAAATACCAAGGTTTCCACGTACGACGGACACCTGAAAAAGGATGGATGGTACAACGGTCAAGATGTTGTAGCGATCTCTGTTTCAAGAGGCGGATAGAAGATTTTTTTTCAGAAAAAGTGTTACCTTTAAATGGGAGAGTCCATTGTCACGGACATAGAAACAGAAAAATCACACTTTCCATAAGATAAGTAGATACTGTATCAACAGCACAGTGTCAAATGGCAATGAATTTGTCTGACGGTTCCGCCCCTTGCAACCATGAGAAAAAAAACAGATACGTTCCTTTTTTCAGATCTTTTTTCCAGAAAGTGACAGAAAATTGTCCTTGACCGTGCCAGATATGCACTAGTCAGATTTGCCGTATGAAATACAACTAATCTAATTATCTTATTCACCAAAATATACATGTATTTCGGTCACTTGTCTTTTCTGTCATTGATCCAATGAGATCTCGTGTGTTGAATTCTAAGTTGTATTTAGTTAGTTCCGTATTCATAAATAAACTTCATAAAACCATAGTTTTATAACATCCTTGCATTTAATTTCCTTTGATTTTCTCCTCTCTGTGATAGGTTCGACAAAATAAGAATTTACAAGGCTGTCAAAAATTAATCTACCAAGCATTATGTCATTTTGAGAAGGAAAAAAACATTCAAAGGAAGGATTGCTTAGTTTTTAGCGAGCTTTTCTTGTTAAAACCCAACAGTTCTGCCGTTTGTGAACCAAAACTAGTCAAGCTTGCTGGCTATGTATGTATGTATCGCGCGTATTGGCCGCACCAATGGAGCCAGAGGACTGGAAATTGAAACATTTAATCATTATTATGCCAAGAAGAACCTTTTCATTTAATTGAAAATTCCCACCCTAAATACGTTTTTAGGGGGAGGTTCAATCTACAATGTGAGTTCATGCTAAATATGCCCTTTAGTTTGTGTACGACAGCATTCACGCTTGTTTTTTTAAAACAGCTTATTTAGTAATCACTGCCCAACAAAAGGAGAGAGAAGTAACAAAAGATATGGTCACAGGATGGTTTCAATCGAGTGAGTAACCAGGCACGCTTTTTAGATTGTTTATATGTTTATCAATTACTTCGAAATCCGGATTAAACGATTTGATTAAACCGTAATCAATGCAAAAAATCCAATTTAATATCTTGAGTGACAAGACGACTTGTTTGGCCAAAAGCAGTGATATGCGTACCAGCACATTTTACTGGACTAAATTTATCCAGGTTACAACATATTCTTTGGTAGTCTTGTGTACTTTCTCATTCAGGGGGGGAGTGCGTTTATTACGATCACAGATAATCTTATCAATCGGTCATTGTTATCAAAATCAGTCGGTCTAAAACGTTTTATTTAGTTTGAATGAAAAATTATAACAATCATTGCAAATCTACAATACTGAAAGTGAATAGTTCCAATTAGTTCCTGTCAACTAAAGCTGTCACAAAAATGTTCAAAACACATTTCTTCAGTTTTCAGGTTGTTCCGGCTGGTTATATATCTATTACGGGCTGCATCAATTAGAGAGCTAAAAATTTAAACAATTACTATATATCTAGAAAAAAATAGGGGGAGGGGGCTGTTGGGGGCAGAATCTTTCCCCAATACTTTTTCTAGCGGAAGTTCAGGTTACAATGTAAGTTTATACTTAATCGATCAGCTTGTTTTGTTTTGTTTTTTTAATTCAGCCCTTTTGGTGATCACTTTCTAACAAAAGGCAAGAAATGTAACTTATACATTGATCACCTTTTCTTTTTCCAATTTTTGATTGATGACCCTCACATGACATGCTGCAGGTCACGTGTCGATTTCTATCGAGTGACTAACCAGGCCTGTTTTCATATTATTTGATTATTGTTATCAGCCGGTTATGGCTACCAAACGACCCCGTCCCAAAGTGAGAACAATAAGCGTCTTCCTCTGTGCAAGTGCACTTCGATTAGTACGGTTTATTCGTTTCAGAATTTTCCGTACAGTTCAAGGTCTTCATTCAATTTCATGTGTTTTTGTTTTAGTTTATACTTAATTAGTCATTTATACAGCAATACCTTAACCGTCCAAGGTGAAAAGAAATCCACAATCATCAAAACCACGCTATTTAAAGTATTCCTGTATTTCCGAAATAGATAACCAAAATCAGAATAAAACGGACCTTAAGCGATTCGGCCTTTGCCTAATCAGAGGGCAGTCTGGCACAATGGTAAGTGCATCACTACATTGAAGCGGCTATATATCGGTGGCAGGTTCGATTCCGGCGGTAACCACATTTTATCTACGTTGTCTAAATTGAATGATATATTAACCGTGTAACGACAGGAAATCATTTCAGATAGGTTTCTATATAATATAATGCAATTTATAATTCAAACAGATTTTATAAAAAATGGAAGATGACTAATATTCATCATAAATAGGTTAAGCAGACGATAACTTATCCAAATCGATATGAAATTTTTATGTTTCATGATACCAAACTGAAAGCCGTGAATTGTTTTTGATAGCAAATAAACCCAACAAAATTAGAATGCAAACAAGGGAAGTTAGAGTTGTTGGTTATTGGAGTGTCTGTCTGCATTTAAATCTACTAGATGACTCATGTGTATAAATAAGTATGTAGCCTGGCACAAGACCACAGTAGAGGAGCACCTAGTGAGGCCTGCACTTGGAACGACTAAGCATCGTGCTACAATAGGTGCCCAACTCATATATGTATTTGGATAGATACAAAGAAGCTGTGATAGATAGATAGATAGATAGATGAATACCCGTAAATCGCATTTATGAATTTTCGTAGCCTGTGAATACGCCAGAACTAACTAAATTGAAAACTATCGAGAATTATCTGAAAAAAAAATCTCTTATCTAAAATGATCTGAAATAAATACAAGCGCAATACTTTTGTGTTGTTCGTCCATAAAGACCATAAAGACCAGGAAAAAAAGTTTTTAGATTGTGAGTAGTGGTGCATTTATGAAGATTTTCAAGGTGGTAGCCCCCAAAATTGTGTCCAAGAGCGCCAAAAGACTACACAGCCCACTTGGCTGTGGTTGATCTGGGGGGTATTTGTGGGGCTACAGTTACTAGCTAGCTAGATATATATACATGTAAATAGGCTGATATATATATATATATATATATATATATATATATATATATATATATATATATATATATATATATATATATATATATATATATATATATATATATGTACATGAATATACACAATAAGTTGAAGTAACATTAATATGAAGTAACATTGATATGATGTAAATAGATTTAATTGAGTCTAAAATGAAACTTTTACGAAAATTAAATAGATAATTTAAACTATTGGGGAGAAGGAAATACAAAGTAAAACTCTCTTCATTGAATACAATGGACGCACCAAAAAGTTAATTCTAGCATCTTTATACACCTCTGAAATTAGAAACTATGCTCAGAAAATACAAATTCTTTTAAATAATATAGAAACTGTATTGAACTTTGAAAAATCATGTTAGGAATAAAAAATCTTTGGTTACAGATTCTGACAATTTTGAAGGTATATAAGGATGTAAAAATTTTGCATTCAATATATATATATATATATATATATATATATGTGTGTGTGTGTGTGTGTGTGTGTGTATAGTACAAATCAGGGATGCAATATGATATGGGATCATAAAATATAATGCAATATCCAATGTATGATGGGTTTATCCTATAAAATGCTCGATATATTCAACCGAATCTTATTAAAGTTGGTTTAGATTATACGTTCACCAATACAAATATCCAAATGTACAAGATACATGTACATGTGCATATATAGGCGCTACTACACACACACACACACACACACACACATGAATATACATATATATATATATATATATATATATATATATATATATATATATATATATATAAACAATAATTTTATAAAACTGTAATAATAAAAATTACGAATAAAAATGTGAATATGTTGCTGATGATATCTATTTGCTGTGCTCCAAATTCACTAAATGAATAGAGATGATGATTATTAATCAATGATATGGAAAATATATTCCAGGAATAGTAATGTATTTTTCGAATTGGTACTTCGTATGTACCAGTTTAGAAATTGCTCTTAGCAAGAGATATTAGAGTCACTGGAATATTTTTCTATATCAATATATCAATGTATATATAAATCAATATATCAATACATATATGTATACATATATATATATATATATATATATATATATATATATATATATATATATATATATGTGTGTGTGTGTGTGTTTGTGTACGTATATATATATATATATATATATATATATGAGTGTGTGTGTGTATCAAAACATATATATGTATCAATATATATATATGTGTTTTTGTATCAATATATATATATATATATATATATATATATATATATATATATATATATATATATATATGTATCAATATATATATATGTATCAATATATATATATATGTGTGTGTGTGTGTGTGTGTACACACTTGTATAATGTACTGGCCCGTATGTGAGGCAAAATATATTTTGTACATTGAACATTATGTAGATATTTTGTTATCCCATCCTACACACACACACATATATATATACACACACACATATATATACACACACACACACAAACACAAACACACTCACATATATATATATATATATATATATACATATATATATATATATATATATATATATATATATATATATATATATATATATATATATGTATATAATTGTTTTAAAGAAGATCCTTACTCTTATTCGAAAAATCAGGCAAAGCTTTATAAAATTTCTCCTATTGGTAAAAAGGTAAAAAACTTACAAAAAATGATTAGATCGAAAAAAAAACTAAAAAAAGTATTATATTTACCTGGAGTATTTCTCCTGATGAGCCCCCGTACTCCACTTCATTTGCAGGCATTTTTTTTTTTTTTCAAATTAAATCAAATTAACTCTTCCGAGTGATGTTCTGTGTAACTTTTCTGGTACATATATACAAATAATCACAACTTTTTGATCTACTCTACTCCTGTCGAGGAAGGTTGTCTGAGAAATGACGCATGTTTAGAGAAGAATATTTGTTTGTTTAATTTATTCCTTTTTGAATTTGAGGTCTTAATATAAATTCCAAGGATCAATAAACCAGATTTGTCGATGATTCACTCTCGGATCAGTATTATTTTCAAGAGGAACTGATATATCGCCATTATATAATTGAGAAACATATCGTCTGCAGTTTGGAAGATGACGGTCGTATTTTAAAATGGCTAATTTAAGTTGTTTTTTTTCTTCAGGAAGGTTTAAGATTCAGATCCAAGTTTTGGGCGGGAAAGACGCGTACTTTTTCCTTGTCACTTCTTTGATTTTAATCGTTCGCTAAGAAAGACGTAGTCTTGCCACTGATCCACAAGATGGCGTTTCCATCTGCATATTTACAAACACCTTTGCGAAATGTCTTTTCCCCCAAGCTCTTCAGTGGAATAAATGAATGTACAGGGCGATGATGGACTGTGGACTACAGACCATATACTGGGTGGGTAGGGAGCGGTTAAAATCCGGTCGTATTTTTTCAAGGACCGCCTTCGTATCATTACATTTCAGAAAAGAAAAAAAAACTGCGTCAGAGGGACTTTATACAAAAAGCATCATTCTTTCTGAATGAAACTTTTGTTTTCTGTTAGCAAAAAACTTATTAAGGAAACAAAAGGCGTTTAGAATTTCGCATAAAACACCCGAATGCACGTCATTTTGTCCGTTGATGAATTCGTCCATTACATAGTCGAAGGAAATAAATGGAGGGGAAAAAACATAAGTAGAATGGATACCTAAGCAGTTCAGCCAAATGAATTCATATTTCACATGATGCTGTGGGTTGCACGAGTTGGGTAAAACAATAAAGAAAATAAAAAAACGTGACTGACCTTTCACACCCACTCTCTCTCGCTGCTGTTACGAGACGCTTTATTCCCACCCCGCCTCCCGCACTAATCCTTCTCCACCTTCAGTGAGCAAAGGAGGGTGGGTTGGGAATAGAGGAGGGTGGCTTGTTGCATTAAAACAAGCCCGGTATCAAACTAGCGGCTGGGATGCAAACAGATTTACCACTGGTACGAAGGACATTTAGAGTTTTTGAAAAAAAGTACACACGTAGGATATATATATATATATATATATATATATATATATATATATATATATAACGGACAAGGAGCAACTTTTAATATTTTTTACTAATCTTTTCTTGTTTTCGTAAAAGGGAACGGGTCTTTGGTTTCAATATAAATAGATAGAGGAAGATAGAGCTCCTTCGGCAGCATCCTCTGTCAATTTCAATACCAGTTTATTGTAGTATTGAAGAAATATGCCGTCTAATTATACACACGCGCACACTAACATACACACACACACACACATATATATATACACACACATACATATATATATATATATATATATATATATATATATATATATATATATATATATATGCGGTATTTACATAGAAATCAACAGTATAACTTTGAATTTCATGCTGCTACACGATATCGAGCACTCTTCCCTTATAAATTTCAAATCTTCCCGAAACAATAACAGTATGTGTGTGTGTGTGTGTGTGTGTGTGTGTGTGTTTGCGTGGTTGTGCCTGTATATATGTATAGAAATATGTATATGTGTGTGTGAACAATGGTGAATGAAAGGAGTAGAAGTATATGGAGACTTTATTTGTTAATTAATTCATAAATGAATTAATTAGTATGCTATACATGTTTTGTGAGCTGTGCTTATCTTCGATAGCACGTGCGTACCTTTCAGTGGTTAAAGGGTTACCGTTGAAAACAAAGTTAGCATCAGTTTTTTTGCTTTAAAAGCAGAAATTGAAATCAAGAAAGAGTTTTCCTCTTTGGTTATATATATATATATATATATATATATATATATATATATATATATATATATATATATATATATATATATATAGATAGATAGATAGATATATATAGATATATATAGATATATATTCATTTAGATTATTACTACTGAATAGTGAATTCGATCCTCACTGGATGCCCATTGTCTAAATGAAAGTGTCACACAATCTGCCCATCTGTCAAACTATAGGTGCCTCCTAAACTCGGGTTCACCCCGACCAAATTTGACATTCATACCCAATGGTCCCTGGTGAAGGTTTAAGTGTAATAAGGGACCCTAATTTCCGTTCAATAGAAATATAAACATGTTCATATTCATCTTTTATTCCATAAGTTCATGCATAATTCTTTAAAGGATCGAAAGAGAAGAACACTCTCTCTTCATGGGTCGAAAGAGAAGGGAAAATATCCCCCTTTTAAAGGGGTCAACCATGAAATGGAAAGTTCCTTTTTTCAAAAGTTCAAAACTTAAGGGTGACTTCCTTTCACCTTTTAAGGGATTATAAGTGAAAGACAATTCCCCCCCCACCTTCAAGAGGTTAGAAGGGAAATATCTTGAAGGGGTCAAAAGTGAGGCAAACTTTCACTGAATATTTAAACCAATTTAAACGTGTACTTCAGCTAGTGTGCTTGTATTAGCAAATAATCGATTAGGGCCAGGCAAGGTTGGGCTCCCAAACAACGTCTGAACCCAGAAATATCATCTGATAAAGGCTTGAAGGCAAAAAAGTTTTTGTATTTTGCAGTGTGTGCATAAAATCTGTATTGATATTTATGATAAATGTCACAACCTCCGTGTGTGTGTTTGTTACGGTGTAACTACCATCCTAACATACGTACAGTCTAACCAAATGTTGCATACACATACAATTGACCAAAGATAATGGTTTAAATGGGGGTTCAATTCATGATGTGACGATAATGTCTGTTCATGATGTAATTATAATACATATATATATAATTCTCTCTCTACGTGTGTGTATTTATCGAACCAAGGTATTACAATTAAGCTAAGATTATACATGCACAATAATGATACGGATTCATTTTTCTTATTATTTCACCCAGTAGGTAGGTATATCAGCAAGTTATTTATTTTTACATACATACATACATACATACAAACAAACGCCTATCTATCCTTTTTTTACCCTTGTCCCTTTATATATATATATATATATATATATATATATATATATATATATATATATATATATATTATTGTGTCATTCACAGACTGCCGTTCCGATGTATTACATCTCTTCAGTTGGCTATAAACTTTCCATTATCCCAGTACCACGAGGCAGAATTGAAACCTTCACTTCAGACCCGTAGGCCGATATCCTACCTCTGGACTACGGGACTGGACAGGCAGTAAGGCTTTATTTATTTAAATTACACAGAAATCCCTCATCCACCAGAGTGCCCAACTCCTATGAAAGAGCATATATATATATATTCACATATATTTGTAAGTTAATAAAACACACACATATATGTATGCATTTACGCATGTATTAGCAAGTTAATGAATGGTATATATATATATATATATATATATATATATATATATATGTATGTGTGTGTGTGTGTGTGTGTGTGTGCGTATGCGTGTGTTTGTGTATGCTCCATGCATGTATTGGCAAATTAATGAAAGGTACATTGCTAATATTACTTTTTCTTGTTTAATAGATCAAACTCAGGTAATACAACTAAGCTAAGCTTAGTAAATACCAATAATGCTGTTGTCGTTAAGCTTTTTACTTAAGTTGTTTTTCGAAGGCGTTTAAAAAATTGAAAATTAATTATTGAAAAAGGGTTCCCAGCGTAGTTATAGTTTGAAGACCACTGGCCTTGTGGTTATAAACGTTAGTAAAACTATCTCGTGACCCTCCTGAAAGATGGAAGCCTGCCATGTTTGAGTGGAGCATAAAAGTCATATGATTTTGGTAATTTGAAGAGGCAGATTAGATACATCTTAAGGATGAATTGAGTAGGAAGATCAAAATGATACGATAGAAGATACGAGGTATCTTTCAGAACTATTGTTTCGAATCGGGGTCTGTAGACCCCTGAGGGTCTGACTAATAATGTTTGGGGTTTGTAGTCGTGTTCCCTCTAACCCAGACATCGTGAATTTTGTGACAGAAAAACAATATCATCTGTTGTACCACTATCGAAAAAAAAAACTAGAGTTTTTTAGAATTCCAATAAATGTTATCCATTTAGAATTTATATGATCTTTAAAGGTCGAAAATTGTTTATTATTTTAGTTCATTGAATAGTGTCTGGAAACTAAATACTAAAAATAGGGGCCCACCAGAATATTTGTTTTATAAACGAACTTGAGTTTCCTAAGTTTCGAAACCACTGCTCTAGAATGAAAACTATGAATTGATTAGATAAAGGGTTCGGTTCGAAATTCCTGTAAGGTTACCAACAACAACAGACACCTGAAAATGGCCGGAATGTACAACGTCCAAGACATTGTGACTATAACAACCAAAATATATCGTTCTGGTCTGTAGTGGTCAGAGGTTGCGCTGGTGCAATGACGTGGCCGATGATAGGTCACTGAGGCTGGGCATTGTCAAGCGCAAAAGGCCTAGAGGACCCCTTAAATTACTCAGCCCAGTCTCCGGGGTCGAGGGGCAGTACGCTTCGGTGCAATACCGCCCCATCACACTAAAAGGCATGGGTCGGCTCGCTTATCCTGACACCTTCGCAACACTAGTTGCAGGGACAGGAGCAATTTTTCCAGGGTACCCGTAGATGAGATCCCACATTATCAACGACTTTGTGTCACATCTTGCTCTTGTGGAAGTGCAAGTAAATACAATAACAAGCAATATCAAGTTGAAGATTACATTGTTTATTGTTTTCAGCTCAAATCTTACAGCGGAAGAGTTCAATGTCCAAAAAACCCCCAAAAAATCAACAACTAAAAACTAGTATATCTCTGAATTTTTGAGATGAGGTATTATCATTATTTCTATTGATATTCGAACCATCTTCATCTTGGTTGTTTTTCATACAACGTTTCGGCCGTTGCGCTCTACGGCCTTCGTCAGGTAACTAAAAACTAAATTGGAAACGTTTGAGATATTTTGTTGGTTTTCATTATATTGCAAAATCTGTTATTGGTCCAGAGCTTTCTTTCTTTTCCTATTTTGTTGGTTTTTACTCCGCCTCAATTTTTTTTCAGATGTGTCCAACGTCTGTATAACTCACTTTTTCTGTTCCCAGTTAACTGACGTCGTTTATTCTTTTTTTTTTTCAATCAGTCACGTGATAGAAGAAAAAAATATCCGCGGTTTCCATCTCAGTGGTACGCTCCTTTTTCTGAAATCAATTATTATTCTTTTTAAATCAATTCTCACTAAAGATATAAAATACGTCATCAGTGTTCACTAGCAGGGGATCATAGATTGAAATTGTTTTGGTTTTTAATATATGATTTTTTATGATTTATAATTTCCTTTCGAAGGACCCCCGCCTATCGGTGCTTTCTCTTTCAAGGACCCCTTATCCAGGGTTTACCTTCGATAGGTTTCCCCTTCGGTGGTTTTCCATATCTGCTGTTTCCCTTTCAGTGGTATGTAGACATATTATCAGGATTCTGTCCTTGTTGATGAGATTCTTGAATTTCACACAGCCATCCTTTCTTCTTTCTGGTTTTGTTTCTTTGCTTGTTTGTTTTTTTCTGCTTCTTGTCGGAAAAAAAGTCATTGGGAAGCTGTTGGCCAAAAGGAAAATGGAATCAGCGATTCGAGTTCTAACTCTGGCTGAGACAATCTGAGTTCAGTTCGTTCTAATGCCCTGGGGAAAGACGTGAATCCATCTCTTCTTCTGGCAGCTATGGGTAAAATAGTTAAATTGGGAAAGTCCAACTACTTGTCCAGCACTGTTTTCTGCTAGTTCTTCCGAGAGGTTCGACACTCCCTCTGGTAATGACTACAGCCTTCGGTTTGATATTATTCCAGGGACAAATACATGGCCTATATTGGGATGTATAGTTTTCGGGTCATAAAAATACGAAAATACATCCTGTCATTTGGCATATGATGGATTCCGAGAAAAAGGACAATCTGTGAGCCGTGCCCAATCTGGGAACAATAACAAGTGAAGCCCTTACTTGACCTGCTTCCACTTTGAAATAGAATCGTTCAAAGTAGGAGCTTCATTTGAACATACATACATTACAACTTACAATATATGTTGTGTGACCTATACTTGTCCCAAGTGAGCCTGTAATAACATTTTGTACTTTTATATTGTTTAATTTTTGCGTATGCATATCTTAATAAGAATTAGTAGTTATGTGATTACTGTCAAAGCACATTCCTAAATATGCCTCTTTTCTTCTTCTCTCTATTTCTCTCTCTTTTTAGTAGGCGGTCTTTGGTATGTAATTAACTTGTCAAACATGCCTAGAGTTATTAATTAAATTGAATCAAACTTTCGGAATTTTTTGTATATAAATGTCGTATCATAGCCCTTCCTTTGAAAATTCAGCAAACTAACCAAGCACTATGAATATTCACGAAGCAAAGTTGAATAATGGAGAGACAGGGGTGATAGTATGATTATGTTGCGCCAATCTTCCAAATGGTGACGCTTGTCTTGAGAATCACCATTCGAAAAACCTGGCTTTTATCTAGATTTGAACACCGACCACTTTTGCTGATGGGTAATAGGCAACTACATTGACTATAATAGTAGGCCCAACACAGAATGCTCACTTGTATTAGCTTATACGGGTGCAAGGCAAAATTGTCGAAAGAGTGCGATAATATAATGATTATTTCACGCCAAACTTCTGAATGGGGTGAGCCTACTTGACTGCTGTGAAAATCTGCCTCCGAGATCATGAATTTTAACTGGACTCGAATATCCATTCTTGGCTCTGATAGGGAACAAGCACTTAATCCCTACCATAATATCAGACCCAGCACTGTAGCTTAGCTGCAACTTTCAATATGTCACTTGATGCCTGTTCGTCTGCTTGTCATTGCATAATTCGAGGATGGTCAGAGCTATGGCTCTCAAATTTTCTGTGCTAACAAATTTTTAGCCATTTAGCCACGATTAATTTAGCCACGAAATCCCACCCAAATAAGTTTTCAGTGGAAAAGAGGGATTTGATTTACAACGTAAATTAGTTCTAAATTAGAATTTAGATATCCGAGGAGAATCGAACCCACTAACAATAGCCAAGGGGATGGGCTTACTTCAAGGTTTCAAGTGATTAACTGTTTCCTCTGAATGGTGTTCGGGCGGAGGGAAGATTATGGACTGACCCAGCAAGGATAAAAGCACTAACTCAACTATTTTTGTCATCTCCTGCTTTGAAGATAGATAAAATCCATATCTTATTTTATGGTAAAGCTTTTGTATTTATCAATGGCATTTTATGTCCGGCTCACCTTGAAATATACTTTTACTTGGCATCCACCAAATGTCTGTTAATCCGTCTGTGTTAGCATATTTCAAGGATAGCTTAAGCTATGGCCACCAAACTTCAAAATATCTTTAGAAAAAACAATGTGGGGTCTACAATCGCGTTCTCCTCAATAGTAATGATCTGATTTCTATATATCTATCTGTAAAATACTAAAATTCCGATGCTGCTCATCTGTGCTTCACCTTTAAATAGCCGAAATGGTGAATTGTGGCCAGAGGTATAGAATTAGGCTATCCCCCCCCCCATAAGTTTTGATCTCCTGGTTGGGCCAAAGGCTCCATTTTGGAATTCCCACCGTTGAAGATATTGGAAGATCCTCCGAAGTATCAATCAGCTCGAAATCAAAATTGTTCGTTGATGTAGGGATGCACATTTTGCTGAAAAGTAGCGTAAAGTCGTAGGAAACAAGGGAAAATAAATACGTCGGTGACTGAATATTGATGCTATGAATTTATATGAATATTTGTCTGACTGCTGCAGAGTCAAACTCTGCTCCGATTCCTATGCAGACTGACGATGATTACTGCAACTTCTGTCTTGCATAAAAAATAAATTCGTTGGCATAAAATATTTGTCAATTTAGCTCAATTGGCAAGACAACCACCCACCTGGCGCTCCCGGTCATATTTTCGAGGCTACAACCTTGAAAATTTGCATGAAAACATCTCTAGGCATCGTCTGGGAACGGTTATTTATTTATTTATTCATTTTTTAAGAAATGCTGTTGGGGTTTCCATGGTCATTTTTGACCAGCTATTTCCAGATCTTGCACGGATATTTTTTAGATAATTTTTCAGTTAAATTATCTATTTTTAGATAATTTTTTTTAGATAATTGTTTCTGGTACACGCGTGGGCTATATTGTTTCATTTATGCGAGGTTCGGATATTGCTATTCAATTTTCTTTCATTTAGAGCTTTCTGTCTGGTGTAATTGATTTTATAAGACTTTCTGACAGATATATGTTTATATTAATCTCTGAAGCTACCACATAATTGTAAAAACTCTGAGCCAAGGACACATTTCACTCATTTAAGTGATTTACTTATGTAGGTATTTTAAGAAATGAAAATATCGTGCTTTAATAACACTATAAAGAATTTTAAAATAAAACCCAAGTCTATATTCCTGAGATAAGGGCATAGGTTGGTAATCAGAGGCGGGGCACCCTCACACCCAGAGGCATGCCCCTAAAGCATTTTAAATAGTAGTTATCATACTTCATCTCTTCTGACATTATGAATACGATAACAAGGAAAAACACAACGACCAAAATCGAAGATGCTGAACTGGAGAAAGTAGACCACTACATCTACCTTGGACAACAAATCTCCATGATATCCTAAAAAGAAGAAATCGATCTTACTAGGATGGCACCCTTTGGCAGAGCAAGCTCAACCTTCAAAAACAAAAAGATCCCATTAGTTCTAAAAACAAGGATATACAACCAATCCATCCTCCGATAGTCACCCATGGAGCTGAGACATGAAACCTAGCCAAGAGACTGACCCGTAAAATGATTATACAAGGTAAAAACAGGCAAATGGTACTGGGCTGATCATATTGCAAGAATAGCAAACAATCAATGGACATCACTCCTCACAACATGGATCCCCAGAGATCACACGCGCAACCGAGGCCGACAGAATACGAGATGACGAGACGAACTTGATAAGTTCAGAAAGTATTGTCTCTGAAACAACCATGATAGAGAGACGTGGCGAATCCTGGGAAGGTCTACATCTAACGACGGAAGTTAAAAGACAGATGATGATGATGATGATGATGATGATGATGATAGCAGAGCTGTTAAGATGACGGGTAACATTTTCACTTTATTATGATACCAAGCCAACAGATATACAAAATTTAGATCATTATGTAAATTCAAACCAAAAGTTACCTAGCAAAACCAGAAACAAAGTCAGTTTTAGTGTTTATGCATTTTATCTATTAGTTTATTTTTTTAGCGTTTATTTTTGTTTTAAATGTTTTCAAATTTGCAGCTATCAAACGATGAGATATATCACTGACTTTGGGTGACAAAAAACTTGGGGTCTCATTGTACTTGATTAGATGCAGTTATGAATATTAAAAATTAAATGATAAATATATAGATATTTTGTACTTGTAGCTCATTATATGCTTTTCCAATTCATTCGTAATTTGTTTCTCAACGTGATTTCTGATTTCTGGTGACATATTATCGTTTTTGTTTTTAAAATTAGATCGTCTGTCCAGTAACTTTCATCACTTTGATATCCGCTTCCTACTATCCAATCTGACTGATATACAATACTAGGGCATTAAATCCTAATTCATCCCATTTCTATTTCGGTAGCTCATGGGTATATCATCTGTCTATCAAGGTCTATGTCATGCGATCGTGACAATGGTATTTATATAGTTAAATGAGGGAAGGGGACCACTGAAAGACAATCACAAACGGAAAAGAGATGGATGAGGGGCTGGAATAATGTTATATGACTTTCTGGGTTCCACGTTCATATTGACCCCTGAGGCTACTGTAAAAAGCTACTTGTAAAAATCATGAGTCTAGGATACATTTCACTCATTTAAGAGATTTATTAATGTAGGTATTTGGGGAAATGAAAACCTAATCTGTTAATGACGATAAGTTGAATTGTATAAAAAAAGTTAAGCTGCCAGGGGACCCACTTTTTTACCTGAGACATGAGACATACGCTAGACAGTAATCAATGGTTTATTTAGATATAAAGACAAGGGGCGACTGAAAGACGCTCACTAAAGTGGAAGGGATAGATAAGGGCGTTAAAATAATTTAATTTGATATTTCTCAGGTTTACGCTTATGCGGTTATAGTAAGATAATGAAATCTCGTTAAATCCAGAGTGCTTTGTAGAATTCTGAAACATTCCAGTAAATTAATGAAATCACTAGTTTCACAATCTGTTTTGTAGTAATGGTTAACAAGCTTGTTATGTTAACCATTACTACTGTAATGAGTTCAATCTTACTTGGGTTTCCCCGTGGCCTTGAGTCAAACTGAGCTGTATATCCACCACAGATACTAAAGCAGAATAAACTTGATGTTTACTTAAGTTAGCTTAGTTTGATACAGGGTCTCATGCTAATTGTAGAGTCATCTCCCTTATAAATTGATTAATTACAAATGCGAAAAAAATCCGTGAAAATTCTGTTTGAACACAAACAAAATATACAGAGTAGCATAATATCTTGGATATTTTATAAGTACAATGCAAATTCAAAATAGATTAAATGGGGGGGGGTCATTTTTTGACTGCACCGGTAAACTAAAATCGTGAGCAGGTATAGCCACACGACATTTTCGCCTCAAGTTGCTTGATCTTTTAATTTTTCTCTCTGGGGTCTACGCCCCAAGCTATTGCCTTGCCTAGCCTAATAGGTAGGACCAGTTTTGATCACAAATCAATTAAATGTTCAAGGGTTTCACAAAATCCCAAGGGATATCACGAAATCACTAGTTTCACAATCTTACTGTAACATATGTTGACCCCTAAATTTACCGTATATATTTTTTTTTTGGCGGGGAGATCCCGAGCCTAGGATAAATATCACCCATTAAATTGATTTATTAATGTAGATCTTTAGGGAGATGAAAAGAAAGTCCATTAACAACGATGTTCAGAATTATAAAGAAAAGAAAAAAGGAACGTCAAGCGGTCAGAATACTCATTTATATACGCGGGATAGGAGGCATGAATTAGACAATAATCAGCAGTTTATTTAGATATAAACATAAGGGGCCACTGAAAGACACTTACAAAAGAAAAAAAAAGGGGATTGATGAAGGGGGGAGGCAGTACAAATCGCAACGTACTGATGATGCTCAATCCTTGTTGACACGACCGCTTCCTTTTCAATAGCAAATATTTTACCGCTGGGCAAGCTATTGTTAAATATTATAATTTCCTGAACGATGTCTTTCATGTGACACCGGTTTTAGCCAATCAGCGGTCTCTTACACCGCCCACTTATCTTTTCATCACATTTTATACATTCACTGTGACAATACAGGAAAGTCGCATATTGCTATAAATTCAGTTACTTTTATGATCAAGGCCGGCGCTAGAATAAACTTGCCAACCGCCTAGGGCGAAGACATCAGATGGGAACAGCAATGACCTTTCGAGAGAAAAAACTTAGAAGATCGAGCAAATGGGGGCGAAAAAGTTTCGCCCAGGGTGCATAACATTTTTTGCACAAATATGGAGTCTTGCCCAGGGTGCAGGAAAGCCTTGCACCATCCCTGTTTTCGAAAGTAGTTTACCTAAACAGTTAGAAAATGACGTTACTATTTAATTGATTCTGCATTTGCGCTTTACTTAGCAGATATCAAAAGCACTATGTTGCTCTGCGTATTCTTATTCGACCAGAATTTCTCTAGGTTTTTACGCGTTTGCAAACAGTAAATACACGAAGAAGTTTACTCTATAATCAGCATTTGGTGGTAATGCGACACAGAGGGACAAATATACATAGATAGATGTGCATGTACATCTATCTTCGTATCTATCTAAAAATACATATATAATAATAAAATCATCAGCGTATATATATATATATATATATATATATATATATAGTCTAAAAAGTTTTACAGTTTATTTATATGTGTGTGTAAGAGAGAGAATACGAAAAAAAAAGAAATAAAAAAACAGATTTTATACGATGTTTGTGCTATTTAATACACAATAGCTAGCTTTAGAAGAAGCTACTCGACCATGGACAATCTTCATTCAATAAATCAGCTGAAAGAGAAAGCAGCAGAATATAAAATGCCACTTGCTGTAGCATTTAGAGACTTCAAGAGGCATTCGACTCTGTGGAAATCCCTATGGTCACGAAGGCCATCACTCTACAAGGTGTAGACCCTGTATAAGTCAGAGTACTGCAACATATATATAGTCACAGTAACTCCTTTATCAGTCAACATAAAGACTCTGAACCCTTCCAACTCCAAAAAGGAGTAAGACAAGGTGATACCAGCTCACCCAAACTCTTCACAGCCTGCCTCGAGATGATCTTTCGAAACCTTGACTGGGAGAATTGAGGAATCAAAATTGACGGCGAGTATTTGAGCAACCTCCAATTTGCAGATGATATCGTCGTCTTTGCAGATAACCTACACGACTTCCAAGTTATGCTAGATGAACTAAACGAAGAAAGCAAAAAAGTTGGCCTACACATGAAATTCAGTAAAACAAAAGTCATGTGCAACAATCACATCAAGAATGAGGACATAACTGTCAAAACCGAAGATGCAAAACTGGAGAAAGTAGACCACTACATCTACCTAGGACAATGAATCTTTATGAAACCCACAAAAGAAGAAATCAAGCGGAGAATCACCCTAGGATGGTAAGCCTTTGGCAGAGTAAGCTCAACCTTCAAAAAAACAAGACGATCCTAATAATCCAAAAAGAAGAGTAACAACAATGCATCCTTTCGATAGTCACTTATGGAGCCTAACCAAGAGAAAACCTGCAAACTGAGAAGCATATAGCGTGCGTATGAGAGAATCATACTCAACCTCACATGGACAGATCACAAGACAGCAAAATATATCAGGAAGAAAACAGGGTCCAATACATCATAGAATCTATTGGAAAACTCAAATGGCAATGGGCTGGTCATGTTGTGGACAAATTCAGAAAATACTGGCTCTGCGATGCCCATGATAGAGAAATGTGGCGGATTCTGGGGAAGGTCTAACTATGGACATTAAAAGACTGATTATGATGATTTAACACAGTAGTTAGAGCCATATTATGCTGATGAGTGCTTTGGGCACAAAATGTTGACATTTACTTGGTATATATCGTTGTGATTCTTAATTATATATGTATATATATGAGAGAAGGATAGGGGGAGACCTGCACATACATTAACTTGCTGAATATCCGTCCCACAGACAGATTATTTGGGTAGTATATATAAGTATTTGAATGGAAAGTAATGCTCCAATTTTACATTATAGATACATTATAAATAGAGCCATAAGTATGATTGATCAAAATTGTATAGCTGTTTGGTTCCGATGTTGTCCTTTTCTCATTAGGTTTTAATATTGTTTAATTATTCTTTATTTATAAAACAATTGAAAGATATTATACATGATTTTTCTTCTTCTGAATGTAACCCTAGTTAATGCTTTCTTCACTATAAATAATTACACCTCATTTAAGGAAAACCCACTTTATGAACTATCATTAGGAATGGATTAGTTCATAAAAGTAGGGTATATAAGGTCTATCTGGAGAGTATCCAGCCATTTTAAACATCTCAAGGACCGGTTGCGCACCCATTATGTAACTTGGTAACTAATATATATATATATATATATATATATATATATATATATATATATATATATATATATATACCCATGAGTCAAAGCAATATGACCACATACCTAATGAGATATTGGTCTTTCATGGGCCAACAAAAAGTTCTTGTCGTGGACTCTACAAGACATCTGAGGTTTTATTTTAGTGGCAGAATGTCAGGTCCTCTAACCACTCCAAAAGAACACGTCAGGGGTTCTGCAGAGCAAACTTGTTTGTCTAACACATTCCATAAGTGCTCACTGGGATTGGGATCTGGGGAGTTTAATGATCAGCGCAGCACAGTGAATTTTTCGTCGTGTTCCTGAAGCCATTCCCGTTCAACACGTGCCGTTTTGCAGAGCACATTGTCCCCCTAGAAGATGCCAATGCTATCCTAAAAGACCTTCTTTTTCCATGAAGGGGTTTACCTGGTATTGAGGTTGCTGGTACGCCACAAACTACCTTCCACGTGAATGATACGCATGGTGTTTTCCAGCAGAACCTCGCCCAAACTATCAAACTGTCTCCGTTGGCTTATTGTTTTCCTACAGTGCAGCCTGGTGCAATCGCTTCCCCAGGATAACGACCCTTTCGTACAGGTGAATTTCGTTGATATAAGGTCCAATTCCGACGCTTTCAACAATAGAGATTGGCTAGCATGGATACTCTGACAAGCGTACATTTTCTTAAAAAACGTCTCCAAAATCCATCCTGAGTTCTATAAGCTGAAGTTCGATGACAGGGGTATTAAACTTACTCCATCATTTTAATACTATTGTTGCTCTTGTTGTAGATGTTGTTGTAACTGTTAATGGTGTTCCTCCATTTTTTATGCTTTATTGTAGTCTAAAGCTCTGAAGTAAATCGTTGTTGTTCTTATTACATTCTCAAATCGCATCAATATCCCCGAGTTATCTGGACCCTGTTTGCTTCCTAGGTCATGCTGATTGTTCCTTTGTATTCATTGTGAATTAGATGCTATTGTTGACAAAAACCATAACATCTGTGTACACCTGCCAAAGGCAGTTCAAACCCACATCATTTCTTTGTCCACAAAATGATTTCATACCTTTCCAGTCCTACGGGCAGATCATAATGTATCGATGAATAGATTGATGTATCCAAATAAATATAAAAATCACTATCGGATCGGATCCAAGATTTCCAAGCTCAGTCTATGATTGCATTATGATATTTCGGGTTTTATTTACAAAATTCTTCATCTAAATATTTTGTGGGAAAAAAATGTTGTTTGACCGGTTTAAGCCCACATCCCCACCTTGGATCCTCACTTTTGGATTTTTGTCTGCTCTGTCCGAGAAAATGCTCACGGCCTGAGAAACGAATTTCCACATCGGATTGTTTATCTATCTATCTATCTATCTATCTATATATATATATGTATATATATATATATATATATATGTGTGTGTGTGTGTGTGTGTGTGTGTGTGTGGAGAGAGAGAGAGAGAGAGGGGGGAGAGAGAAGGAGTTCGGAGGGGTGTAACGGTTACCAGTAAGGGCAACGAGATCTGCAAACCGAGGTCGATTTCCAGCTGGAGCTGTTTGTGTTTATTACACATTAATACCTTTTAGGGAAAAGAAACATCAATCAACACCTCCCAACATCTGACCTGCCACAAAATCGCAAGACGACCGAAAGATCTCGTCACTGGTGAGTCACAATGACTGACTAAGAAGAGAATATGTATAAGGCCAAACCACTCTTTCTATGATAAAGAATGTAATTACCAATTCCAACAAAACTAAATCATATTGACCAAGAACCTTAAATATATATTATAAAACAATTATAAGACAACACGTTGAAATAACATTAATTAGATTTTAAAAAGCCTGTGTGAAACACGGTCGTGGATACTTTGGAATATATATATATATATATATATATATATGTATATATATATATATATATATATGTGTGTGTGTGTGTGTGTGTGTGTGTATATATATATATATATATATATATTCAAGGTGCACGCAGGTGCCGACTACTGCATGAATTAAAAGTGCATCTGGTCCTAAGAACCTAAATTTAATCCGCTTTCTTCTAATTTGTCTCTTTGTTGTCACTCACACATTGCATATAATTTACAATCAAGTAATTAAGTCCCATTTCTTGCTTGGTCTCCCTCTAAGCATAACACTATTTGACAACTCTCTTGAATGCCAGTCCATTAGCTTGTAACATACAAAATGTCGTTTTTAATACCAAGATGAAGGGTGATATGAAAAAAAAAAAGATAGATAATCAATAAAAAAATATGACCCATTTGAACCGATAACCTATTTCTATCGTCATCCTCAACAGCAGTCTTTCAGCGTCCGTCAGTGGACATAGATTATTCCCTGGATTCGCAGAGCCAATACTTTCTGAACTTGTTTAGCTTGTCACGCCGTTTCTCTTTGAAATTCTTTAGGCTTAGAGGTTATAAATTCAGTAAAAGCACCAAATATGACCCACTTATCACTGAACATCTTAATACAGTGATATTCATATGCAGTTATCTATTGAACAATCAAACGTACGTTCATGTTTTGATGTGCTTGTGTGTTCCAGCATTCCAGGCCATACCGTTTTGTCTACAGACTCGAAAATTGGTATCCACAAGACACCTTCTGAATATTCTTTCTTTTTTTTTTACAAAGCTTTTTGATCTTTTGGGGGCTTTATTTTGACGGGTTTAATCGTAACACAGAATCTAAAGAATACTTTTTTTTTGACTCTATTCTAGACGTTTCCTCATTGGAAAATACCAGTGATGTCATAAATAGAATTTATTCTCGCCGCATTTATTCTTCAATGGAATTTTTTTTTTTTACATGACTCCAAATTTTGACGCTCGTTGTCTCTCCACAAGATAGCACAATGCGTTCTGGAGTAGGCAGAAGTCCGAGACATAATGGGATCCATTGAAAAACTCAAATTGCAATGGGCTGGTCATGTTGCAAGAATGGTAGACAGCCGATGGACATCACGACTCTCAACATGGATCCCAAGAGATCACATACGCCACTGAGGCTGGCAGAGAGCTAGATTGAGAAACGTGTTTGACAAATTCAGAAAGTACTGGTTCTGCGATACCCCACGAGAGAGAAGTGTGGAGAATCTTGGAGAGGGTCCATGTCCAACGATGGACATTAAGAGACTGATGATGATGATGATGATGATGATGATGATGATGATGATGATGATGATGATGATGATGATGATGATATTTTGACGCTTCGGTTGATCAATTATTGACTGTGATGGCGTGTTTATATCATTGTGATATTCCTATCACTTGTTTCTCTCATATTATTCATATGCAGTTGTTTTGTGTGATTTAGAATGCGCCCCCCCTGCCCCGTTGTCAGTTTGGAAATAAGTTCTTTTCAAATCATCTCTGTCCTCGTTACTAAAGTGAACAAAATGATGAGCACTTTCTGTACTTTTTTGCACACAATCAATCAGAAATTAACTCTAATCATGTAGGAACCAGGAAAAGGTTTTTTTTTTTTAAAGTAGCACCGTGAATCTATCGTATTTATAAATTTACCCCATTATTTACAGAGTACTCAACTCATATGAATACAACAAATAAATGATGTACAAAGAACGGACTTCATTTACCTTTTACAAACACCAGAGCCGTGAGAAGGGCAGATGGGGCAATCGGCATCGGTTTACGATTTTGATGGGGCCTACTACCACTAGTATAGGCAAATACTGTGGAATCCACTGCTTTTTATTTCAATGCTAAACTCTATTGTCTTATATGAAATTGGTTGTCATTACCTTTTCAAGTGTATCATTGTAAGTACTTCATGTACAATAGACATTCACGTACATAAATCACATGTATTTAGCACTGATATTTAATGAGTTGTTTGAAATGAGGTCTACATTTACTCCATCTGGCATGTGTCTATTACCAGCTTTGCACGTGCCTTATATATATATATATATATATATATATATATATATATATATATATACATGTATATACATATATATATATGCACACATACACACACACACACATACATATATATATACATATATATATATATATGTATGTATATATATACATATATATATATATACACATACACACACACACATACATATATATATATATATATATATATATATATATATATGTATATGTGTGTGTGTGTGTGCATATATATATATATATATATATATATATAGAGAGAGAGAGAGAGAGAGAGAGAGTGAGAGGGAGAGGGGGGATTATGTACTTAGCATATTACTGGTCCCATGTCAGCGATCAGAAACTTTTGAAATCTTTTGGTACACAAATTCACAGGTTACTTTACTTAATCTTCAGAGGGTTGGGAAAGTTCGAATTGGATTATATGTGACCTTTGCCAATTATTCATGATGTATTTGGTGGCATTTCAACGGGAAATATTGAGACAAAAAAATTAGTCTATTTCTGGGTAAGTATTGAATGTTATTGGAATATGTTGCAAGGGTTCAACAGGGAAAAATCATATACGAAACATGTAACTCCGACAGCAGGAACGATCTTTTCAAAAATGAAAGCGCTATCTGCAGCAGGTGGCGAAAAACAATAATTAACCATTGTTAGATACAAGCCCCTGTCTATTGGAATATGATTTATTTCAAGTTATCCATTGCAAGATAAAAAAAACAATTCACAGATGGAACTGAGTTGCTGTCAATCACAATGAAAGAGATTTTTTTAATGTTATTGAGTTTGCCATTGAATTAATATGGCTGAAATTTCAGTCTGTCACGGTCAATGAGATGATCATGATGATTATGCTGCTGCTGCTGCTAGTGGTGGTAGTGGTGATGATGGCGATGGTAGTGATGATGGCGGTGGTGATGCTGCTACAGCTGGTGGTGGTTATGATGATGACAATGATGCTGATGGTGGTGGTGGTTGGTAACGATGATGGTGGTGGTAGTGGTGGTGATAATGATGGTGATGAATTCACAAGAAGGAAAAATCAGCTCAGCTGACCCTCCCCCCAGCTTCACATGTATAAAACCCACAGGATATTTTTTAGACTTTTTTTGTGGGGAGGGGGTCCTATATCCAATCAAATAAGGTACATCCACACATATAATAATTAGCAATGTCCAGACGTCTTCTGTGTCACGCTTAAAAAGACGTAATTGACATAGCTAAATATATTCCCATTCAAGTTCTAATGATCTAAAGCAAAAAGCAGCTTACGAAAAAAAGAAACAAAGATAAAAACAGGTCTGGTTAGTCACTCAATAGATAACTGCCACGTGACCAAAATATTTTGGTAGCAAGCCGTTTTGGGGATGACCAGTTAGAAAATTTGAAAAGCGCGGGTCACCGAATGAATTATTCTGCTCACCTTTTGATGGGCTGTGATCATTTGAAAAAGTCTGAATTTCCAGAAAACAAGCATGATCGCTGCTGGGTACAAATTGAGTGATCAATTCAGCAAAAACTTACATTGCAACTCCTCACACTTGAAACTTACAAGGAGGAAGAATAAGAAACAACAATCAGAAACGTTTTCTTTTCTATACATAATAAGGAGCAAATGTTTTGATTTCCGCCCTCTAGCTCCATTAGGGTGGCCTGTATACATGATACATCCATAACCCGCCTAGCCAACTTGAAAACTGAAGAAACCTACGTTGACACATCTGGTTGACAGCTTCTATTAAACCAAAAATAAAATTGTCGTCATTTTTTTTTTTTCGACACGGATCCTCTCGAGGCAAAATAAAATCCAAACGAAAGTAATATAATCAGAAACTCACCTTCGTTGTCATCTTTCTCTCCTCGTTGGGCGCCTCGTTTAGGTGTGATGGTTAACGAGCTGGTCTTGTATATCATTAGTAGTGACTCCGATCCTCACTGGTTGCTTCATGCTTGTGGCCTAGTGCAGAAAACTAAGCTACGCTTTGAAAATAATATTTTTCTCTCATCGTTTCCGTCATGTTTGACAAGAGATAGATGACTGTGAAACCGTTTCGTAAACCACCAAAACATGAAGTGGGATTTAGCTCACAGTAGGATTATATCGGATTATCTCGTTTGGATTAACGAACAATAAACAGATTTTCTTCAATTTTTTTTTCTTTTTGTCTCTTTTCCTTTACCACCTCTGTTTCTTTCGCATAATTCAACCAATCAGAAATGTAGCCAGTGTCGTTTGAGTTGTGAGACCAAGAAAATAATTTTCGGCGTATAATACGCTCCCCTCTCCCCAGAACTTATTTCAAGGACCCCCCCCCCTCAAACAAATCTGGTTAATCACTCAATGGAAACCGTCACGTGAGTAGCGTTTTTTTGGCAGCTTACCGTGTTGATCAATTAAAAGATTGGAAAAAAGATACGATCAATGAATTAGTTAATCCTTCCGCCTTCGGTGGCAATGAAAAAAGTCCAAATAAAAAAACAAAAACAAGGGACGAATTCAGCATAAACTTAAGTTGTAAATTACCCCCCTCTCATTCCAAGGGAGGGAGTTGATGAACAAACAAAAACATAATAAGAAGTAAACGTTTAAATTTCCTGTATCTTAACTCGAATGGTGCAATCTGTACGCTTGACATACACATAACAAGCAAGAATCATTTAAAAACTGAGGAAATTTGTTAGCTTCATTTTTTTTTTAAATGCTTGTGAACTTTTTTTCATTTGCATGCCACATTTTTTTTTATTTGCTCGTCATGTTTTTCATTTGCTTTTCTTTTAAAAAATAATAAAGTGTTCTGGAGAGTCTCACCATTAATCAATGATAAACAAGCCTATCTCGAAGGCCATTAGTAAATACTCAAACAAGTTCGATCCTCATTGGGTATCACTCAATTGTAAACCTAAGCAAAATAAATTACGCTCTGCAGCAACTGACTCTTCAACTCAATGATGAAAATTTTGTTTACCTACGATTTCAAAACTATGTACTATTCTCCATAAACGAAATCAGAATTCTCTCTAAGAAAAAAAAAAGAAAAGATCTCAATCCAAATATATCGATGATTTTTCACTGGAACTAACAAGTAGATCATATGAAAAAGGAACAATAGATCGGGATGCACGTTGTATAGCAATGATCAGCAAGCTAATCTTGATGGCCGTTGTTCGTGGGTTAGTGCGATCTTTTAGTATCGATGGTGTGAGACCAACCCATTCTGAATTAATTTACTTATATACATAATGAACTGTAAGATTTTTTCTTTTCTGTCCGTAACAGTAGCCTTGCCTTCTCCATTAAAAGGTAACAATTATCTCTTACAAGATATACCAAGTTATACAGGTTTCTTTCACTATCCGATAGAAGACAGATCCGGAAAAAAAGCCGAAATAGCGAAGAGCAAAGATGTAATCAACATCAATTTGAATGAGGGCATTTTGAGCGTCCCCTGGCTCAAAAAATGATGATAATAATGTTAGGCTGAGTCATTGGAGGTCAAGAGGTACAGATGACTGGTGTGTGAGTGTTTATGTGTGTGTGTAAGGGAGGGAGAGAGGGAGAGGAAGAGAGTGCTCGCTACCTCTGTAACAGTCCACTGCAAAACAAATGCAGATCACTATTTCCACTTTTTGTTCCGGTATCCGAGTTTTCTTTTTTCTTGTTCTCACCCGATCCTGGATTTTCCCTGTAGCCACAACGGAGTATTTAATGTTCTAGTCCCAGGGACCCCGACCTCGTCACAGCACCTCCCCACTGCATTTAAAGAGGGGTTGGGGTTAGAATGACATTTTTGACGTCTGCAGGGGAATGGTCGTGGGCAAGGCTGCCGGACTGGGCTTAGAAAGGGAGATAATCCAAGATTCATCCCACAAAAATACCCAACATAGACATTAGAATAATCCTCCTCAAGAGGTGGGTATTAAACCTCTGGGTCCAAAACTCTTCGATTTCCGTATTCGACATTATTCTAATTTCTGTGTTGGGTAAGTCTCCGAGATGAAGCATGGATTATTCCCCCCCCCCATCAGTCTGGCAACCTTGGTCGTAGGGACCAGACAATATTTGTTTTTGTCAACACGCTGCCATTTTCCTTGCTCACACACTACACAAACACCCTCGTCTTCTAGCCCTCCTTTCTTTATTTGCTATATTGCCCCCCCCCCCGGGCCCTGTTACGATGCACTGATCGCACCTTTCTCTCAGAAACCCGGCGCTTGTTGATCTCGAATCATATTCTTCTCCCGTGAGAGGGAAAATAAATAGCCATAAAACATGTTTACAACGCAAGTCAAAAACAGGTCTGGTTAGACATTCTATAGAAACCGTCATATGACCATGTCGTGATTGGGGCGATCAATAAAAAAAGAGTGATCAATAAATAATTTTTTTATTAGGCAGTAACGACCAAAAGTAGAAAGAAACAAACAAACGTGAATGCTGGAAACAAACTAAGGGATCATTCAGCATAAATTTACATTGCAAATCGACCGCCCCTACCAAAAGCCTATCAGAAGAGGGTAAGAAAAAACAAAAGAGCCGTTTTCCCAAACAAAAAAGGATTAAATGGTGAAATTTTCAGCTTCCTGGCTCCAGTGGTGCGACCTGTACGTGTGTTGCATACATACATACATACATACATACATACATACATACATAGCCAATTTAGATGTCATTTTTCAATTTTTTCATTCTGAAAGTCACCCTCGAATTTGAGAAATTAAAAAGAATATCTCAAACTGGCAACGCTGGACTTTAACACATAAAAAATGTTTTTTTAAAAATTCGAATATTGTCATTGGGTTTATAAATTTGGAAAAAAAAACAACTTTTAAACTAGGAACCCTGAGCCAGCCAGCCAGCCAGCCAGCCAAACCTGAAAACTGAAGAAACTTACGTTGGCAGTTTTGGTTGTCAGTTTCTAACAAAGTCTCTCCTCTGATCTCTTTCCTTCTCGTTAAAACTAATTTACTTTAGGAAGAACGATTTCAATATTCGCATCTTATCAACAGAACAAACAAGAGGACACATCAAATGCATTCTTGACATGGGATCTAAAGTGTTTATTCCACAAGAGAAAATATCATCTATTTTCATTTTCCTTAGCGTAATGATACAAAATTGCTCTATGATGGCGATATTCATGATACATATTCCTGTTCTTTCGTTCCTTGCAAGGCTGTCATAAAGGAAAGACTTCTTTGGGAGCCATGATGTTTCCAACAGTGCCCAAAGGCATGAATTAGCTGAAATTTTGATATTATCTCGACCACCCACTCATCATTTTTCATCCGAAAAATCAATAGATATACAAATCGCGCCCAGTTGTAAAGCTTTGGACGGGATTCTTCTCGGATTCGGTAAAATTCATAATCAGAAGATCAACCAAGTTAGATAAGTAACACTCGTATGAATGGGTACCCACAGCGACCTTTCTGGGAGGGGAGGGGCAAACGATATATATCCAGGAGGTGAAGGGGAAAAAGGATATATACTACATATATCTTAGCGGCAAACTTGTTACTAGCGAAGAATAATGCATACTATCTTTTTATATGGATACATAGTTATATGAAACAATCGTATTGCATCCTCATCATTTATTGGCCATAAGGTTCCAACTCTTAAATATCCTAATCAGAGACAGATTACATTTTTTTCTTAGTGGTGCATTTTCAGGACTAATTGACTCTTTTAGCATTGAAATTGTGTTACATAGACCTACTTTAATGAATTGCTCGGGTTTGTTACGCATAGATCTATTAGTTTATCTCGAAGTAATATTTATTTAATCGTAAATTTTCTTCAAGACAAACGAATAAAATTAGGTGAACCCATTTCCCTTCAACAAAGTGATTTTTCAATTTGGTCCAAACAGACTTACTACTTTTAGACTATTTTCCTTGTGTATGTGTACGTTTGTTCGGGACGTTTCGACCATGTACCCTCCGGTCATCGTCAGGTATTGTTGGTTTAAGAATGTGGAACCAAAATCCAGAGCGCTAGCTTCATTGGCCTGGACACATTTTTTTAAAAATCTGGGTTGTGTTAACGGGGTACCTCTGCATTCTCTCCCTTACAATAAGTAATCAGTTTTGCTTATGATGAGAGGCTGCCAGATTCTATTGATATCTATTATCGGTCGACTAATTGACGGAAATATGTGCGCTGCTTCCTGCAGGCGTCGTATTCGCCAAGTGAATTCACATTCTGAAACCAATACGGCCCAAACGTTGTGAAAAAATGAACACATAGACAGGAAAATCGTTCGACCATATCATACATAGTGATACTTATATCATAATCAAAATGTACTCTACAATTTTCGTTATCATTTGTAGAAATGGTTATGTCTATCCAGCTATAGATTATGCAGAGGAATTACGGGCTTGCGTCAGTCATTTGACAGGTCAGGTGATTCCTTTAATTGGTAATAAGCAGAATATAAATCTAAGTGGATCTCATCGGCATGGAAAGTTTCGTGCTTTTTTCCCCATATAAGCAAATGGTTTGGTTCGCTGCAATCATCCCAAATATGTCTCAATTTCAATCATCAAACAAAAAAAAAAGCTCAAAACTCAGATTTTCTAGCAGTAACAGGTGGTGGAAAAAAATCTTCCTTTGCAACAAATTGAAGTTTATTGGCAAAATTTCCGTTGAAATTGCAAGTCTAAATAGGATTCCTTATTTTCCATGTATTGCTTTTTATGACATGCGCACTTGGAGTAAAAGATTCAAAATTAAAAGTCATCCTTTTTTACCAAACTCAAGGCCTTCGGGAAAGTTTTTTACTAGGTATTGTAAAGTGATTTTCGGAAGTTTCCGCCCCCAGCCCCCAAACACAAACACTACTCAAACATTCTTTGCCTTTTGTTTCTATCGGCTGGGAAAGCTCCAAGAAAGAGATGTTCTTCTCCCTGGCCCTTCTGGGTCTCATTGTGATGCATCAGCTTCCATGTCCCCACCTATCATAGACCCTGACCTTACTGCTGAATATTTTGGACAAAATTCTTCTTTTTTTTTTCATCGGCTATGCAAGGTCTATACAAGAAAGCCTCGGGCGCTCCTTACCCCTTTGTCCTCTTTTCCCTCAGAGCCCCGGTCCTATAAATCGGCTGCACTCCCTCTCATAGGCTTAGGCTATAGTACAGAATATTTCAAGAAAATAAAAAAACAAACAACCTCAATAGGGCTTTGACAATGATTTTTACTGTAAGACCCGTTTTTATTTTTGTTTTTTCTATTCGGTTATTTTCAGCAGCATTTCACTCGGCTCCAGTTACGGATTTTACTAAGCTCCATACCCGTAAATGTTACAAGTAAAGGTACCGCTTATCACGCAAAGTTTCATGATTTTATAATAAAAGTGAACGATTCGCCTATTTTCGGGGTCTTAGCACCAGGATTATAAGACTTGATTTTTCTTACACGTTGAGTGTCACCTAACGCTTAAAAGCATGGAATGCAAATGAATTTCTTTCTATACCACAAACAATGAACAGTGGTTGACCAAATTGTAAAAAAGGCTTCTTTTTTATCTCTCTTATCTTTTTTGCGAGTGTTTTCTTTCATTTTTTATTTTGAAAATCGTATTACATACGATAAGGTTAGCAATGATTATATAGATAGACACATACAATGGACTCTTTTTATTCCTCTCACTAACGCCAAAATCATGTGCAAAACACATTTGAAACCAACAAAGCGTGTCATATCCCCTAATTACTGTCATTTAATGCACTCGTAAAAGATACAATTAATTGTATCTGAATTGTAGAATCTTTCATTGAGCTGGAGACACACCTTCCGAAGTTCTCAATGTAATAATGATAATATATGCTTTCATAGCATGCTCTCTTTTTCAGGAACCTCAATAACCAAGTCCCCACTGGACAAAAATGCTTGAAGACCAACGTAATCATGGCAGTGGGAAACAAAAGAATGTAACAACTGTTTGAGAAGAGTTAGAGGACCGTGAAAATTGTTGATAAAGTTATTTACATAACACGGACAGGAACAACAATTACAAAGTGTACCTATTTACTAAGTTCATATAAGTATCAAAATCTCCGAACAAATTTTAAATTTTTTTTTAAAATCTAAAACTCCCCAGAATGTGGATGCTCGGGATATCGTAGGGTAAGTAATTCCGGATGTTACATAGCCAAAACTGCTGTACCCATGAGACATTTTCATGAAGATATGTAAGACGGAAACATTTTAATAATATCATCTTCAATGTGTTCGACACTTGAAAGATAGATAGGTTGTTATATGAGAACAGTTTTAGATGCATCCACACGTATATAACAGGGTCGGTCAGTCGGTCGGTTGGTCGGTCCCCAATATGTTTGAAGTATTTCGGTTACATCTCTTTGGTGTTGTCAATTCAAATATTTTATAACTAAATTTGGATAATTTTAAAAGCAGAAATCGTCAATGAAGATTATTCTATGAAGGAAGATCTAATAACTTTTTTTATTCACTTTAATTAGATTTCTCGAAAACCGCCAATTCCCCCCCAATCCATCCCCGACACTACTGCTTTGTTTGCCGACTAATCTAGCAAATGTCAACTTGCGATGAAGATTCTGATGATAAAATTCAATCTTATACGATTTTGAAGTTGTTTTTTTTGTTTGCTTTCATAAGGTTACTCTAATCCCGTAATGGATTGCGCGTAAAACGATTAAGTGGAGAAATGACAGCGACGGATGACCACTTCGAAATCATATAAAATCTAATTTTATTGTCAGAATCTTTATCTTATTGGTAAAAACAAGAACCGGAGAAGAATCAGAGAAAGAATTATGTGTGTACAATTCGGAGAATGGAAGATATTTAGAAAAATGCTGCATCTCTCTATTGTAGGCGTCGCGGAACCAATATTTTCTGAACCTGTCCAGTTTGTCTTGTCATCACATATTCTGCTGGCCTCTGTCCGTATTTGATCTCCAGAGATCCATGCTGTGAGTAGTGATGTCCATCGGTTGTCTGCCCTCCTTGCAACATGATAAGCCCATCACCATTTGAATTCCCTAATGGATTCTATGATGTCTTGGACTTCTGTTCTTTCCCTAATATACTGTGCTTTCTTGTGAGGTTGAGCATGATTCTCTCATGTGCACTTTGCATGGTTTTCAGTTTGCAGGTCAGTCTTTTGGTTCGGTTCCATCTTTTAGCTCCATAGGTGACTATTGGGAGGATGCATTGGTAGTATAACCTTCTTTCTTAGGATTGATGCGATTTTCTTATTCTTAAAGGTTGAGCTTGGTCTACCGAAGGATTGTCATCCTACTGTGAATCTTCGCTTGATTTCTTCTTTTGATGATTTCATGGAGAGTTGTGTTCCTCACTTAACGCATGCAATTGTATTTCATTTACTCTTTTCTTTTCAAATTTTGTTCATCATTAAATAACATGTTGTTTCTTTTAAAATGTTGTTTTCGTATAGTAAGTTGAAGGATGACACAAACAACAAAAATGTTAAATATTCAACCTAAATATGACCCATTTGAAGCAATAGACCTTTTTCCAACGATTCTTCAATGATAATATATCGTCTCATAATGAACTCTTTAGGTTTCGTGGTCACCAGTTCAGCAAAATCATGAAATATAGCTTCTCTATTATTGAACCTTTTATTACGGATATTAAGTTCAAAACGCTTGGAAAGATAATCTGTGACAGAAATGTCAGGTGAATATGGAAGATGCTACCCGACTCCACATCCGAATTTTCTAAGCTTAGACAACGCTAAGCAGAGAGTTGTGGTGTTTGGAAATCTCATGGATCATTTAGTTCGTTTTGGATCTATTTCCCAATTTCAAACTTCTCCGATTGCCTCGAGATTACTTGATATGGCCAATGTTGGAGTCATACAGTCTCCAGAAAGTTCTCCAACCGTTGTTCCTGTGTTGGTAATTCTTCATTATCAAAAACAGGTTTGGATCTCCCTCAAGGTTTTTTTTTATTTGTATCCATATTTCCAGGCTTAAATCTATTGAACAAAAGCTGGACAGTTCGCTGGGTGGTGACGTTTATTGGAAATTTTTCAATGATGCAAACTGCTTGAGGAAAATTGTGTCGTAATTTGAATTCGTACTTGAGAATTAATGTGACTACTTGGATGAGACGCCATTGATGCTGCAGCCCTCAAAGCTTCCAGTAAAAACGAATTATATCTCTACTTGCACGGTATCTGGAAAAAAAGTAAATATTTCACTAAAAATTATTCTATATGATGTAAAAATGATGTTTCATGTTTAACAGCGTAATATAGACAAAAGACAAGTATGTCCGTCGGAATCATCTTCATTGTTTGTTTTTAAATCAACTAGTAAACAGATCTGATTAGCCACTCAATATAAAGCGTTTTACAACCAATGTCTTTTAGCAGCATACTATGTTTGCGAAGATCAATTAAAAAAATCGAAAAAAGGGTGATAACTGAATAAACTTCGTCTAACACATTTTGTTGGGCAGTGATCACTGAAAAAATCTTAAAAGCACACCAAAAAGCATGTACGAATGTGACTGTATGAAAAATAAGGTACCAATTTAGCAGGAACTTAAATTGTTAATTCAACCCCTGACTACTCACCTAACCAGGGGAGAATTTTCAAAAAGCGAAAGGCCGTTTTTTTTTCTAGTCAGAAGTAAATGTTCAAATTTTCACCCCTCCAACTTGGTTCGGCCTGTATACGTGAGGGATACATACATAGCCAGCCAGTCAGACCCACTTGAAAAGTGAAGAAACCTATGTCTACTGCTTTTGTGATAGTTTTTGTTGACAGTTTCTAATAACAGAAATGACATGTATCTGAAAGGAATCTCCGCTAGCTTAAACTCCCTGCGGTTATCAATTATTATCGCGAGTAATGCATAATCAACTGAAGACTTCCATTTTGTCGTAGGCGAAATATAAATTGGCCTGTTGGAAATGAACGAATAGACTTTGGTTTCTTTCGTTTATCATTTTGTCAAATAGGAATCACATGCATCTATCCCATCAATGAAACAATAGATAATATTTTCTCTCTCTCTCTCTCTCTCTCTCTCTCTCTCTCTCTCTCTCTCTGTATCTCTCTCTGTCCCCCATCTCCTTTTCATTTCCCCTCTCAGTATATGCCACTTTCATTCCCTGAATCTATTCACCCCCACTCTCTCTGTTCTTCTGTATCTATCTCACCCTTTCTTTTTCTATGTCTCTGTCTCTGTATCTCTCTGTGTGTATGTCTCTCTTCGTATCTCTCTCCCTGTTCCCCATCTTTTTTCGCCTTCCCTCTGAATTGATATAATTTTCATTCTCTGAATCTATTCCCCCTCTCCTCTCTCTGTCTCTCTCTCTGTCTCTCTTTCTCTGTTTATCCACAATCCGCTTCCTATTAACCGCTCCTTTCTTTAGCACACATGCACATGCATACACACATGCGCACACGCATACATACATGCACACACACACACACACACCATTTTCATCTACTCTCCTGCCCTTTTCAGATTCTTTTTTGGCTTTCTCCCTCTTTCTGTGTTCTATTTCCTCACCTCACTCCTCTCTCTCTCTCTCTCTCTCTCTCTCGGTTTCCCTGTTTCTCTGTTTCTCTCTCTCTCTCTCTCTCTCTCTCTATTGCTGTTTCATTTATTTCTCTCTCTCTCTCTTTATTTTTTTCTCTCAGCTACTCTTTTTCCTGCTTCTTTACTTCCCCTTCTCTCATCTCTCTCTATTCATAATTCCCTTTTATCCCCCCCCTTCTAGCTTCCTCTTTCTTTCTCGGCTACTCAGTTTCATTTCTCTCTTACTCTTCCTCGCTTCCACATCCCAAACTCCATCACCCCCCCTCTCTCTCTCTCTCTCTCTCTCTCTCTTTCTCCCTCCTCTCTTTCTCTCCCTCTCTCTATCCTGACCATTCACCTTTCTTTCTCTCCTCCGGCTGTTTTACTCTCTCTATTTGCCCCACCTCTTTCTTCCGATAGATAGATAGATGGATAGACTGATAGATAGACAGATATAC